>CM034157.1:231871270-233071270 GCA_019776745.2 Taxus chinensis | reverse complement strand
ATTTTGAATTTTTTAAGGTTGATCGATGCGGGAAGCCTTTTTACATGGGTAGCCATCCTTTGAGGGAGTGGTCTACAATTTTTGACTTTTTGATCTTGATTTTTGATAGATAGTCGTCCTTCGAGGGATCGGTCTATGATTTTAAATAGGTAGCTATCCTTCGAGGGATCAGTCTACTTTTATTTTTGATAATATGATTTTGATTTTGAATATCTGTCCTTCGAGGGATCAGTCTATTATTTTTTATAAGATGCATCCATAGATATTTTTGACTCTATTTTGAGCTGAGGGTAAAACCCTAATAGACCATTTCAAGGAGGGGAGAAGAAATGTGTACACAAACTACACATGTGTGCCCCATGACATGTCTTTGGTTGGTACACAAGGTAGATGGATGTAATGATTGTGGGGTTCCTTCTAAGGAGGAACTTGTCCATGTGAAAGATGCAATGAACAGAGTCATGGTGCTCATCTTTAAGGCTTTGAGGATAGTGACAGAAAACCACATACTTTCAAATCATTACGATGATAAGATGGTTGGTTGATGGTGGAATAGGATCTTTGATGTGATTATCATCATGACGGTCAATGTTTTAACAGTAGAAAGGCCACAAGCAAGTGCAAGGCATTCAAGGTTCCTTTTTCAGGTGTACCATCAAGGGAGGCTAGATGATAAGCTCCTGACCCATGATACATGGACCATCCAGTTAGGGGAAAACTTTCCACATTTACTCCTTTCCAGAGTAGTGACATTTTGATTTGATTGAGAGGATAGGGTTGGTGAAGATTAACTAGGGGGAGTGTATGCAAGGTAAGAATTTGAAGTCTCAGAAGAGAGGAGACCCTGTAGCATGATGATGTGGATAGAGATAACATGTGCTGAAAGAAATGATGTCTTTCAGGTTAGGATGATGAAAGTTTTGATGTTGATTGATTGAGTATATGGTAAACAAAGGAGAATGAATAATCCTTGACAAAATAGCCATTGAAAGTTTGGATGAGATATGAGAGGATGATTTATGAGGAGGGGTAGATGATGAAGCTTTGACTTTACATTTTCTTCATGTATGATGCATAGGTGGGTGAACCATACTGGTTTGAGATGAGGGACCTTCAATGGAAGGTGATGAGAAGACATATGATTTTTCTGAGATCTGATTGAGGATGACCCCCTTGGTCCTATAGATGTCAAGGATACTGTCAGTGACTTGGGTGTAGATGATGAGATTGAAATACCTTCAATGGAAGGTGTTGAAGACATGTCTGGAAAGGTTTGATAATACAAGATTTGAGAGATGTTTGATGAATATGAGATTAAGGATGCCCCCCTTGACCTAAAGATGTTGTTGAGGATACTAATGAGGGTGGAGGTGTAGATGATATTGATGATGGCTTAAGATGGTCTTCTTCTAGGAGAAGATCATTAATGAGGAAGATTAATTGGATTATGGATTTAAGTGATTTACAACTCTCTATGTTATGACTTGGGATTCTATGGTAGGCACATGTTTTGTTTTGTTCATACCATGGAGGTTTCTGAGTATGTGGATTGGGTGTTTTGATTGGTGATAATATGATAAGATAAGCTTGAATAAGCCTCTCAAGGATGTCAATGTAAGTCCTTTTTGGGGATTTGAATTAATGGATTTTCATTTTCATTTACGAGAATTCTTGGTAGGATGTGCATTATTTTTGGATGTGAGTGGATGGGTAGATGTCGTATGGTGTTAAAACATCATAAGGGTGTTATGAGGTTTATAAGAGATAGGATATGGTCCAATGATGGGATAGGATGTGGGATTGATAAAATTGGATGAATCATAAAGGATAAGTCCCAAAATGGAACGAGGAGGGACTTCAATCATGGATGAGATAGGATTATGAATGTATGTGATATGATATTGAGATAAAGGATGCAATATCGTCCTAAAATGGAGCATCAAACTCCCCTTGGTCCCCTTTTATTAATTAGGACATAACATATTCATTAACCATACCCGTTGAATCCACATTTATATTAATTTAATTACTTACAATTGAATTGAATGTTCATCCTCACACTATTAATTAATTTAATTAAATTTAATTAAGACTCATAATTCCTCACCTAGAATACCTCACCATGGACTTATGTTTTGGAGTCTATTAATTAACTAAGATACTCTGAAGTCTCCACTTATCTTAACCAACTAAAGGACTTAGTATAACCCCAAAATTAAAGTCCTCATTCCTTATCTAACAACACTCCCACTTAAATCTAAGTTTAACCCATCACTTGAGATATGTGAGATACTAACAAAAACATTAGCATGCATCTACAGAATGAGAATAGAAGTTATGGTTGAAAACTACAAGTTTCAAGGACAACCTAGCTAACAGATGAAATGCCACCTTAATTGAAAGATTAACCCTCAACCAATTGTGTGTCATTTATCTAACCATCATCAATGTACCTTATGGTATGGGTTTGTCAAGTAGAAATCTTACCCTAGGTTGTGTGCAGTTCTGAGTTTTGAGATATTATTGCACGACAAGCCATGTCTGATAGATGAATCATCCTAGAAGGGTGAGGAAAAACTTGCAAGGATGCATGCACATCAAGCATTGATAGGTAGTGAATAGACATTGGATTTTTGAGATCAAAGATGAGTGTTCTCTAGTAAAATTTGATGCATGGGGGAGTGCAATGTAAGAATTTCATAAGGTCATATCCTTAAGTCTATGGTTGAGGCATGACACTTATGGACAAGGTAATGAGCTGTCAAGGTGAATGATGGTCATCATTTTTCAGTACTTAGGGTGATTAAAGTTTTGATCCTTGATTGATTAATTGGATGGTAAATATAAGTCATGTGGAACCTCTTTGACAAAGGATCCATTAAAAATGTGGATGGGATATGAATCTGAGGATCAAGGATTGATACAGGAGGGGGAGATGGAAGAAGATTTGATTTTATCCTTTTCTTCAGTGTATGACGATTCCAGGAGTTCATGTGCAGGTTGGCAAGAACCTGTAATAATTTGAGATGTGTCAAGGACCTTCAAATGAGGTACACTTTAAGTGAATGAGAAGAACCCCCACTGAGAAGAGTTTTTCCAAGATCGAATTGAGTTGTCCCAATAGGAAACCTAGGCGATGACTTGAGTGTATTTGATGGATTGAAAAAACCAATATTATTAGTGACTTGGGTGTAGATGTTGATAAGATTGAGGGACCTTCAATGGAAGGTGTTGAAGATATGTCTTACAAGAGGTTTTGATAATACCAGATCGAGGATGTCCCCCTTGACCTGCATCATATGTTGTGAGGACACTTGAAAAGGGTGGAGGTGTATGATGATATCGATGATGTTTTAGGATGGTCTTATTACAGATGAGAAGATCATTGATGAGGAAGAGTTTTTTGGATTATGGCTTTAAGTGCTTTACAACTCTCCATGTGACTATGTCCTAGGATTCTATGGTAGGAAAATGTTTCATCTTGATCATACCAAATAAGGTTTTTAAGTATGTGGATTGGGTTTTTTTATAGGTGGTAATGTGATAAGAGAAATACTTGTATAAGTATTCTTTAGGATGTCAATGTAAGTCCCTATTTTGGGGGATTTGGATTAATATATTTTTATTTTTATTTTGATAGGACATTTCTTACTTACATAGAACGCTTAGTATGACACATTCTTGTTTTTGGATGGGGGTGGATTTATCGATGTCGTATGGTGTTGAAACATCATAGGGTTGTTATGAGGTTGATAAGAGAGATTATATGATCCAAGGATGGGATAGGATTGGGATTGATAAAATTGGATGATGGATGAGGTCCCAAAATGGATGAGGAGGGACCTATTGTTATGGATGACATAGGGTTTTAACTGTGTGATATGATATTGAGATAAAGGATGGGGTCCCAAAATGGATGATGTGGAGTGGAATTGTAGATGTGATAGATTTAGATTGTGATAAAGGATGGGGTCCTTAGAATAGATGGTGATCGGTGAATTGAATCTACTAGATGACATGTGTTTTTATTTTGTAATGTTTGGTTTTAGGTAAAGGAGATGGTGTTACAATGATAGATGATGAGGATGAGGTCTTGGATGTGATAGGTTTTGATTTTGTAATGTTTTCTTTAGATAGAGGAGAGGGTATCACATCAGATGATGAGGGTGAGGATGTGGATGTGATGGGATTTTATTGTATAGTGTTTGATTCAGGATGAGGTTCTAGACTAGATGAAAAATGAGGAGGTGGGGATAGGATTGAGTCTAATTTAGGTGAGGGAGATGTTGTTTTTAGACATGATTGAGGTGGGATACATTCATGTGAGCTACCCCAAATTCATTTGATTGGTTTGAAGGATGGTTGGATGTCAAGATCTTTGATTGTAGAATGCCTACTTTGTAATGGTCTCTGAGGTGGAATCTAAAGGCTTGCAAGGAGCTAGTAGGTGATTGGATAATAAGTGAAGGTGATATCGATGTGTGAGGATTATCGAAAAGAGGATCCAGGGGACTTTGAGTCTTCAAGGGGAAGCATTGGTGATGAAAGGGTCTCCTCATGGGGAAGATCATATGTAATAGTGTTGATGACATGACTTGAGGGATGTGTAGTATTTATATGGACTGAATCTATCGAAGGTGTTGGGTTAGAAAGACAAGTAATGACATCATGCGTGGTAGTTTCATCTGGTTCATAGGAAGACTTAGGGGAATCAAATGGGACATGCGTAGATTGAGGATCAAGATGGACATTCTTCAAGGGCTTGGATTTCTAACTTTTTGGCCATGGTGAAGGCTTCGTCAAAAGTCTGGAATGTGTGGATCTGAAGAGTGGATGAGATGTGATGGGAACATGATCGAGTAAAGAACTCGATTAGTTCTTATTGAGGTAGTGAGAAGTTCAATTGATTAATAATGCTTTGCCACCTAGTGAAAAATTAAAAATGGATTCATTTTAATATTTTTTTATGGTAGAGAGGTTAGAAATGGTGATTTTGCGAGTAACATTGATAAAAGTGCTCGAGAAATAACAGGCTAGCTGTGTGAAAGAGAATAAAGAGTGTCGAGGGAGGGAGTTGTACCAAACTAGGGAAAGTCCTTCCAGTGACATAAGAAAGGTTATAAGCATGAGATATTGATTGTGGATGATGAGATATCATGAGTGTCTAAAGGTTAGTATGTGTTGTTGAGGGTATTGTATGACAGAAAATCAACACGTGACCTTCTGCGCAACCGAATTCCCGAGGTCATGCCGAGATAGCTGGTGTGGAATTTGAAATGGGAGTGAAAGTGATGGTGGTGACCAAGCTAATTGGGCAACCTTATGTCTTCGACACACAATAATGGAATCTGTGAATCTAATGCAAAGAATGCTCTCCTAACTTGAAGGGGTGTGATGGTAGGGTCTGATATAATAGCTACTCGGAGACTCCAATCGATGTCTAGCTCAACCGAGATTCTATTGGTGGGTTGTGGAATACGTGGAAAGTAGCCTGCAGGTGCCTCGTATGGGTTTCCAGATAAGGTCATGGAAATTGAGACAAGAGATGTAGCGGAGCTGCAGGAACTAAGGGCGATTCTCTGGTCTCATCCAGAAAGTCTTAGCCTGATCGACTGCTATGTTCAACAATGAAAGTTGTGTGATAATATCAGGTGGAAGCAGTGAGGATATGAATACCTGCGTGCGTAGGCTAGTGTCGATATCTAACTGACTAGTAGGTCCGTTGGGTTGCGGGACCTGTGGGTCACAACCAAAGACTCGTTGAGGCTGAGGCCCTGGAATGGTCATACATGCAGTCAAATCCTATTCCCAGGAGCAGTCCAAAAGTCATAGGCCTTGTTAGCAGCTATGTTTAAAGTCTCTAACTGTCTTATTTTCTCTGTGTATGTGGCGGGTGTGCGTAAGATTGTTAAGCGCAGACTTGTGTCAATGTCAGTTACTAACTCTGGCCCGTTGGGTTGTGGGACCAGAGGATCACAACCGTAGGTATTTTCCTACTGCGGACCGTTGATGGTCATACAAAATGGATTTGATTCGTTTTCGGTGAATAAACTATCTATCAAATGAAATCTAAACTATATTTTTGGTGTTTTCTCAATATATAAGAACAAAACAATAAAACAAGCTAATCTATGGAAATAAATATTTTTGTGCTTTTCTAACTTTTCAGACAATGCATCTAATCTAACAAACAATTTAAAGAAAACAAATAGCTGGCCGGATGTAGCTAGCTATCTGTGCAGATGTGTGAATCTAAATCTAAGATCTACTCTAATTCAAATAAAATCTCTCCAACTCTACCTCAAAAGTGAAGAATAAATCATGACTCTAACAGAGCTATCATTCACCCACTATTTCCCTGGCAATATTGAAGAGAAAACTTCCTATTGACTTGATCTACTTGTAACTATCTGATTAATTGAAATGAATTGTTTCTCTACTCTATTTGATATGCAATTTGACAAAACAAAGCAAACCAATACACAACTCCAACCTGGAAGAGCAAGAGCTTTGGCAAATCCAGAAGTATGAGTATCTATCCCCTCAGTTCTTTCCTTTCTTTCTCTGAGCGTTCATGTGAGTCCAAGGATGGGAATGCAAAGAACAACAACAAGAGGATGGTGCTTGAGTGATGGCAGCTTGGAAGCAATCTGGGCGTAATGCAGGTAGAAGAAAGATAGCACAAGAGATCTGAACTTGGCTATGCAATTCCTAGCAAGATTATTGCAGCACAACAATGCAAGATACACAAAATTCTCAGGCCTTTTGCTTGAATACAAGCATGGAATATATAGGAATGGAGGCTAGAAGGTTACTTCATGCACAAGGAATTGAAGAGGCAGTTCCACTCATTAAATCTATTTAAAAATAGAAGGAACTAGGAGAACCAAGCAAACGAAGCTATTTTTAGCAAATTCGACTCACAGACGTGTTCAAAAGATAAACTTAAGTGAATCGTCGCATGTAATTTCTCACGTGAAGATTCTGGAAAAATCGATCAGGACCGCCACCCTGTGCAGGGTGGTGGTTTCAGGACCGCCGCCCCAGTCAGGGTGGCGGTTTGCGAACCGCCACCCAGGCAGGGCGGCGGTCCTGGCACTAAAGGCCAAAACAAGCACATAATGAAAGGGGAAAAGGGAAAAATGCAAGGAAAAGATAAGTAAGGCTATCTAGGCCACAAATATATACTGCAAATGGGTTTTTGGAGCTCGAACACCTTCTTGAAAGGATTTTGAATCATCACTGGGGACCTTTATAACCGTTTTCCCACCAATGTAGCACATGCAATTTTGGGTGCATACATATTGCCCCCTCGGAGAAGCATCTTAGCCATGAAAGAGGCATAAAATGTAAATTCCAAGTATGACATTCCCGAAATGGGGAGTTAGAGGTATACCTGACACACCCATGTGTCGAAATCTCACCATCCAAGCTCTCGCTACCTGCAAGAGAAAAAGAAGACTCAAGTGCAGATAGATAAAATATCAAAAAATAAACACTAAATTAAAATGACAAGAGGACTTACCATTTGCACGGGGATGTAGAAATATACCTGTGCCAACGCTCCAGCCCTGTGAACACATATACTCAAGATGAGGTTAGAAAGACCATATATATATCAAAACAAATTCATTTTCTAATTCATTTGTGCATTGTTGATTTGGATTGTTTGATTGATTTGGAGCTCTGGATTTACGGTGACCATTTTTGACGAGAATACAGTCAATACGTTCGTGTCGAGATCATGATCATGCCTCCACATGTGGGAGATCAACCAGCGTGCTCCCAGGTTAGTTATTTCCTTCTTTGTCTTTTTGTACCCTAAAAGTTTAAATGTTGAAAACTTCACCTAGGGGGGAGATTTTCAAAAAAATTGGTCTTGAATAAGTCTTTAGGGGGGGTGCATATAGGTCATGCTTTTGTTCTAGCAAAAATGGTCAATTTTATCATTTTTTGGTCTTCCTTAGGGTTCACGACGCATTTTGAAATTTGGTTCAGGACCGCCACCCAAAGCAGGGCGGCGGTCACAGGACCGCCGCCCAACTCAGGGTGGTGGTCCGGGAACCGCCGCCCTGCACTGGGCGGCGGTTCTGGACAGAACATCAAAACATGCTCAAAACTTGACCTTTTTTGGATTTTTGAGAGTTTACTATGTTTTTGATGAGCTTATTGTGTGGCGTGCTTTACTAACTTGCTCTTTTCTCATGTTTTGGTGGATGCAGAAAAAGGTGGAGTACATACGTTGGAGTAGAGAGAGAGAGTGTGATTGGCTCCCTGGGATTTTAGATCAGCTGACCCAGGCTGAGATGGATCTTCTACAGTAGGTAGGCATCTGGCGGATAGCATGGGTGCCCCATGTTGCTCCTGCTAGTCATATTCTGTGTGACTTATTTTCTTACTGGGATGCAGACCGGAACACTTTCTGGTTCCCAGGTGTCAGGGGGGAGTGGACCATCACTTTGGAGGATGTCTATCACATTCTTGGTCTCCCAGTACTTGGTAGGAAACTGACATTGGAGACAGCGGGGTCCAGAGCCATGATGAGACAACAGGCTACATACATGGGAGATGTTATTGTCTCTTCTGGCTCAAAGAAGGGAATAAAGGTTTGGTCTATTGCTACTGCTCCCATTCCTACCCTCTGGAAAGCCATCATGGGTATCCTGTCCTTGAGACTGATCGGGGACAAGGGGGAGATACACTTTTGTACTGTTGGGGCCCCATCATTGCATATCAGGCTCATGGCCATAGGTATGCCTGGGGAGTAGATATCTTGGGGACCACATACCATGATTTATACAGAGTCATGAGATTACAGGGGCAGTCGTTGAGCCACCCCACTATGGTTATGAGTTGGGTCTATGAGTGTTTCATCCCGTATGGTAGGGGGTGGAGGTGTCAGATCCAGGGGCTGTCTAGGTAGCTAGATGGATAGGCATGTTAGTGCTCTAGACTCCACATCAGTCAGTGGCCTCTCTTGACTACGGCCGACATGACCCCCACACCTATCAGGATATGGCAGGGATATGGGGTGAGGAGACTGCGATGATGGTAGCTTGCTCTTCCATGAGCAAGCTAGTTGACAGGGCCAGGAGACTAGAGATTCATCCCTTTGACCAGGTACCTCAGCAGTTCGGTCTTCCATACCCTGTCATGCTTCCTCTAGTGACACCTATTTACAGGACTATCTAGGAGGCATGGAGAGGTCCTAGAGGGGATCTTGGCTAGACAGTTGTTACTCCTGGTGTGCCTATTGTAGTTAGGCACGTAGTTTAGGCTCGATGAGTAGCTGGTGCTCCTCAAGCACCTTTACTTCAGATTGGGGTGGCTCCTGCTCACAGTGGGGAGGAGGATGAGCCGATTGACTTGGACTCTGATTCTGAGGAGGAGGTGGGAGATGACATGGAGGGGGAGTCAGGTGGAGAGGAGGATGAGGGGGTAGGACCTTCGGAGGGAGATGATAGTGACCCTGAGTGGCATGACACCCAGGAGATCCTCAGAGCAATGCATGAGGAGGCGAGCGTGGAGAGAGAGACTCTAGTCTCAGAGGAGACCCTTGAAGGAGATGATGAGTCTGTGATGGGACAACACCATGCCTTTGGATTCGGGGAGGCTCCACAGCCACCAGCAGCACCTGCCACAGCAGCCGCTGATCCCACATGGATGCCCAGAGACCCGAGTATGTTCAATACTCCTCTCTCTATTTTTGCTTATTGATTTTCATAGGTTTAGTTTAGTATTCTCTTCTGACTTGCATTTTGTGATTTTCTCTTTGCTCACTATCTCTTCTTTTTCCTTTTGTAGCGTCCGTACACGAGTGGCGAGAGCTCATTCAGTGGGTATGCATGGACACCCTATTGATCCCCTCGGGGAAGACTCAGGCTGAGTTGGCTGCTGATTCAGGGAAGCCCTTAGCCGTTGGCTGACATTCCGATGTATTTTCTCCTGTCTAGAAGATTACAGAGATGGTGACCTCCCTTCATGCCATAGTAGCTGGGTACGAGACCATCGAGTGCCTGATGAGACGAAGCCATTCTCATAGTGAGGCTATGGGTAGCGGGTGCCACCATGAGCACTCACACCATTCAGTCCATTCTCAGTGCCATCGTAGTCACAACAGGAGCCCTAGGCACGGCCACACACCATCTGAGGGATCCCACAGGGATTGACAGGCCACTGAGCCTTTATTGCTTTGATACCATTTTTTTGACATTATATGATTTTTTTGTGTGTGTTTTGGGCTTATTACAAGCATTTTTGACCATGCCTGGTGCATGATGACATTGTATACAAACTTGATCCATTATGATATACAGACTCTATTTTTGGTTCGGCATTCCATTGCATCCGAGTTGACTCTCTTTGGCTTATCTCTCATGTGTAATCTAGATGTTTAGAATTTCCACTTTCCTATGCTTTTCAGAATGTATGCAATGGATGTGAAATGATAACAGAATGATTTCTTTTTGTATTTCATGATGCTGATATATGATGATGCAAACACAATGTGATCTTAAAACTTAGTTTCTTTTGCAATTTTTGGTACTTCGTATTTGTCTTGACAAAACGTGATGACATAATGATATGATGAATAGATATGCTTGCCCCACTCCTAACCCCACACAACTAGTAAGATGCGAGGGCTCAACACCAAGAGATAGGAAGGGCACAAGCCATGAAATTTATTGAATGGTAGTGGTGAGATGAAGACAGAGGTTTGACAGAGCCAAATTGGGATGCTACAACCTTACCCCACTAATGCTACCTCATAGTTTAGAATGTGAATTGCTCTGTATTTTATCTAGACTTGGATCCATAGATGGCCACTTGGTTGACAAAATCTGGTTTTAAGGTTTTGAATTCTTCTTGGAATTTTGAACATCTAATCCACTTTGCTTTGACTTAAGATTTCCCAGTAATTGGTCTAATTGTTTATGACTTTCAGGTTTGTCAAAGAGACCCCCTATACCTTGCCCCATGCTACCAGTAGGAAGCATGGGCTCATCACCATGGAAAAATCATAGGTGAGTAAGGGCATTTCCTTCCTTTCCCAACCCTACGTCACTAGTAAGAGACACAGGCTCAACACCGAAGGTTGGTAGGGAAAAGAAATGTGTAAAATAAAATTTTCTGTTGATTTGTACTTGACTTACTTATTTGGGAAAAATCTTTAGAATGTTCTTATTTCCAAGGAGATGTATGTGGGATGGATGTGACACCATGAAGCTTCTAGAATAGACCATGAACAAAAGACACCTATCCTAAGAAGAAACCAAAAGTAGAACCAAGTATGCAGGCCTTGGTATGGTTACTGTTAAAACTTTGTCTTATCCTGTTGGAACTGATGAAATGATGCAGAAATAGTTGATGATATAATGAATATTTGAAGAGACATGATTTGAATGTTTTTCCAATATTTTCAGAAGTTCTTGGGGATTGCTATAAGGATAAGCTCCTTGATCACACTTTTTACAAAATGAACAGACAAATGAAAATGCAATGCAGATGCAATAATGTACATATGAGAATGTTGATGGATCATGCGTAGTATCTCTTTAGGTGAAGGGAGTTCATGGATTCACTAAAATCCTCACCTTCTAGAGTACACAAATGGAATGCACCATTTTTATAATCTTCCACCACTCGATATGGACCTATCCACCTAGGTCTGAACTTTCTTCCCTCACCGGTCTTCTTGTCAATTCAGCTATCGAGCCTTAACACCAAATCTCCTTCATAGATCTCACATTCATATACCTTTTTATTGTATTTCTGAGCCATGCGGTCAGTGTATACACTGTGTCATTGCTCAACATTCAATCTAACTTCATCGAGGCTTTCTAATTGGGAGAGACGAGCTTCTCGATAACCCTCTTCTCCTAGGATCCCATGTAATGAAATGCAGAGGCTGGGTAGTTCGACCTCCAGTGGTAGAACTACCTCAGCACCGAACACTAAAGAAAAGGGAGTCACTCCCATTGGTGTTCTAACCGATGTTCGGTAGGCCCACAAGGCCAGAAAAAGCTTCAGATGCCAATCTCGTTTATTCTCCTTAACAGTTTTTAGAAGAATGGACTTTAAAGTCTTATTGGTAGCCTCGACTTGTCCATTAGCCTGAGGGTAATAGAGAGAAGTTGTGTGATGACTTATTTTGAACTTTGCACACAACTCACACACCTCATCATTTTTGAAAGACGTGTACCATTATCAGAAATGATGACTTGTGGCACCCCGTACCTACAAATGATTTGGTTCAAGATGAACTTAGCAATTACAGAGCCAGGGACAGTGGTAAGGGGCATGGCCTCTACCCACTTGGTAAAGTACTCTGTGGCTGTAATTATGAAATTATGGCCATCTGTTGATGAGGGAGAGAATTTCCCTATCAGATCTAGGCCCCACATGGAGAAGGGCCATGGAGTTGCGATCGGTTGTAAAGCTTGTGTCGGTATGTGGATTTCATGGGAAAACTCTTGACACTTGTGGCATCTGCGCACAAACTCTACCGCATCATGTTCGAGGGTGGGCCAGAAATAGCCCATCCGATGTATCTTTCAGGTAGTAGCATGGCCACCGAAGTGACCACCACATACCCCACTATGTGACTCATAAAGAATCTTTTCAGACTCTTCAGAATCAACACATCTCAATAGCATTCCGTCAAAGGCTCTGCGATAAAGCACCTGTTCCAGGATGACGTACTTGGCAGAAATTATGCGTAACCACCTTCTTTGTTGTGACATTTCCCCTTCTGGGTACGTGTGGTCCATGATGAAATTGATGATGTCAGTGTACCAAGGACATACAGAGATAGGGGGCCTGGTTTCAATGAAGTATACGCACTCGTCAGGAAATTCCAAATCTACCAAATCACCCCCATCTAATGGATTATCAGCCAACCAATCTGCGATGATTTGACCCTTAACTAATTTTTGATTTACAAACGTTAGCTCGAACTCACCCATTAATGTAATGAAATGCCCAACCTTTTTAGACAAGGATCCTTGCATGAGGAATGTCCGTAAGTGGTCTGACTTGACGATGACCCTTGTCTCTTGATTAAGCATGTAATGTCTTAAGCACTTGGTTGTGAAAACTATGGCAAGGCATTCCTTTTCTGCCTGCGTGTAGCATGTCTCATAATCGAGTAACATCTGACTGATAAAATAAACAGCCCATTCTCATTTGTCATCATCCTCTTGTGCCAACATACAGGCTAGCGAAACATCTGTAGCCCACGAATATAAGATCAAAGGGTGATCTGACCTTGGTGGCATTAGCGTGGGAGGGGATAACAAAAATCACTTAACTACCTTGAAGGCCTCATCACATTCCTCCATCCAATCCAGGCTATAATATTTCTTTAACAAATTGTTGATTGGATGAATGAAAAAGGTCAAGTCAGGGATGAACCTTCGGATTACACCGAGTTTCCCAAGGAAATATCTAATACCAGACTCATCTGATGGTGGAACCATTTCTAACACAACCCAGATTTTGGCTGGGTCAACATCAATTCCTCATGAAGATATAATGTAGCCCAGGAGCTTTCCACCTGTTACACCGAATACACATTTCTTTGGATTCAATGTGACTCCATACTCAATCAAGCACGAGAGAATGATACGAAGCACCTCTGGGTGATCGCAGCACTTCCTGGCCTTGGCCAGTAGGTCATCCACATAGGATTCCACAATCTTATGAATAAGATCATGGAATATGTAGGTCATTGCTCATTGGTATGTAGCACCAACATTCTTAAGACCAAATGGCATGACGACATAACAATAAGTTCCCCAAGGAGTTATAAACATAGTTTTAGCTTGATCCTCGGTGGAGATTTTGATTTGATTGTATCCCAAAAACCCATCCATGAGGGACAACAACTCAAATCCAGCCATTGCATCAATGATAACATCAATGGATGGTAGCGGGAAATCATCCTTGGGACAAGCCTTGTTGATGTCCCAGAAGTCTATGCAAATATGGATCTTTCCATTTTTTTTAGAACGGGGACAATGTTAGATACCCATTGTGAATAATCAACTGGCTTGATAAATCCTACTTGGAGAAGCTTCGTTACTTCTTCTTTTACCATAAGGGCTACCTTTGGCTTCATAGGTCTTGATTTCTACTTAATTGGTTTGGCATCTTGGCTTAGTAACAAGATTGTGAACTGCGATGTGTGGTGTGATTCCCATCATTTCCTTATAACTAAATGTGAAGGCTTTCTGATGTTCCTTAAGGACTTGGGTATGAATTTCTACTTCCTCTGGAGTTAAAGAGGACCCTAGTTTTAAGATTTTTGGTTCCTCCTCCGTTCCGATGTTTATATCAATCATTCCCTCAATTAAGGAGGCATTACCCTCCTCAAACTCAGGTGGGGCTGGTGGAAACTCCAAGTCCCCTTCCTCTTCTACCTCGTAAATTTCAAGATCTCTTCCCAGAGATGACTCAATCATTGGATTCCCAAAATAAGAGGAGGAACACGGAATTAAGGAAAATTCTACCTCTTGACAAGTAAGATGTAATTCCACCAAAGCATTTAAATAAGTTAAGGTTGACTCATCCCCATCGATAGGGTCTGAAGATTCAAACTGGCCCTCAGCTTCCACGTATGTCAACATTGACACCACTGGCACTTTGCGAATCAAGGATTCAGTGTGGAGTGAAACCGTGAAGTTGGTGTCCTCTAAATCATTACTTGGGGTGAAGCGTGAGGTGGAAGTCACTATAGAGTCTACCAGAAGGTTCTGTTCATGTGGAACTACCTCGATTGATATGAAATCAAATCCCTTAGTTAGGTCCAACATGACAGTTTTATAGAGTTGTAAGTGTTCAGCCCTAGTCTCGTATACCTCAGATACCTGATTTGTGACTAACTGTGAATCACCCAACACCCTAATATTGAGGATGCCCATTCTCTTGGCTATAATGAGACCTAATAGAAGAGCTTCATACTCAACCCCATTGTTTGTGCATTCAAAATTCAATTTGAAAGCAAAAGGTAAAACCCTTCCTTCGGGTGAGGTAAGGATTGCACCTGCCCCGGCACCGAAGCAACACTTGGCCCCATCAAAGTGGAGAGTCTAGCAATCACTCAGAAAGACAGATGTTGAGTCATCCTTTGTAAGTTCTTCTTTTATTTTGGTTACATCTACCATGCAAACCTCATCTGCTGGAAGGGAACCAGGTCCCAAAGCATGTCCCATACCCATGGAATCGAAGGGAAGAAGGATAGGAAAATCCTTTTCTAATAGTTCAACAATATTTGTTGTAGTTCCTAGTGAAACTGTCTCTACAACAACACTTTCATCCTTGAAGGCTGGAATACCCTCGATCAAACCTGTAACCTCTAATTCCATCATGGGAACCAACTTTTCTTCTGGTAACATGCTTACCAGTTTGTTTAACTGGTTGGTGGGAAGCTCAATTCAGAGTGGACCCCTGGCCTTTTCTTCAAGTTGGCCAGGTGTATGTCAAAGGGCTTTGGATCACCCTGAGTGACAAATACTTTCCCTAAATGTAGGAATCTGACTTCTTGGAATAGGGTGGATGGGATTGCTTTCATGCGGTGTATCCAAGGGTGACCAAGAATCATATTATAGTTGGTTTCCTGATCTATAATATAAAACTCAGTAAGCACCGTCTTGGGTCCAAGAGTGACTGGTAATACTATGGTCCCGATCGAGGTCACCTTGAGACTATCATAGCCTCTTAATGTGTTTCACATCGAGGAGCAATTAGTCTCCCCATATCCTAACTTCTGAAGAAAAGAGAAGGGGACGATGTTAACTGCTGCCCCATCATCGATCATCGCATGCTTCACATAGTTGTTATAGATCCAAACTTGCAAAAATAGGGTTGGATCACCTCTACGAGCTATTTCGGCATCTGTAGGCATCTTTTCTTATGTCAAATACAAACCCAATATCCCTTTCGGGTTGTCCTGGAGGGAAAACATCAAAGTCTATATGGTTTATCTATGCCTCCGGAGGCGGGGTAATGTTAGCCAAATGGCTGAGACCGAGCACTTCCAAGAGAGTGGCTCGATGAGTGGGAGAATTCTTCAGTAGATCTAAGAAGGAAATGTGTGAAAAGGTCTTGGTTAGATCACTGATCAAGTCATAAAGCCCCTACTGGCTTGCTTAGCATGTCATGAGCATTATTCGAGACAACTGGGTAAATCAGGATCGGCTGTGATGAATAGTCTCTGGCTCTTGTTGCAACATTAATCTGGAGTTCAGCATCTAACTCAACCAAACCTATGATCTTCATTTGCTGGTGACCATCCAAAGGAGGTGCCACCTGTGGGTTTGACGAAGTTGAGGCTTCATGATCATGAGTCCCTATTACAATGCCTTTATTCAAACCATTAGGATCTAGTCTTCCATCCTTCAGACATGTGGGGAGAGGATCATTGAAGATTCCCAATGGCGTGTTCTGTGGAGACACTGGTCCCATATAGGTGTTTTGATTAGGCACAGTTGGGTTGGCCATAAACATGTCAACAAACAACTGTCTTTGGTCTTTTGGAAAACATTGCAAAAACTTATTACAATCATGGAAAGTTCTTGCGTCATGCCCACGGACCCTATGGAAACCACAGTACAAGTCAGGATCATAATCCCGAGGCCTTTGGTTGGTTCCTTGTTGTGGTCCAAAACCACAGTTATTGTTTGGTTGTTGACTGTTATAGTTAACACTTTGGAACCCTTGCCCCTGGTTCTGGAATTGGTTGGGGTATTGACTAGGGCTTGGGGTCAGCATTTGTCTTTGTGGCTGAGGTTGTTGCTGTTGTTGGGGATGATTAAAATCCACAGCATTTACTGAGGGTGAGAAATTGTTGCTCCTCTGATTGTTGCCATTGTTATTCCCATTGTTGTTGTTATTCATTGTACCTGTACCGGTGGGACTAACAACATTAGGCTTTTTGGGCTGGTCAGTTACACCATCGGTCATGACTCCATGATTCTTGTTAAGGATCTTTGGTCCTTGATTGTTATTTGTATTGTTGGAGTAGCCGGGAGTGTTTTGAGAAGGGGTAACTAACTTCCCATTTTCTCCGTAGGTCTTACGACCACTGTCGATGGCCACTTGGTCGATCCGAAGAGCACCCTCTAGCACCTCTTCATAGCTCCTTAGTGGGAACTTTTGAACCTCTTCCTTCATCTCTCTATTGAGGGAGTGGAGGAACAAATCACAAAGTTCCATTTGGTCCATGTTTGGAGCACTTGCAGAAGAGTAGAGAACATGTCGCCACCTCTGAATGAAGTGAGCTGTAGACTCATTATGTTCTTGTTTGATATGAAGAAATTCTCTGATTCCTATTCACAAAAGCTTGTTCATATCAAAGGCTTTGATAAACTCTGACACTAGTTGCTTGAACGAGTGTATCGAAGCCTCTGGTATCCTATAATACCAGTCGAGAGCAATACCTTCAAGTGTCTTAGGGAAAATATTTGCAATGACTGCATCCCATGGGAGCAGCTCTCGAATGGCCATTGCATAAGCTTTGATGTGGGCATTTGGATCACCCTCCCCCTTGAACTTTGGGAGATCAGGCAAGGGTCTCGGGAGCATGACTGCCCGAATGGAGAAATCTAGGGGTTCTTTGAGATATTCAGAATAAGTCCCCATTGCATATGTTTCCACCATTGAAGACCCTTGTTGGGGAGGTGGGGGCTGCATTGGCTGCTGAAATGGGACAACATAAATATTTGGCGGGGTGTATGACATCCCTTGCATTTGTCCATATGGACCTGGGTAGGTGTACATGTCCCCCTGTGGAGATTGGAATACATGTGTATATATGGGGGTTGACTTCCTTGATATGGAGCTAAAGGCACGAAGCCAGGGAACGTCACATTTCTGGCTGGTATAGCATTTGAGAATGCACTTCTGGCTGGCACCTATTGTAGATGACCATATGTGGCTTGAGGAGGCATACCCAAGGTACCCGTCCCAGTTAACAAGTCTACATGGTTCAGAATATTCATGTAGACTGGCAGGTTCTGGGAAGTCGGTATTTTCCCATGGTTCTGTGGGTAAGAAGGAGCCCACGCTTGCCCTGCGTATGAATTCTGTGTATTCTGGGAAAGCTCTAACTCCTTGACCTTATCAACCAAATTTGAAATGACATCACTCGTTGACAGGGTGGTGCCCTGCTTAGATTCCTTTGGTTGAACCCTTGAAGGTTGTTAAGGAATATGGTGTCCCGCTGTGAATTGTTCATGATGTTGTCACCCCTCATTGGTTGTATTGTCAGTTGGTGGTGGGGTAGCATTATTGTTTTGAAGTGGGACACTACCTTGCCCTTGCAACCTATCAAAATATTGGTTCATTTGTTGGAATTGCTGCTCACTCCTAGCATATCATGCTAGATACTCCTCATCAAGATGGGGGAGTGGATCGGATTGCATGGTGATGGGCTGTCGAAACAATACCCGAGGAGATGAACTAGTTTCTCCAGTAAATGTCATGTTATTTGAACTTGATTGTTCAAGGGGGTAAGTCTGAGTGATCTGATCCAGTTCTTCGATGCACACAGAAGAACCAACATTGGTTCCCTGAAGTAGAGGATTTTGAGTGGATGAGCGGTTGTCTGCCCATGTTGAAAGTGAAGGTGACTGTTGTGGTATGTTTGAATGGTGTTGGTACAAGTCAAAACCCAGGATGGGTCGACCGTACTCATCATATCCTGACATATTCAGGGGGTATAAGAATACCCATAGAATAAAGGATGGATGAAAGTGGAAACATTTAGAGACTAGCTCTTCACGTCGGGTTCACCAATTTGTATGACAGAAAATCAACACGTGACCTTCTGCACACCTGACCTCCCGAGGTCATGCCGAGACAGCCGGTGTGGAATTTGAAATGGGAGTGAAAGTGATGGTGATGACCAAGCTAATTGGGCAACCTTATGTCTTCGACACGCAATAATGGAATCTGTGAATCTAAGGCAAAGAATGCTCTCCTAACCTGAAGGGGTGTAATGGTAGGGTCTGATATGATAGCTACTCAGAGACTCCAATCGATGTCTAGCTCAGCCAAGATTCTATTGGTGGGTTGTGGAATACGTGGAAAGTAGCCTGCAGGTGCCTCGTATGGGTTTCCAGACAAGGTCATGGAAATTGAGACAAGAGATGTAGCAGAGCTGCAGGAACTAAGGGTGATTCTCTGGTCTCATCCAGAAAGTCTTAGCCTGATCGGCTGCTATGTTCAACAATGAAAGTTGTGTGATAATATCAGGTGGAAGTGGTGAGGATATGAATACCTACGTGTGTAGGCTAGTGTCGATATCTAACTGACTAGTAGGTCCATTGGGTTGCGGGACCTGTGGGTCACAACCAAAGACTCGTTGAGGCTGAGGCCCTGAATGGTCATACATGCAGTCAAATCCTATTCCCAGGAGCAATCCAAAAGTCGTAGGCCTTGTTAGCAGCTATGTTTAAAGTCTCTAACTATCTTATTTTCTCTGTGTATGTGGCGGGTGTGCATAAGATTGTTAAGCGCAGACTTGTGTCAATGTCAGTTACTAACTCTGGCCCATTGGGTTGTGGGACCAGAGGATCACAACCATAGGTATTTTCCTACTGCGGACCGTTGATGGTCATACAAAATGAATTTAATTCGTTTTCGGTGAATAAACTATCTATCAAATGAAATCTAAACTATATTTTTGGTGTTTTCTCAATATATAAGAACAAAACAATAAAACAAGCTAATCTATGGAAATAAATATTTTTGTGCTTTTCTAACTTTTCAGACAATGCATCTAATCTAACAAACAATTTAAAGAAAACAAATAGCTGGCCAGATGTAGCTAGCTATCTGTGCAGATGTGTGAATCTAAATCTAAGATCTACTCTAATTCAAATAAAATCTCTCCAACTCTACCTCAAAAGTGAAGAATAAATCATGACTCTAACACAACTACCATTCACCCACTATTTCCCTGGAATATTGAAGAGAAAACTTCCTATTGACTTGATCTACTTGTAACTATCTGATTAATTGAAATGAATTGTTTCTCTACTCTATTTGATATGCAATTTGACAAAACAAAGCAAACAAATACACAACTCCAACCTGGAAGAGCAAGAGCTTTGGAAAATCCAGAAGTATGAGTATCTGTCCCCTCAGTTCTTTCCTTTCTTTCTCTGAGTGTTCATGTGAGTCCAAGGATGGGAATGCAAAGAACAACAACAAGAGGATGGTGCTTGAGTGATGGCAGCTTGGAAGCAATCTGGGCATAATGCAGGTAGAAGAAAGATAGCACAAGAGATCTGAACTTGGCTATGCAATTCCTAGCAAGATTATTGCAGCACAACAATGCAAGATACACAAAATTCTCAGGCCCTTTGCTTGAATACAAGCATGGAATATATAGGAATGGAGGCTAGAAGGTTACTTCATGCACAAGGAATTGAAGAGGTAGTTCCACTCATTAAATCTATTTAAAAATAGAAGGAACTAGGAGAACCAAGCAAACGAAGCTATTTTTAGCAAATTCGACTCACGGACGTGTTCAAAAGATAAACTTAAGTGAATCATCACATGCAATTTCTCACGTGAAGATTCTGGAAAAATAAATCAAGACCGCCACCCTGTGCAGGGTGGTGGTTTTAGGACCACTGCCCCAGTCAAAGCAGTGGTTTGCAAACCGCCACCCAGGCAGGGTGGCGGTCCTGGCACTGAAGGCCAAAACAAGCACATAATGAAAGGGGAAAAGGGAAAAATGCAAGGAAAAGATAAGTAAGGCTATCTAGGCCACAAATATATACTGCAAATGGGTTTTTGGAGCTCAAACACCTTCTCGAAAGGATTTTGAATCATCACTGGGGACCTTTATAACCGTTTTCCCATGGAACATGGTAAATTCATGAAATTCCCAATGTGGCAGATATGATTTATATGGTATTGATGGATGGATGTGTTCATTACAAACCTAATCATAAGTGAGGACATGTGTTTGGATTCCCATGGTAGCGACTTCCAAATTGTCTAATATGTTCAACAAAGCTTACATGGGATCATTTGTAGGATTGCATGAAGGAATTAACATGTGAGTGTGGTTCTAAGAATGTGGTTGAGTTGATTGATGAATATGTGGAGAGTAAGGTTTTGTTGTTTATGGGTTTGATGTGGAGGTTGATAAAGAGTAGTTTGAGAAGATATTGTTTGTAAAGTAGGTTGTGATGAAGGGATGTGGGAGATGCATGTGGGGATGTTGAATATGTTGTTGTTGGGTGAGAGGGGACTGATTGGGCCTGAGTATGGTATGTGTTGTATAGGTTTGGTATGTCTGAGGTATTGAAAAGGATATTGAAGTTGAGATAGGTTGATTAGATAAAAATGGGGGATGTTAAGATTTTAATGAGATTATGATGAAGGAGGGGATGTGGAAAGGATTGATTGATGGGGTACACTTGACATGGGATGAGGAGTGATAGTTTGGAAGTAACTTGGTTGTGAAGGATATTTCTAGGGTTGTTGGATGGGGTTGTTGTAGGGTTGTTAATTGGTTGAAAGGTAGAGACTTCCATAGGGGACAAAAGATGGTCTATATGGCTCTAGGAACATGCATAGATAAATGAAGTAGAGTGAGACATGATAGTTTGATGAGATTGATAAGGACTAGATCTTGTGTAGGGGATGTTTTGAAATTGATTGGGATGAAAAGATGTATGTAGACGAAGTAATTGAAGATGATTGTAAATATGAATTATAATGGGTAAAAGAATATGCTGATGTAGAGGTTTGATTCATATTAAATGATAGTAAATTGACAATGATACAAAAAATACCTAAAAGAACTAAAAATGTAATAAACAAGTCAGGTAGAAGAATTTTAATTATCTTATTAAAATTTAGATGTGGAGGAAGAGGCTTAAAGGGAACCTAATGATATGGATGTTCTATGGTTGGTTTTAGGTTTGTTTAAGGCTGGAGTCCTCGATATACCCAAAGGTACAGAAGGCCCAAATCTATGTTAGTTCCAATACAAATCCTGGTATTGGGGCCTACCCCCTCACTTCATGGTCCCACAGTGATAAGGGATTCAGGGTGCTTAGCCAATATACCGATAACCAATTTTTTATACTCGGCCAGAACACTGAGTCAGTTTCCCTATTGGGTGATGAAATCCCAATAGTTATCACTTGGGTAGAAGTGTTTGATGCAAGTTTAATGTTTGATGTGGTTCGGATGTATGTGAGGGAATATGAAGTGAATGCAATAAATTAATCCTTTAATTAATCTATGTGATCAAGAAGGATGTAAGGTTTGTTTTAATTCCCAAAAGAATGATTGATTTCAATGAGGAAAACATAAAAATGCAATGCTTTGAAAAATAAAAAAAAGAAAAAGGACTCACCTAATAAAATGCTTCCTTTTTAAATTTTTGAATTTTTTATATTTTATAGCAATAGCAATAATGTAAGCAAGAAAAATCCTCAGAGAAGAAACCTGTAAAAGGTTAGCAGAAGAATAGAAACAACAAATAAAATGATGTAAAGGTTGACTGACTGAGTAATCAGAAGCAACTCACAGAGATCATCGGTGATTGACAAAGAATCGATGGCGATTCACCCAATCGTTGGTGATTTGACCAGGATCACTAGCGATTACAGAGCATAAAAAACCAAAAAATGATTAAAAAAGTAAAATTTGAATGAAAAAAAGGGACTAAGGGTCCCACCGGCATGCCAGAATGTTCAGAGATGTTTTTACTTTCTACTTTAAATTAATGAAGTGAAATAATAAAAAAAAACCAACCTCAGAAGACGGAGGGGTTTACCGATACCCGTGATGATGAACATTGATATTGATGGATGATCAGTGTCGACGGATCCAAGTGTGTGCACAACTTCTTCTTTCCAATGGGATAAGCTACCTGCAATGCACAAACACTCAGAAAAATATGGGATTAGATAGATATATGGTGGATTTCCTGGCAAAGGCCAGTCCCCAGAAGTCAATGGACTTCCTTGCAAGGATGTCAATCCACGTTCAAGAAATTAATCTGATAATGATAAGATAAAATGATAAAACATATGATATAACCAACAATGCAAAGGCAAAGGGACTGACGTGGTCCATGGTTATATGATGGTTTGATGGTGATACCTGATCCAAAGGGAGTCTAGGAATCACAAAATGGCTCAAAGGAGCAAGGATGTAGATAGTTGTGTACTCACAAAGGTGAGCAAGATGATAGATTTGATTTAGATAACTGATAGAGTGTTAAAGATGGCTCAAAGGAGCTTGATATGACTGGACAAACACTTGAGGGGCCTTGTGGTAATAAATTATGTGACCTAGATGTCTAAAAAGCAAGCTTAGGGGTCAAAATACCTTTTAGATAGGAATCGTCAACGATTCTAGTGAATCTGAGGAATCGTCAGCAATTCTTGAATCATTAGTGATCCTGATGATGTCTGATGTTGAAATGATCTTCTGTGGCCCTGATAATCGTTCGATTTAGGGAATCATTACGATTGCTATGAAAGTGTATAGGTTGATAATGATGAGATGAACTCAAAAAGGATGCTAAAAAGGTTGATTTAAATTGGAAATGATGCGCATAATAATAATGAAAGCAAGGGAAGGTACTTACCTTGTATAATTGATGAATGAAGACTGAGAGGATGATATTACCCGAGAGAGGGAGATTATAGATGTCAAGAAGATTGTTGAGTTGATTCCTTGGACATATGAATGACCTTCGTAGGATGAAGAAGAGATTTTTGGTGCCTTGAATTTTGTTGGGATGATCTATGGCTCTATAATAGGGATATGATACAAATAAAATGTGAATGAAGTCCTTAAGACGTCTAGCTGACAAGCTAACCTCAAATGGAGGCCTGGACTCATTTATATAGGGTTTAACTAACAAAGGGAGAATCGTCTAGGGATTGGTTGAATCACTAGCGATGATCCAGGTTTTATGGGGAAAAGGTTGAAACCACTTCCCAAATCAAGGTTTTGTTTGTTTTGACGAAGGATGTGTGTTGGAAAGAGGTTATGCGGGTTAGGGAGGTTGTGAAATGGTTGAAGAAGTTGATTTTGTTTCTTATTTGATTTTGGTTTCTAAGTGGTTTTGGGTGGTTTTAAGAGGAATAAAATAGGATTTTAAAGTTGTAGAATGATATTTATAGGGAGTAAATATAATGGGGGAGAAATAAGACTTAGGATAAGGATTTAATGTATAATATGATAGTGATGTGATAATGAAGGGGTGTTAGCGGACGCAGACACGGGGATTAGTGGTGTTAATTTTAGGTGTCTACAATAGGGCATAGCCCATAAACAATAACATACAATGGAAAACAATAGCAAGAAAATGTATCAGACAACCATGGTGGCATATAGTCCTACAAAGAAAATGCTACACATGAAGCACCCATTAGCATGTTAGAAAGATAAGTAGTATGTCATGAGCATGTATAAATCAGTGAAAAGTAAAGTAACTGTAGTGAAAAGTAGTGAAAAATGTAGCAATAGAACTTGTGTAGTATATGATAGAAAAAGTAGATGCCCCCAGGAGCCTCGGTGGGACTGGTAAAAGGTACAATGCCAAGCATCATTGTAAAATGTAAGAACCTGTAAGAGATCTTCATTCACCTCAAAAGACCAAGTGAATGTGCATGTGTATATATAGAAAGATAATGACATACTAAGAATCCATCTAGCATGGAAAACAAAGTGTAACATGTAAGTAGAATAAGCTAGAAAAAGTAGATGCAACCAAGATATGCAAATGCAATGTATGAGTGTGATGGAATGGTATGCAAAGTGTGAATATGGTAGGGGTAGTGTGCCCCCAATGAATGTGCATGAGATGAGGTTCATTTATAAAATATCCCTCAACAATCAATAATGAACCATAGAACAAGAGTGCGTCATCGGGAAATGAGTGTGTTGTGCGAATAGATGCTAGAAAGATGTACCATGAAGCATAGAGCATGAAATGTAGATGATGTGAGGTTCATTTTAGAAATTAGACCCTCAACAGTCGAGTATGAACCATGGAACTAGAGTGCATCATAGGGTAATGATGATACAATGCATGTATCAAAGGGGATGAGAATGTGTAAAGGGGTGAATAATGAGGCACATGGAGCACAAAGTGTGGTAGTAGACATTAGAGATAATTGAAAATGATGGAAGGGGGGAAAAAAGTATGATTCCCCCAAGTGTGTGAATGATAGAAGACTATCTGAAAATAGTGAAGGGCGAGGGACCTACACCCGATATCTGAGGAATCAAAGGCATGTGATGATGCTCTAAGATCAGTGGTGTGGGAGAATAAGTATGTGCACATGAAGGAGACCTATGTGGTGAAGGAGATGGTGAACATATATGTGGAGGGGCTTCCCATGTAGGGGACTTAGGTTGATGATGTGGACTAAGAGACCGATGAGGACGAGAAGGTCATGATGTAGGTTATGTGCGAATAGGAGAGCTAGGTGTGGAAGGAGCTTTAGATTTGAGAGGATTTGGAAGCCTAGATGCTATGACTGGTGTATCAAAAAAACTGGGTTGAGGAAATGGTGTGCATGGTGGAATGCCTTTGATAGTAACTAGTTGCTTGTTGTAAATGAACTTGAGGCAAAAATGGTTCATGGAAGGGATGGCTTGGGTGGTGCGGAGCCAAGAAAGACCTAAGAGCATGTCACAACCTTTGACTAAAGGTGATACAGAGAAAGGAACAAGCATGGTAAGAGGCCCAACTGTGATGGGAAGCCTAACATAGCCAAAAGACTTAGGGATTGGAAATGTGACATTAGACAATGGATAATTGATAGCTAGGAGAAGTGCAACAAAGCATACATAGGTAGGAGCCGATGGATAGATCATAGTATTGACAACAATATATGAACCAATAGAAGCATTGATGTGCAACGAATCAGAAGTAAATGTAGCATGATAATCATGATCCGAGAATGAAATGACTAGTGGCGATGCATCAATAAAAGCAACAAGGAAATCAAGAGGCCCAATGAAGGAGGAGGCACAACACGATATGTATGATTGGTTGAAGAATCAGTAGCTTGTTGGTCATGCTTGGGAAAAGGGTCTTTAAATATTTTTAGCTTTTTATTATCATTGACTGGATAGAAAGTAGATGGCTCAGGGAGCTCGAGTGCATTGCTATCAATGAGATATTGAATGATATGCTTTAGTTTGAAACAATGATCAGTAGAGTGCCCAATGCATTGGTGATAATCACATCATGCATTTTCATCATAATTGTGGCCATGAGGTCGAGAGGGGTCAAGATTGAGTGGTGGTGGAAGAGTGATAAGATTTCTTTTGATGAGTAGTGATAGTAGAAACTGAGGTGCATAGGGTAACCTGGTAAAAGTACACTTTGGAGGTTGCAATTGAAGCTTTTCAGGTGGAGAGATGGCATTAACAATTGCCTTTTCTTTGGTGACCTTAGGAGATGGCTTGAAAGTAGATTTAGCTTGAAATCGATTAGAAGATGATGATGAAGCATTGATCATGATATTTTAATTTTCCCATAGATAAGAGTTTTCTCTCACATTTTAAGTGTATGGCATAATTGATCAAAAGAAGTAGAGGTCTCAAAGATAACACTCTCTTGAAGTGGAGGTAAGAGACTTTGAATAAAAATATCTTGTAATTCAAAATCAACGAGTACATTGGTCATCTTAGCTAGGTTGTTCTTATAGCGTAAAACATAGTTAGCTAGATGCTCATTAGATCCTTGTTTGATTTGAGAAAGTTGTGCATAGGATATCTTGGTGTTGATATTGATAGAAAAATGAGTAAGGAAAGCATTGGCTAAATATGTAAAATAAGTTACCAAGTGAATAAGGTAGATCATAGAACCAACGCATGGTGTAATCTTGTAAACTACGAGGAAATAACTTAGCTAATAATGTATGATCATCCGCATAGTCAAGACATGCCACATGAAAATATCAGAGATGCTCTTGAGGGTCACCATGGCCATTGAAGGTGGGAAACTTAGGTTGAATGAAGTTGGGAGGAAGTGGATAAGAAGAAATGGTGGGTGCAAAAGGGGTGTGAAGGAGGAAGGAGGATTCAAGAGATGGAGAGGAGTGTGAAGTAGCTTGTTGAAGTTGATGGATTTGAACTTGTAGATCCTAATATAGAGAAGCTAGGTCTTGAGTTCCTGAAGAGGATACTTGTCATGTGTGAGAAGTAAGAGGTGGAGGTAAAATGGTTGGTAGGGGTAGGGCCATAGAAATGAGGAACACAAGAGGTAGGTGGAAGGGTAGAATTAGGAGGTTGAGTAACAATAGGAATGGAAGCATTGTTAGAGGTTGGATGGTTGAGCTCAACTAGGTTGGTGGCTCCCTCACGAGCAAGTAATAAGAGAAGATATAACTCTTGAGGATGTTTGTCCTCATATGATTGTTCTTGGAGATCATGAAGGTCTTCATCGGTAAAGATTTCATAGGTTTCAAACCATGGTAGAAAGATCAAAGTGCAAAAATGACCTAGAAGGAAGGTAATGAGGGTTTGAGCAAGGATTTGGGTTCACCAAATGATTTAATAAAAATTATGATTTATTAAATCTAATTACAGAGTAACTATTGTAATGTATGATATACAAATGCTAAATATAGTAAAGACACAAGCAATAAAACATGTAAAATATGAAACCCTAAGCAAGAGAAGAGATAAGGTGACTTAGCTGATTTCTAAATGGACAATTTGGAAGTGATATGGGAAGGTGAAGTGTTGAACAGACTATGAAAACAACGTCATCAATGGTCACTATAAATTATGGAACTCACAATAATGTTGGACATGGGAACGCCCACAGGAGGAAAGGGGTCTTGGGCACTAGAGACTAGAATTGGGTGCATGTGACTGTGAAATGCTCAGGAATCTGATTTTTGTTGTGTCACAAGGGTTTCATTTTTGTTCCCTATTGATCACCTGATATTCACACTTGATCATTTGAAGATACCTGTAACCTACAAAAGAGAAGTTCACCTGCACAAGCCCACAAACCACATCAAACCTAAAAAGGAAAATGCAGAGTGGGGAGTCAGGCTGACCCTGACGGTCACCTGAAGAGTGAACTTATGACTAAGTGTTGCACTACATCTCAGAACTCCATGTAGTTCTTGTGAGTGTGTGTAGAAATTGTGCCCTAGGATGCCCTTGTGCAAGTTACACTAGATATAGGAGCTAGATTGTAGAACAATGATGCAAATGTGTGGATGGAATAGAATAAACTTCCCATTCCTATGTTGTGTATGTAGATTATGCAACCCTTGTCCCTTGAATGGATGCTAGATGGATGTTTTGAAGTGCTTTAGGTGCCTTTTGAATGCAAACTTAGGTGATAATAGTAATGTTTAGTGCTTGGTCCCTCATTTTGAAAACATAACTATGTATTTATATGATTCCCTTGTTTGAATTTCATAATTGACAACTGAAAGGCTGACCCAAGGTAATAAAATGAATTAAAAGATAAAAAGGGACCCAAAAGGAGTAGTAAAAAGATAAAAAGGGTTAGAGTGCCCAGAGGACATGGAGCACCTTGGGTAGGCTCTACTGTCTAAATTGGGCACTAGTGTCTGAAGCCATAGAAAGATAAAACAGTCAAATGCCGACAAGAGTAACATATGCGTGAAGCCAATACAAGTGCAAATGAAAAAGAAATAGGCTAAAAGGAGTTGTCAATTACTAGTTTTCTTTCTTAGTGTATAGACAAGTACCTACCCCCAGTGATTCATATCAACTTGAAGACTAGCTTAACACTTGTGACACAATTCTTGGTCACTTGATAGACATTTCCATGCCTCTCCACCATCATGTGGTGCACATGGAGTGTCCTCACACTATTTGGAGCATTCTTCTGTCCTTATTTGAATACCCTTCAAAGATTGCATATGTTACTCATTCTGATACAACCTTTTACACGCCCACTTCATGTGATGATAGTCCAGCTGAAACATATTTTCATGTTCATATTCCTGATGATGAGGATTGTTCTTCTAGTTCTGATGACAAGAGTACTTATGAGGATACCTATCCTCCCTCTCATGGTCACCCTTCATAGAATGGCAAGCCTCATCTTTACTCTCCCACCTTTGGAGATCCATCAAACACCAAGAATACATGTTCCCATCTTCATACCATCATTGCATCTGCCTCTATTCCACATTCATTGTACGATGCATATTCTACACCTCCTACTTCTTGTATTGATGATGCATATATGTCATACATTTCTCTTCTGTTTTGTTAGAGTAACCCTTTTGGGATGGGTTTATGACGTACCTTATATGTCTTTTTGTAGAGCCTACTTGTGTTGCAGTATAGGGAGTTGCTCTTCCATTTTCTGAGCCTTCACACATTTGTACTTTGGAGGAGTCCTTCATCTCCTTTAATGGGAGTTCCCCTTTTGGTACATTTTTCACTTCCACTATTTTGAATATCATCACTGATCCACCTCTACTTGTGGATCCTCATTCTACTATTGTGGGGGTTGTTTTGCCTTCACTTCATATGGACATTCCTTTATTGAATTATCCATACCCATACTCTGACATTTCTACTTCAGTGACATTACCTTTAGTTCTTGAGAACCTATTTTCTAGACCTATGCCACACTTTAGTTATGGACCAACTTTAGAGTTCTTCATATTGTTTCCTTCGGTTTCCTTCATGGAGTGGGCAGAATTTCAATACACCATTTTGTTCTTCCTAAGGGAATAAACATTATTTAATGTGGATGGACCTTATTCAGTTTACTAACGGAAGACCACATCATCGACACTCTTCTTGGAGATTTAATATATTTTTAGACTTTAGATCGGGTTGCAAACTTCTTTATTGAACCCTTCATCTTAACCCAAGTATCTTCACTTGTTCTTTTATCTTGGGGTGAGGTCCATTGCTAGCTTCACATCTTCTTTAGTATTTCTAGTCTCCTTCTCTCTCTTCTTCTTCTTCTAGAAAGATTGCAGTTTGTTCTTGGGTACCTCGTCATACCTTTAGTTTTTGGGACCCATACGACGCATCTTTCTTATGTTGTTTAAGGGAGTATTTTATGTCTTGTAAGTGGATGTTTTTCCCTCTCGGTTTTCTTCCATTACTATAGACCCTTATTGTACATGGGTGCCCCTCAGGCATAGCTTTTAGGACCCATTTATCTTTCTGACTTTCCATGCTTCGTCCTAAGCTATGATGAAGGGAAGGTGTTGGTGTGAGGGATTTCATTTACCTCTTATTAGGTTATCTTCCTTCACACATGGTGATTTATCTCACCTTAGTTGAGTAATAGTTTTATAGGTTTTCATTAGGAGTTGTATGACACATGAAATATTTCGTCATAGAATATTTTATGTGTCAGTGTGCGTTAGTGTATGCCATACAAGAGTTACATTATATTTATTAATTGTAACTCTTTTCTCCTTTATGGAGGTATGATGAGTCCTGCATTGTGAGTTACACAGCACTCCTACTTGTACTTTTTTTCTAATCTATGAGAAGGCTAGACCAATTTTTCCTTATGCATGAATCTTTGGTGTATGGTTAATTCTTGCTAATTATTTGGAGCACATATTCATTTCCGCTAGAGTGCAAAAATATTGATGTGCACAAGTTTTGTTACATCCTCGTGGTTCAGTCTCACTAGTGGATTGTGTTCTTTAGGAATCAAATTGAGTTAGTCTTAAGACCTCTTAAGAGGTTATCGGTAAATGAAACCTCGAAGTATATTTACTAATAGTTAGAATAGTTCCTTAGAAGACTTTTTAACGCATTTTTGTGGGTTTGATTTCTCACTTGCAATATGTTGTTTAATACTTGGGTTGCCTAAAAACAATAAAATGAATTGTTTTATGTGAGGTTATGCTCCTTGGAATCATGAATCCCTAGGTAGGAATCAAGTGTTATATAACATCATATTTGTTCTAAATGATACTAACAAGAGACTAAAGTGCACAATGTAAATGTAGGAAGAATAAAAGTAAATGAAATGAATCTAGAAAAATATTGTCATATAAATCGTATGTACCTTGAACGATGTCATAGTGAATAAATGCTTAAAATGATAGTGATATAAATTAAATTAAAAGAGATTACTATTGGCGGTTAAAAGATAAAATGAAGAACTTATAGTTTGTAAATGATAATGTATGATTTTGATAGGAGTTATAAGTGGGATAATACAATGTTTTAAAACAAGAAAATTTAATACAGATGAAAATTCAAATCACTATACCTATGTACATGGTCGTTAAGGTCTTAACTTTGTCTCGCTTATAGTCCCTTTTATTTTATTATGCTATGCTTGTTTGAGTGAATGTGGTTTCGTCATTGTCGTCACATTCGCGCGAAAGTAAGCACTTAGGAATATTGCTAATCATTAACCTGTGCTCAATATAAAATGATTAAATTGGACAAAATGAAATTTGATAAATATGTGTATAGTGATGGTTAAAAAAATATTACTCTTCCTCTTCCTCGTGGTTATGCATATTTCCTTCACATTGGCTTAACAAAGGTATGTAATGCATAGTGTGTAGTGGAATCTTGCTAAATTAAGGAAACCGGCCTAAGTGTTTAAATGTGAACATAGTTTCAAATGGTCATAGTTACCTAAGATGTGTACCATCCTGAGGAAATTGTTGTACCACACTTAGGAAGGGATCAAACAAGGTAAAAATTATAAGGTTATATATATTTTGTGAGCAGATGACACCTCAAGAAATAAGGGAGAGTACTTTCATAATCCTAAGTAGGGAGTTAATATTCCTTGTCATTAGCCTGTGGAATAAATTATTATCACCATTATGACAACCATGTTTTTGCACCCATCGATCAAGTGAAACCTAGTTTATATGTTATAACACGAGATTTACTTCCTTTATTTTAACAAGGAATGACCCAGAATAAAGTATGAAGATAACGTGAACCAATCTTATTTTTTACCATGAGATGACTTCCTTAATAACTCCTAGTGGTATAATAAGTGATCTTCTTTTCAACCCTTACACGTGTGGTAGGATTGTGTGAAGGACCTCTTATTATGATTTTTTTTGGTTTCTTCGTGGCTTTTGAAAACATTTTTCTCCTTTAACAAAGGCATAGTGCATGTTTCAGGTCCCGTTGGAACGGTACACACTTATACCTAGCCTTTGTGTTATGAATAAACTTGACCTTTGGATTTGAAAGAAGTGATGAGAACAAAACATGGAAGCTAACACTCAGTTAAACACTCGAATGCAATGAACTTCATCTGCAAATTGGGAATTTTTTGATATAATGACTTTAATCGTGCTTTTATAAAGATAATTATTCTAAAGTAATAAAATGGGGTGTGTGCAAAAGTAAAATTGTAAACCATGAGGTCATTGGATTAATGTAAATGTAAGTGTTGGTGTTTATGTGTCTTATGATCAATGTAGTTGTTTTAAGTGTTGCACCATATAATAGCAATAAAACAAATGCCACTTTCTCTATTACATTTTGAGTGGTAAAATTATGGGCATTACATCATGTTTGATTGTATTGTGCTCTTACTAAGACTTGGAGATATTAACTTAGTGTGCTTGTATGTGAGGGAAGATAGACCACTTGACTTGGTTGAGTGCTTTAGAACTTTAGTGGTGGTTTCTCTAATGGATGTGCAATATCTTTATTGGGAGCCTTGAGCTCCTTTTGCAAGTGTTAGAAGAGAGTATGTCAATAAAATGCCATATGATTTCCAGGTGAGTAAATGGGGTGAGTTTAACTTGATTGTATAGGGCTCTAAAGGTAAAATATTATGATATGGTCAACCCATGGGGATTAAAAAAACCAATAAATGATATTGCATTGAAATTAGAGTTCAAAAATGTGTTGATTTAGGACCATACAGGTCATCTTGGATCGGATTATATAACTTGACTAAACTATATGCCTTTTGACAATGAGAGAATCAATCTAATTTGAAATTTACACAATGATGTTAAGATCTTAAACATTGACTTTATGGACTTGTATTCAAAAAAATTGGACACATTAATGTGTGGGAATAAGTAATTTAGTAAATATATGGTAAGATAGACCAAGTGAGAATAGAATGTGGGTATTTTTCTTAGCCAAGAAGCACAATTACAATAAGTAGTGTCAAAAGGGTAAATTATAAAATTTGAGTGTCTATAGGTTCAAAATCTAACCTAGGTTTTTTTCGTGTTTCATTTTAATAACTCCGAACACTATAAAACCATTATCAATCAGGGTTTGTGGTTTATTCACAAAACTATGGTTGTGTTATTTCAATGAACCAGAGAATTCCAAGTGTCTAAAAAAGCTAAACTTAAAATCCCAGTCAGGCTTGACTTCTCTAGTTTACCTCTCCTCATTGGAAGATTTGTTGAGAAACTCATCAAACCCCTATGGTGTTTCATCTACCTAGATTAACCCAAATTTTATGCATTCCATCCAAAAAAACACCTTTGTATTGAAAATGATTTAGTTGAAGACCTTAAGGAAACCATTGATATCTAGACAGGGAACACTTCATTCTCTCAGCACGTGATCTACATTAACCTTCCGAATACATGCTACCCCTATAGGAAAAAATATAGATGTAAACCAAACCCTCTAGGAATGCGTTAATGGTTAGATGATCATTGTAAATAAAAAATGTTTCATATGGCACCACTTGACCCCTAACATCTTCTTACTGCCCTCTTAGTACAATGTAGTAAGTTCCTTTGCCACAAATTTTAAATAAACTACACCACCCATTGTTAGAGCTTCACCGCTACTCTCTCTCATCCCACTCGCTAGCTCTTTCATTATGCCCTTTGTTTTTACTTTGCATGCATCACAACCCCTCTTTGGGGAGAGTTATTTAGAGGAAAAATTTATATTTTTTAAATGCAAGTCTATGCTCTTCCACTCTTGAATACCTTCCCCATTAGAAGATGGAGAATTTGTCTAAGAAAAATGGTGGCTTTTCCAAATTCTTGATTGCGTGTCTCTTTCCCAATGAAATTTTGATTATAAAAATATGTTTTCTGCCCTCTAAGATATTGATAATGATGGATCCATGCAATGTTTCTCAATGATTTTCTATTCATGGAATTTATGTGGCCTCACTGAACCAACCCGTTCATATCTGTTCTAGGACAATTGTCTATAATTCTGCAGTATGAAATTTTGGTGCATGTAGGAAGTTAAATTTTATGGGTTTCGTCTTCAATCTATTTCCCTCACTATTTGGCCATGTGTTATTTGTTAGATCTCTAATCATGATCCTAGAGGGTTTTTCATGCTACTTGTGCGAAAGCTTTCTCAAAGTATCATCTTATGGGGCTTTGACCTCACCCATCGAGAGATACAAACACTATTTGATTTTCACAGGCATATCATTGGGTTAGCAAACCTATGTACATCCAATGATATGGTTCAATAGTATCTTTTTTGGTGATGGTTAGTTGACTCCCTCTCACATGCCCACTATATTTTATGTGTGGATGTCAACATGATTAAATCTAATAAAGACAAGGAAGGGCGCTTACCAATGCACTGGTGTGTTGAAGAGCGAGAAACATGGTTCTATATGTGGTATGAGCTTAGAATTTTTAATTTAAACCACCATTACATGCAAGACTCATTTGTTACTTGGTTCACCTAGTAAATTTTATGACAAGGCAAGACAAAGTGGTTAAGAGGTTAGATCATGCTCTTTTTATTGAACAAGATCTTTTCTCTTTATCCTCCAATAATAATAAACTCATTTTAGTGGTCGAGACTACTTTACTCTTAGACCATCAACCCATATTTTTATTGATTACATGGAATGCTCCTCGATTCAAAAGTGAAAAGTCCCAATTTTATCTCAATATTGCCCATCTACGGCATTAGAGAACTTCAAGACATATCATAAGGATCTGGAACCTAATATCTAGACCCATGAGGAATACGGGCTCGATTGAATGGTGGTTTGATGTTCTTCAAAGAATCAATGAAATCCAATCTTCTAGATTTAAACTCTTTAGATAATTCAAATAGGATTTCGTCTTGCCCCATCCATATATGTTTTGGCCACTAAAGGCTTCAATTATCTTTTGGCTAGATATTCATCTCAAGGATTGATTAAAGGCACCCACTCCCTCAATCTGAACAAAAACTCGTCAATGGAAATTTTTCAGATGAATCCTTTCTCATTTTAATCAAGGAAGAAAAATCAATCAAGAATTCCATGGAATGTTCATATTTTTTTCCCTTGATTTTGGCTCTATCATTAAATGGAAAAAGACTTTGTGCTATAGGCAATCCCCCACTCCCAAAAATCCATGGTTAGAAGGATTTCAATGGTAATGAATTCAACATGGTATATAATTTAAATTTCTTGGTATACCATTTTATTTCAAAGCTTCTCCATCTGAGATGTGGTCCTATTTTATTCCAAGAGTGGATAAAAAAGATTGCTTATTGGGTTACCAAACCCTTTTCTCTCGCAAGGAATTTCCAAATTTGTTCCAAAGTATTGTAAACTATTCAACTTGTTGGGCTCCCTCTAAATCATCATATGCTAAACTATAAAATTTTCTTAGAGACTTCTTGTGAACTAAATCTGAGGGACATAAAGGGTTCCACAAAGTAGCATGGGACATTTTTTATCAGCCCAAATAAGCAGGTGGTTTGGGGTTGTTGGACGTCAAGCTACAAATAATTGCTCTCAATGTCAAATGGATAATTTGAATCCTTGAAGTATCTGAAGCATGTAAAATCATGCTCAAACATTGCATCACTCAAGGGACCCATTTGGGTAATCAATCATGGAAAGGCCTATGACTCCAAAATCTTCTTCTCTTACATATGCAAGTGAAGATTTGAGGCACCTTTGTGGCTAAAACCATATGGAAAGCTTAGGAATTTCACAAACCCAGTATCATTTGGCTAAGGGAAAGCTTTAAATTGAGGCTCTCTAGGTGCTCTCATATTCTTAATTTCCACAATATCCCATTAGATAAGGTATCATAGACTAAAAGTGTTCAAATTTTCAAAAAGGGAATTAAATTCATTAGTGACATATTTTACAAGACCTCCCAAGAATGATTGTCATAGGATATGCTTAAAATTAAATTTTAGCTCAGAGAGGAGGATGTCAAGTCCATTTCAAAAATTATGAATTTTATACTTGATAGTTGTTTGCACAAAATTGGGATCTCTTCTAGTGTGCCCTAGTGGAGAGATTGACATTAGCTAATGTCTACCCCCTTTTATCATTAAAAACCACATATTAGCTACCATCTCCTCACCCCAAAACACGTCATGGGTGACTCCTTTGATTTAACAAAAATAATAAGTATTTATGCTTAATTTTAAACCCTGGATATTGTAGAGTCACGTATGATAAATAAATGCTAAATTATAGATCTGAAATAAGCAACAAGTTGGATAAATATGAAACCCTAGGTGCAAGAGAGGGTGAAGAATGACTTGGTTGATTTGCATTATCCCTGAAATTGATCTAGACTGGAAAATTGATGAACATGAAGGGAAAAATGTAGTTAAGCACAGTAAATTTGATCACTATCGAATAAGCATGGACTAGGGCACCTACACTGGGATGAGGGTTCCTAGGCACCAGAGACCTCTGTTAGGTGCCTGTGACTGCGTAGGAGCTTGGAACCTAGTTTTTTAGTGTTGTAAGATGATCGTTGATAGTCATTGTTGGCCACATGTGTGTCACTAGATGATTACTGAATTCACATGTAACCTGCAAAGAGATAAAGACTTGCAAGACCCTCAAAATGTAATATGGGGAAACTACATCACTCGAATCCCAAAATGACCAAGAAAACATGCAATATGGGGAGTGTGTGACTAATCGTACCCCCTGGCAGTCACTCGAATGAGTGAACTTATGACCGAGCATTACACTACATCTCAAACTCCATGTAGTTTTTTTGTGTGTGTGTGAAAGAATCATGCCCTAGGAAGCCCTTGTGCAAGTGCACTTGATAGCGGGTGATAGCTAGATGTACCAATGTAAATAGATGTGTGGATGGAAAAATGAACTTCCCCTTCCTATGAAGTGTATGTAGAAAATGTAGTCCCTTGTCCCTTATATGAGTGCTAGATGGATGCCTTTATTGCTCTTAGATGCCTTTGGATGCAACCTTAGGTGATGATAATAGATGCTTAGAGTTTGGTCCTTTATTTTGGTCACATAGATTTGTATTTATATGATTCCCTTGGTTGAATTTCGTAATTGAAAACTGGAAGGCTGACCCATAAGAAAATAATATGCTGAAAAGATAAAAGAGGCCAAAAAAGAGAGAGTAAGATAGAAAGAGGTCAGGGCACCCAGAGGGGACGAGGATGCCTGAGCGCTGACGTCCTGGCTGGGCGCTGGTGTCCAGAGTCATAAAAGATAAAACAGTAAAGTACCAACTGGGTTGTAGGGTGTGAAAGACCAGAAAGAAGACAAGAAACAAAGCAAAGAGGCCAAAGATAGTTTTCAATTACTAGTTTTCTTGCTTAGGAATCATATGAATGCAAGTATGTGTTTAGGACCTAGAAATGTACCCAAGTGCATGATTTTGTGTCTACATTTTCCCCCACTTTATGTTGTTGAGTGAATACTCGATAACATAAAGTAGATTAGAAGATGCATACCTTTTAACCATGTAGATTTGATGGTGAAAGTGTGCCGAAGAGACAAGTGAAAGCGTGAAGTGATAAAAATGAAGCATGGAAGCTAAGAAAGAGGAAGTGACCCTAGGGGTGAAGCATATGTTGTACCGTGTTGTACCTGTTGTTGTGCTTGATGTGGGGTTGCTTCTTGTTGCGTATTAAGGACGGACCTGTAAAAGAAGAGTGAAAGAGTAGTCAAAGTCATGTATTATGAAAACTCTTGTAAAAGTATGTAAAAGCATGTAAATGTGAAAAAGTAGTAAAAGGAAAGTGTGCACCTGATCCTTGAAGAGTGAAAAGGATAGAAAATGTCCTAAAAATGCTGTAGAAGAGTGATTTTTTGGGTGATCTCATGCCAAGAGTGAGTTTTTTGGGTGATCTCATGCCAAGAATGAGTTTTTTGGGCGATCTCATGCCAAGTGCGAGTTTTTTGGGTGATCTCATGCCACGACAGAAGAGTGTTGGGGAGAGAGGTCTAGTGTTACTCTCCTTCCATGACTACTTCCCAAATAAGCACCACTGTAGATGGTACATCCCATGTTTAGTTCATGTTTTTCCATATTGTTTCTGAGTTGAGATAAATGGAGAAAGAATGCATTCTGCTTGTTGGAGGATTGTGCCTGTATTGTGAAAATTATATGTGAACTATGCTAAATGTGTTGATATGAAGAAAGTAACTGTAACTACCCCCCTGGTCATATGCACCTAGGAAAGGTTAGGAGCACCCAAGCACTAGTGTTTGTATCTAGGCACTGGTGTTGTGCTGAACTGAGGACCCAAGTCAGATTCTGGGCCATTTTGTGAAACTGTAACTGTTTTGTTCATGTATTGTGCATATCTGTATTGTAGCTTTGAGCTATGTATGGGGTGACTGATTCACCCAATGTATGCCCCCCTCGTTTGGGGTGCATGTGATGTCATAGGAGTGTGGCCCAAAGGAGAGGACCTAAAGCTGATCTAAACTGATCCCTATAGGGGAGGGAATGTGCATGGTAGAAACCAAGGCACATGCAAACAAAGTGGCTAGATACATGTGTTAGTAGAAAAATCTAGCAAACATGCAATAGAAGACAATGTAACAAGCAAGAAGACAAGATAGACTATGAAAAGTGGGTTTCAAACATGGGACATCACTCACAATGTCACAAGACAATCAGGGCCAAAGTGGCCAAAAGCATATAATGTGCACACAAGACAAAGGGCATAGCCCAAAACAATAGCATACAATGAAAAACAATAGAAAGCAAGATAAATCAGACAACCATGGTGGAAAATAGTCCTGTAAAGCAAATGTTGCACATGAAGCACCCATTAGCATGTTAGAAAGATAAAAATTATGTCAAAGCATGTATATAGATCAATGGAAAGTAGTGTGCTAGTAAGAATAGGAAGTAGTATATAATGAAACAATAACACCTGTGATGTGTGAGAAAGTAGATGCCCCCAGGAGCCTCGGTGGGACTGGTAAAAGGTATTGTGCCAAGCATCATTGTTGCATGTAAATATCTATAGGAAGTCTGCATTCACAACTAGAGAACAAGTGAACACACATGTGTATATAGAAAAGATAATGACATACTAAGTATCCGTCTAGCATGGAAACAAAGTGTACATGTAAGTATAAGTAAGCAAGAATAAATGCAACCAAGATATGTAGTATGTTGTGAATGAGTGAGATGGAATGGTATGCAATGTGAATGTGATAGGAGCAATGTGCCCCCCAAGTGATGTGTATGAGATGAGGTTCATTTATAAAATACCCCTCAACAGTCAAGAATGAACCATAGAACAAGAGTGTGTCATTGGGAAATGGTTTGAAAGTATGTGCACTAGAAAGATAGATCAATCAAGCATAAAACATAAAGAGCATGAATGGGGTGAGGTTCATTTCAGATTTAGACCCTCAAAAATCAAGTATGAACCATGGAACTAGAGTGTGTCATAAGGTACCGATGATACAAGTGTATCAAGTTGTGTAAGATTGATGATTAGAAATATGAAGTATGAAGCACAAAGCGTAATAGTAGAAATGATAGACACCTGATAATGCTAGGAAGGGGGGAAGAATAAGTGTGATGCCCCCAAGTGTATGATGATGAGTAAATTATCTGATGAAAGTGAAGGGTAAGGGTCCTCCACCTGATGTTGAGATGATAAAGGTGTGTGCCCATGCTATGAGATCAGTGGTGTATGAGACTAAGGAAGTATATGTGATGGAATACTAGGAGGTGATGAACACCTATGTGAAGGAGACCAAGGAGGTGATGAACACCTATGTGAAGGAGATGGAACCAAGGAGGTGATGAGGTGAACTTCTATGTGAAGGGGTTTCCAAGTAGGGGACTTAGGCCGATGAAGTGGACTAGTGGACCGATGAGAATGAGTAGGTTGTGTGAAATAGGAGAGCTAGGTGTAGAATGTGCCTTAGATTTGAGAGTTCCAAGGGACCTAGATGCTCTAGCAAGTGCAATGGAAACTTCAAGAGGAGGCTGAGGCCATGGTGTGCATGGTGGACACCTTTGATAGTGATAACTTTCTTGTTGTGAATGAATTTTAACACAAGTGATTCATGGAAGGGATAGCTTGAGTGGAATGGAGCTAAGGAAGACCTAAGAGCATGTCACAACCTTTGACAGAAGGTGCCATAGTGAATGACACAAGCATGGTGAGAGGCCCAACTATAATTGGAAGCTTGACATAGCCATAAGATTTAGGAATTGGATATGAAATATTAGATAGTGGATAGTTGATAGCAACAAAGAGTGCAATAGAGCACACTCTCACAGGAAGTGATGGATCAATCATTATATTATCGATAACATGAGGGTTGATAGAAGCATTTATGTGTAGTGTGCTAGAAGAAAATGTAGTGTGATAATCATGATCAGAGAATGTGATGAATGGTGGAGATGCATCAACACTAGCAACTAGAAAATCAAGAGGCATCGATGATGGAGGAGGCACACCGCGATATGTATGATTGGCAAAAGAATCCACAACTTGTTTGTCATGCTTAGGTAAAGGATCATTAAATATTTTGAGATTTATGTTTTCATTGACCGGCGTAGATGCCAAAGGCTTAGGAAGCTCGATTGCAATGTTGTCAATGAGATCTTGAATAAGATGTCTGAGTTTGAAACATCAATCAGTAGGATTCCCAATGCATTGGTGATAGTCACACCTAGTATTATCATCGTAATTTTTCCTTTAGGGCAAGATGGATCTAGATTCAATGGTGGTGGAAGCATAATAAGATTGCTTTCAATAAGTTGTGGCAATAGAATGCGTGGAGAACAAGGAAATTTTGTGAATGTATGCTTTAGAGGTTCCCATAAAAGATTTTAGGAGTAGAGACAACTTTAATAGTAGCTTTGGCTTCATTGGGCTTTAGAGATGGCTTTAAAGTATATTTTATTTGAAACCGATTAGATGATGATGAAGTGTGATCATGATACTTGAGTTTTCCCATGGAGATAAGTTTTCCTTCACGTAATTTAAGAGTATGACATAATTGATCAAATGAAGGAGATGCATCAAAGATGACACTCTCTTGTAGAGGTGGTAAGAGACTTTGGACAAAAAGATCTTGCAATTCAGAGTCCGCTAGTACATTGGTCATCTTAGCTAATATGATCTTGTAGCACAATACATAGTCAGCTAGATGCTCATTAGATCCCTGTTTGATTTGTACAAGTTGAGCATAGGATATCTTAGAACCAATATTCATAGAAAATGTGTGAGAAAAGCATCAGCTAAATGTGTGAATGATGTTACCAAATGAACAGGTAGATTGTAAAACCAATGCATAACATAATCTTGGAGACTTCTAGGAAAGATATTTACTAGTAAAGTATGATCATCTGCATAATCTAGACATGCCACATGAAAAGATATGAGATGCTCTTAAGGGTCACCATGGCCATTAAAGGTGGGCATCTTAGGGGTGATGAAGTTTGGAGGAAGTGCATAAGTGGAAATGGTGGGTGAAAAGGAGTATGAAGAAGTAAGGTGGAATCAAGAGATGGAGATGCATGAGAAGTAGCTATTTGAAGTTGATAGATTTGAGTTTGGTAGATCCTAATATATAGAAGTTAAATCAAGAGTATTTGAAGAAGAACCAGGTTGTGTATTAGAAGCATTAGGTTGAATGAGAGGAGCGGTAGAAATAGGAATGGAAGTAGGAATAGGTGAAGGAAGGGTTGGTGGAGGCCATGGTAGTCCAAAGAAGAACCTACAAGGGCATAAAAGTAGCTTCTTGAGAATTTTGTAGTAAGTAAAGCATTGAGAATATGTGGAAGATGCGTAGGATTATCACATAAAAGCTTGATAAAATTAGTAAGCTTTTCTAGTTTTTCTTGATCAACATTGGTGTCCTCATCATATGATTTCTCACTATCAGATGTTTCAATGTTTTCAAGAGGAACATTTTGAGAGTTGGAAAAAGGGGTTATCAAATTCAACCATTGATTTTGAAACCCTATGGGTAAATGGAGGAAGCTCTATGCTCAAAAGACCCAAACCAACCACTACGGGTAACAAGGGCATAAGGTTGGGTTCAAGCGATGGGTTCACCAAATGATTTAACAAAAACATAATATTGTAAAAAACCTAGATATTGCAGAGTCACTGATGTATATGAAATAAATGCTAGATACAAGATCACACAAGAAATAAGCTAGATAAATATGAAACCCTAAGTGCAAGAGAGGGAAAGAATGACTTAGTTGATTTACGTTATCCCTGGAACTGATCTGGACTAGAAAATTGATGAACAGGAACGGAAGACTATCACAACTGAGCATGGTAAATTCTGGAATGGTCAGAAAATCCTGGACTAGGGCACCTGGACTGGGGCGAGGGCACCTAGGCACTAGAGACCTCTATTGGGTGCATGTGACTGTGCAGGAGCTTAGAACCTAATTTCTCTGGTGTCACAAGATGGTCATTGATAGTAGTTTTGGTCACCTGTGTGTCACTAGATGATCATTGAATTCACATGTAACCTACAAAGAGATGAAGACCTGCAAAACCCTCAAACTACATCAAATCCCAAAAATAAAAGATGCAATATGGGGAGTCAGACTGACCCCAATGGTCACCCGACTGAGTGAACTTACGACTGAGCATTGTACTACATCTTAGACTCCATGTAGTTCTTGTGTGTGTGTGAAAGAATCATGCCCTAGGAATCCCTTGTGCAAGTGCACTTGATAGTGGGTGATAGCTAGATGTACCAATGTAAATAGATGTGTGGATGGAAAAATGAACTTCCCCTTCCTATGAAGTGTATGCAGAAAATGTAGCCCCTTGTCCCTTGAATGAAATGCTAGATGGATGCCTTTGATGCTCTTAGATGCCTTTGGATGCAACCTTAGGTGATGATAATAGATGCTTAGAGCTTGGTCCTTTATTTTGGTCACATAGCTTTGTATTTATATGATTTCCTTGGTTGAATTTTGTAATTGACAACTGAAGGTCGACCCATAAGAAAATAAGATTCCCAAAAGATAAAAGAAGGCCAAAAAGAGTGAGTAAGATGTAAAGTGGTTAAGGGCACCCAGAGGGGATGAGGGCACCTAGGCACTGGCGTCTTGGCTGGTCACTGGTGTCCAAAGTCATAAAAGATAAAGCAATATAGTTCAGACTGGGTTGTAGGGTGTGTAAGACCAAAAAGAAGACAAAAAAAAAGAAAAGAGGCCAAAGATAGTTGTCAATTACTAGTTTTCTCGCTTAGGAATCATATGAATGCAAGTGTGCTTTTAGGACCTAGAAATGTACTATTGTGTGCTTAAGATGGGTTCTCCTAGAGAATGATGAAGGTTATCCCATTCAGAAACTCCACTTGAAGGGAAAGATAGAGTCCAAACTTTTAATGAGGTACATTTTAGATTGTCCCTACTGGTCTAAAATGACTTTATACAAAAGAATTTGAAACCAATGTTATGTACACTAAGATCCATGGTCTTTAAGTAAAAAGATTCCTAAGACCTAATAACACTTGTGATCCCAAAATTCCCATTCACATTATAGAGCCTTATACACTACGATTGTAATTCCACGACCAATCAATTTATATACTAATCTTTTTCTCAAGGTCATGAAAGACAGGGATTTCACATATATCATGTTAAAATTCTAGAGCTCCTATGACAATCTTGATTCAATTCTCTTCCACCCAAATCCCTTACTCCCTTTAAAACTTGTTACACTGTCATTCTTGCAACACCAAGGAGAATTCTAGAGACCCCCCCCCTCAAAATAAATCTTTAGAATATTCCTCATTTAAAAATATGTGAAATTTTACACTAGCTCTAATTGGTCAATTACAATTTTAAAAATGAACCTCAAAAATTATGTTCCCACTTTTACACTCGAAACATAATATTATATGGAATCTTCATTAGTATGCATTTTTTTATGATACCCGCCGGTATCATGAATAATATATGAGATCATACCTCTTCAGAGTAGTATAATGTTAGTGCAAAACCTCAGGGGCCCAAAATGTAACTAATAATTCATTTTAGCAAAATTTCTTTTCATCCACCCTCCACTATATGTGAAGATATTTGAGAAGGTAGAATCAAATAATGACTCAATTTAATTGTGATTGACATAACCAGAGAGTAACATGAAGAGTTTCAGCTAGAAGCGAATTGACCCATAAATTAACTTTACCTTTGAAAATTTTGGAGCGTGTTCAAGGACCGTACTACATTCTTGCCCTAAAAAATTCCTATAATTTACAAATCTTTAGGTTACCTTTTCAAAATCATTTTGGAATTATTCTCATTCCAAAACATTTTCCCTAAGTTATATGGTTCAATTAAATTGGAAAAAGGCATCAGTATGTAACCACCAAGTGGAAATTTCTATAGTTGGTGCTCTGTATTGATATCCTGCAACCATATTCGAATGAAACTAAAACTTTTGTTATGAAGAAGCATTTAATTGTACCATTTTGATGATGGTAAAATTCCTAGACACAGTCCCACCCCTCTATAGCTATGGCATGTTTCCTCGATTCATTCCTTGATTTATTATAGTTGTAATTTTAGACCTCTACCATGTTATGACATTCACCTATTCTTTTTTACGACTTAATTTTTCTCATCCTCATTTTCTCTGTGTGACATTCTATAGATCTTAAACACTAGTTTTTGGATCATAGCCACATGTACACTTACACATTGTAATATTATCTTTCATCATGTAATCATGTTTCCTAATGTGAAAATGGTTGATCAGGTACCTTCTGTAAGCTGATCTGACCAATGTTTATGATGACCTTTCCCAAATTTTTTTGTAGAGTTTGAATGGTGTGCAAGGGTTAAATTTGATTGCCGTTTAGACGTTTTTCATGATGCTTTAGCATCTATGGTAATACTTGCAAATATTTAACATAACCAATGACATGTGACTTGCATAGTTTGAACCAATGACTCCCATAATTTTTTCTATTATTTATATTTATTCATATTGCTAAGGACATATATCTAAATAATACAATCCAAACATGTATTAAGTTGGTTTTGGGTGACATCCTAAGGTAAAGCTTTGGAGGAGTGTAAAAAAGGACAACTATAGTAACGCATTGTTTGAATTAATATTGATCAATGTAAAGTCTCTAAGTCAAGGACCTTGATTAGGCATTATTTGGCTTCAAATTTAATTACCTATCCTTGGTGACCCACATTGTTCTTATTAAGTTCTCCATATAAATTTAAGAAAATTCAAATAAGTAAATGTATAGGCTTTTGTTTTAAATGGGAAAACACCTTTAAATTCTGACTAATTCCTATTGGATATAGGGGAATTGTTTTGCTGGAAAACAAGGAAAGGTAAGAAATTTTTGTTTTTCATAACAATTATCTTGGAAACATGAAGATGACCTTTATTACATTTCTATCTCTTAACAAATTTCAAGTTTTAAAGGGATTGAAAACCCAAAAATAAAGAAGGGTGTTCAATTTTGGCAACAATTCAATTGAATCATTGGTGAAATTATTTCCTATTTGAGAATGCAAAATTAGAATCATTTATATTAATTGTTGAATAATTCCTAAATGCAAAACTAATTATTAGTTTGCATGTCAAAATATCTTTTGTTTGTGGAATTCAAAACCTAATGTTATGATCATTTTTGGTTTATTCAACTTATGTGATCAAGTTTTATCATACAAAATTGGTTATTCCATTGGAAGAACTTAGAATTTCACCATGAGTTCTAAATTACAAGAGGAAGTGTCAACATTGAAGCATGAATTTTTTTCAATTGGTGAAGACCCATACATTTGAACAATGGATCTTTTACAAAAGAGGAGTATGTGTAATTTTCCATTGCAAAAATTCTAGATAGGTTGGGGTCCATTTGCAGATCTAAATATCTTCATAAATGGTATAACTAGCAGAAAATGTTTAATTATCAAATGATAGAGGATCAAACAATCAACCAATTTTCTAATGAAATATCTCACCTTAAAAATAATTTTGTCCTTGCAAAATTGCTACAAATTTTGGTCGTTGGTTTTTGATACAATTGAAAGACATAGACTCCCAAAAAACCTCCATTGAGGTAACACTTTCGTTTACATCAAATTATGGTTATGTGAAAATTAATTTGTCTAAATTCTAAGGTATATGCATACTTGTAAAGGTTATGATCTCATGAGATTTACTATTCATTGGAATTTGTTCTAGGTTTCAAATTCATCAATGGTAAGTGGGACATGCCATTTAAAGAGGCATCCATTGATGTTTAACAGTGAAATCCTATTTCTAAATGATATTGAAATACATTGTTTTCCTATATTGTCTTCTATTGAAAGATGTCATGAGAAAATACTTGTTTTATTTATTACATGATTTGGAAATACATATAATAGGTCAAAAGTTGTGTGTACACGGCATATTATATGTATTTTAGAATTACATAGTACTTAAGATTTCAATGTGTTGTTAAGTGTGTCTATCTTGATGGCCTGTTATATGTTCATCAATCATTAAATGATTACATTGAGGGATATTATACAATTTCATATTATATGCACTATGGAATGTGGGACATACTGCATATGTTATATTATGTATTGTTATTATAGTATGTAATGTAGCAATATTTTAGGCAACCTGGGATAATATAGATAAACATCAATGTGTATAAAACATTAACAAAACATGTCATGTGCAACGACATCAGGGGAGAACATACATAACTTGTGGCGAGATTGGATCATGATATGCATGTGATCCTACATTACATATATGGGAAAATGCATATAACATGAGATTTTTTATACTTGTCACATTGAACATATGTTATAAATGGTGCCATGACCTAGTATCTATGCAAGTAGTCTCTAAATTAATAAGTATATTGATACAAGAACACAAATGAATATACAACCCATCTCGATATATATATTATGGTATATATATATGTATATATATATGGCTAACATATATATATATATGTATGATATCCATATAAATTTCTATATACATTGAATAGATATGTTTTTGATATAAAGGACATACATATACTATTTGTTCTATTTCATATACATATGTGTGTGTTATAATGATTTGATTTAATAGATTCATATATCACATTACATTACATATGGCATAACCTATCTTATTTCCTAGGATAAACCATTCTACTACTTCATTTAGGATGTCTTACAACTTCTATTAACACCTATTTTTGGTAAGAGAAATTACAATTGATTTAACTAACTATAATTTTCATATTCTTATTGCTAACATAGGTTGTTTTCAATATTAATTAAAAACTTACTAGTGAAAATAACTATATACCATACATAGAACTCTTGATGTATTTTTAACCATTATGATCTTTTTGAGCACCTAGTACATGACAAATAGCATTATTAAACTCAATAAAATTTCCATGTTACTAGACACTTTGGATCACCTTGGTCCTATTTACCAAACTTTTATTTCATTAAATCTTTCAATTATTTGAATGATAGATAAATGATTTTTTGATAGGGCAACTACCAAGTTTATCTATAAAGTCTATAATGTCCAAATATTTAAGAATAAAACGAGAGATAAACATAAAACATTTAATGGTGCATCAAGCATATACTACAAAACTGTTATTAACCACACATTATATATGTCTCTATATGTGGCCCATGCCAAAGTTCATGCAAATATAAAGCATCCTATGTTGTGTATACTACTCCAATTCACAATATAATGATGACGGCCACATTTATAAGATAAACAGAGTACACAATACAAAGTACATTTGTGATGTAAACATATATATACACAGACATATAAATCTCATATTTTATTGATGTGGTTTTCATACCTATATTTCTTCCATATAACATAGACTTTCTTATTCAAATATAAGTAATATGGGTCCTTCTTGTATTTATTGTATCATATCATATATATCATTACATTCTCACATATATTTGAAACTTAAGCAAAGGAAGCACATATATATACATATATCGTGAATACACTTAATAACATCATACTGATTACAACTTTCTCCCCAAAACAAGATGGGTTTTACACAACAAAGTACAACAAGATAGTTATTTTCCACCCTTACTTCCACTATCCAACTTCACATCCATACACACCCAAAAAGAAGGTGGAGGCAACATTCATCTCCTAGCCATGCAATGGGGAAATTCTCATCCCATTTCCCCATGAAACCTTTAACTCACAAAAATTCTCTGAAATCCAACACCAAAACTTGGATCACTAAATTTTCCCAAAATTCCCAACACACATGCTTTCCAAGAAAATCAAACAAGTGTATGTACAATAATACTTAAGAGAGCAAGTGAGATGCATTTCAAACAAAGTATTCACTATCAAGCTTTTTATCTTGGAAAAGGGAACTAGATGCATTCCAAACCACTTTTCGCTCCACTAAGGGGTTGGGCATGAGTTCGTGGTTCCTCCAAGTAATAAAATAAAAATTCATTCACACTTATCCTTCCACCTAGTTTATTCTAAAACCCGCTTATCCCTTCACTACAACAAAGTCCAAGTCCCTTTGGTTCCTCCATTAAATATTAACAAGTTTACTTCGGTTTTAACATCTACTTATACCTCTTTAATGGCTCTACCTTCCCCCATATGCACAATATGCTTGATAGCCGCATAATGGGTGCAAATCAAGTAGACAACATAAAGGAAAACTTCATACAACTCAAATAATCACAAAACACAAACATTATATCAAAGGATGAAAAATTAAACCAATTATTGTAAGAAATTTACAAGGAAAGGTACCAACCTCTTACTTTTCTTGTCATATTTTCCAATACTAAGACTTCAAGCACTCCAAACCAATTCAACGACATATAAATAAGAACAAGGCTCCCCCCAAATGATCAAAACAAGATCCCTTAAATATAAAATTACCCAAGGAGTACCCCCTTAGGATGGTGTCAAGTGGAAACATCCTAAGTTCCCAAGACAAAGTCAAATCCCCAGAAATTCATAATTCAAACCCATGCCGACATGGGCCAAATCAAGATCAAAATCCAAAATCAACCACATCACATAAATGCACTTACAAGAAAATACATGGGAAAAGTAAAATGGTCAAAATTTAATCAACTCAAAATAAATAAAGCTTTCACATTTTGCAATCATATCTACCAAAGCATTTCCAGCTGCATAAAATGTCAAGATGCCCTTTTCCACAATTTCATGTGAGGGATGTTTATACCTAATTTTAAAAGTCTCCCATTTTGTGGGTAGGTAAGAGGAGTTTTGGGAAAAGGTTGCAATGCCCTGTTTTACACTCTGCCAAATGCTTGTGTTTAATCCGAATTTTCCACCTAGGAAAGCTTTTCACAAGCCAACCCAGTTTCAATTGTGTATAAGTTGTTAAAAAATTCTAAATGAATTTCCATGCATTGGGAAACAGTGAAGGTCAACTACAACATAGGAAACAACCCAACCCAAATTTGTCTACAATAGAAATGGGTAGCTGGGGTATCCGAGAGGTTTCAAACACTAAGACAATAAGTACAACAAGATAAAAAATTAAGCCATTCTATGGTTGAAACCAGCATATTCAAGCTCCCAATTTGGTGGATCTGAAAAGAACAAGTCCAATGGAGCGACTCGTTTTAGAATCTGAAAGTTTCCCCAGCCATCCTCAATGGTGAAGTTTTTATTTCTTCAGGTTTTGCATAATGCTCATAATCTGCACATTCAGTATACAATCAATTGATCGACAATGATATGCAAATTAAGTGTGAGATTGCCACCAAAAAAAAAACTTATCTACATACGGTTAAAGGAGAAAGATGAAGCACACATGAGACCCTGGTATACTGCATATATCGAAATATATATGGCTTTGAAAATCAATCTCTCAAACATCAACCCAATTCACTGTAATTTTTATGGCTATTTATTCCAATAGTACTAGTAAAGCTTCTCATATAGACTAATTCAAATTGCATTATTTATACACATGTTTATTATTTTGTCTTCCACCCTTTAAAAATCAATTTGAAACACACACAAATACACCAAACTCAAACAATTTAATTTTTCCAATAAATTTCCAAAATTTACTTTTCAAAAATCTCTTATCTCCATGATTTACCATATCCTAACATTATAATGACGACCAATCTAGTTCATGTTTACATTCCTATTATTTCCATTTCCAAGGTCTACTAACGCATGCATCATCTAATTATTAATAGTTTCAAAATTCATTTATAACCTTCTAAGTTGACCCATCGTTTGGATCTTAGTTTTGATTGTCAAGTTCATTATTGTATTCACAAATGACGCCACTTTCAAGTTTATTTTAAGCACGCATGAGAAGCCTATAAATGCCATCGATAGCTATTAATTGTCAATAATATCATTGAATCTTTACAGGTCAGGGTTTGTAAATTTTCCAGGGTTATTGCAAGGAAGTTAGGCACCTTGTGCCAAAGGACAATCATGATTACCAAAACATTGTTGAGTCTTTATAATTAGCTGATACTATAGCCACAACGAGTGTGGGAAGAAAATGGGTGTAACAACATGGATGGTCATATGTGCGAAGGAGTTTTATTCAAGGAGTTGCAGGACCAATTGGAGACATGCAATGCTGAGGGCCGTTAGCTGCTTATTATTTTTCACAAACCTGATAATGAGCATATGACTAGATTTAGAGCAAACAGTCAAATCTCTTGTCTGTACAAGTTGATTTTTTTGTGGGTAAAATATTTTGATCTCATGGGCAAACCTCAAATGCAAGGCAAGAAGAAATCCATGGGATACCCTTTTCTCAGCAACATCTTTTATGTGAGGGTAAATCAGCTAAAGGATTATTCCTAGTTGTTTGATTACAATATCTGCAAGGATTCCACTCTCTTCTTAGTGTTGCATTTGCATAGATGATCAATGGATTTAGGGGTGCTTTCTTCATTGAAACTAGTTTTGTATAAGGATGCAACTTGATCCCACATATATCCTTCAATATTTCAGCCCCTATCATGTCAAACTCAAACATTATAGAGAAATTGGACCACGTGCCTACTCTAGAGGTCAAACATATGAAGATAAATGAATTCTCCCCATTGTTTAGGGCTCTATGGTTATAACTATATCAAGTTAATGGATTTTAGCCAAGTGTTGTCTATAATAATATGTACCAATGGATTTTTTTGTAACTGGACAAGTTTAAACATTGTGATGTTTTTAATTGTACTCCAATAGGCTTACTTTTTAGTTTAGTTTCATTTACATAGAACATGACAACCACTAAATAAATTGATGAGGGACCTACGTGGCTTTTACTGGAAAGAGAGAGGTTCTTCCCTACACCATGGCCGTATCTGATATGTGTCGACCCCTCCACTATGGTATCTCAACAAAATATTGGTTTGGGTATGAATCTCATCATAATTTGTCACTCTTCCATAAGAATAATTAGATTATAACTAAATTAATCCCTCACTAATAAAATTTGTGAAATATACAGGTTTGGGAAAATTTCTTAATTTAGACGAAAAGCAGTCTGAGCAATGTATCTTCATCCATGCTTAAATTTGGGTGGAGATTGACCTTAGTAAAGGCCTTCCAGAGAAAATGCTTGTTAAAACATGGTAATTTTGAATGGATCTAGATATTAGATTGTGAAAATATAGTGTTTAGGTGTTGGTATTGTCACCAAACAAGGCATCTTCAAGATTCATGTCCTAAAGCAAGAGGTTATCCTAAATTGAAAAAGGAGCAACCTTTCAAATCTAAAAGTCTAGCATCCCTTTGATCCTCGTGTTTTGATAACTAAAAAATGACAAAAAACAAACATGGAATCTTTTCATGCTTCGAAGGTGTAGAAATAAAAATATGAAAGGCACATAAAGGTAATGAATGATAGTTTTAATACAAGCACCAAAGATACTAGATGAAGTAATGAATGTAGGGGGATCTCACCTCGCAAAAGCTAGTTGTAATTGAAGCTCCAATAGTGGGCACTAAAGAGAACCCATGCATATGAATTTTGAGTTTGACAAGGAACAATCCATAACTCATAACCTTCAAATGTTTTTTAACAAAGCTCCTTTTGGGATAGACTAACGTGAAAAGGAAGAAAGGAAAAAAAAGGCAAGTTTGAGATTTTTACCTCTTGATGACCTTGTTTTAGCTATTTTTTAATTCTTTTGCTAGTTATTTATTTCTTGAAGCATTTTTGGTACTTGGTTTGTTTTTTCATTTTGGGTTGTCATTCCATACCACCCACTTTTTGTATGACTAACATTGTACTTGTCTGATATTGTTAATATAGACAGGTTTTTCAATAAAAATGAGAAATAAATTTTTTTATAAAACATTGCATAAGCATTTCCCAATGATTAAAAATCAAAAGTAATTATGTTGATAGGTGTCTTACTATGGAGTGAATCCGCTTGTACTTGATACGTTTTGGACAATAGGAGTCATTGATATTCAATGTGAAGATGCATGGATTCATTCCCTCCATTCACAGTGTCCACCACCTGTCTTAGATATTGCTGGATTTGTAAAAGTTTTGTTACCCTCTCATTAAAAGACATGTGTCTCCATTGGTTTTGATATCATCATTGCCTGTCTTTTTAATATTTTTCTATATGTCAATTCTCTATGGGACTGCGTTTAGATCCAACATGCTTGAGGTTCAAAACTTTTCAAATTATATATAGCTATTGATTCTTTTCTTCGTGAATCCATGCTTAAAACTAGCAAGAAATCAACTGCTTCAACAACAAATCTTAAATTAAGAAAACAAGGAATCTCTTTCACACTTAGACATTACAAGGAACATCAATTAAAAAACCCTCTCTGTAAACCAACAACATAAGAAATTGTATGGACTTTCAGTCTAGAAATTACGATTAACAAGATAAATTTTACTTTTTGCTCATATGAACAACTGTTGGAGAAGCTCAATTATCGATGATTGTTCGTACATCATTTGTTTCCTTCAATTACTTGAGCTTAAAACTAAAAAGGGGCTATAAAGTGCCATAACAAGCAAACATTATAGCTGGGTTTCAAACCTGAAATTTATTGGATTTTCCCCATTTTTATTTTGGCTCGTACACTTTGATGGTTTTGTTGACCAAATTTTCTCTTTCCTATTCAAATTAGTGAAATGGATACTAAAGAAAATAAATCAACTCCAAATATGCAAGGGTTTAAGGTACCTTGGAAGAAGGTGGTGATAAAAGGACTGGCGCAAAGTAGATGTCCTCGCTGCAAATCTGATGAACCTGCAAAACAAAGATAACTAAGAGGAAAATGGATTAGATGGTAGATGAGGGGGTTGCCTGACGAAGTCGGTTCCAAGAAGCGTTAACTTCCTTAACGGATGTCAACCCCCGTGTTTGATAAAAGACAATAAAATTGATAGTGAAGGATGGAATAACATGCAAAAACTGAAGCTAAACAGAATCTGGAAACTGTAGAAATGGATAAAAAGTGTAGATTTGATATAAATCAACAACAAAGTAAATTTTGGGTCGACCCAAGTTACATAGGGTTGAACAATGACCCAGGTTACAAAGGGTAGGTCAACAGACGACTTAAGTGGATGGATCAGGACAACAAGCTGAAAATGCAGATTTGGAAGGATCTTAGTGTAGATCACATGATCACATAGGCCTGAAAACACTAACAAGCACCTATAAAGGAAGGTCTGAGACAGGGAAACAAAATTTGTAAGAAAAATGAATATTTTGATGGATTGTATGGCTAGTAGGATATGGGTCGATAGTGACATGGTTGATTTGGTGGTGATTAGAGACATGTAAAATAGATTTGGACATATAGAGAAGTAAAGTGATAAATATGGTGATCTAAACTGGAAACAGATGACAAAATAAGGAAACACAATGATGTAGACCTAGAAGGGAAAGAATGGATGACAGAACATAGGGATGAGGTCGACTGGTCGACCTGGCAAAAGTGTGATGACCTGGGACATTCCTAAACAAGGTTGATGATGGATGGGTTGGACAGACAACCTGCAAACAAAACGACTGAAAGAAGAAGTTGGATCTGAAACTTTGATGGCAGTCTGGACCTATAAAACATTAGTTTCTGAAAAATAATGATAATGATAAGAAATGATAGCATAAACCAAGATAAGATCAAGATAAACTCCCCAAAGTCTCCACAAGTGATGCAAATAAGCTCCAAGGGACTCCAAGAAGACTGTAGCAGTTGTAAAAATGCTCAGGCTCAAAGATAGGATCGCAAAAATGCAAGAGAATTATGATTATGCCTCCCTTTGGGAGGAGAGGTAAATGTAGCCTTATAGGGTCGATGAAGACTCGGGCGGGTTACCGCCAACTGTGGGGAACCATCCATTCAAGCGGTGAAAGGATGATTTATTCAAGAGATGGGGCTTTTATGGATTGGGATAAGTGATTTAAAGCATTTAGGTGGGTTAGGGTTTCCTAGGGAAGTGATATGGGTAGTGGGAGATAAAAATGGATTAAATAAAAGCTAGAAAAAGCTTAGGGACTAGGAACTAGGGGGTTTAGGGGTGATAAACAACCTAAAGAAGGAATTAGGAATAATAAGGATTAATTAGATAATGAGATGAGGATTAGGGGATAATTGATGAAATTAATAATAAATTAAAATGGATAGGATAATGTATGGGAAAGATTGGAATGTTAACATGAACATGAATTAATTAAGGAGGGTTTAGATAGGTGATCATGGTAAAAGAATCAAATGCGTGCGAAAAGGGTAGCGATACCGAATTTCGGTGTCTATATTTGCCCCTTTTTATTTAGTGGTTTGCATTGGGAAAGCCATGAGACAAAAACGATGAGAGAAAAAATGGTAAGATAAAGGGATGACAGAGGATTGATGATGTGCTCCCCCTCAAATGAGGGATCAATGATACAACATGGAATCCATCACAAGTTTGAAAAATATAGATGAAAAATGGCGAGTAGGAAAAGAAAGAAGGGTAAAATGATAAGTCCAGACAAGATGCCCCAAGCAAGAAGGATTTAAACAAAAAAAATTATAAATAAGGTGGTAATCTTAGGAGTTACATGGACAAGAAAAAAATGTCACAGTCTTTAGGGAGATGATGATAATGTCCTATGGTCCTGTGAGTCAGTAAAAATCATAGCGAAATGGAGGGAATCCAATGGGAAACTGCTCAATATGGATGCAAGTTTTGGGACCAACAGGTCATAAGCACACATCAAAATTATGCACAACTTAAGGAAAAGGTAATATGAAATTCCCTTCAAACATGAGGAATCAATGGAAGGTATGCATCCGTGAAGGGACGAGAATCGAAATAATGGTGTCATGGTAAAGGAAACAAAAATGGCTGAAAAGGCAAAATACGAAAAAAAAAAATTGAGGATACAAAATTCCCCAAGGGGAAATTATAGCTACAAAGGTGGACTTTAAAAATAGAGATGATGCCCTAACAAAAGAGCACAAAACAGGACAAGCGAAGGCACAACTCGATGGCGCCCAAGGAGATTCGACGACGACCCGAGGGGGGCTCTTAGGTTAGGACTATATAAGCCTGAAAGTCGGCCAAGAAATCTCATTTTCACACCTGTGAGTGTCAAATTGAGAGCTTATAGCTATAACAAAAGATCACAATTTGGAGAGAGATGGAGGCTGAAGGAGCAGCCAAGAAACGCCAGAGGGTTCGTCAGGATGGTGAGTAATGAAAACCTTAGATTTTTTTAATATTTTTAATGTTTTATTTATTTTTTTGCATTTTTAGAAATTTGGATTGGTGCTAAGGGCAGTCGGCAGTGAACTGGATAGGGTCACCGTCGACTTGGCCCTAAAAGGCATCGGTCAAGCCCTAATTATGGCAACCTGACCTGGGTTGGCATCGACCAAGGATCAAAATTGATGATTTTGATATATAGAAATATTATGGTGTAAAGTGATGATGAAAAAACTGATGTTTACTTGTTGTTTGTATGATTGTAGGCCAAAGAGACCTTATATTTGAGAGACAAAGTCCTAATACTATATGACCATATCAGAGGGGACATATTTGATGCTGAGTGGGATCACTTAGTGGTTGTGGGATTACAAGGATTTATAAACTATCAGAGGATCCCACAGGATGTGGGATTGATGATCGCATTAGTTGAGAGGTGGGATATGCAAACATGCACTTTCTGGTTCAGGACGGGTGAGATGATGATCACCCTAGAGGATGTGTATCACATCATTAGACTACCGATATAGGGGGAGCAGATTGTTCCCATTATAGTGGATAACAGATTAACAGTGTTGACATGACTGTTTGGAGCTAATGCACCCCACATTACATTTACATCAAGGGTGCTCTCTTATGAGATGAGGTATGAGTGTGGGGATGCACAAAGTATATTGATTTGTTTGTTGATGATAGCCATTTCTTACTATCTGCTTCCAGACTCAGGTGGAGCTCGATTTTCATGGGCATTACCAGGGGTCTTGCCTGATATGGTTGATTATTGGACAATGTTCGCATCTGGTACTGCACTTCTAGTGCAGGTGTATTATGAGTTTTCAATGTACAGAGTTGTGAGGAGGACAAGGATGAATGTAGGCTTCCTCCTACATTGTTGGGTTTATGAGCACATTGTAGTTATCTGATCACCAGAGATACCATGGATCACAAGGGACCATATAGATCTCACATTGGGATTCTTGAGATGGTGAGATGACCAGGATCACAGAGATAGAGGAGTGAGGGATGCATGACTAATACAATGACAAGTTTGTAGAGCTTGAGGGAGAGCATATTAAATGGAAACCATATAGGGACTTCCTGTATATGGCCTGGGGCAGATACAGAGTTGATTGGTATGAGGAGGATAAGGTGGGTGCGGGGATGCAGGCTAGAGATGATTGATTTCATTGAGTTTGATAGAGTCTGACGACAGTTTGGGGTCATTCAGACAGTACCCGAGGAGCCCATCTCCTATGGGCGTGAGGAGATAGATAGCGATCTGTCTAGTCCTGACATGGAAGACCGGATGGAGGAGGCACCAACCCCACGAGATGAGAATGATGATGTAAGGGTTGGAGTAGGGTTTGCTAAGTGGATGAACACTACTTGGGTGGCTAGGGTAGCCGGAGAGAGAGGGGATGAGGAGAAGGAGGAGATGGATATTGATGTATAGATTACTCCTAGAGGTGGAGATGGAGATGGTCATCGAGGAGAGACTGCAGAGATGGCACAGTTGCCTACGGAGTTAGCTCAAGTGAGATCCAAAAAGGGATGCCACTCATTAGGAGTGAGATGTTACGTGACATGAGTCTCAGAGGCTTCAACATGAGAGGGACTGATTCATTCAAGAGAGAGATTGGTATATGAGGCAATTGGAGGCCTGTAGAGCCCACTTTGGAGATATTTCTATGATTATAGCCACATTGTCTATGAGTGGTACACCTACAACAACACAAAGAGGAAGAGATATGACACCTCACGACATGATATCCATGGATCGATAAAAATCCTTAGCAGCAGAGGCTAAGTATTATGAGGGGATTGTGATCAAAAAGTTTTCCCAGACACTAAGGTATTAGGGGTATGTGCAACAACGAGTGACAGCCAAAGTAGGACCATCCGAGAGCACAGCGAGTGTGGCTCAACCACATCGAGGAGAGGGTTAGGGTAGAGGTGACAAGGCCAAGAGATAAACGGACGGACTTGCCTCACAGGGCAAGATTTTAGGCTTTATGATGTTAACTTTACTGATTTTGATGGCGTCTCTGCTTTGAGAGATGACCCTTAGAGGTCAATGATGTGTTGATACACTTTATTTTGAAGATATATATATATATAATTTTGTTTTATTCTAGCGTGTGTTAATTATGTGATGTTGATGATTTGATTTATGATGATGTGATGTGGATATTTAATGATGATGATGATTATATTTTTATACTTTATATTTGATGATGATGGTGAATTTATATACAATGGTTATATGTTTTAATATGTTATACGTGATGTTTAGTTGAAAAATATATGTGATGGATGATAAACATAGATAATGATAGATAGAATATGTAAATTGGATGTGTGATTGTTTATGGATAATACACAAATTATTGAAACAACGTAGATGTTATTGTAAAGGAATAAAGGATAGATGTGGAAAACTCGCGCCCTTTGGTGCATCCTGTACCCGTGTAACATGAAAAATATCCACGCCCTTTATAAAACGCATACACTTGGCGAAGGCGCACTTGTGTTTACAACAACAAAAAATGCAATCTGCAGTGTCCATGCACCATGCGCCCTTTGGCGCTGATTTATCCCTTGCAGCAGCCCTTTCCTGTGCGCCTTATTAGTTAGCCCTGTAACCAATAGTATTCGTGCGCCCTGCGCCGTGAGGCCTTAAATCACTAACTCTTTCTTCTGTTGGCACTTTAATGGAAGATCAAATGACTAATATGACCTTCTTGCATTGTGTTTCACTTCTTCTTTTTGCAGATCAGCAATTAAGTTCAGAGTTACATATGTCAACATCAAGCAAGAGACCTACCAAATCTAAGGGCAAAGCAAAGCTCACAGAAGAAGAAATGAAGTACAAGTATCAGAGGGTCAAAATGCCCGAGTCCCAGGCCGAGTGTGACCTAGACATCAGAGACTCAGAACTGGGTCATATTGACATGGAAGATTTCTGGGCCAGAACCTAGAAGGTCACAAGAAGTCCATGGATGGACAAGCTTATGGGATGTGCGCTGCACTTTGCTGGAGGAATCCTAGTTAGCATCGTGAACAATGAGTTCATGATGGTAGTATCCCGATGCTACAAAAAAGACACAAGATGTGTCCACAATGAGAAGGGTGAGGTTATAATCAACCTCACTGCCCGGAACTTTGAAATAATGCTCGGCATCCCTCACCACTGGCACTTTGAGGCCGTAAGCCGGGAAGATTGCATCAAGGCCTGGGACGACAATGAGGATCATTGCATGCAGCTAATGAACGAGGTATATCTGAAGAACAAAAAAGTAGTGACTTTGTGGCCACAAGTCATTCATCGCAGTGACTTTTCAGAGGAACTCAATGACACAATCATGTTCCTGAGTAAAGTCTTTGGGCTTCCTGACGCCCATTATTTTCACAAGTGGATGCTGCGATACCTAGAAACAATGAACAAAAATGTGCCCAATCAACGCTTTGAGTGGGCAGAAATCATAAGCAGCACAATATCTGAGCAGCTCCAACAACTTAACACAACGGGGAGGTTCTATATGAACTCCTACGTAGTCTATACTGCGGCTTCAGAGAGAGACTATCCAGCTCTGATGTGGTGTGGGGTTTGGCCCCAAGTTAAAATCTATGAATATTATCTAGAACTGAAGCTGGAAAATAGCATTCCCCAATTTACAAAGATCAACGATGCCTTCTTCTACGGCATCATCTGCCTTCTGAGGCCGAACATGACTCACGGTCACACGACCAAGAGTATTGTAGCAGCTACCGAGAAATGGGGGGCTTGTTCACTCAATTCCCCACATTCACCTATCTAAGGGCAGTTAACTTCTTGGGAGAACCAACTAAATTACCGAGATATGTCGGTCCTAAGTTCATCCTGTTAGAGCTATCGAGGAAACTTATTACCTACCACGAAAAGTGTCTAAAGAGAAAGAAGGGTGGAACCCCTTTCCCCCTCACAATGGGTAGGTATACATGTCTCACTCACCACAAAGCGAAGGACATGTTTGCAGAATTGGAGCTGCTGAATCTGAAACATAACTTCCCAGCAAGGCCCACCTTCGACCCAAGAAATTGTTTTCCCAGGGCCAAGCTCGATCCAATCCACATCCCTCAGATCGAAGATATCTACATCGACATATATCATGAGGTTGAGCTCAGGAGGAAGGATCATTCTCGCTTGGCCTTAGCAAAAATCATCCAGTACGGTGTGGCCATCACCCCAAAAGGCTACCAAACTACTGATCAAGAAGTTGATCAGGTTTATCTTGATACAAATGGGGATGATTGGCCTTTCGCAGTGATCGACAGAAACAAATCTCCTCAAACAATAGAGGAGAGGGTCAAGGAAACTCTGCGAAGAATAGAGCATTGGTGCCGAATGAACAGGCTCATCTACCTCGGAGTCGATTTCACAACCTCTCCGTTGGGCAATGCACCTCCTCAGTCGAAACAACAGCCAAAGGGCAAGGGTAAAGGTAAAGAGGGTGAGTCCAGCTCCACCCAAGAGGAAGCTCCTGAAATCCCTCCTTCCGCTTCACAAGAACGGGTTGTAATCCCGGAAATCTCAGAAGAAGAAGCGGCGAAAGATGTTCCAATAGGCACATCCACTCAGGATGTGGCCACGACTGTAACAACTGAGGTCCCTTCTGTTCCTTCTCCTTCTCCTCCTTCCCCTCCTCGAGTGACCCAAGCGACCATTCCTTTGGTCGTGTCCTCTCCCCCTTCTTCTACTGTTCCTCCTGCTTCTTCATCCATCTTCTCCTCTCTCGCGGAGCTGTCCCCCTCCATTTCTTCCCTCATCTCTGAGCTCCCTTCCCTTCCTATGACTTCCTCCCCTGCAGTATCCCTTCCTCCCGTGAGCACTTCCTCAGCTTTCCTCTCAATGTCGCCTCCACATGTCTCCACGTTTTTCCCTTCTACTACTGCAGCTGCCCCCTTCTCTATTTCTGGTCCTTCTCCCATAAGTCCAGCCTGGATCTCCCAGCACCTGAGTCAGCAGAAAAGGAAAGTTCCCATCACACCGATGGACTTCTCCGTAATCCCGTCAAAAGGGGAAAGAAGAAAAATCCCATAACCCGCTTCTCTCAGAGTGCATCAGGGGAGAGAGTGATGGAGATTGCATACCCCAATCCTTTGAAGGATAAGAAGGATCTGTCTTCGACAGATTACATAGTGACTCAAGTCACAATGGGGACATCTTCAGAAAGCCTGCAAGGAGAGGCCCTATCTGCAGTTGACGCCCTTTGCAAGAAACTCCAAGAAGCAAAGGAAGAGAAAAGGCTAGCTAAAGGAGTAAAATAAATATCTTCTCCGCGCCTTGCAGAAAATGGGCAGTGCGCCTCCTACAACTGCTACCGAAACTCTTGAGCCTCTGAGCCAGGAAAAGATCAATGAATATGCTAAAATCGGCGAGCAGGGCATGGCAGTTTCTGCCTGGAGGAGCCAAATCCTCAAAGAAAGCGAGGGAGTTATCGCTAAGTTCACAGATTTGTACCAGAATATCAATCGAACAAACAGAGAACTCCAGGCGATAGCGGGACCCATCTCCGAAGAGCTTGATCATGCCAGGATGCAACACGAGACCTTTCAGAAAATGCTCGACTGTTCAGTCGATGATCTGGTCAAGTTTGGCATCTTTGGACACCCTAGAGCCCTCAATAAAATCCTTTCCACTTTGGATTATCAGGTGGATCAGCTGGAGTTCATCCTGGAGAAGATCGACAAGGTAAAGGAGGAAGCCCTGGATGCAATGCATCAAATGGAACAGATTGTTCTCAGAATGTCTCCAGGGTTGCTCACTCCTTTCACCTTAAGAAAGGTGGAGGAAACTATTCAAATCTTCAAGGAGATCGTTTCACAAGGACTGGGGCCAGAGGTCACGTTCGACGCCGAATCCATCAATAACCTATTGGCGTGTCGTGACTTCATCGGGTACCTGATAGAGGCAGAGAATGATTATTCCAAACTCCCAGAAAATCTCATAGACGAGCGGGAGACCTACGAAGCTATCAGCGATCGACACAAGGATCCTTCCGAGGATCAACTTCAACCCATGATCAGCAAGTTCATGGAGTACCGTGCCCAGTTCCACATCTCGTCACCCGAGCAGCAAAAGCAGGATACCCCCTTCCAGCTGCGGGATGACGACGAATAGTTTCTTTCTTCCTAACTTTCTCTTTGTAAAATATCTAAGTCATGTTGACACAAACGATGACATCATCCATGTTGCACCATGGGATGATGTCATCCACCAAAGTTGTCAAAAATCAACAAATGACTTTGTAATCTATTGTAAGATATTTTTGTAAATAAGTGGTTTGTTTGCTTTTGTCTTCTTTTCTTCTCTCCTTCTATATATACTTGAATACTTGTTGTATTCAGGAGGTGGATATCTTTTAGATGAAAAATAGAAGTAGGGAGAAAAGGCTTTGTACTTTTTGGCAACAGAAGAAAATATTAATACAAATATTAAGACTTTGTGCTGAATATGTGTGTTATGGGCATCTGATCTTTCTTATGTCAGATCTATGCATTTATTCTGTTGGATCTATCTCTACCTTTTTGTCATTTATTCATCAGTATTGCTTTACTCATTTATGTAAGTAGGTTTGGCTCTGTTTACTACCAATCCCAAAACATAAACCCTCTGACTTTTCTGCTTTGGAATTCATTTCTTTTCTCCTTCGGACCTGATCTTTCTTCATCCTCTCTTTCATTCCTTTCTTTTCACAGTTGGAAATACCCCTACTGGGATGAGATCCCAAACCCCCAAAGGCAGAATATTGTGAGACTTGCACAGATTCCTGCTGGTAGAATAGCAATAAACCAGTTTCACTTTGCTGACTCAAAGAGGGGCTATGCCCTGCACACTGTTGGCTCGTCTATCCATAAATCTACCCAAGCGACATATTTTCAAACCAACAGCTTTTGGTGACTCTGCTGGGGATTCGAACAGATCTATCTGATCTATGATGGTGGTATGATAGAAAATCAGTAAAAATCAGAAAAATCACTACCTGTTTGCAAATTTTAACTTTTGTTCAAAATTCAAAATTTTTGCAAAAGTGACCCAAATCAAAAAATTTCTTCTGAGATCCATAGATCTAGCCTAGTTGGAGATCTTTAGTTCGTTGAGTTTTTATAAAAAATCTGTATTTTTCTGTAGATCTGAGTTTTTGATAGTTTACCAAAATTTTCAAACTCTTTGAAAAAGTCAACTCTAGATCTGAAAATCAGCTTACTAAGCTTCACCATCATTTTATCCTCATTGTTCTTTGTCATTAAACCGCAATCGGTTTTCAGAAGAGGATAAAATTAAATATTCAGAAAAGTACATGCTGCTGATTTTTGTCAGAAAAATCAGAAAATCAGCAAGTACAACCAAAAAGAGTTTTTAATCTGCTTCACAATATTGCAGATCAGGAAGGTACACTGGCAAGTGAACCATTTACTTGTAGCAGGAGAGCTCATGGAGAAGTTGATCATACTTTCAATCTACTTCAAAGGCACAACTTCAGTATAACACCGGCGCGCTTTTCATCACTAAGTTCAGTTGATCGGTCAGCGAGAAGTGCCTCACCTCCACGAAAGAACCGTTTTTCACAAGGAGCCTCCACATCCCTTTGTAGTGCCTTGCTGCTCAGTGGAACTGTGCTTCCAGCCCATGTTCTTTTTCTAATCCGTCCAGATGGCAGTACCATGGGGAAACACTATGGGTCCCCTGGCCTTGCCGCATCCTGTTCACGCACTCCCACATGGAAATCTGAAAGAATTTTCCCAAATTCGATGGAAGCGGAAACCAAAGCACGAATTCACACATATCTGCATTCATCATGTCATGTAGTATCCTAGATGTAACTCATGAAGATGTGTCGGTTCACCTTTTTCTGGAAACTTTACAAGGGCCCGCAGCAGAATGGTTTCAGCATCTGCCGGCCAGGATCTATCACCAGTTGGGCCACCTTGCGGGATGCTTTTGAAGATAAGTACAAGCCTTTAGGAGATGCATTTGCATTATTATCCCAGATCACTCACCTAAAGAAGGAGACCAATGAGACCATGCGCGATTTTATTGTCAGGTACAATGCATTAATCAACCGTGTGCCTGTTGCCATGCTTCCAACACCAGAAAACCAGAAGTGTTTTTTCGTGAATGCTATGAGCTCGAAAGTAAGTTTCTTACTCTTACAAGAACAAGTAGCTACCTTGATTCTCACCCAGGCCGCTGCCATCCAAATTGAAGATAATTTGCTAATATCTGGTGAATTAAAAAGGGAATCGTCTAAGCTTAAATCTTTGGGCCCTTCTCCCACTACTTCATCTGATCCGGCATTTCAAAAGATGGCAAATGACTTACTCACATTAAAGAAGCAGTTAGCCCAAGCTTCCCCCAGTTCCTCATACTGGGATATCCCATGGAGGAATTTCGTTTCCAACAATGTTTCACAAAGGCCACGCTTACCTGCAACTACTCCATTGGTTGGCACTTGAGGCTCCTCCGGTCAACGCTTTAGTCGAAATCGAAGAAGAGGAACAAGATTACGAAGAACCTTCGTCTCAAGGTGAAGATGATCAAGATGTCAGTGAGCCGACTGGCGACTCTACTATCAGGTATATGGAATTTGATGAGGAAGAATCTGATGGAGAAGAGGGTACACAAGGATATGCAAGTGGACAATCATATGTTGTTTTTACCCACTCGCAAGGAAAAGAAGCAGAGGTCGCTGCCCATGTGCAGAAAGAGAAGGATGTGTCGAACATGCCTCCAACCATTGCTAAAAGAGGTAATCTTCTTCCTACTCAACCCCCTGTTAAGTCTTTTACAAAGAAGTCTTTTCCCCCCATCTCTCCTCCAAATCAGCCTTCTTCTATTTCCATGAAGACCAGTAATCCTACTCTTACCATCGCGAAGTGAAGGACTCATTCCTTCACCAGCACAACCCTTAGCCACGTTTGACATCATAGATCATGCTAAGAAGACTAAGATCCAAATGTCTGAAGCCGAGTATCTTCAGTCAAACCCGAATAGCTTGTAAGATTGACCAAGTATATTCAAAGCCAAGCTGTCATATCTCCCCAGATCCCCCTGAAAGGGAATCCTTTCCACTCCTCCTGCATCCCACATAAATGTTGCCTCAACATCTGCATCAGGAAAGATAGAACCTTTCTATCTCTCCCTCCTAATCAATGGCCACAAATTAAGTAACTGCATAATTGATTCTGGGGCTTCCGATAACGTCATGCCGGAAAAATTTGCCCATGCTTTGGGCCTCACCCTTACCAAGCCTTTTGGCAGATGTTATTCCTTGGAAACCAAGCAGGTTCTGTTGATTGGTCAAATCAAAGACGCGCAGTTTGCATTTGCGGCGTTCCCAGAGAAAAGAGTAAAGATGACCGTCCTCGTTGCCGACATTCCAGCAGCCTATGGAATTTTGTTGGGAAGAAGTTTTTGCAGCGAAGTTGGTGGGGAGATTCATATGGACTGATCTAAGGCTAGAATCCCCATCAAAGGTGTAATGCAAACATTGGAGCCAGAATCACAAAAGAAGTACTTGGTTACTAACTCTGAGGACCCTAAAGCTCAAATTCTTTTCGAATCATCAGGAATGGGGAACTATTTCTTGTCTACCGAGTCTGACAAAATGGTTGTTCTCATCCAAGAAGAAGATCTTAATAAGATCTAGACTTTGCAGTTCGATGGCAGCTGCGCAACCAGTGGATGTGGCATCGGAGCCGTGCTAATATCTCCCGAAGGGGAGATTATTCCTCTCTCTTTCAAGTTGCAGTTTTTCAACACAAATAATACTGCTGAGTATGAATCTCTGCTACTTGGCATGCAAGCCGCAAAGGAAAGAGGAATCAAAAATCTGAAAGTACAAGGTGATACGGAGCTAGTTGTAAATCAAGTCAAGAGGATACATCAAGTGAAGAATGAGAGGCTCAGGCACTACCGCAACGCGGTGTGGGACAACATTGAGGAATTTGATGCTTTTTCAATAGAATCCATTCCAAGAGCTCAGAATGACATGGCCGATTCATTGGCCGTTTCAGCATCCCTCATGCTCCCTCACCCAGGTTTGAAAATAGACAAATACACCATTGAGGTGGTTTTTCTGCCCAAGTGTGCCAGATAATTCTCAGCATTGGCAAGTATTCAACGATGACAATCAACTCATTGCCTTTCTAGAAAAGGTGGAAAATTTTAAGGAACTTCACTTTGAAGGATCCACTTCTACGTGTTGTGCATCAGTCACCGGTCAAGAGATGAGTCTGAAGGGAACGACAGCATATGTCAGCTCAAAGGAAATAAAATTCCGAAAGGCTTGGTTTCTTTAGAGTGGTTGTTTGATAGGCATGATTGTTTTGTAAAAAAGAAAAGGTGAGATGATGCTAGCTCATCCCCAGAAACCAAACCGGTTAATTTAGGATCGGTAGAACATCCGCAGTTTGTGAACATTGGAAAATGTTGCACACCTGAAGAGAAGTGGAAGTTTGTCAAATTGCTGAAGAAATACATGGATGTATTGGCATGGTCCTACGCCGATCTAAAGTCTTTTAAGCCAAAGGACGTCCAGCATGACATCCCGTTGAAAGAAGACGTCAAACCCTTTCGCCAGAAGCAGAGGCATTATAACCCTAAGATCTCAGGTACTATCCAGGCTGAAATTCAGAAAATGCTGGATGCGAGGATCATTTTTCCTATCCATCACAGTACTTGGGTGGCAAACATTGTGCCAGTGCGCAAGAAGAACGGTGAAATACGCATATGCGTAGATTTTTGAAACTTGAATCAGGCTTCCTTAAAAGACAACTACCCACTTCCTATAATGGATCAAGTTCTACAAGCAGTAACTGGATCAGAAATGTTGTCCATGCTTGATGGTTTTTCAGGCTACAATCAGATTGAAGTCTCGCACTGAAGATCAATTTAAAACAGCATTCACTACTCCCTGGGGCACATTTGCCTACAGCAGGATGCCTTTTGGCCTGACCAATGCTGGCGCCACTTTTCAGCGGGCCATGGACCTTGTATTCAAAGGTATGATGGGGAAAGTCATTGTGGTTTATATGGATGACTTAACTGTGTTCTCTAAACAATGAAATGATCATTGTGATCATTTGGAGCAAGTATTGGCCAGATGCCGAGAGCATGGGATTTCCCTGAACCCAAAAAAGTCTGTTTTTGGAGTCACAGAAGGAAAGTTGCTAGGACATGTTGTTAGCAAAGAAGGAACGAAGATAGATACCGAAAGAGTTAAGGCTATTCAGAGCCTCACTTTGCCTACAAGCAAGACCGGCGTTCATTCTTTCTTCGGAAAGGTGAACTTTCTCAGGCACTTTGTTCCCGACTTTGCTGAAAAGACTCGTCATATATTGGACATGATGAAAGGGTCACCAACTTTCCGATGGAGCGAGGAAGGGAAAAGGTTGTTCGAGGAAATAAAAGCTTCTGTCGCTCACGCACCAGTCCTGGTATGTCCCAATTTCTCCAAGGATTTTATCATGTATAGCTATGCATCTGAGCATACTGTATCTGCCATCTTGATGCAAAAGAATTCTGAGAATGTTGAATCCCCAATTGCGTTCATGAGCTCTCCCCTCAAGCCTCATGAATTAAAAATGTCTCAATTGGAAAAGCATGCCTTCGCCGTTGTCAAAGCAGTCAAAAACTTCAGGTATTACATTTTAAATTCTCATACAGTGGTGCTGGTCCCTGACACGGTAGTCAAATCAATTCTAACTCAACAGGAGTTAGGAAGCTTGCGAGGAAATTGGATTGCAAAGGTCCAGGAGTATGACCTGGATATAAAACCAACTAAGTTGGTAAGAGGCAAAGGCTTGTGTCAACTTATGGCCGAAAACCAAGGGTCAGAAGTTTCTGGAGAAAAAGATGATTGTACCAATAAAGCACAAAGTCAATTGGAGAAACCCGATTCACTGCCTCTGGTCCTATTTGTCGCAACCAGCGATGAGTGGTATTCCGATATTGCTTTCTTCCTCACCTACAGCGAATGCCCAGCTCACCTGACTACAAAGGAGAAGCGCTCTATAAAGCTCAGAGCAGCCAAATATGTCATCTGGGATGACGGTTTATACAAACGCGGGATAGATGGTGTCTTCTTGCGATGTGTCGACAAGCCACAACAGGTGAAGTTACTCAAAAGTTTTCATAATTCAGCCTGTGGGGGCCATTTCTCCTCTTCCGTGACAGCACACAAGATCATCCGGGCCAGGTACTATTGGCCGACACTTTTCCAAGATACAGCTACCTAGGTAGCGAAGTGTGAGCCTTGCCAGCAGTTTGTCGGCAAGCCCAAGTTAGCTGCTTTTCCCCTTAGGCCGGTCGTTGTCGATGAACCATTCAGGCAGTGGGGAATTGATTTTATCGGCGCACTCAATCCCCAATCAAGTGCCGGACATAGTTATGTCCTAACAGCAACAGATTACTTCACCAAGTGGGTGGAAGCCATACCTGTCAAACATGCCACTTCCGAAGTTGTTTGCAGTTTCATCAAAGAAAATATCATTGTCAGGTTTGGCATCCCAAACAAGATTGTTGCTGATAATGCTTCTAACTTTTCTTCACGGGAAGTTATTGATTTTTGTTATGAATATGGGATAACCTTAGCTCACGCCTCAGATTATTACCCTCAGGGAAATGGTCAGGTAGAATCCAGTAACAAAAACTTGGTGACCATCATACGAAAGCTAGTGGATGAGAATCAACGAATGTGGCACAAGTCCTTATACGATGCTTTGTGGGCAGATCACATTACTCCCAAGAGATCTCTCGGTATGTCACCTTTTCAAGTGTTATATGGCACCGATGCTGAGCTTCCCATTTCCACTGAACTCCCTGCTCTGCGCTTGGCACGGGCAATCGAAGATGAAACTTTTCAAAATTCCCTTGAAAAGAGGATCATGTATCTAGCAGAGCTCAAGGAAAAGAGAGTAAGGGTGGTCGACAAGATCACCGAGCATCAGAATCAGGTCAAAAGATTGTTCGATAAAAAAGCTAAGCAAAGAAATTTCCAGGTGGGAGACCTCGTCCTTTTGTGGGACAAACGAAGAGAGCCAAAGGGCATGCACGGAAAGTTTGATTCCTATGGAGAGGGGCTTTCAAGATCAAGCAGCTCAACGGAGAGAATAGTTTCTATCTCTCGTATCTGGATGGAACTAAGCTCCCGCTTCCCTATAGCGGGCAACATCTGAAAATCTTTAGGAAGTAGAGCTTGCTCTCTTCTTTGTACAGTTTACTTCAGTTGTGTGTTTGTTTTTGTTGCGTGTGTTTGCTTTCGTTGGTTGTGTGTTTCCCTTTCTGGTCTCCCTTGTTTTTGACTCTGTTACCCAATGGATAGGCACGTGAGATCTGGGATTCTCTACCCCTGAGGTTTACTCAGGATAGTCCCCAGAAAGAGCCAGCTGTTATCCCGTAAAATTGGCAAGGGAAATTTTACAGATAACCCTACCAAAATTTTGTTCCGGTCCCTTGTCAGGGACCCCTTGCATTCGGAACGTTGCAAAATCCCTTCCCGGGAAATCTAGTTTTCCGAACTTAGCCATTTTTGGTCTTTTTTGGTCAGGCGCACATAATGACTATGCAACATCAAGTTTTGGTGCACCCCCTTTAAATCCTTTGGCGCATGCTTTCTCGTGTCAACAGGCGTTTTGATGCGCCTCACTATGTTGAGTCTTCCTTGCATGCGCCAAGGCGCATGCGCCTTCATGTCAACAATACTTTTGTTGCGCCACTTTTTGGTGCGCCAAGGGCGCACATATTCTTGTGTCGACATCACTTTCGGTGTGCCAAAGGCGCACATAACTTCGTGTTGGCAAGTGTTTTGGTGCGCCAAGGGCGCATGCTTTCTTGTGTCGACAGTGCTTTTCATGCGCCATTTGAAAAAGTTGGTGGCGCATTTATTACCACCTCACCTATATATAGGCGCGTCTGCACTGTCATTATCATCCGACACAATCACGTGATTTTTCTCTTACATCTGTACCTGCCAGCGCACCTGCCCTGTCATTTTCGAATCACTTCGTGGACCCGTTTTCACATTTCTCCGTTATATAATCCTGGTAAGAGGTCCTCTGTGCTTTTGTGTTTTGGTGTTTTGTGTTTTGGTTGCTTGTTGGTGATGGATTGTCCAAGTTAAAACTAAAGCTGAGAAAATATGAACTCCCCACCCTCCTTGTTGTTTTTCTCTACTCATGCATTTTCCCCCCTCTTTCCAGATCTGCTGGTAAAGGGGACTCTGTCCTGAAAAGATAGCTTGGAACTCTTATTTTTAGCTCCTTCATCACCCAATGAACCCTGCAAAAGGAGCTTAACCACATGTAAAACCCCTCAGAGAAATATCGTGGCTTGAAAAGAAGACTCTTATTTTTCTCCTTTGGCGCATTTGTCACCCCTGCAACATGATAAACAGGCGCGCCAATGGCCCACTTTCCCTGCCTGTTACATAATGAACAGTCGCGCCCTCAAGGCGCACTCCCTTCACTTGTTACAACCGCTAAACTTGCACCCTCTTAGCGCACCAAACTCATTTGTTGCATCATGAAAACTGCGCCCTTTGGCGCACCCTGCATCTATGCAACACCAACTAAATATGCGCCAAGTACAAAGCTTTAAACGGCGCAGGCGCATCCATTGTTACAACAACATTTATGTTGTGTAGACCTTCCATGCGCCGTGCCAAGTTCTCCTGTGGCGCATGAAAAAATGATGTTACATGCATTAAACTCGTGCCCTTTGGCGCATCCTGTACCCGTGTAACATGAAAAATATCCGCGCCCTTTATAAAACGCATACACTTGGCGCAGGCGCACTTGTGTTTACAACAACAAAAAATGCAATCTGCAGTGTCCATGCGCCATGCGCCCTTTGGCGCTGATTTATCCCTTGCAGCAGCCCTTTCCTGTGCGCCTTACTATTTAGCCCTGTAATCTGCAATATTCATGCGCCCTGCGCCCTGAGGCCTTAAAATCACTAACTCTTTCTTCTGTTGACGCTTTAATGGAAGATCAAACAGCTGATATGACTTTCTTGCGTTGGGTTTCACTTCTTATTCTTGCAGATCAGCAACTAAGTTCAGAGTTACATATGTCAACATCAAGCAAGAGACCTACCAAATCCAAGGGCAAAGCCAAGCTCACAGAAGAAGAAATGAAGTATAAATATCAGAGGGTCAGGATGCCCGAGTCCCAAGCAGAGTGTGACCTAGACATCAGAGACTCAGAACTGGGTCATATTGACATGGAAGATTTCTGGGCCAGAACCCAGAGGGTCACAAGAAGTCCATGGATGGACAAGCTGATGGGCAGTGCACTACACTTTGCTAGAGGAATCCCAGTTAGTGCCGTGAACAATGAATTCATGATGGTTGTTGCCCGATGCTACAACAAAGACACAAGATGTGTCCACAATGAGAAGGGCGAGGTTATAATCAACCTCACTGCCCGGCACTTTGAAATAATGCTCGGCATCCCTCACCACCGGCACTTTGTGGCCGTTAGCCAGGAGGATTGCATCAAAGCTTGGGACGACAATGAGGATCAGTGCATGCAGCTGATGAACGAGGTATATCTGAAGAACAAAAAGGTGGTGACTCGGTGGCCACAAGTCATTCATCGCAGTGACTTTTCAGAGGAACTCAGCGACACAATCACGTTCCTGAGCAGAGTCTTTGGGCTTCCTGATGCCCATTATTTTCACAAGTGGATGATGCGATACCTAGAAACAATGAACAAAAATGTGCCCGATCAACGCTTTGAGTGGGCAGAAATCATAAGCAGCACAATATCTGAGCAGCTCCAACAACTTAACACAACGGGGAGGTTCTATATGAACTCCTACGTGGTCTATGTTGCAGCTTCAGAGAGAGACTATCCAGCTCTGATGCGGTGCGGGGTTTGGCCCCAAGTTAAAATCTATGAATATTATCCAGAACTGAAGCTGGAAAATAGCATTCCCCAATTTACAAAGATCAATGATGCCTTCTTCTACGGCATCATCTGCCTTCTGAGGCCGAACATGACTCACGGTCGCACGACCAAGAGCATCGTAGCAGCTACAGAGAAATGGGGGGCCTTGTTCACTCAATTCCCCACATTCACCTATCTGAGGGCAGTTAACTTCTTGGGAGAACCAACTAAATTGCCGAGATATTCCGGTCCTAAGTTGATCCTGTTGGAGCTGTCGAGGCAACTTATTACCTACCATGAGAAATTTCTCAAGATAAAGAAGGGTGGGACTCCTTTCCCCCTCACAGTGGGTAGGTATACGTGTCTCACTCACCACAAAGCGAAGGACATGTTTGCAGAACTGGAGCTGCTGAATCTGAAACATAACTTCCCAGCAAGGCCCACCTTCGACCCAAGAAATTGTTTGCCTAGGGCCAAGCTCGATCCGATCCACATCCCTCAGATCGAAGATATCTACATCGACATATATCATGAGGTTGAGCTCAGGAGGAAGGATCATTCTCGCTTGGCCTTAGCAGAAATCATCCAGTACGGGGTAGCCATCGTCCCAAAAGGCTATCAAACTACTGAGCAAGAAGTTGATCAAGTATATCTTGACACGAATGGGGACGATTGGCCTTTTGCGGTGATCGACAGAAATAATGCTCCTCAAACAATTGAGGAAAGGGTCAAGGAAACTCTGCGAAGGACAGAGCATTGGTGCCGAATGAACGGGCTCATCTACCTCGGAGTCGATTTCACAACCTCTCCGTTGGGCAACGCACCTCCTCGGTCGAAACAACAGCTAAAGGGCAAGGGTAAAGGTAAAGAGGGTGAGTCCAGCTCCACCCAAGAGGAAGCTCCTGAAATCCCTCCTTCCGCTTCACAAGAACGGGTTGTAATCCTGGAAAAGCTCAGAAGAAGAAGCAGCGGAAGATGTTCCAATAGGCACATCCACTCAGGATGTGGCCACAACTGTAACAATTGAGGTCCCTTCTGTTCCTTCTCCTTCTCCTCCTTCCCCTCCTCGAGTGACCCAAGCGACCATTCCTTTGGTCGTGTCCTCTCCCCCTTCTTCTACTGTTCCTCCTGCTTCTTCGTCCATCTTCTCCTCTCTCGCGGAGCTGTCCCCCTCCATTTCTTCCCTCATCTCTGAGCTCCCTTCCCTTCCTATGACTTCCTCCCCTGCAGTATCCCTTCCTCCCGTGAGCACTTCCTCAGCTTTCCTCTCAATGCCGCCTCCAAGTGTCTCCACGTTTTTCCCTTCTACTACTGCAGCTGCCCCCTTCTCTATTTCTGGTCCTTCTCCCATAAGTCCAGCCTGGATCTCCCAGCACCTGAGTCAACAGAAAAGGAAAGTTCCCATCGCACCGATGGACTTCTCCATAATCCCATCAAAAGGGGCAAAGAAGCAAAAGCCCATAACCCGCTTCTCTCAGAGTGCATCAGGGGAGAGAGTGATGGAGATTGCATACCCCAATCCTTTGAAGGATAAGAAGGATCTGTCTTCGACAGATTACACAGTGACTCAAGTCACGATGGGGACATCTTCAGAAAGCCTGCAAGGAGAGGCCCTATCTGCAGTTGACGCCCTTTGCAAGAAACTCCAAGAAGCAAAGGAGGAGAAAAGGCTGCTAAAGGAGCAAAATAAATATCTTCTCCACGCCTTGCAGAAAATGGGCAGTGCGCCTCCTACAACTGCCGCCGAAACTCCTGAGCCTCTGAGCCAGGATAAGATCAATGAATATGCTAAAATCGGTGAGCAGGGCATGGCAGTTTCCACCTGGAGGAGCCAAATCCTCAAAGAAAGTGAGGGAGTTATCGCTAAGTTCACAGATTTGTACTAGAATATCAATTGAACAAACAGAGAACTCCAGGCGATAGCGGGACCCATCTCCGAAGAGCTTGATCATGCCAGGATGCAACACGAGACCTTTCAGAAAATGCTCGACTGTTCAGTCAATGATCTGGTCAAGTTTGGCGTCTTTGGACACCCTAGAGCCCTCAATAAAATCCTTTCCACTTTGGATTATCGGGTGGATCAGCTGGAGTTCGTCCTGGAGAAGATCGACAAGGTAAAGGAGGTAGCCCTGGATGCAATGCATCAAATGGAACAGATTGTTCTCAGAATGTCTCAAGGGTTGCTCACTCCTTCTTTCACCTTAAGAAAGGTTGGAGAAACTATTCAGATCTTCAAGGAGATCGTTTCACAGGGACTGGGGCCAGAGGTCACGTTCGACGCCGAATCCATCAATAACCTGTTGGCGTGTCGTGACTTCATCGGGTACCTGATAGAGGCAGAGAATGATTATTCCAAACTCCCGGAAAAGCTCATAGACGAGCGGGAGACCTGCGAAGCTATCAGCGATAGACACAAGGATCCTTCCGAGGATCAACTTCAACCCATGATCAGTAAGTTCATGGAGTACCGTGCCCAGTTCCACATCTCGTCACCCGAGCAGCAAAAGCAGGATACCCCCTTCCAGCCGCGGGATGACGACGAATAGTTTCTTTCTTCCTAACTTTCTCTTTGTAAAATATCTAAGTCATGTTGACACAAATGATGACATCATCCATGTTGCACCATGGGATGATGTCATCCACCAAAGTTGTCAAAAGTCAACAAATGACTTTGTAATCTATTGTAAGATATTTTTGTAAATAGGTGGTTTGTTTGCTTTTGTCTTCTTTTCTTCTCTCCTTCTATATATACTTGAATACTTGTTGTATTCAAGGGAGTGGATATCTTTTAGATGAAAAATAGAAGTGAGAAGAAAAGGCTTTGTACTTTTTGTAACAGAAGAAGATATTAATATAAACATTAAGACTTTGTGCTGAATATGTGTGTTATGGGCATCTGATCTTTCTTATGTCAGATATATGCATTTATTCTGTTGAATCTATCTCTACTTTTTTGTCATTTATTCATTAGTATTGCTTTATTCATTTATGCAAGTAGGTTTGGCTCTGTTTACTACCAATCCCAAAACATAAACCCTCTGACCTTTCTGCTTTGGAATTCATTTCTTTTCTCCCTTCGGATCTGATCTTTCTTCATCCTCTCTTTCATTCCTTTCTTTTCGCAGTCGGAAACACCCTACTGGGATGAGATCCCAAACCCCCGAAGGTAGAATATTGTGAGACTTGCACAGATTCCTGCTGGTAGAATAGCAATAAACCAGTTTCGCTTTGCTGACTCAAAGAGGGGCTATGCCCTGCACACTGTTGGCTCGTCCCATACTTGTGTGTGATAATGTATGGTCCAATCTAGGTAGGGGAAAACTTTCCACATTTTCTCCTTTCTAGAGTAGCAACATTATGATTTTATTTAAGGATAAGGTCACCAATATTAAATTCACCTCTCTGAGGTGCTTTTTGTAAGCATGTTTGACGCACTCCTAATAAACATGATGATATTCAAGGGTGAGAAGGTTATGTTCATCTAACAACTCGAGTTGTGTTAGATGCTCCTGACAATAATCTTCATTAGAAATGAAGTCATGAAGAGATATACGCAGGGATGGAATTTGAAATTTAAGGGAAAGAATGAATTCAAATCCATAAACAAGAGAAAAAGGCGTAGCACCCATGGAAGTATGAATGGTAGTCCGATAAGCCCAAGGTGCAAAAGGGAGATGAAGATTCCAATTATGACCTGATTGATCAATAGTCTTGGCAAGAATGTTACAAGAGTTTTATTAGTCATTTCAGCTTGGCCATTAGCTTGAGGATAGTATGGAAAAGAGAAGCTAAGTTTAATATTGAATGAGTCACAAAGCTTCTTGAGATATTTGTTTTTAAAGGACTTTCCATTGTCTATGATGATTTTATGAGGAACACCGAAGTGACAAATGATATGCTTGATAGATGAAGTTAATAATTGGACCAGATTTGGTTGAGGTGAGTGGAATTTCTTCCACCCACTTGGTGAAATACTCAGTTGTAGTGATGATAAAGTGATGTTGTTGTGAAGACCAAGGATTGATGGTACCAATGAGATCAAGGCCCCACTGCGAGAAGGGCCAAAGGTCCTGAGCCAGTTGCAAGGCTTGACTAGGAATGTGAATAAGATTGGAATGTTGTTGACATTTAACACATTTCTTGACATACTCACAATAGTCATGATTGAGAGAAGGCCAATAATAACCAAGATGAAAGAATGTGCTTAGTGATAGCTAAGCCACTAAAGTGTCCACCACAAATTCCATCATGGACTTCTTGGATAGCATGAGAAGACTCATGGGATTTAAGGCATCAAAGGAGAATACCATCAAATCCATGCTTATAAAGGATGCCACCAAGAATGACATAGTGGTTAGCGCATTGAAGAAAATACCTCCTTCCATTCTTAGATAGATCAGAAGGAATGATGGATTTGGATAGATAATCAAAAATTTGGGAATACCAAAGATCTGACGAACTGGACTCAACAAGATTAACATGAGGTAACTCATGGAATGGTCGATCACTATGATGAATGACAATAGAAAGTTTGGATTCCTCTATTTTCCATGGGATGAGAGCTGCAAGAGATGCCATCATATCAGTGAAATGATTGGACGATCGAGGAATGACTTGGATAGTGTAAAAATCAAAGGCCTCAAGGAGGAGAAGGATGATATCTCTATATTTTTGAAGGGTATCATTTTTACATTGATACTCACCCATAACTTGTTTGATGATAAGCTCAGAATCCCCATAAATGTCAAGAATTTGAACACCTAAAAAGGAAGCAATTTCAAGACCCAAGATGAGGGCTTCATACTCTACCATATTGTTTATACACTCAAAGTTGAGTTTGTTTGTGAGGGGAATAGGTGCATCCTCAGGAGGAAAGATAATGATGCCAACACCTCCCCCTTGCTGACACTTAGAACCATCGAAGAAGAGGGTCATCTTAAGGGTATCATACTCATGGTGGAAGTGATTGATGGATTCATCTGGAAACTTCTCATGAGGAAGATGCGTACTAGGAAGAGGGGCTTCAACTAATTAATCTGTGATAGCTTGGCCCTTGATATATTTTTGAGAGATGAAATCTAGGTCAAACTTGGTCATGAGCATGAGCCATCGAGTAATGTGATCATTGTGATAGGGCTTAGAATGCATTGTTTTGAGAAGATGAAAGCTAGTGACGACATAAGTTTTGTGATTGAGAAGATAGTGTCAAATCTTAGAAGTGGAAAAGAAGAGAGCAACACAATTTTTTAGCTTCAGTGTAGTGAGTCTCACAGTCGTGGAGGGTGTGACTGATGTAATAAATAGCCTTCTCATGACCTTGGTCATCACGATGTGCTAACATAGCCCCTAGAGCATGATCAGTAGCATAGACATATAGATAAAAGGGCTCCCCCTCACATGGAGGTGTAAGCACTATTGGGGACAAGAGATACTTTCTTAAGATCATTAAAATCCTTTTGGCAGTTATGGTCCTAGTTGAAGTCTACATCTTTACAAGAAGATGATGAAAGGGTTGGAAACGATCTGAAATTTGTGATATGAAATGACAGACTGATTGAAGTTGGCCTTGGAGACTACAAAGTTGCTTAAGATTGGAAGGAGGAGGCATCTCAATGATGGCTTTGATTTTGGTGGGGTCAACTTCGATGCCCCTGATGGACATGATAAAGCCAAGGAGTTTTCCAGTTAGCACTCCAAATACACACTTGGCTGGATTAAGATGAAGAAAGAAATGAATGAGACGCTCAAAAAGGACCTCAAGAACAACAAGATGATCATGTGTCGATGTTTAGATTTACCCAAAATATCATCAACATAGTCCTCTATAGTCTTATGGATGAGATCATGAAAGATGTAAGTCATGGCCCACTGATAAGTGGCTCTGACATTTTTCAGACCAAAGGGCATGACATGATAGCAAAAGGTCCCCCAAGGAGTGATGAAGGAGGTCTTATGTTGGTCTTCTGGTGTGATGAGAATCTGATTATAACTAGAGAAACCATCCATAAGAGAAAGCATCTCATGACCTATGGTGAGATCCACAAGTTGATCGATGTTTGGAAGGGGGAAGTCATCTTTAGGGAAAGCAAGGTTCAAATCTCAAAATTCCATGCATATACAAAGCTTTCCAGTCACTTTTGTGATAGGGATGATGTTAGAAACCCATTGGGGATAGTCAATGGGGATGATGAAGTTAGTGGAAAGAAGGCATTGCAACTCCTCTTTGACAAGGAGGGAAACTCGAGGGTGCATGTGGTGAAGCTTCTGCTTCACCGGCTTGGCATTAGGAAAAGTGATGATGTTGTGGATGATGATAGAAGGATCGAGACCTGACATGTCAGAGTATGACCATGTGAAGGCCTGACTATGATGAGAAAGGAACACGGTGAAAGACTCAAGCTCTTGTGGATCAAGAGATTGACCTACTTTGAGGATGTGAGGCTCCTGAGGAGTCCCGATATTGATGTCGATGGTGGATTTATTGAGAAGAGTGGATGTGTCAGATGGAAATGTCTTATGAAGATAAGAATATTCTTCCCCCATGTCGGAAAGGATGGCATCATTGTCAGTGTAATAAAGAAGGTAGATGGTAGAAGAATCCTCTTCTATCATCTCCATATGGTGAAGGGGAAGGGACCTAGTCTTATTTTCACACTGATAAGTGATCCGTCCCAAGGTGATGGTGGAGACTAAAAAAATTTAGAAGTGATAGACATGGTGTCATCTGTATCCATGGCCTCATGGGATGAAGAAGGTAGAGAAGGCATGTCTGTAATCATTATGGATGGTGGGAGAGGATCAACGGATTGCTCCTGATAACCTAGTTTGAACTTTTCATGAGGTTTGTGGCATTGGTCAATGATAAGGTCATGTGTGCCATGCTCATAACATCCCATGCCAAATCCCTTCCATGCACAATGGTGAAGATAGGTGTGGGTGAAGGAGGGTTTGTCAAGGAATCCATAACCACTAATATAAGGTCTGGCATGGGGAAGGTCAATGATGTGAGAAGAAGTGGAATCAACACCACCATAGATGAGATAGGTGTAAAGATGAGGTGGGCCAAAAGGAACGATATCCCAAACTTTGGGTTGATACATTGGAGCCTTGTCAGGTTTAACAAGACGATGAGGTGTAAGGAGTGTGTTGAGCATGAGAAGACAATACTCCCCCAGCATAAGTTTGTCCATGAATTTGTCTAGGGAATCATCATTGGGAAGCTTGGATGAAGGGATGGATGAGCTAGTGGATGGTTGAGATGGGTCATTCTTGGGAATGAGGACATCATTAGGTCGATAGGTCATGTTGCATGCTTGGAAGGGAGGAGCATCACCAGGAAGCATCAAAATATTTCCCTCATGCTCATATTTGATGCAGTGATGAAGTGTGGAGGGGACACAATGCATGGCATGAATCCAAGGTCATCCCAGAAGAACATTGTATTGAAACTCCCCCTCTATGATATAGAATACTTCATGGAGGAGCTTCTCACCAATGTGGATAGAAAGGAAAACCATTCCCAAGGTGGGAGCGATAGCATCATTGAATGCACGGAGGACCACAGGTGTTTGGGTGACAGTGGATTTAGGGATTTTGAGCTGATCAAAGGTATGTGATGGGATGATGTTGATACTTGCCCCATTATCAATCATGGATCATCAAATGAAAGTATCATTGATTCTAACCATGATGAAAAGGGGAAGATCATGTTCTTCTGGTGTGATATCTAGAATCTCAGCATCATCAAATGAGATGGCAGTAGAAGCCACAAGTGCCCCTACAAGAGATGTAAAAGGTTGAGTCTCATCACTAGATGTTGGGATACATTTCAAGGCTTCAATGAGATCTTGTCTATGGTCTGGAAAGCTTTGGATAAGCTCATAAAGTGACATCTTAACTGGGGCCTGATGAAGTTGTTTGACAATGCTTTGTTCAATCGGCCGAGGGGTGGCTAAGATAGAAACTTTAGGTTTTGATGATGATGATGGAGATGAAGTGGGCTCACTAGAAGGAGTGGTGATGAAAACCTTGGGTTTTGATGAAGGTGTGGATGAGGTATACTCCTTAGGAGGAGGGATGGTGGTGAAAGTCCTGGATTTTGGTTAGGCGGTTGGTTTAGAATCATGTGGGCCAGATCGAGTGGATATCCAAAAACATTGATGAATAAGGGGGGACCATCCTTGGAGGAATCATCACTTGGTGGTGGGATGGTCACAAAATTCCATGATGAATGAGGGTACTTGTGCACTTTAGTTGATGAAGTTGATGATGTGGATGTTGGAATGGATGTGGATGAGGAGGTGGAAGGAGGGGATTGATTTTCTTCAAGAAGAAGGTCATCTTCCTTGATAATATTGTGGAAAATGGTTTGGAGTGCTTTGCAATGTTTTGTGTCATGTCCAGGGGTGTGGTGATAAGTGCAAATGAGGTTGGAGTCAAACCATGATGGCTTCTTACCATGTGGATCAAAGGCTTTGATAGGAGGAAGTGTGATGGTGGAAATTTGAAGCAAGTGTTGAAGGACCTCCACATATGATTCAACCAAAGTATTAGGAGGTACCTTATCTTTGTGAGAATTTTTGGATTTAGAAGAAGAAGTGGATGTTTGAGATGTGGATGTGTGAGATGACTTGGATGTTGAAGGTTGAGTCCTAGTATTTTGAGGTTTTGATGTCTTGGATTCAGGTTTAGTGATGGTTGGTGTTCTAGAAGAAGAAGTGTTGGATGATTTTGGTTTGGGTTGATTGATTGATTGTGATGTTTTGGATGAAGGGGCTGGTCCTAGGAGAGATGGATGTGGTCCTAAGATAGATGATGTGACATTGGATTGTTTGATCTTAGGTGGAGGAATGTCTATCTTTTTATGGGGATGTGAAAGAGACCTTTGAGGAAAGGTGCCAAGGGTCTTAGATTTTTCTTGTGAAGAAGTACCCTTGGGAGGAATGAAAACAATCTCAACTGGAGGGTACAAAGGTTGTGTGGTTGATATTGGTGGAGGAAGTAATTTATGTTTGATGAGATCTAAAGAAGGTGAAGATTGGCTTGATGTGGGGATGTCTGATTTTGTGGATGAAATAGGGACATCATTTGAAGTTATTGTGAGTTGGAGTGCTTTCAAAAACTCTTCAAATGATGAGAATGATGTGGGAGGAGAAGATGGTGTAGATGTGGTCACAATAGTCGATGTGGTTGGTGCAGGGTAAAAGTGAAGAAAGAGGAATTGGGATAGGTGATTAAAATGGATCTGATATAATAAGTGGGGGTGGAATAGATGTAGGTGAGTAGTAGTGATCAAATCTGATGAAGTAGATGTGACAAGTGGTGAAGTAGATATAGGTGTAGAATCAATAATAGATGTCGATATGATTGGTGTAGAGATGGGGATAAGTGTTGGTGGAATTGTAGATATAGGGACAATGTCCAAAGAGGAAGTGGGTGTAATAGTTGGTGAAGTAGGTGGAGTTGTTGATGGGGTAAGATCTTGATCAATAATGTTGGTAGTGTTGATGGTGCTAATGGTGTGAGCATTGGGTGGTTGAGATGTAGGAGGAGTGGTTTGATTTTTTGGTGCATGATTAGGAAATGGTTGTTTAAAAACATCAAGTGGTTGATTTGGAGGTGTGTTAGGGTTATCCACTTGAAGGTCACCTTGGTCAATGAGTTTTTGGACAAGATCCTTGAAGGTTTGACACCTTTCTATATCATGTCCGTGAACTTGGTGGTATTTACAATAGTGGTCCTCATGGTACCACACGAGTTTGGGTCTTGATTCATTGAATGGTCAAATGGGGGGAAGTGTGATGAGATGGACCACCATCAACTTATCAAATATTGAACTATATGACTCTCCAAGAGGAGTGTAGTTAGGTGTCGGTCTAGGAGCTCTTTGTTGAGGCCATGTGCTAGAGGTGGGTGCAGAAGAAGATTTAACCACCACAACATTGGCCACACTCTTGGATTTTTCATTATGTGTAGATGGTTTAGTAAACTAATTTTTTGGATTGTTTGATTTAAGTTTAAGTTGGCCTTGCTCAAGGGCATGAGTCTCAAGTTTACGAGCCATAGTGAAGGCTTCTTCAAATGTTTGAAATGATTGGATTTGTAAGGTGGATGAGATATGCTTCACACAAGAGCATGAGAATAATTCAATAAGCTTTGTCTGTGGAAGGGAAAATGATAATTGATTTATGATTCCATGCCATCATGTGACAAAGTCTATGATAGACTTGTCATTGAATTTTCAATGGCGTATAGGTCTGTAATGGTGATCTTGCATGCAATGTTGATTGAAAAATGTTCTAAGAAGAGCTGCGTAAGTTGGGTAAAAGAGAACAATGAGTGTTGGGGGATGCCATTGTACCAATCCAATGTGAGACCAGCCAAGGACATAGGGAAAGTGTGAAGCATGAGGTCTTGGTCATGGGTAATGAGATAACATGCATGCCTAAATGCACAAAGGTGTTGTTGGGGATCTTCCTTACTGTTAAACTTGGTGAATTTGGGAAGCTCCCAATGAGGAGGATAAGGTTTGATTGGGACTGATGGATGGATGGATTCATTGCAAATTTTTCTTAAGATAATGTGAACTTAGGTCCTAAGGTAGTGGCCTCAAGGCTAGCCAACCTATTCATCAAGGCATGCATGGGGTCATGAAGTGAATGATTGTGGTTGTGTGACATGAGAAGTAGCTTGATAAGGTTGTTGATAAGCTTGTGGATGAGTGGGTGTTTGAGGAATTTCTTGATGGGGATGAATATAGGTCATTGGTTGAGATTGGATGGGTTGTTGCAATAGTTGATGTTGAGAAATGGGGATGTAATGTGATTGTTGAGATTGGGTTGGTTGTTGAGGCATATGATGAGTGGGGATATGAGTGTTGATGGGTTGAAATTGTTGAGGAGGTGGATTAGACACTATGTAATGAGAAGCACTCATAAGAGGAGGTTGGGAGGTGATGACATTTGCATGAATGTGGGATGTGATAGGTAAATATTGATTATGTTGTTTGGATATGATGGGAAAGGATTGAATGGGGACACTAGTGATGATAGTGGCTGAAGAGGTGATAGGAATGGAAGTGGTGATAGTTGTGTTGATTGGAGGTAGATTAGGAGGGATGGGTGTGATTAGTTGGGTGGTTTGATGAGGTGGAGGATTGGTAGAAGAGGATGGATCAAGCTCATGTTGGGCCATAGCGAGCTCATTCATGGCTCAAGGGAAAAACACCACAAGTTGTGAAGAAAGAACTTGGGTTGTTTCGGGGTTGGAATGATAGCCATAGATTTGTTGGAGAGGTGGCCCATCAATAGGAAGTTGGGTTGACTTCCTAAGAAGGTAATCATGGAGGGATATGGGATTAGCATCGAGAAGCTCTTGGAACTCCACACTACCATGAGGGATAATGGGAGGCCCATAAGCTTCAAGCGATGCAACAGATGGAGGAGTGGCCAGCCTAGATGGGATGGATTGATGATGTAAGAAAGGATTGGTTTCATCATAGGTGGTGGTTTGAACAAGAGGTCCTTGATGAGGCACATTGATGATCAAAGGTTGGGTGACCATGGAAGAGGTAACCATAGGCATGGATGAGCCAATGGCCACAGTGGAAGTTGATTGGGATGACATGATGGGATTGTTTGATGCAATATTTTGTTCCATTTTCCTAGCTAAAGAGCATGTGATAATGGGCATGAAACAAAATGAGAAAATGATTGTTACACTGATTAAGACAAACAAGTCAAGCATGAAATGTTTTCTTTATCTTGATTAATTAAAAATGTGAAAAAGAAAAGGGGAAATGGATAATGAAGGTACCTAAGAAATGGAAATCTAAGGTTGGTTTCAGGTAGTTTTGGATGGGGAGTCCTTGATATACCTGAAGGTACATGAGGCCCGAATCTGTGCAGGATTTATAACGTGGCCAGAACACCGTGGTGAATTTCCTATTGGGTGATGAAATCCCAATCAGTTCCACCTGGTAGGGAATGTCTCGATGTGTGGATTAATGTGTGAGTTTGGTTGTGTGTGATAGAATGTGAAATGCAACCAATTAAACCCCTACTTATACTAGATTTACAAGCAAGGATGCAAGAGGTTATTTTTAAGCCCAAAACCAAATGTGGAATTTTGATGAGAACAAACACACAAGGAAGGGAAAATGTGATGCAAAAAGGAGAAAATAAGACAAAAAGGAGAATACCTGGAGAGCACTTTTCCTTTTTATCTGATCTTCAAGATGAAGCAAGTGAAGAGAAAAATCCAAGAAATCCAAAATCCCAACATGAACAAGAAAAAGCAAAGCCTCTACCTGCAATGTTAGTGGAAAATAGAAGAAATATGGAAAATGAAATGAAATGAAGTGCAAGAGACTCACCTAAAAGGGTGGTCCCACTGGGCGTGCCAGAATGTTGACCAAATTTTCTCTTTCCTGTTCAGATTAGTGAAATAGATACTAAAGAAAATCAAACAACTTCAAAGATGCAAGGGTTTAAGGTACCTTGGAAGAAGATAGTGATAAAAGGATGGGCACAAAGTAGATTTCCTCACTACAAATCTGATGAACCTGCAAAACAAAGGTAACTAAGAGGAAAATGGATTAGATGGTAGATGAGGGGGTTTCCTGATGAAGTCAGTTCCAAGAAGCGTTAACTTCCTTATGTGGATGTCAACCCCCGTATTTGATAAAAGATGATAAAATCAATGATAAAGGACTGAATAACATGTAGAAACTGAAGCTAAACAGAATCTGGAAATTACATAAATGGATAAAAAGTGTAGATCTGATCTAAATCAACACAAAGTAAATTTACCTGGTTGGGTCGATGGTGACCCAGGTTGCAGAGGGTAGGTCGACGGTGACCTGAGTGGATGGATCTAGACAACAAGCTGGAAATGTAGATATGGAGGGATATGAGTGCAGATCAAATGATCACAGAGGCCTGAAAACACTGATAAACACCTGCAGAGGAAGGTCTGAGACAAGGAAATAAAAAGGATGCAAGAAAATAGAGGATTTGGATGGACTGTATGGCTAGTAGGATATGGTTGATGGACTTGGTTGAGTTGGCGGTGACTGGAGACAGGCAGAACAAATTTGGACTGACAGAGAAGTAGAATGACAGATCTGAGAACTAGAAATAATAACAGAATAGGAAACACACTGATGAGGACCTGAAATAGAAGGGAAGAATAGGTGACAAACAGGGTTGGGTCGACGACACCTGGGTAGTCCTAAACAAGGCCGAGGGTGGATGGGTTAGATACAACCTACAAACAAAATGGCTAAAAGAAGAAGCTGGATCTCAAACTTTGATGGCAACTGGACCTGCAAAACATTAGTGACTAAAAAAAATAATGATAATGATAAGAAATGATAGCATAAACCAATATAAGATCAAGATAAACTCCCCAAAGTCTCCACAAGTGATGCAAATAAGCTCCAAGGGACTCCAAGAAGACTGTAGCAGCTGCAAGAAAGCTCAAGCTCGAAGATAGGATCACAAAAATGCAAGAGAATTATGATTATGCCTCCCTTTGGGAGGAGAGGTAAATGTAGCCTTATAGGGTCAACGACGACCCGGGTGGGTCACCACCAACTATGGGGAACCATCCATTCAGGTGGTGAAAGGATGATTTATTCAAGAGATGGGGCTTTTATGGATTGGGATAAGTGTTTTAAAGCATTTAGGCAAGTTAGGGTTTCCTAGGGAAGTGATATGGGTAGGTGGGGGATAAAAATGGATTAAATAAAAGCTAGAAAAAGCTTAGGGATTAGGAACTAGGGGGTTTAGGGGTGATAAACAACCTAGAGAAGGGAAATTAGGAATAATTAAGATTAATTAGATAATGAGATGAGGATTAGGGGATAATTGATGAAGATTAATAATAAATTAAAATAGATAGGATAATGGATGGGAAAGATGGGAATGTTAAATGAAAAGAACTTAGGGGAGCTATCTAGTGCTACAAAAAGTAGGAATTATAGTTGGGCTTCGAACTTGGTACATATTAGATTTTATCCCATGTTTTTTCGGCCCCTTTAACCAAAAATTTCACTTACATGAATAATGCAAGTGAGACTGGAGCATAAACAACACATATTATTTAGGTAGTCACAATCTAATCCACATAATATGTGTGGGGAAGGTGTGGGACATTCATGTAACATGAGCAACATGTGTGGGGCAAGCATTGTTTAATTCCCACCTTTTTCTATCTAGCTTTCCATTCCCATCTAATAATTTAATGCCAACCAATCCAAAACCTTAAATTCATTAAAAATAAAATAAAAAATTTCAAAGATGAAAGACATAGTTCAAAGTTATTTGTAAAATTGATTCTATTTATATTAAGTAGACATATGTACTCAATACTTATTCCATCATATCCTCCCCTGAAAGATTATCTCTTTGTTTTCCCCTTGATATGGAAAATATTTTAATCAAACCTTATAAATAATTTCCTCCTTTGGAGAAGAGGTATATGAGTCCTTTCAACTTGTTTATCAATTTGATCTCATATTCATAGCTTGTGGATTTTTTTTTCCTATTTGCTGCAATGTGGATAATATCAGGGGTTAAATTTGATGACCACCTCTAACTCACATTATGATGATGTGGGTACCACGAATGCATACCTTAAACCTCCCACTTTAAATAAGATTTCATCGACATGTGGTTTAGTAGGGGGTGGTGAAGGAGCTACTACAAATGCATCCTCTGCCTATGATAACAACATTGTTAATAGAATGTTCTCAACCTCTCCACCTTTCACCTTTAGGTACTGTATCATTTTGATTGAATTCCCCATCTACAACATCCCATGGAACTACTTGTGGTCATTCATTTGTATTCTTAGATGACATATCTATTACATGTTGCTCTATCTTTGTCCTTATTTGACATATCATTGTTTTCAAAGAGCATTTTTCGTCAATATCCATGCATTGTTCATATCAGCCAACACATTGAACTAGTCATGTATGACAACACATCAAGGTTTTAAGGCTTGCATTTATGCATATCTTCTAGGTAGGCTAGAGCCTACACCTCAATTCTTAATGTCCCCTTCGTTCCAATATATAAGGTGTATAATTAATAAATAATATTATAATTTATCAAATTTACATTTAAATATGATGATCAATGAAGGCCCACATGGATGTTTTGAACATATCAAATGGTTGATTTTTAGCAAGGTGTAGGTATGACACTTATTTGATCAAGGAAAAGGAAATCAAACTCAAATTATAGTCACAACAAGGTCTTGCATGGGAAATACTTTCCCTTCTCCTTCATTGGTGCTCCCAATGTTGAGGCATCGCTCGAGCGAGAACTACCTAGCCCAATTTTTTTCATGGTTAACAATTTTTTGTAAGGGTGAGAATTCCCCCACCACCTCTTTATCATTACTTAATTCTCGCACAAGATAGTAATTGTATGCAATAACTGGACCTCCTTTGAAATATCACTTTAACAAGAATTCCATCTCACTTATCATGTGCCTTCTAGTCTTCAGGCCTCATAAAATCAAGATCTCCTCCCATGTCCACCTTTAATCCCTCTGAGAATGTCACTTCTAAAATAGACACAACCAAATATACAAGTCATTACAGTGGATTTATGTTGTAATATAAAACTTATGGCTGATTATAGTGTTTACATTCCATTCACCTCATTTTATGATAATTGGAAATATAATGTTTGTCTTTTGAATATATGCTCTTCATTTCCCTTTTTTATGCCAATTGTTATATTGATGTGCGAAAATATTGACATTTGAGATAAACAATGACATAAATCTTACATTAAAATATGTATCAAGAGTCCAAACAACACATCCACCTGTGTGTATCACTAAGTTCTTCATTTAAATCATAGTCCAAGATGTATTGTGGGTGTAGACATAAAATCACACACTTGGGTACATTCCTAGGTCCTAAAAGCATGCTAGCATTTACATGATTCCTAAGCAAGAAAACTAGGAGTTGAAAACTATCTTCGACCTCTTTTATATGTTTCTTACTTTCTCTTTGGTTTTACACACCCTACAACCCAATCATAATTTTACTGATTTATCTTTCATGGTTTCAAACGTTGGTGCCCAGCTAGGAAAGTAGTGCTCAGGCGCTCATCTCCCCTCTGGGCACCCCTGACCCTTTCTTACTTTTCTCGCTCCTTTTGGGTCTCTTTTATATTTTGGGCATCTTTTTCACTTATGGGTTGGCCTTCCAGTTGTCAATTACAAAATTCAAACAAGAGGATTACATAAACACATAGTTATGTTTTCAAAATAAGGGACCAAGCTTTAAGCATTACTATTACCACCTAAGCTTGCATTCAAAAGTCACCTAAAGCACTCCAAGGAATCTATGTAACATCCATTTAAAGGAAAAGGGACTGCATACTCTACATACATAACATAGGAAGGGAATATCGGATTGTTCTACGAGGATTAATACGGAACCCTGTGCACATCAAACAAGGTTACACTTCCACTGGTGTTGTGAATGCTCCATGTAGGTAAAAGATTGAATCACAATATGAGAGTCACGTATAGAAAGACATCAATGTGTCTGACATGTTCATAGATAAAAAAATAAGAGGTTCACATAGGAATGTTTTGTAACTCCGATGCATGACACGCATATACAACCATAACTAACCCTATTGACCTATTCTCACTAAGTGAGATGACTAACCATATATGGTGGAAATTTGTTGAATGACGATGAAACAAGTCATATACACCAACACCCCCCCTTCATCGAAGCTGAGGTAGAGGTCATGGAAAGTCAAATTTGAAAGAGAACTCCCCTAGACAACTAAGAAAGATGTGTCAATGGGGCTCAAAAACTAAGCCTGATAAGGTACCCATGTAAAAACAACAATCTTTTTGGAAAATAAGAAGAGGAGAAGGGAAATGGGTCCCGGTAACTAGGCCTGATGAGGTACCCATGTACAATAAGGATCTCAAGTAATGGAGGAAAAACCCCTAAGGGAAAACATCCACTTACAAGAGATAAAAGACACCCCTAAACAACCTAAGAAAGATGTGTCAAATGAGTCCCAAAAACTAAAGGCCTAATAAGGTACTCATGTACAAACTACAATCTTTCTAGAAGAAGAGAAGAGATGAAGAAATAATATCCAGCCTCCCAAGATGAACGTGTCGAAGACTACCCTGTATCAAGTGTAGAAGAAGAATATCCCCGAAGTGACAAGGTGTGGTTCTTATCTAAGGAACGATGCTCCATATGTGAGGTGGAGTGCTAACTACTCCATGAAGCGATGGTGAATCTAAAGCAGAAATGAAGAAGGAAGGTGGAATAATCCTGTAACTATATAGAAGAGTGCATGATGTCTGATGAGCTCTGAATCAAAGTACCCACTCTATAAAAAGTCTGTACAGGACCAGAAGTAGGTGGATCAAGAAATAACTCCTCAACATGTGGTAGATGATAAGTGGATGGTGGAGGTAATTCACCATCACTATGGCAATCAACCAAGTTAGAAGAGAAGTCATCATCATAAGTGAGCTCAGAAATATCATCAAGTCCAGTTGAATCTGATGAAGAATCTGAAGGAGGAACAAAGTGAGAAAAAGAGTAAAGTTGAGTGTGATGATCAACTGTACCAACTACAATAATACTGTCACTGTGAAGCTCTCTAACATAAATAGAATTCAGAGTGAACTCAACCCACATGCCCTAACTAAGGTGAGTGATTTGATATAATGAAAGGAGATTAGTTGAAAGTGAAGGAACATTAAACACATTGTTGAAAGTTCCACCATTCACTTCAATAGACCCTCTCCCCAAAACCGGTGTAGAAGTTTCATCACCAAGCCAAATAGAAGACATGTCACATGGCTCTAATGAAGGAAACTCAATGTCAGATGAGGCCATATGATGAGATGCACCCGAATCAATCACCCATGTAGGAGTAGGTGACACAACTGCAACTAAAGTTCTTACCTTTTTTTTTTCCTTAGTTGATTCTTTTTCTTTTTCTTTTGTTTTCCCCTTTCCATTGTCTTTTTCCTTAGAAATTTCATGAGTTGATGATGAAGATGGCTTGAGAGAATTAGGAACTCCTATGTTTTTCTTCTCAAGAATGCTTCTGAGGAGGTCAATCTTCTTCTTCAAACATTTTTCTTTTTCAGGCCTACCACTGCAGTACCCATATTTGATACCATTCTTTAGGAGATTTAGAACTAGAAGAGGAAGTGGAAAAGTTTTATTTGGTGGTGGATTGGTTCTTTTTATTCTCATGATCTTTATTATTATGCTTCTTCTCTTTGAAACACTTGGTTTTCATGACGAAAAATGAGAGCATGTGATTTTTTGGATCTAAGAGTACCCATCTAAATTATCTTATCATGTTCTCTAGTCAAATCAGTGACAAACTCATCAAAGTAGGGCATAGTACAACTTGCACCAAGTACTCTTTTTGTAGCATGGAAGGTAAAGACGAAAAATTGAATAGTCTAGACCAAGTTTTGTAAGGACGGATAGAATGAGTTGTGATTCCTTCTTGTCAATTCCACAAATTTTCAGTTGCAATCTAAGAGATTTGAGTTTGGTGAAAAAATATTCAAGAGTGTAAAAACTACAAGGGTTGAGACTAATCAACCCATTTTCTAGTTCATGCCCTTTCATTTCATCTCATTTAGTCAAAACACAAAATGAACACCCCCTGAATGCGACACTTTATTAGTAGTGTGTTGATTACACCCAAGTGTCTGTGCGATGTGAGACGGTTGGTCACTCCCCTTCTAATTAGTGAAATTTTGCACAAGTATGGAGACCACAATATGCCCAGTCATGCATAACAAAACAAGTGAACAAACACAAAAGTAAGCAAGAAGGGAAGGAATCTCTCTTGCTGCAAGGTTGTGGAGGACGTGCTCACAAACCTACAATTGAAGAAGATCGATTACAATACAAAGAAGGGGCTAAAAAAGAGTCCAAGAGGCTTCTAGGACGTAGCAAAGGCTCCCAAAAGGTGGAAAAAATGTTAGAGAAGCTATAACACACTCCAACAATAGATTAGTAGCAAAAAATGCCCAATAACGCTAAAAATTGCACTTAAAAAAAGGCCAATAAGCCTAATTGAGGATTAAATAGGGTTTAAAAAGTGACAATAATGTTAATTTTGAATGATAAAATTAAACTACTAATCTAAGATGAAAGAGATTATTTTAATTAATGAGCTAATTAAAAGAAAAAGGTCCTAATTAGAGAGCCTAATAAACAATTAAACTCACTCTAAAGAGAATTTGATTCTAATTTTAAAAATTAATATTAAAAAAATAACTTAATACAAATTAAGACCAACAAAAATTGAAAACCCCTAGATAAAACTTAACACCTTACCTACTTTAAAATCCCACCCACTTAAAATAAGCACCTCACTTTATATAGTCCGACCCATATTAATCCATCACCCACTTATTAAACCCCACGAATATATAAAATCCCCACCTTTAATAACAAGACACTCATGAGTAAATGAAAAGGCTTCGAAATTAAAATGAGTGGGAAATAGACAAAGGGCCCAATCAACAAGGGAAGGGCTCGGTCTAGAACCCGATGAGGGATGTGGGGTAAGAGCCACGAGTCAACAATGGGTGGGAGAGTCGTTGAACAAGCTTGAGGTGCGAGAAACATTGGCGAAACAAGCAGGAGACCCGATTGAGGTAGGAACGGGTTGAGTGGAGGTGAAACGATGACTCAGGGAAGAGTGGGCCATTACACACATGGCCAGAGCAGAGGACGAGTGGGAAGTGGCACCAAGTTCAGACCTTGTGTGTAGGGAGGAAGCGACTACCGATAGGGAAAAACCAAAATGACAAACACAAAACCACATGCAAGGGCAACAAAAAAATGCCAAAATAGAGCTTGACATGATTTAGAGGCATGCAAGTTAAACAAGGAACTCCCACACAATACAGAAAAGGTGAATACCATAGCCAATGCATAGAGCATGAATGTAAAATACACAGATAAACCATGAATTAGCAGGGTCAAAGCAGTGCACAAGGGCACACACAAAACCAAAACAACCTTATTCAAATGCAGAGGCTCAGAAAAAAAAAATGCGACCCACAAACCAAAAACATGGGTTCAACATAAGAAAACAAATTCAATCCAAACAAACATAGGAAAAGAACTCAATGAAAAACATGGAGCGAGTTGAGGAGAGGGCTCATTGAGCCAGCCCAACTTAAAACGTAATAAAAACCAACTCTCTGAGGACAAAAAGAATTTCTAGAGTGAGATGAAGTAGCTCGATGAGGAGCTCAAAACTGAGTTGAGAGGGGCAAGAAGGGCTCGTAGGGAGCTAAGAGATGGAATAGATAAGGAAAGAGTATACAAAAGGTAAACTGGAATGAGAGAAGCTGAAACAGGAAAAAAATCAGATTATATAAAAAAATCACTTCCAATTAAAAAATACTAATCTAAAACCAGAGATGCAAAAATGGAACCTACCTCTAGATATAGCAGTTCCGCCAAACTTGGTTGTAACTAGCTAGATCTGGCTAGAAAACCCCTAAAGCTTGCACATGCAAAACCAAAAACATACACAACTCCAAAAACTAGATGGTTAAACTTGTTAACAAAATTCCAAAAACTTGCACGAGAAGCACGAAAACCATAAAATGACGTAATAAAAATTGGAATCAAAACAAGCGCACATTTACCAAACTATCTCTCTAATACCATATCAGATTGTTCTACAAGGATCAATATGGAACCCCATGCACATCGAACAAGGTTGCAATTTCAATAGTTTCGTGAACACTCCATGTAATAAGTAAGAGATTGAATCACAAAAGGAGAATTAAGTACAGAAAGACATCGGTGTGTTTGTCATGCTCATGGATCAAAAATAAGAGGTACATAGAGGAGTGTTGTGTAACTCCTGCGCATGACACGTGTACACAACCCTAACTAAACCTATTGACCTATTCTAACTAAGTGAGATGACTAGCCATCTATGTTGGACAAGTCATCGAATGACGATGAAAAAATTCATATACACCAACACAGTTGTAAGTTCACTCCCGGGGCGACTATCGAGGTCAGTCCAACTCCCCATTCTACATCTTTCTTGGTTTGTGGGCTTGTGCATGTGAGCATCTCTTTTGTAGGTTACAAGTATCTTTGGCGATCCAAGAGTGACTATTAGGTGATCAATAGAGAATAATTGCGACACCCTAGTGACACAACAGAAAGTAAATCCAGAGGTTTTGCGCAGTCATGGGAACCCATATCCAGTCATAAGCACCTAAATGCCCTTGTCTTGCTACAAGTTCCTCTATCCAGCCTTTTCTGTAAGCTCCAAAATTTACAAAGATCAATAATGACACTGCTTGCATTCTATTCATCAGCCCTCCCTACTCAGATCACTTCCAGGTTGCATGTAAATTAGATGTGTCTTCTTATCTCATGTTCTTGCTTAGGGTTTTATATTTTAAATCTTAGTTTGTTTGTATCATTTTTGTATTTATTATTTATACATCAGTTACTCTAAAATAATTAGATTTAACTAATTTAAATTAAATTAAATCATTTGGTGAACCCAATGTGAATCATACACTTGGATCCTCATTTTGCTTATTTTATCCAATCTTCTTTCATGGCTCCTAAAATCCCTCAAATGTCTTTGCATGACTTACTTCAAATACATCCATCTTGCAAAGTTATTCTCCAGAAATCCCTAGACACTACGTATCTCCCTTGAAATACGCCATTGTCTCAAGTAAGTGCCATTTTCGATCGTCTATCTGATGACTCTATCGGTCCTAATCCTCCATCTAATCAACCCATATTAGAGTCAATCCAAGGTTTACATTATTTATTTCAAGACAAAATTCAAGCTATGGAAACAATGATTACATCTCTTAAAGTTGAAATCCAAAATCTCAAGGATGTTTCTCAAGCCCATGCTAGTTCTCCTTTTACATCTCATTCTACTTCTATGTTTGATGCATGTGCTCATATAAGTGAACCTCAAATCTTATCGCTACCCACACCTCTCAAGTTTGATTCAAATGTTAAGTAACATGATATTCTTCCTGAGCTTCTCAATCACCAATTGATGAACTTTCCACCTACTTATTACTACCCTCTTTATCATCTTACAAAATACCAAGGTCTCCCATTTTGTAATTACCATCAAATTAATGGACATAATGACAATGATTGTTATGCTTTAAAACGAAGAATTGGCCACCTTAAGCATCATGGTTTCATTTCATTTGCTACACAAAATTCTACTGTAAGCTCATCTCCAATTGCTAAGCCCCACTGGGTTCCCAAATTTGATCCATCTATGTCTAGTGAGCATCATCCCATCATTTCTAATGTTCCTCTTTTGGTAAGTCAAGTGTCGTATATCTAACCCAATGTGTCAAACCCATTCCAACTATAGATCCCTCCTACTAATCTCCACTCTCCATTCTCAAATGTTACCACCTCACTAACAACCTCTCAGTCCATCCCCTCCTCCTACTAAGGCAACTACATTGTTATCAAATTCCAAATAAGTTGTCACCATTCAAGATCCCTCTCCACCCTACTCCACTTCAGTGTCCAATTCTCTTTATCAAGCAAACTAATCCTTACCTTGATGTCCAGGACACATTTCAAACTCCACCACCATGACATGGTCCTTCTCATATCACCACATAGATCTTCATCACTTGCACACTTAGGGGGCATTGCACTTCCCCCCTTCTAACACTATCAATTGTCTTTAGCATTTACTACCACACTTCATAGCTCCGTTTCATTCAATTTTTCTAACACTATTCCTTTGATACACACATTGTATTGCCATTACCCTATGACACATTTCAAGCCTCGTCACCATATCACACCATTCAAACCATGAATCACTATTTCCATTTCATCATCCAGGGGTCTAAATAGAAATCCTCACCACATTCATTTCCATGGGGGCATGTGCATATCTGATCTATCCCTTCTAGCACACATTCTCAATTTCCCTATGATGGCACTCTAGTTCCACGGTTCATACTTAACTACTTTATCTAAATCTGATGTCCTACCACTTCACTTTCCACACTTATGATTCATGACTATCTTTGATACACACATTGTATCACCATTACCCTATGATGCACTCTAGTTCCATGGTTCATACTCAACTGCTGAGGGTCTAAATCTGAAATGAACCTCACCACATTCACTTTCATGCTCTATGCTTCATGATCTATCTTTCTAGCACACATTTTCAAACCATTTCCCGATGACACACTCTTGTTCTATGGTTCATTCTTGATTATTGAGGGATATTTTATAAATGAACCTCATCTCATACACATCCACATCCGCTGGGGGGCACACTGCTCCTATCATCTTCACACATTGCATACCATTCCATCACACTCATACACAGCATTTGCATATCTTGGTTGCACTTACTCTTGCTTTCTTATACTACTTACATGATACACTTTGCTTACTATGCTAGTCAGATACTCAGTATGTCATTATATTTCTCATATACACATGTGCATTCACTTGGTCTTTTGTTGTGAATGCAGATCTCTTACAGGTTTTTACATGTTACAATGATGCTTGACACTGTATCCTCTTACCAGTCCCACCGAGGCTCCTGGGGGCATCTACATTTGCTACTCTCACACATTACAGGTGCTATTGTTTCATTATTTACTACCTCTTACTAGCACATTACTTTCCATTGATACATACATGCCTTGACATACTTTTTATCTTTCTAACATGCTAACAGGTGCTTCATGTGTAACATTTTCCTTGCAGGACTATATGCCACCATGGTTGTCTGATACATTTTGCTTGTTATTGTTTGTTATTGTATGTTATTGTTTGCGAGCTATGCCCTATGTCTTGTTGATCACTACTTGTATGCTTTTGGCTGCTTTGGCCCTGATTGTCTTGTGACATTGTGAGCGATGTCCCATGTTTGAAACCCGTTTTTCGTGGTCTATCTTGTCTGCACACTTGTTTGTTACATTGTCTTCTATTACATGCTTGTTATTTTTTACTAACACATGTTACTAGCCACTTTGTTTGCATGTGCCTTGGTTTCTACCATGCACATCCCCCCTATGTAGGGATATAGTTTATATCAACATCAGGTCCTCTCTTTTGGGCCATACACTCCTAATGACATCACATGCACCCCAAATGAGGGGGCATACATTGGGTGAACAAATCACCCCTACAATAGCTCAGAGATACAATCACAACATAATAAATACAAAAACAACATAGGTTATAGTTACAAAATGGATCAAAATCAACTTGGGTCCTCAACACAACACAGACACCAGTGCCCAACATCAGACAGGAGCGTCCTATGGGTGCCTGTGTCCTCCCCTGGGTGCACTAATGTCTTGGGGGCACATAAATTATTTCTCATATCAACACAATTCACATAATCCTTCAAATAAACTTTATAGTTATCAGATACAGTCCTCCAACAACAAAATGCATTTAATCTCCTATATTCATTTCAATCAGAACAACTCAACTAAATTCGGAACAATTCAGGAAAATAGGAACAAAACAGGGATGTACCATTTGCAGTGGTGCTTATCAGAAGAGTCATGGAAGGAGAGTAACACTATACCTCTCTCACCAACACTTGCTCTTTGGCATGAGATCACCCAAAAAAGTCGCTATTCATGTGAGATTGCCCAAAAAATCACTCTTGGTGTGATATCACCCAAAAAACTCACACTTGGCATGAGATCGCCCAAAAAACTCTACTCTTCACAGCATTTCAGAACATTTTTCTATCCTTTAACACTCTTCTACATCAGGTGCACACTTTCCTTTTACTTTTACATACTTTTACATACTTATGCACATTTTTCTCTGATTTATCATATACAAGACTTTGACTACTCTCTTGCTCTTCTTTTGCAGGTCCATCCTTAATACGTAACAAGAAACAACCTACAACAACAAATACAAAACAACAACAAGTACAAGTAATACATACACTTCACCCCTAGGGTCACTTTCCTTTCCTAGTTTCCACGCTTCACTTTGCATCATTCCACGCTTCACTTGTCCACTCGGAACACATTTTTCGCACATGCTCTACATGGTTATCAGGTACGCATCTCTTATCTACTTTATGTTATCGAGTATTCACTCAACAACATAAAGTGGGGGAAAATGTAGACACAAAATCATGCACTTGGGTACATTTCTAGGTCCTAAAAGCATGCTAGCATTTACATGATTCCTAAGCAAGAAAACTAGTGGTTGACAACTATCTTTGGCCTCTTTTCTTTGTCTCTTACTTTCTATTTGGTCTTACACACCCTACAGCCCAATTAGAATTTTACTTATTTATATTTCATGGCTTTAGACACTAGTGCCCAGCCAAAACAACAACGCCCAGGTGCTCCTGTCCCCTCTGGGCACCCCTGACCCTTTCTTACCTTACTCACTCCTTTTGGGTCTCTTTTATCTTTTGGGAATCTTTTTCACTTATGGGTTGGCCTTCCAGTTGTCAATTACGAAATTCAAACAAGGGAATCATATAAATACATAGTTATGTGTTCAAAATAAAGGACCAAGCACTAAGCATTACTATCATCACCTAATATTGCATCCAAAAGGAACCTAAAGCACTCTAAATCATCCATATAGCATCCATTCAAGGGACAAGGGACTGCATCACTCTGCATACACTGCATAGGAAGGGGAGTTTTATTCTATTCCACCCATACATTTTACTATGTTTCTACATTTAGCTACAACCTACTATCAAGTGCAACTTGCATAAGGGCATATTAGGGCAATATTTCTACACACACTCACTAGAACTACATGGAGTCTGAGATGTAGTTACATCATTTGGTTCAGCAATGACTGAACAATATTAGATTTGATTAATTAAAATTAAATTTAATTAGTGGGGCTTGCATCCACCACAACACAAAAAGGACCTATCACCTCCTTACCCTACATCCCTCACGAGCTTCTTCAAATATATGTCTCCAAGTAGTTGCTTCTACCTTAAACCTTCACATAAAAAACATTATTTTTCTTTTGTCATCAACAATTTCTTCTTCTTTTAGATTCAATAAATGATCTTCCTTCCTTTTCAAAATAACATTGCATTACACTCCCTTTTATATATTCACTCTTATAAACTAAAGAGTGTTTTTCCTTCAAACACTTGACTCTCTTATCCTCATATGCACAAGAAACATTTGCTTCTTTTACGCCTATTGGCATTTCCATTGCACCCCTTAGTGTGATTGCTAGTTACTTTGAAGGCATTCTTCAAATTAAAATAGATCCCATGCTGCCAATTGTGACACCACCCATCCCACTGTATTAATGACATATATTTGTTTATTCAGTCATTGTTACTTGTTAGTGACTGTGTACGCCTTTCCAGTACTATATTGACTTGCACTATTTTAGTGATAAATTCCTAAACAAGTAGCCACTTTTTAAAATCTATTTTAATTTTATATAGAGTACCTCCCTCTGGTTGTACATTGTTCTGTGGAGGACAATTCCATTTCCCTTGCACATTGTTTAGTGAGGCATTATAATATATTGTTTTTTTCAATGCAGGGGTTGATGATTTGAATAACAACTTCATATTATTAGAAAATGCATTGAAAAACATCATTCAACACCCATTATTTATTTTCCTCAACTTGCTTTAGATCCACTTGATCTTGTTGTTTGTCTAGGTCGTGGTGACATCTTCATTCATCATCTCCATCACCCATTAGATTCATGTTCTTTTTGTGAGATCAACACAAATTCATTATCTGGTTTTGCTATTCAAGTGGTCTTCTACTACATCATCTTTCCACTAAATATATTCCAATTTGGTAGGTCAATCTCACCTTGTGTAGGCCTCAATAGGCTTATCCTGGACTATTGTCTCATACGATGTTTACTTGGTTATTGAAAGAATAAAACTCAAATCTTCTTCATAATTGTTCATCATTAAATATGTCCTTGTTCTATAAGCATGCATAATTATATATGATAGGTGTGGAGGAAGTGGGAGGACTAGACACTTTTAAAATTAGAATACTCTTGCCACATGTCAACCTTGGGAAATGGCGAAACTAGGGAGACTTAACAAACTCTATGATATTGCATTTAAGTTACCAAAGGTTTGATTTGGGTTTAAAAATTTTGATCGGTAAATAAAATATACATGTCACTCATATAACCAACTGTTGGAGGGGCTCAATTATCGATGATTGTTCATGCATTCTCTTGTTTTCCTGTAATTAATTGATTTTAAAATTGAAAAGGGGGGCTACAAATTACTACAAAAAGATAAACATTGTGGTTGGGTTTTGAACCTAGAACATATTGGGGTTTTCCCCATTTTTTAGTTTGTCCCCTTTCAATGTAAATTACACTCATGTGAATAATATGAGCAAGATCAAGATGATAAAGTGTAGCATATATAGACAGATATTATATGGGTAAGAAACAATTTGAGTCCTGGAATAGGTATGGGTCATGCAAGTATTTAATCCTCAACTTTTTATTTCTACCTTTCCATTTATGTCTTTGTCTTGTTTAACAAATTAGATACCATCTACCGGTTGAAAAGCTTGTTGCCATGAAAAAATAATATAGGGAAAAATAGTGAATCTTATTTTATGGCAGTCATTGTGCTACTGCCGTTAAAACTGGATAGTCCCTACGGTGTGTACACGTACAACTATCCATTCTTAACAATCAAAGAATAGAGGATACCAACAGACGAAGGACGTGGATGTCCTTCCCTGCAAATGCGGAACAAAGTCTATCTGTATTCTAGGTTCGTGGGGACAATACTTGTCAAAGTGTGTCTAAGGTGTCATATTTCAAATGTGTGGAGTCCATTCATGGTTCACCACAATGCCATCAATTCTATGGCCATCGTAGAGCCCAACAATTTACTTTTCAACAAGTTTATATCGACTGTATACATTACAACGTATAGAAGAGGCTCAAGACCACCCAATACCATGTCCATCACATTACTACATCCACCATGGGGCAAATATGTCAAACATTTTTAATTAGAAATCATATATTTTGCTTCATGTTGCATTCGCTTACATTCAAGAGACTACATCTTGTTCACATTAATGGCTGGTAATTATGTTGTTTCTTTTGTCCTTTGGATTGGACACATGGACACAGTTCGAGGAATTTTTAATTCTTTGGTTTGTTAAAAAATAAGCTACGTATTTTGACCTTATGTAAATATTATTTTGTCATTGGATGAAGATAGTAATGTTGATTGCTGGAAAACAATACACTTTTTTTTTTGCTTTTTTTAAATCTTTAATATTTGCATATTTTAAACCGCATGTCATGGAAAATTGTCTTTGTTTAGTTCACCAACATCACTACATGCTCCCTCCTCTCCGAGATAATCAAAGCATATGGTTTGGGCACACTTGATTTCACATTCTGAATAGAAAACTTGAGCAAGGAATCGTAGTATGCTGATGCTGATAGATGATGATGATGATGATGATGATGATGAACCTCTCAATGTCACATTTTTATATCACTTCCACTTAGACATGAGATGAATTCTTCTACATGTTTGGCATTTTTTCCTTTCAATTTGGTGATGGGTATGTTGGCATAACATATCTCCCTCCCTAAATCCATGCCCTGCACCATCATAACCAAACTAATCATTCTCAAAACGAGTACCAGATATCACCAGCGATAAATAAAATTGACTATGATCTTCAAACCCATCAACCAAATTAATTATAATCCTAAAATCAATCAATTGAACTATATTCATCAAACCGCCCAATATGCCAAATTATAATCTTCTAAATTGAAGTGTTCCTCTATTTAAAAGCTTGGATGAGCTAGAGCATCAAAGGGATGCACCCTAAGAACACACACACAAAATTGAGGTCTCTTCTCTTTTACCAAAGCCTCAAACATTAATTACATCAATAGGCATTTCCAAAGGAGAATCTTTGTTGTTTGTGTCCAAACACATGTTAGAGAAATGGACAGTCAAGATAGGGAAATGGATTGTGGTCAAGGTTTCGTGTTAGTCGACGATTGATTGACAGACATCAAGTAGGACCATTGATTCAAGGGAAACCCTAATCACTACCTTGATAGCTAAAGAGAAACCCTAAGTCACAAATATACATGAAATCACTACCTTGTGGATGTCGAGTCCACTCCATGTATACCTTATCTCTAAAGTGTCCCGTGAGATGCATGCAAGTGAGTTCCCCTCACATTGATATGTGTTCTTAACTGCACTACAGAAATCAAAAGCGTTGACATTGCAAACAACAATTAATGACATTGACAATATTGATCTACCATCCCTTTCGTTATGAGATATCTCTAAAGTACGTTGCCTCAACAACCTGCACACCAAACCCCCTTTCTCCTTCAAATGATCGACAAAAATGGTACATGGTCGTAAGAAAGAAGAGTTTTGCATTGGTCCCCCTCAACGTATTCCCTACTCCTAGACTTCACATCTGTCAAACTTGTTCGTCATCACCTCTCTTCCTCCTACCTAGTATGTTTTACTTCAATTTTAACTTTTTCGACACAATCTCCATTGCACTATTTACACGCCATTGATAGCACTTAACCCAAATCAATTGTCCCCAAAATTACTATCATACCCGTGTTTTATCGAAAGCGATGTATAAGGCGGAGTTAAGGTCATCTCTGAGCGGCGAACCTCTCGACCTAAATTTACCAAAGCCGTAGACGACTTTGAGGCTTAAACCCTTTCGGGGTTTATTTACTGCAACGAGCACGAGAGGCGCCGCTATTACTTGAGATAAACACATTCTGTAGCAGAAGCTCAGTGAATATCTTAACAGGGATTCGTACAAACTAGCTAAATCTCTATTCTTTGGTAGGGATTCAAGTTTTTATTAATAGCCTCAACAAAATCCAGTAAGGGTTTACTATCTGTACACTTTTTTTTAGCTACCCAAATTTTGCTATCTTTGAAGTTTTGAAATACTGTAAATATGCCAACACCATCTAATCACCAGAACATCCCTATGCCAATGGCTCCTCCACAGGGCCAGCCTCCAAGTCCTTTTCCTCATGGTTTCATAGGCCAGGGTATGGCTCAGGTTCAGCCCAACTCCATGTACCCTCACTTCGATCCCTCTTCCCAACAAATGCAAATGCAGTTGCAGTTTCAAATGCGACAGATGCAGATGCAAGTTCATGGGTTTAACAGCTGCGTTGATCCATTTAATGCATCAGGTCATGCCCCCCAACAGCCCCCTCCTCCTGGCAATGGGGGTGACTCACAACTCCAGCCCAGTTCTGGTCCTCTTCCAAATGCCCATGTGTTTTTTCAATCTAATAACATATCTAACCCACCCCACGGCCCAGGGCCCAATACTAATACCCACCTGGTTTTGCCTGCGAAGCCAATGCAGAATCCAGCTCCAGATCATGCTCCCAACAATCAGATGGTTGCATTGGGTATTCCAATTCCTGATTCAACTCTTGGAACTGGTCATTCGCCTCACTTTCCTACTCAATTACAGCCCAATTCACTGCAGAATCCAGCTTTGGATCCAGTCCCCAACAATCACATGGTTTCTTTGGGTATCCCTATGCCTAATTCAGGTCTTGGGCCTGGCCAATTGCCTCATTTGCATTCCTATTTTCAGCCCAATTCACCTCAGATGTCAAATAACAACAATATGGATGTTGCGACACAGCAATTTATTATGTCGCAACAACTAATGGCAGCGGCAGCAGCAGTGATGCAAAATCCTGCTTTAGTGCAAGCTTTTTCTTGTTTGCAAGGCTTTCAGAATTGTTTTCCCAGTGCACCAGTGCCTCCATTGCAAACCAATAATCGTCAAACTATGTCACCCCACTGTTCAAGTCCCACCTTACAGACTCATACTAGTTCGTTGCCATGTTCAGTGCCTCCCATGCCTTCCCATCCTCCTCCTCGGAATCTTATGATGCCTATAACAAACACTCAGTTAAGCAATGGAGTTAGCTCAAATAAACAACCTTCTTATCCTCAACCCAACAACAATATTGGAACTGCTGAACATGCTCATAGTCAAGCTCAGGTACCTAGTCAACAATTTTCTTCACACCACACACAACCTGCAACCCATTTCACCTCAGCGCCTTTACCTTCTGGTCAGCGCCCTCTTTTTTTGCCTAATCCAGTCTTTCCTCCTTCCCTTGAACAATCGGCTCAAGCTTTTGCTCCTGGACCTTACATGGGTCAAAATATTGCAGAAATGCAGCAGATGGCTCCAGCACATTTAGCAGGCAATATACCATTCCAGGTCAGTGCGCATCAGCAGTATCAACAGCTTCAGCAAGCCCAGCATATAATGCAGCCTGGGAAACTTCAAAGATCAAAGGTGATCTCGACTTTTCCCCATGGCTTTTATTTTTTAATATTTTTGGTATGGTCTTTTATGGTAAAGATTTGATGCATGGCTCTTTTTCTATCCTTCATCATAGTCTAAATTGCACATTAATACAGCTAGGTGCATATATATATATATATATATATATACGCTCATATATAATCATTGTTTTATTTCGGAGAAAATTCTAGACCATAAGAATTCCTATAATTCCCTGCCTTTAATGTCCATGTGAAATAATATATGTCACAAGATACATTGAACTATATGGTAAAAGCTAGTACTTCACCGAACTTTATCCTCATAAAACATGAACTCGATCTTGTCCACTAGTTTTTCTTGGAAAGTTTTTAACATGCTTTTGCATTATTTTATAAATATGTTTATATATACATACACTGACTGAAAGCAGAGGACAAAGAGCTATCTCCAATCTTCCCTCTGACATGTTTATGCATTTTTAAAGAAAATTACAATGTTTATAAAATTATTTTCTTCAAACTTAAAAGACATTTTTTTCGAACTTTATCCATTGGTGAACTTGAACGGAACTTTATCCTCGTCGAATATGAACCGGGACTTGAGTCCTGTGACTTACGGAATAATATTTTCATAATCTATCCATCCAGACAAATATGCAAAATGCTGCAATTTGTGATTGAACAATACCTTAAGAAAACCAGTTCCAAGGTAAATTACTGATCTGGCTAAAGAAGTGGAAACAAGTGAGCTAATAATCACTTCTTAATGCATGAAAGAGGTCTTAAATTCAGTTTGCATATTCATCAAGAGCCATCTAATTAACCATGCAAATCAGCCAAAGAATTTTTCCACTACATATTTGACAAAAGGAGCAACACATAGCTGTCAATTTACACATTTTAAGAAGAATTAAATGGAAAAACTTTCCACATGCACAAGTTAGGTAAGCACGCTTCAAGTACAGCCCTGAAGGTACCATCCATGCATCATAAAATCAGCTCTCAGAATCAATCAATAAGCCCGGGGAAAAGTCTAAGATGCAGCCACTGAAACAGAATTTGATGGGTTTACTTTTTATATTCTCTAACCTTAACATGATCTTAATCAACAAGGATAAATCAATCTCAGTGTCCTTTTTCTTTCCACTCAAGAAGTGAAACATGCAGCTTAGAGCTATATATCAAATTTCTGCACATAAGAAAATGATTATCTATCTACTCAAAAAGGAAAGCATACAGCCTGTAATTATGATTATGATTTTTGGGCTTGAGGAAATGACTCAATGAGACACTGTCAACAGGAAATATTCATTAACCATTTTAAATTTACACAACTCAGCTTTCAATATGACAAGAACATGAGGGGAAAAGCCATAGGCTTCTCTACAAGCATCTAAGGAAATATATACATTTTTTGTTTTCATGACAGATTGAAGCAGGAAAAAGTCATAAGGGTATCATCTTGTTGGTGCTCATTTTGAGCTTGTATTTAAAACTTGATGGGCTCTCCTAAAATTTTTGTTGATTGTCATTTTAAGGGATTGCTTTGCATAAATTCGATGACCCTCAGAAAATTTCTTCCTTCAGCCCTCGTTTCAAAATCAAAATGAACCTGTACTGAGTAAAAATTACCATATTTTTTATGTACTAACTCTTTGGAACAATCTCTGAAATGATAATGGTCTAAATGGTTCAAAAAGCATGCGGTTTGAAGCTCACAGTGAAGGTCATGGACATATGATCCTTCAGAAACGGGCCTTTTTCCTCCTCGGCAAAGTTACAGTTGATGCATAAGAGCAAAGTGTAAATTTCTCTCTGGCACCCAACAAGGGGGAATATTCAAGGAATAATCACACTTGCGGGGCTCTCACGCAAATATGCAACTCATAAATAACATTACACGATGTTAATATATTCCCCATGCCCGAAAGATGGGAGTTTCTTGGGTCTTTAACGTGCTACTGGGCTTACATAGAAAGTATGCAACCCGGTTAACACTTGTAAATTGCAAGTAAGACCTTGCGGCTCGACGAAAAGAATATTCGAGGGAATATCAGGAAAGCGGGCCTTTTTTATTGTATAAAAATCCATCATATAAAGATGCGTGATGTTGACACATCCCCGCTTCCCAATATGTGATAAATAAAGCATGTGGCAAGCTGGCAGGTGTTGGGGAAAAGGTTGCAAGTAATAAATACTATTACCATTGCATTCAGGCACATGATGTTTCCCTTTCCTCAGATCCCACAAGAGAAATTAACTTGATATATAAATCAATGACGACCCAATGGCTTGAAATATAAATAAAGGAAGAATGATAATATTGGCCAAGTGGCTTTTGCGTCATTAATGCAGCCATAAGGCATATATAATTCGAAAGGGGGCAAGGAAGCATCACTTTGAAATTCGAATTATCAGTTGACTGAGTTCTCTAAGCAAGCCCTAGGTGGTTTTTGAAAGCAAAATTGCAGTGCGACAGGACTTGAGCGAGTTGTGGAACATCCCTTCATCATCTGGGTCAAGGAATTGAGCATTCAGAACAAGTACCTCTGCTCCAAAATTCTCTGAGTTGTGCGTATATTTTTAAGACTAGTAATTGGTCATTGAGAGATAAGAATCCTCTGGAAAGGGTTCAAAATTTCATTTTGCCCTCTGGTTATTGAATCCTCTATAAAAAGCAAGATGAAGACCATCCCAAATCCCACACCAATGACTTCTTGTGTAACATCCTGCTTTGATTCAATAATGGATACAAATTTATGCGGGGTAGATTTAGCAGAGTTTAATTTAAGACTGGAAGCCCCAAACAGGAACAACACAATGAGGCTAATTGACTAAAGTGGACTTGCTTTAGCTGCTTCTTTTCCCCCTTCAGCATTTTACCTAGAACTGGTTTGGACATGTGCCCGAAACTATAATCCTGCAACTCGGGAGGTTAGGGATGGAAGTGGTGCATTGGTTTTATCTCTGGTAGCTGCGTCAATTGATAAAATGTTAGGGCTCCTAGATTTAATCCAAGTGGCTAACATAAGTGTCAAAGAAGGAGAAGAATATTGGGCCCAAAATTTTGGTGAATTATTGAAAATTGTAAATGAAAAGTGGTTACTAAAACCTAAGGCGTCACTCACCCGATTCCCGAAGAAGTTAGCTCAAATAGAATTCAAGGAGGAATTTGGGGATTGTATAACATTGTTGAGCCACCTAGTTGGAAATGAATTTGCTCTCTTCTTTCAAGAATGGATGTGCATGTTCATCCTGCTTATATTGGTGCCACAAGTTCCCATCCATTGGGGGGACTTAATCAGTAATTCTATCCATGACCAAATTATGCAAAGAGGTGTTATAGCCAGGGGAGAGTCCGTTGAGTCCAAGTATTTTATATGATTCTTGATATATAATATTGCCACCCACAGACTTTTGCCAGGGTTAGAAAAGGATCTCACTGTTCACAAAGTATACGATGTATACCCCCAGTTAAATTTGGCACACTATGGAGCACAATTTACAAGAGTAATTGATGTCCTCTTGTATATGTTTGTTTTCCCCTGCCTGGGAAGCTAAGAAATGAATATAATACAGGAAGGGGGAGTTACATCCAATTCCCAGGTAAGTGGCTTCACTAGGGATAACCCTATTTGGTGTGATAAAAGTGGATCTCAATTTTTGGCACAAAGTAAATTTCCACACATTTGGTATATAAATGAAAGTACAGAGGTGAAGTGGTACACTATGGAGCTTTTCTCCAAGGAAATTATGGTGGCTATTATGGAAGCACACTATGAAGATTAGGATGGATTGCAGGAATGATGAATGTATTTGGCCCAAATTATTTTGGTAGCAATTGTCCTCTTGATGATAAGGACAAAGCAAGTCCCATACAAGAGATGATTTGCCAGTCACCTATGTAAATTGGGCAGCTAAGTATATCATAGGACTGCAATGAAGAGAACTCTTTCACTTGGTTAATTTGTGCCTCAGTGAGGCACCATTGTTCTAGAATATAGGATGGTATACTCGGAATAGTTACTACTATGGAACAATTTTCTCCAAGGAGAATTATGATTTCCAAACTGGTCTCTTACATAAGAGTAAGTAGGCTCCTCACTGGAGCCATGAATTTTTTCTACCTCGTTTACATAGGATTTTGGTCTCTAACGAGGGAATCACCTTTCATACCAAACAATTCAAGAACCGGACTCCCCAAATATACTTTTAAATCACCTCTACTAAATATGTATTAATACCAGGAATGGCACATAAGTTTATGAATTGAGTGCCTACGTAAGTAGATTTTAATCCTAGAACTTTGTTTCACAATTGGCATAAATTTCTGAGGACCAATGAGGAGAATAACCCCTCTTATTGTCACCCCTATCTGCTTACCCAGTCCATCAGTGCCTCAAGTATATTATTCTAAGGTGCAGGTAATAGGCCAAGAACAGGTCAAGCATCTGAGAACACTAAAAGAAAAAGGCTAAGAACAAACCCCTTAAAGTGGATTGATCCAAGGAGATTCAATTGAAGAACGGAAGCTCTCAGATGATATCCCTCTTCTAAGACGTAAGAGGCCAAGAAATTTAACTCCGGTAGTACAAGAAGGCACTCCACAAGTTGGAGGTGAGAAAAGTATAGTAGAAAAAGAAGCAATACAAGGAATTAGAATGCCCCCCTATGCCACTAATTCCCCCTCACCCGAAGGATTTGCTAAAATCAGGGGTAGGCATAACATTGGCCTAAACGGCCAAGTCTATAACTCAAGAACATGTTATTCCACAAGCTGGTAGTCTTGTGATCCCAACACTTAAGGAAAGTCAAAAAGATGATCCTATTGAAAGAATAAGCCATGAAGAAGTCAACATGGAAAAGGTAAAAGACTCTTACCCCGATTGTAACACATGAACATCATAATGTGGAAAGGATGGAAGAAGCTTCAGAACAACCCATGGTGGAGCGAGGGATATGGGATTTGCAGGCAAATGTTGAGCAACCCCAGGTCATTGAAGAAAACTCCATTGATCAGATTAGGGGTTTTGAAGGAATGGAATTGACCGAGACAACAAAAGGAGAAGAGGCATGCACAAAAGTACTTGAAGCAATTACAGAAACAGTCTCCCCTGGTAGGAATGAAGAAAGGTCATCTTCCCTCACTGAAACAAATGAACAAGTTTCTGTACCTGTTACAAGTGAAGAAACCACGGTGGCCCAAACCCCTGAGATAGGCATTGTAAAAATCCAAGGGACACAAGATCAACCCAGTGGCGAAGTATCACAGCTTGCAATTGAAGAAAAGACAGGAGAAATATAGACAATTGAAGTTGAAGCAATGGTTGTTGATACACAAATGATTCCTCTTGTTCCTCAACATATGGTTATAACACCAATCAAGCCACACATACCTGACGAGGAGCTGCCTCTCGGAGGATGGTTGGCAGAAGCACTCCCTACTAAGAAGAAGGTAAGGGTGCAAATAAATACAGAAGAATTAATAGGTGTTACATTTTCAGGTTCATCTAGGCCACCTAAGAAGGCCAAAACCATGTCTAGAACATTGATTGGTAATCAAGGAAAGAGATATATAGAGGTAGCTACTCCACAAAATGAGGTTTTGAAGGGAGAGGCAACTCTGTCAGATTACCAAGTTACTCAGATTCCTTTGGGAAAACAGTCCACAAAGGGACTAAAACCTGATCTCCAGGTGGTTTTCCAGGATGTAGTGTAGAAAATTGATAAACACAAGGAAACTAAAGAGCAATTAAAAGAGAAGGTTGAGTCCCTGTCTAATATTGTGAAGAAATTTGACCAGTTGCCTTTAACTTCACAAGCACTTACTCCTAAGATCACAGGCACTGCTCTGAAGAATGCCAAAGATGTCAATGCCAGGAATGCTGCCACCAAGAAGTGGAAGAGAAATTTTATTGAGAAGGGTAGCCAAGCTTTAACTAAAATTGTTGCATGCCACAACTATATCACCGAGCATATTGAGGACAACACTAATCAGGTTGAAAGATTCCAAGAAGACTTGGACTGTTAGAACAGGATTCTACCCAAGATTGAAGCTATAAACACCATCAATGAGGAAGTATTGGAGAAAGAAGGAATTATCCCCTCAGATGGAAAAGGAGAACACCTTTTATGTGAAGAAGCAATCAAACTAAGAATAGAAGTGCTAGAAAATGGTATCCGCACAGTCCTAGACACTAGGGAAAATGCACAAGAATATGTTGATAATATTGAGTCCCATATAGAGAGGATGCTTCCCATCCAGGGGAGATATACCCCGGAAACAAGTGCAGAAATATTGGTTGAAATACTTAAAGAGCACATTGCAGTAGGGACTAAAGCTCAAAAGGTGTTTGACTACTCCTCCATCCAAAGGCTTATACACATGGAGAAATACATTGGAAAACTGATAAAAAGCATAAGGAAAAACAAGGAAGTATCAATAAAATGCATTGATGCCTTCTCCAAGGAAGAAGCAATTTTCCGCTTCCATACAATCCCGGATGAGGAATTTGTTCTAGACATTTTCAAGAAATATGATGCCTTCAAGGACAAGATGAAAGAACAAAAGGAAGCTGAAGTTGTTGAACTTGATCAAGCTTAGGCTTGTTCTCTATCTTTCTCTTTTCTTTCTCAGTTTTCCTTATTCTTTACTCTCCAGTTCTTGTATTTTCAAAATAGCATAACAAAAAATGATAATTCAAAGAATTGAGGATGAATTAGTTAAATTCGATCATGCATAAAATGCCATGCAAAATATGTATTATTTGTATATAAAAACAAAACGGGGATTCTATAGGGGCCCCAACCCGCAGAATTTATAATACAATTTTTGATATACATGTATGAAAGATTTTTGCAGCTTGCATTACATCAGTTTATAACTACAAAATCCTCTCTAAAGGTAGGAAGAGGAGCCAAAAGTTTCTTCTTTCTGTGCTCAAACTCTTTGTGGTCTTGAGCACCAAAAACATACTGCACATCACCCGCCAATCCTTGAGACATGCCTTTGGCCATGAGCTCTTTGATGCTCATTTTTGGGCCATCCAAAATTTTGAACAACTCCATCTTTCTCTCGAAAGAAAATGCCCACTCCATAAGATTGGCTCCACCAGTCAAATATGTTTTAGTTCCACAATGAGAGCCAACCTTGGATGTTGATGCGGGATTTGGTGCATCAACTGGATCGATTGGGGTTGTTTGACATTTCTTCAAGGAAGGCGGAGATGTCACGAGAACTTCCTCAGAAGGGGACTTTGCAGTAGCTCTCTCAAGAATGGACAATTCTTTTCTCCATTTCAGCAAGCCGGCAAGACATTGAATCCGCATCCTTCTGAGGCTCATTAACAAACGATGTAGCTTCAAATGTTGGAATTTCAAGTTCCATTACTTTTGGATTGAAGAATGCAGGAAATACGACTATGGATTTTTCAGTAATAGAGGGCCTGCAGTAGAGCCAAAATTTTTCAACTTATCAGGTTGAACGTAATCTTCTGGGACGAAAAGATGATGGAACAAAATTTGAAACATGGAAAAGAAAGGGGTCATCCTAATGAGCTTTTGCATTAGGGCTAACCGCACAATCCGAGGAGTCAAAGGTCCGACCGGCTCAGCTTGATCCTCAATTTTGAATAACATTATGATGAAAGCCTCGTTCGGGCCTGAGAGATTAAAAATAGACTGTAAGGCTTCCGAAGAAAGTTCAGACAATTTGTCTCCCAACTCTAATGCTACCATTGCTTAAAATGAGTAACACTAGGTCTTTCACAGAATGGCTTCGATTGTGATATTAGAAGAAGCTTGTAAATCCATGAGAAGAAGCTGGGATTTTATAGAGTGTTGGATCTTGGAAAAGCTTGTGCAGAACGTCATGTTTAGATCAATTACAAAATCAGTCCGAATGTTTGGCACAGGCCAAAAAAGGGAAAAGTTGGGTGATGTTTATCAAAAAAGTGATCTTTTGGTTCAAATGAAATTTCACATGAAGGGAATAAATTATTCGGGTAAAAGTGTCACAGTCATCCAATTCCGATGAATTTTTTCCACAAAAGGCAAATAAAAAGGTTATGACAAAGGTAAAATGCTTTATGGTCACACATGGGTGCAAATGTGACAAATTAGAAAAAGACAAGAAAATTTGATGACGCAAAAAAGAATATCTCATGTATGTCCACATAGGCAACTGAAAACAGAATCAAGTTGATGGCTAACCAAAGAATATTTGCTGTTGAAAGATATTTTCCTTCATTTTGGCAAAGTTGGAGTTCATTGCCGCACCTACTAGGATTTCTTTCATGAACTTTTGGTAGGAAAATCGAAAATTCATCCATAACAAATTTTGTATAAATATGAGGGCTTGTCCTAGTATGAAGGGGGGGAATAGTTTTTGTTTGATAAGTTCAGAAAAATTGCTGTAACTTTGTATTTTTCCATTTCCTTCAATGGAAAACATATGAACTTTGAGTTTTGGACTCCTTGTGCCAAGGTGGTTGCACTTGTACATCCATTGGTAAGCATTGAAGACATTTAATCTATGTCCCCTTGTCAAGGAATTGAAAATTTGAATGAAATATGTTTGTTTATGATTTCTAGTATGTGTTTTGGTATCCTGTATGTTGAATAAAGATTAATGAATCATAACTTCTACTGCAATCTCTGTGTTCATTGCATTTATATATAGTACACTAGATCAGTCCTTGGTTGTTGATTTTCTGGTCACTAAATCAATATTGTTCTATAGCATTTACTTTGCAATATTTGATATGGTTATAAAACCCTTGTTGCAATCTTCTTGTTGAATGATTTTTGTCAGCCTTAGAGTGTATCTTTGGCATATGAAAATAAAAGCAATGAATATTTTGTTAGAACTCTTGCATGAGCATTTGTGTTGAGTTTTCTGAAGATTGTTTGGAAATATTTGTGTTGATTGAGTATCAATGAATGCAAATATTTCTTATAAGTTGTTATTACTTAATTTTCCTTTCACTACATTTCCAGAATAGTAGGTTTTCATAGAGGTTACTAATACATTGTTTCAGAAATTGACCATCATTTACTACCCCTTTTCCCACAAAATAAACATATCTTACCACCTCACCATCGTTACCATAACTATAAGATTCATACACCATACTTGTGTTCTAATCCAAGCATCCTTGAAAAACTGTTTTTCATCCAAATTCCCATAAAATGATGCACAAGAACCAAGTTCCACTGTCTTTAGTAACCTGTGTCTGAGATCCAAAGTATATGTAATATCCCTGTGACAACTCTTGCGAGTAGATATTGCTTTCATGGCCATACTCAGCTCAGATTGACCTACCATTAACAAATTCAGAGGAATAAAGTGCAAAATGTCTTTCCTCCATTTAAGTTACCTTACATGGGTCTCTCACCCTGGTTTAGGCAGGACCAAAAGTAGTAGGATTAGGCCATCCCCTTTGTATGTGCCTCCTAATCATCCCAAAAGCCTGGTGCAAAAGAGAATGTCAGATACATCCCCGGCTGTAAACGACATATCCCACAACATCTGTCATCCTCTAAGCCATCCCACCCTTTGAAAGTGCTGTCAGGTCCCAGGGGGTGTAAAATTGGGAGCTTAACACGTCAGGTTGGTCAGCATGAAGAACTCATAAAAAATTCAAGTATTTATTTTCCCGTTTTCTTGGGTCAAAAAGTAATGATGCCAGAAGGTAATATAATGATGTCAAGGTGATGTCACTAAGGCCTTCTCAATTCCATCCTTGTCTTGTTCATGCATTCAACTGTCCTTTGATTATCATTTTAATTAGCCAATGTGGGCTGTCTGCTTCCCAAATTTATAAGTTGGCATTAAACAAAGTCTAATTACTCATATTTATACATATTTTATTACATTTATCATTGCAATCTGGGCTGACAGGTTGCATCACCTCAACACGTCAGGTTGGTCAGCATGAAGAACTTGTAAAAATTTCGACTATTTATTTTCCTGTTTGTTGGGTCAAAAGTAATGATGCCAGGTGGTCATATAATGATATCATTATGGCCTTCTCAGTTCCATCCTTGTCTTGTTTTTACATTCCGTTTAATACTAGAGTTATATTCTTGTCTTGTTCTTACGCTCCATTTAATACTAGCATCATATTAAAGTTGCAATTTATTGCTTGGCTCTTAATTATGGGCTTAGTATGCTTGTAACAGAAAGGATATGAGCTGCCATTGAGGAGTTACTGATGGAAAAATTGGACAGCCCTATCTGATAATTCAGAGGTTGTCTTGGAACCTCTCAACATTTTGTGACCGGCGGTATATTTCTGAGCCCATCAATAGCGTGCTGGCAATTTCTGAGGAGGGTGTAAGGATTCTGGAAAATAACTCATCCACTTTTAAATGTAAGAGCAAACTCTAGGGTCACAAAAAGAAGAGGAAGGCAAGCACAGAATGTGGAGTCTCACCAGCAGGGGAAGCTCTTTATAGACTTGGGTAGTTGACTTCATATTAATTCCATGCAATTAGGGAAATGACTGAAGCTGGGCATCATGAGGTTGTTAGTGCCTGTTTATTTTTGAAAGCTGCCTTGTGTGGAAGAGGTACCTTTTATATTTGTTTACAAGATAACAATGACATCTGTAAACAGGGCATTCTACAAGTATATCGTTACTTGAGACAAAACGTACATTTGATTCAGTAGGAAAGTCTTCTAAGTCACTGTAAAAATAGTTATTAACTAATGAACAATCTCTTCTTCTAGCTTTTCACACCCTTAAAATATTCTCCTTTGAATTTGCTGAGATTCATGAATAGCTAATAGTCTTGCAGTCACCATCCTTTCATGCTATTGAATAAAATATTGCATTGGCATAAAAATATCTTTTCTAAAACTTACAAATTCTCGCGATTAACCTGCAGTTTTTCCCAACCCGAGTAATCATGCGACTACTTGCGAGGCGAGTAATGGGCTCTGACACGTGAGTAATCACTTCAGCTGACTTGCCATGACTCGCAAGTCTGAGCTTGTTACTTGGCTACAGGCAGAATAGAACCTCCTGTAGCGAAAAATGTTTTTTTTTAATACAGTCATGATTTTCTACTGCTTTTGCTCTGCTTTGGCGATTTTAATACATAATGCTTATTTAACTTAAGGTGTTGTTCTCAAGTTCTATGCCATAGGAACACCCTTAAGAATGCTGTAACAAGGTATATTCCAGCTCTTGACTGTGACCTTTCAGCATACAACTCCTTATGCAACCTTCACATGCATTTCCCACATGCTAAATACATTGCATACTACCCTTCTCATCCTAAACATGCTTCTATTCCATACATGACTGCAATTCAATGTGCTTTATGAAAGTGCAAATGAATGAGAGTTTTTTTTCCCTTTTATGAACAAGTACTATGCTTGTGATTGAGGATTCTTGAGCTCTCTTAAGTGTTGGATTAGTTGCAAGAATTGGAAACATGAAAACAATGAAAACAAACACAAGAAGGAAGAAAGATACAAGAAGTTACCCTGGAGAAACTCAATCTGAGAAAACTCACAGCAAGAGTGAAGCCATGCTTCCTCATCTCCACTATGTTCTGCAATTTACAAGCTTCTTGCCTTCATGGGCTTTCAAGGAAACCAATCTCATCTCAAGGGATCCTACACTTGTAATGAACTCTACAATGTTCAATGGAAGACTCCCCTCATGGAAAGAATACTGAACTCAGCCATTCATTGTGTTATCTTCAGATCTACTCTTACCCTTGACTGCACCTTCTATGCACTTTCACGGAGTTGCCATACACTCATTGTGCTTCCTCTATTATCAATTGCACATCTGCTAAGGAACTCAATCCACAATGTGAATCAACTAAGTCACTCAAGGAATGAATTCAAGTGAATGAATTAATGAATCAACAAAACAAAATCTGAATGAAGCTGCAATGGGAATGAATTCAAAATCTCCATGATGCTGAATGATCTCTGAACCCCCATGGGTTTATAAAGCACCAAAACATAACCTCAAGCTCACACAAGAAGCCTAAAAGTCAAAAATTGAAGACAAACCATCTCTTTGTTTTTGAACTTAGTGTTTTTTCATGTGTGAGCAAAACTACTGCTTTCAATATATGACTGGCAAATGCAAAACTGTCGGAGCGATTGCGAAACTGTGCCACTAAAAATTAAATACACTTACATGCATAGTTGTGCTGCCGCAACTGCCACTCTTGCCAAAAATACTAACACACGGCAATCTTTCATAACTTAAAAAGTCCTCTAACTTCCAGAGGCCATAATTTTTGCATACAAACTCGAAATCGGGTGCCCTTTTTTTGAAAGTGTGTATTTTTTCAAGAGGAACCCAAATATGTAATCAAAACATACATATGATGAAGTCCATACTCGGTAAAATCCTTTTAACAAGAAGTTGCTTGTTTTTCTCAAGACTTTGGCATGTTACAAACCCTTTTTGATAGCCGATTGTCTCACCAACTAAATTGGATGATCTTCATGATCCATTTTTTGATCATATGCCCCAAATTAGAGGCTTTTGGTCCCACAAAAGCTTAGAATGAAAATATATGGATTATCTTCTCAAATGGGATACTAAACTTGTCATCCTCTTGGACTTCATTTTGTTCCTCTCTCATTTGGAGAGTGTTTACCCAAACTGAAACCACAAAATCAGGTTGAGAAAGAGTCTATGACCCCTTCCAATTTCTGCCAACTGACCTTGCACTCTTAGTGTCTTGGTCTTCCTCTTGGTTGATCCTCTTACCCCCTTCAATGCACATGCTTGTAGGATAGAGTGAAGCTCTCCCTTTAGGAGATGTTGTTCAAAATCCTCCTTGTTGTCAACATTCCCAACAAGTGAAGAAAATACATTGCATAATGTAAGTGGTGTTATAATAGGTCACCACTTTTACAAATTGCCCTTATCTTGGGTCTTACAATTCAACAAATGCAACATACATGGATTGCAAATACACAATTCCATTTACAACATTGCCCTTCTTGGGTCTTGCCAAATTTTGCATCAAAACAAATGCAAAATACATTGAAAAAAAACATATTTCAATGAAGAAACATGAATGTCAAAGCATGCATCCATCAAAATCAGCAGTCTTCTTGTGGAGTGCTACTCACCATGGATGCATCTCTCACCTTTGATGTCTTGCCACTTCACCTCCCTCCATGGAAGAACACTTCAGCTCATGAGCATGCTACAAGATGCCCAATACATCTTTACCAACCGCTGCCATACCCAAACTGATTTGGAGAACCTATTGCAACCATCTACTTTGTGCATACAACATGCTACAAACTTTGCTACAGCTGCTACAGTTTGTTAAATGCATAGCAAAACCAACATAGGCATGCTACAACAATATTGATTACAAAAATGAGCTTATACCTCCATGCGAAAATCATGCTAAACATGCCAACTTACATTTGACATGAACATGAGAATGCTTGAACATGATGCATCTTTGCATATGGGTTCTTATGCAAATGGGATAGTTTGCTCCATATCCACTCTCAATGAGTGAAATACCTCCACACTTGCTCATACACAACGAGGTTAGTTCCCAACATGCTTCTTTCAACAATGAAAACCAAAGAAGTACTTTGGAGGTGCTTACATATGCATGCTACTCAAAATCTGAGTTTTGCAACTATCCTTCTAAGGATTGATCTCTTACCATTTTTACCTCTTGGCCATGGTGATGGGTGCTCCTCTATGGGCTGCTCCCTCTTGATGGATTCTTCCTTAGATAGGTGGGCTTCTTCATGTACCTCCTCTTGGGTTGTTGGTTCTTGAACAACAACTCCTTTATTTTCAACCTCTTGTTTCGGAGGTTCTTGAACAACTCCTTTATTTGCTACCTCTTACTTTGGAGGTGCTTGAACAACTTCTTCATTTGCTACCTCTTGCTTTGGGGGTGCTTGAAGAACTTTCCTCTTGCTTGTAGATGCCTCTTCCTTCTTGGAGTTCCCTTTGCAATTCTTTGGGTGAAGTTGTGGATGGAGTTTCCAACATTTTTCATGCCAATGCCCACTCATGTTGCAATGAGTGCAATAGTTCTTGCCCATTCTCTTGGACAACATGCCCTTCTCCACATTCTTGTTTGGAGAGTGGTCTTTACAACTTGCATCCTTCCTTTTGAAGGACATAGGCTTCTTTTGGATGGACCTTCTCTTCCAACACATGGCCACACAATGGTTATTCATTCCACAAAAGGAACATGGATATGCATACCAACAATTTTGTGCTACATGGCCACTCTTCTTGCATTTGTAGCAAACAATGGAAGATTTGTTCTTTCCATACCTCTTTGGGATGCCCTTTGTGCAAGCATGATGAAGTGGTAGTGGTTTACCTCCTCCTTTGGGATGTTCACCTCTCTTTGGAGATGCTTTGCATTCTTCTTTGATGCTCTTCCCATGGTTGAAAGGCTGTCCCCCCCTTGATTCCAACTTGCATTCACTCCCATGGAGTGACAATGTGTTATCTCCTTCTTTGTGGAGGAGTTGTCTTCTTCTTGGAGACTCTTCTTTGGCCCTTGGAGGTGGCTCAATAATACCTTCCTCTTCATGAGAGACCTGCCCATTCTTTAGAGAATCAAACTCCTCATTAGATTTGACAAAACAAATATTGCCATTACCTTGCATGGGCTGTTTTTGTAGAGCTAGTGGCTTGGGCTCTTTGCCTTTGGAAGCTTTTCTTGCTTCAGCTGTCTTGGAGCATTCTCCAACTTCTTCTTTGTCACTAACATATCCCAAACCTACATATTGAGGTCTTTCCTCAACCATTATGGGATTAGTCATCCCTTGGCCATTGATGCCAAGGCCCTTTCCATCATAACCCATCTTGGTTAGCAACTTGGAGCCAAAACCCTTAGTATGCTTCTCAAATTTACCAAAGGAAGCATCTATAACTTGATGGGAAGAAAGAGAATACGGTGGAGTGCTTGCTTTGCATACCTCAGTCATGGTTTGTGCATCTTTGGTAGAGGATGGTCTCCTTTGCATGGTAGACTCTTCTCCCTCCTTCACTCTTTCACCATCATCTTGGAACTTTGCCAACATCTCTTCCTTGGTTTGCAACTCAAGTTGCAACTCTTCAATGATGCCCATGAGAAATTCTCCATGGCTCATCAATCTATCTTGCAGCTCTTGATTCTCATCCTTCAAGTGCTGCCACATCTTTCTTAATTCAAAGTTTTCCCTTTGAATTTGCTGGTTTGTGGCTTCAAGTCTTCAAGCCTTCCATTCTTCAGAGCTTTGCCCATGGTACTTTTGCAACCAAAATCCTGCACTTTCTTGGCAACGAAACAACAAGGCAAAATATATAACACAATGTAGAGATGTGTTAGGAAACCCTTTCAAGACAAAAAGAAAACCTGCTTTGATACCAACCGATCTGTAATTTGGAGGGAGTCCATTCCAAACTCGTTAATATGGAATGCTTTTTAACTTAAAAGTGTTTCTTTCAAGTTCTGTGCCATAGAACACCTTTAAGAATGTTGTAACAAGGTATTTTCCAGCTCTTATGACCTTTAGCATACAACTCCTTATATGCAACCCTTCACATGCATTTCCCACATGCTACATACATTGCATATTATCCCTTCACAGTCTAAACATGCTTACTATTCTATACATGACTGCAATTCAATGTGCTTGTATAAAGTGCAAAGAATGTGATGTTCTTTTGCTTTTGATTGAACAAGTTACTATTCTTGCTGATGTGAGGATTCTTGTGCTCTACATAACTGTTTCCTATATGGGATTTGAGATGCAAGATTAATTATGGGAAACATATGCAAGCAATGAAAAAAACAACAATAAAGAGACAGAGATACACTAGAAGTTACCTTGGAGAAACCCAATGTGGGAAAATTCCAAAAGAGTGAAGCCATGCTTCCTCATCTCCACTATGTTCTGCAGTTTACAAGCATTCTTGCCTTCTTGGGCTTACAACTATTACCAATCTCAGATAGGGATCCTAATTTGTAATGACTTATGCAATGTTCAAAGAAAAAAGCACAACAATAAAAAGACAAGTACACAAGAACTACCTTATTCAATCTGTAGTATTCAGTGTCCAAAAGATCTGCTCTGCTTCCTGCATCTCTCACTTTCTTCAAGTTTTACCAGCTCACTTGCTTCTTGAGGCTTACAATTGCCATATGTGATCAACCATTGATTGAATCCTACTCTTGCAAAAGACTTCTGGATTGAATAGAAAACAAGGCTACTGCATTCAACATTCCCACTAATGTAGGCTTGAACTGAACTCAGTTGCCTTAAAACAAACAAATGAATCTTATCCTATACACATTCTCTCCCTTCTTTGAACCTCCACGTTTTATCAACATACAACTGCGGAACTCTAAGTGTAAAAAGAAGCCAAAAGTCGAAAAGATAAAGAGAAACAGTTCCTCTTCCTTTTAATCTTCCTGTAATGCTGCAATTGTGGTGATACTACAATCGCTTTAGGAAGTCAAGTGGTTTCATGATGGTGGTTGCCAACCACCTTGTGCATACCAGTAGTTGTGAAACTGCCACTGGTTGCAAACTAGCCAAGGGGGGTTTCGGCACCCTAAAGAGTCCTCTGAACTTTCTAGAGGACATAACTTCTAGATATGAAATCAAAATTAGGTGTCTTTTGATTTGAAGTGTGTATTTTTTCAAGAGGAACCCAAATATGTAATCAAAACATACATATGATGAAGTCCATACTCTGGTAAACTAGCCATCTGGGCCAGAATTCACACGTGTGTCTCAGACTTGGCTTGGAATAGAAACCCTTTTTGACTAGCTGAACTGTCTCATGCCGATGTAAATTGGATGATCTGTCAACACTTTGACCTCTGCTACCTACAAGACACATTCTGAGCTGGCCAGAATTGCACATTGGCAGCTTCCGAAAAACAGAGATATTAGGCTCTACATATAACCTGATTAACATCTTTACATACAAAAAAATCTGAAAGCTACGCTCCGAAACAGTCAACAACCACATGAGCTAACAGAATCACAAAACAAGTCTTAAAAGTGCCGACACACAAGATGAAATTTGCTAACAGTGTTGGTAACCTATTCATGATGAATCAGTCGCCTTCCATGATTATGAGTAGTGCTGCACAGTGCAGAATGACTTGATGTCCTCGTGAGTCTTTTGACTTTACTGCTAGGCAATTCTTTGCGCTTTATAGCTGGATATTTACTCCGTCTATCTTCTCCTCAATTCTATGCTCAACATTTTCTATCTCTCATGAAGAAGTTCTTGCCTTTAGTCTTTTAGCCAACGGCAGCGTACCATTAACTAATATATATATATAATATATATATAGGATTCTATATATATATATTGCATATATATATATATATATTGGAAAATTCACATAGAGCAGACTCCTGTAGTCTTCAAAATCAGGAAGAATGGCGATAGTTCAAGAATACATTTTCAAGAGTTACAATATAACTAGCCACTCCTAGAAGCTTTTAATTGCAAGATACATCTGTAGTTGGCACGGTATTGTAATCATTTGTTATGTAAATAGAGTCAACAATGATTTCTGTATTAACATGTGTCACCAAGAGTAGTGTACTCACATCATGTCCATGATTAGTGTAGTTCGATACTTGAGACTGTTGTGGTCTAACCAACACATTCCCCGGTCGACCAACCGATATGTAGGAAGGTATTGGTAAGGGAATGGAGCTCTCATACATTGTCATACTCTTAGACTGTCAGGAAACGCCCTAGGGCACTCCGTACCAGCCTGGAAACGTACCAGGTACTGGTACGGAGTGCGGTACGCTGCGGGTACGGCCGGAAACGTACCCGCAGGCGACAGGGTACGGCCCGGGTACGGTTTTGCCATACCCGGGCCGTACCCTGTCGCCTGCGGGTACGTTTCCGGCCGTACCCGCGTTTTTTTCACGCGTTTTTTGACGCGATTTTCATAAAAACTCATAAAAAAAGCATTTTTTTTTAATTTTTTCACTTTCTAAATCTACCCTAACCCTAACCGACCCCCCCAAACACTTATAAAAACAGCCAACCCCTCTACTTTATTCTCACACTCAATATTTCATTATATTTGATATTTTGCTTGAGCTTGAAGGAGAGAGAAGAGAGGTTGAAGGAGTAAGGAAGAGCTTGGAGGAGAGAAGAAGAGCTTGGAGGAGAGAGTGATTGAACTTGAAGGAGGAAGAGAGAAGGAGAAGCAAGTTTACAAACATCAAGGAGGATTTTTCCAGGTATTTTACATGCATTCAGGCATTTTTTTTTTTAAATTTTTTGAGCATTGTTTTGTATATGATTTATGAATATGATCAATATCATGAATGATGTGTTTCAAACACATCATTCATGATTATTGATCATGATCTAAATTTATTTTTAATATTTAATAATTTATTTATTTTACAGTTATTAAAATATAATATATTATTAATTTTTCCGTATTTTAAGTTTGATAGTGAAGTTTTATTTAATTAAACGTCTACCCTCTGTGTATGCTCTCACCTCGCACCATTTATGGCGAACTTGGTGATCAGAATCAGAGATTGACGTGTAGGACTAACTGTTTAATTTTTTTAGTTAGTTATGTGTTCGTTTTTTTGAAATTTTAAAGTTTAAAATTGAATTTGTTAAAAATTTAAACGTCTACCCTCTGTGTATGCTCTCACCTCGCACCATTCGTGGCGAACTTGGTGATCAGAATCAGAGAATGACGTGTATGGGTCAACAAATTATTTTAATATTTATTATTTAGCAATGTTTTAAAAAATCTCTTATTGTAGGTTATTGAATTAATCCTACAATCATGGCATCCAGTTCAGCTTCAGTGGGGCAAGAGGGGGAAAATGTTTCGGGTGGTATTGCAGTGAAAATGGATCCGAATTATCCTTTATGGAGACATGTGGAAGTGACAGAGTTAGTTGCCGGTGGTGGTGTCCGTGTTTGGACGTGTCCCCATTGTGCCGCCTCATTTAAATCCTCATATACCCGTTTGAGAGCTCATTTGACTGGGGTATCGGGGACGGGTATTAGACCATGTAAGAAGGTGGAAAAGAAAACCATAGCCATGTACCTAAAAGAGCAAGAGGATGCAAACATTGAAGCAGCAAGAGCTCGCTCTAGAACTGTTTCTTTACAGCAGAGGTCCATGGGAAAACCACCAACATCAACACCATCATTTCATCCTTTCATTGAGGCTCGTGCTGAAACTATTCCAGTTGATGACCCTTTTGATGCAGATACCTCAGGGCCATCAAACAAGAGAACAAAAGGCCCATTAGAAAAAGCATTTAACAACGAGAAGAGGGATATTGCAGATGAATTGGTGTCTCGGTGTATATTTGCATGTGGACTGCCATTCAATATCTTGAGATCACCTTATTGGCAGCAGATGGTGAAAGGCATTAATGAGGCACCACAGGGGTATACAAGCCCCACCTATAATAAGGTTCGCACTTCTCTTTTGACAAAAGAAGTGCAACACATTCAGACATCTCTACAGCCAATTAGAGATTCTTGGACTACTTCAGGAGTCTCTATTATATCAGATGGATGGAAAGATGCCAGAAATAGACCTCTCATCAACATTATTGCAGTATGCCCTAAAGGGCCAATGTTTCTGAAGGCTGTTGATTGTGAGGGGGAAGTAAAAGATGCCCAATTCATTGCAAATATTCTTATTGAGGCTATTGAGTCAGTGGGTCCGCAGAGGGTTGTCCAAGTCATCACGGACAACGCCAAAAATTGCAAGGCAGCGGGATTGATAGTTGAGGGTAGGTATGAGCACATATTTTGGACACCATGTGCAATACACTCCCTGAATCTAATGATGCAAAAGATTGGAAAAATTGCATGGATTGAGCAAATATACACGGAGGCAAACGAGATTCAGATGTTTGTCACCAACCATCACATGTCTCAAGCGATATTCAGAAGATTTTCAAAGTTGGAGCTGTTGAAGGTAAATGAACAATTCATTTTAAATTTAATATTTGATTTTAAACTTTTAAATCAATTTCAAATTGTGTTGTTATTGAATTGTTTCCATTCTTTTTTAATAGGTTGCAGAGACTAGGTTTGCCTCTCACACACTCGTCTTGAGATGACTTGTGAAGGTGAGACGTGCTTTGGGCATAATGGTGATTGATAATGTTTGGACCGTCTGGAGGCAAGCAAACACAGAAAGAGCTCAAAAAATAAAAGCATGGATCCTTGATGAGCATTGGTGGGGAAGAGTTGAATATTTGTTGAGTTTCACAGAGCCTATTTTGAGTATGATACGATTTGTTGACAAAGATAATGCTTGCATTGGAGATATATATGATGGCATTGACTCCATGCTTGAAAAAATCCATGATATCATACAGGCCAAAGAGCAGGATCCTGAGGAAAATTTTTATAATGAAGTTAAAAATGTGATCGTGAAAAGGTGGAACAAAATGACCACCCCATTGCATCTCCTTGCTTATGCTTTAAATCCCAAATATTACAGTAGTGAAATAGTTGGGAGAGCTGGTAGACAACGACCATATGATGACCACGAGGTTGCAAATGGGACGAGGGCAGCATTCAGGAGGTTGTTTCCAGATCCAACTACATCACTTGCAGTCCGCCAGGAGATGTCAATGTTTGTAAATGGACAAGGTAGCATGGGAGAGGTAGAGGCTATTTGTGACAAACCCACCACGGATCCAATCACGTGGTGGACTTGTCATGGCCATGATGCCAAGTTCTTACGACCAGTTGCAATCAAATTGCTCTCACAGGTATATAAAGTTTGTAACTTGTTATTTGATATTTTAATTACCAATTACGAATTAAAATTCAAAATGATATCATTCTTTTTTTAATTAATAATTTAATATTTATAATATTAATACTTTGCTTTTTGTGACAGGTGGCTAGTAATTCTTCTGCAGAGCGCAACTGGAGTACTTATGGCTTCATCCACTCAGCCAAACGCAGCATGTTGTCATCGAAGAAGGCTGAAGATCTAGTATACGTTCATTCCAACTTGCGCCTCTTAACCCACAAGACGCAAGAGTATACTAGTGGTCCTAACAAGCTTTGGGACCTCCAACCTGAAAACACAGACTTTGAAGCTTCACTTCTTGGCATTGATGAGGAACTTCCAGGGAGCCCTTCACAAGTGTTCGAAAGTGGAGCTAGTGGGAGTGGAGCTGCAAGTGGCATCCATGAAGATGATTTTGACGATCATCTAGATGATATGCTCTAGAAGTTGAGAACTTGAATGTACTATCATGTTTTGATTCTTTGAACATTATGTCATTCTGAATCAATTATCAATACAAACTCAAGTCTCAATTCTCAAAGTATTGGAAATTTCAATTTTGTTTTCATGTTCTATGAATGATTTTAAGTTGTATAACTCTATGACTCACGAGTATTAAATTAAAATTTCAATAAGTATGCTGCATGCAATGTATGAGAATTAAATTTCAATAAGTATGCAAATGCTTCTTTAAATTTATAATTTATATGCATATTTATACATTTATATACATGTATATATAAAAATATATATATATATATATATAAAACGTACCCAAAAGCGTACCGTACCCAAGATTTTTAAAAATTTGCCGTATCGGCGTACCGTACCCGTACCCGTATCCATTTTTAACTAAGTTATGTGTAGGATCTTGTATAATGGAGCTTAGCAGCAATAATTGCCTTCATGGAGGTGAGCCAGTGTTGTTTCCCTTTTTTATTTATTCACAATTCTGCAAACCTTTATTCTGAAACACTTTTACATTAACATATTCATTGTGAGTTGTGTATTTTGGCCTAGTGTGTGGTTCTTGTGTTTCATCTGTGTGGTCTCAAATTCCATTGGCCTTCATAACCTCCAATTTTTTTTATCCATTATCCAAATTCTTATTTATGAATTTGTTTATAATTTAAATTCCTAATCTCCATTTTTAATCATATATTTCAGCAACTATAGTAGTCTTAGGAGTATTATAACTAGTTTTAGGTGTTACACTATGCAGAATCCATCCCTCTCTGGGGAGTTAAAAACTCGCTCCAACTTACAGGTCACCCACAACTTAGGATCTGTTTCCATGCAACTTCAATTGAAAGGATGATATTCCACACCACTCTCCAAATGGTTCAATTTCAAAGTGACAACACTTCCAACGCTGATCAATGGGCTATGTAGAATTTACTCCCATAGAAACCCTTGTATGTAGATGTAAAATGATAGATTTATCTCCTCCTATGATGTGATATGTAGTATGAAGACTTATACTCTTGATTCCTTATACTTCATAAAATTGGTATATAGATAGGTGTGTACGAGATAATATGGATTATCAGAGGTGGGCTTGTATATATAAGAGTCTATTTCTTTAAAATTTTACATCTTAGCGGTGCACAAATGCCTAACCAGTAAATATCCTAAATATTAAATTAAAAACCATAACCTAAAGACCCAACTCAAAAGGGGGCAATTATCGTACATCTTGTTCAGGAATGTAGTATGGTTTTGACCCAGACATTAGTAACAATATGGCTATACAATAAACAATAAAACAAGTCTAGAGATGATTCAGCCTGACATAGCATAAAATGTACAGTATGCAAACAGGTGCTTGAAATCTAAATCAAGAAGATGTTGATCAAGCAATATACAAAATTAAATGACAAGGAATTGCGCCACTAAGAACTAAACCCATTGTTGTTAAAGGGAGACAGTACTGACGGATTATAGTGTTTCAAAAGCATGTATGTACACTCTCTGAGTTTTTTGCAAAAGGTTTAGTGTCTACATTGCCCCCTGTTATGCTAGTGAATTTAAAATGGTATTACTGTAAAGGAGAAAAAGAGCCCTACCTGATCTAGTGTTGGAGTATAAGCTTGTGTGATCTCTCCTTTGTCTTTGCCCAAACAATGCACCAAAATACTTATGCATGGTAAAATGTATTTGGAGCTATTGGACTGGATTGACCCACATTGAGATAGGAAGTAACATGTATAGGAATCAAATGGTGTACTACAGACATGAAACTCTCAAGGGGGATTTGCATAGCCGAATGGAGATTCTTGACTTGGCATTCCTATGTAGAGTTAGGGGTGCAATCTAGAATCCCTAGATAAATGTTTGATTAAATTCTAGAGGTGAATTGGGTGTCCCATCAACCAAGGGAAGAGTTGTCACAAAGCATCTTAGTTGTCCCCCTTGCACTAAATGTTTCCCAGTATTAGTGGGACCACACCAGGGCTGCTCTTTGATAGATCTGAGATGTGTCAAAATCATTTAATGCAACAATTTCCAAGACCTGTGGGATAGTGCATAAGGTGATGCAGGTCATACAAGTGTTAAAAAAACCTATTGGGTAACTTTAGTATTTCGATAGGATGTTCTTTGCCCCTACATTTTTGAGATAAATTTAGTAGACGTATTTGTAGATCAAGAATTTTGCACTTGTTACCTGTCCAAGTTAATGCACCAAACTAAACACAAAAAACCCTGAAAAACTCCAATAAAATCGATACCTGATGGATTAGATCCGAAGATGTAGACGGATGACGGAAGCCGATGTAGACAAGACGGGCGCACCACGAGCAATTCGCACAATAGATCCGAATAACCTGCAAAACACCGATGCTTGACAGAATAAGACCACGTTAAAAGATATTTAAGTGGACTGCCCGAGAAGCGGGTCCGAGAAGCGATAAGCTTCCTCGGCGGATGTCAGTCCACGTTTTCAATTAAGAAAAGAAGCATACATGATAAAATATGTAAATATAAGACTAGATTTTCTGATTGCAGTAATGAAACCGAATCTAAACAGCAGACAGAAAGCTACAGAAAACAGGGAACTATGAAATAAATGCTGGATTTGTGTTACCTGTATCCTTTTTACCTATCTGCAGAGATGATCGGCGTCGACTGGGTAGAATCGGCGTCGATTGATGACTGGTCCGCGTCGACTATGAGGAGGGTCGGCGTCGACTGGATAAGATCGGCATCGACTGGAGACAGATCAATCAATCAGGGACTGTGCATCAAGATTCGGGAATTGGAAAGTGATGGACAGATAGTCGACGTCTGCTGGATGTGCCGAAAGTTGGCGAGATACTGGAACAGAGTCACCAGAGGGTCGATAGATACGTGCGATGTTGACAGGATAGAAGCAGAGTAACGGTGCTCCTCTCAGGGATTGATTTGGACAGGATCTGTCCTAATTCTGAGACAATTGATGCTAAAAAGATCTCTCTTTCTCACACCCTGTATCTCTCTCGCTCTCTGTTCACGCGTAAGTGCTCTCTTTGTTTCGCTCTGTTCGTTTTTTCGCGTCGTTCGTGATCTCTTTTCGGTCTCTTCGGTCCCTAGAACTGAGTTCTGGACTTGCTTTTATAATCGGCGCCGCTTCCTAGAAATTCGGCGCCGACCATATGGGTCGGCGCCGATCGCGGAAAAGACTCCCGAGGTGGCCAAAAATGATCGATTTCTAGAAAGATAAGACTTATCCCGACTACGGGAAAATATCCCGCTTAGGGAAGATTAAAAATAGATGTGATACATGGATAGAATAAATTTGGGGTGGATAAGTGATTAAGATGCATGGGAAGAAGCGTAATTAAATATTTAATATTTAATCACTCACTGGGTAAGATGTGATGGGATGAATTAAATTTAGGAATAGAGTGATTAAATCACAAATTGGATAATATCCCAAAGGGGATAGTTGGTGACATAAACGTGCCCCATGTTACCCGAGCAGGTAAGCGAATGTGAGGGACACTAAATTGAGTAACCAATTTTAAGTGTCTACACCTTTAATATTATGATTTCCAAGATGTGGGAGAGTGCCTTAGGTGATGAGAGGTGCTTAAGGTTAGAATGACCTATAGGGTCATTTGTATATAGAGGTGATTCTTCATTATTTTCTTGCTATAGCTGACCCATGAAACATGTCTAGGTTGACCTGAATGGAGATTGCCCAAATTTGAAAAACTAGCACATTAGCCAGCTCCTAGACACTACTAAGTAGATGTCATAGTTTTTGAAAATGTCTAAGGTTAGCTGACATTATCTAGAGAGCAGACAAATAGAGACATGATGAGTTAGACAATGTTTTTTTAGGAGTTCTGAAGGTGTTCTTGTATGGATTGATCTAATCCTGAAATAAGTATGACTAACTCATAGAAGTGCCTAAGATGGTGTATAAGAAAATGGATAGGAGAAACATGTGATAAGTATGCTCGAGATTTAAATGCCATGTCAATTGTCCAGATTGTGGTCAAAGAATATGTTCCAAAACTGATGTTTCCAAGTGTCAAAGAATAACTTTAGGTGTCTATAGGGGCTCCCCTTTAATATAGTATATCTAAAATGTTATATTAAAAAGATAAAGAAAATTGGTACCTATGATAATTGCAACGGATGTCAACAAGCGAATTTGGAATGTGCCATTTGTCCCACATGAAAATCTCGCAAGCAAAACATGTGTAGATTAATGTCTCATAATAATGATAAAACTGAAATATTTCAACCTATTAAGATAAGATTTTAATTTGAAAATATAAGTAAAGAATATACATGATGATATTGTGAACTAAATTGCAACTTATCAAACTTGAGTAGGAGAGTGTCACGAGCTGAATATTCTAGAGAAGATGTAGTTGTTGAACCAGATGAGTTTAGAAGTTTAAATGCCCCAACTTTCACCTAAAGAATGACTTGTGTTATAAGTTGAGTCAACATAATACTCAATTGACCATTGCCACCTTGAGTGTCTGGATAACCTATTTTGAAATAGAGAAATGTGATCCAACCTTATTCTTTTCTTGGCCAAAGAATTGAAAAAGGTTTTACATCAATAAGTTGAAGAGTGTAAATGCCCCAACTGAAACTAAAAATGGCCATGCAAGAAGTCGAGAGTCGTAAAAGTCTCAACGACATTACTATATGTGTCTAAATAACCCAACTTTTATTGGAGAAATATGATCCACCCTTATTCTTTTATTGGCCAAAGAATTGGGAAAGGGTTTGCAATGATAACAATATCTACCTGTGAGGTTTTGACGTAGACCTGTAAGAAAAGATGGATCATCCATTGGAAATGGAAATAGACCCAAAGTGTGCTTACATAGTATTGATGCTGACCATTGATCTCATACTTCATAATAGAATGTGCGCACCTGGTTAAAATCCATGCCTCTGATGCCGACCATCGATCTCATACTTCATAATAGAATGTGCACACATGGTTAAAATCCATGTCTGATGTGATCAACTTTTCTCTCAATATGAATGTGTCTACTCAAAATGTGATTACAATGCCTAAAGATAGATGAAATCCACGCCTCATGTGATCAAATGTGTTTTAAAATCATATAGAATGTCTAAATATGTGATCAGACGTGTTTCAAAATTATATACAATGTCCAAATATGTGATCGAATATCCCTCAATATCATGTGAAATTTCTTAATAAGCTCAATCTAACGCATTTGAAATATATAATTTGTCTATGAATGTGAAATGCTCTACCATATAGTTTGAATCTCTGGAACAAGCCCATTTTATGCCCCCTTTTGAATGAGGGATGAAGCTTGCAAATCACTCGTCTCAATATGAATGTGCCTACTCAAAATGTGAATACAATGCCTAAAGATAGATGAAATCCATGCCTCATGTGATCAAATGTGTTTTAAAATCATATAGAATGTCTAAATATGTGATCAGACGTGTTTCAAAATTATATACAATGTCCAAATATGTGATCGAATATCCCTCAATATCATGTGAAATGTCTTAATAAGCTCAATCTAATCCATTTGAACTATATAATTTGTCTATGAATGTGAAATGCTCTACCATATAGTTTGAATCTCTAGAACAAGCCCATTGTATGCCCCCTTTCGAATGAGGGATGAAGCCTGCAAATCACTCATCTCAGAAGAAAGAGTTGTGTGCATCGTGTTATATAAAAAGATAAAGCGATGAGCTAATAATGGAAAACATGTGAGAACATGATAGTATATGTCATCATATAAAGATTTGATCATTGCAAGTACGCATGTGCCATGGAATCTAAGGCACGAGCATTTTTTTGTTAGTAACATATAAGATATAATTGTGAAAAATCAGCTAGAGATAGATGTCAGTGTCAACTAGATATATCAATGAAGCATGCGATAGTAAGTGTCTCAATAGATGCATGATATATATCATGGCAATGTCAGAAGTAGTCGATAACAAACAATGGATGTGTGCATGATATAGATCACAATACCAAGCACATATCAAAATACTATATAAGCGTGTACAACTGTGCAATATCATAGTGAATGACTTTTAGGTATATATTATAATCAAGAACCACACAAGTAAGACCTGACATGATAACTAACACAACATATTGACAAGAGGATCCTCTGATACAACTGACACACAACATGACGTAAGAAAGCATATGAACCGTAGTTACCATATTCGGCCGAACTAGGAAATTTTCAATTTGGATTGAACTTTTTGGACCCACCAAACCAAACATGTCTGGTTCGGTCTGAGTGTTAGCAAAAAAACCGTATAATATAAATGAAAAGAAATTAATTTTTATTCTCGCTGCAAATGAAATATATATTTGTTTTCTTTTTGTATGGCCATGACAAGGTTGTTCTAGGGTTCAGAGGTCTGAGGAGGAATTTATGCAAACAAGAACCACCTGTTTTTTTGGAGGTCCTCAAGGGTAGAGGGGGGTGAAAAGACGCTCCATGGAGCCTGAGTAGAGCTGTGATGAAGGCCTTGAGCCTTGTAGAACTGTGAAGGGCCTTTAGCCAAATGGGCTTGGAGATGCCCTTGGGGCCTCGAAGAGGGCATTAAGCCTCCATACGCTTTTAAGCACACACCTACATCCGCAAATCAATAACGAGACAAACAAAGCAAACAATGTATACCTTGAAAATGGATCTAATGCAAGTGCAATCCTTTTATACATGAGGTGAAGCCTTATGGGATTTTACTCTTAAAAGAAACTAATTCTACATTAAAACTATGAAGCCTCCACATCCATGACAAGCTTTAACTTGAGGGTCCATGGAGGCTTTGTTGGAGTTTGAGAGAGGAGGGACAAGCCATGACCAAATTTTTCCTCTCTTTGCCATCTCCTTTTAGCAGAAACCTTGCTCGTGTTGCAAATGAGCCTTCCAAGCTTAAGTTGACCTTTATGAGGCATCCTGTATAGATTAGGGTACACTTTTAAGTGTTTGTTTCAATCCAATGGTTGTGATAGAACCTAATCTAAGAGTGGAGATTGTTTGCTTTACTTTTGGAGGGAAAAGTCTTTTTAAACTTAAGTTACTTTTAAGGTGTTTTTAAGTTGACTCAATCATAATTATTAAGTTGTGTGCCTAATGTTTTCATGTTGCGTTACTTTTCTAGGGGTGTCACTTAAGTGACTCCCTTGGTGTAACTTTATGATTTAAACTTTTTTGTATGCTGGCTTGAGCCAAGCTGTTTTTTACTTATTTACCTAAGACTCTCGGACAGTGGGATGGGATTTCCGGGACGATGAAAAATGTCTAAATTTTGGGGACGGCGGGGAGACAGCTAATTAAAATAATACATAAATATTTAAAATATAAAAATAAAGTGACTAAACTGTTAAAATAACTTGGAAGAGACTTAAATAAGTTGAAATAAAACCATTTGAGACTTCAAAAGCTGAAATAAAACCATTTGAGATTTAAATAAGCTGAAATCATAAATATCAAATAAATTTAAATTATAAATTATATAATTTAATAAAACCATTTCAATTTGAGACTTAAAAGTTAAATAAGTTGAAATAAAACCATTGTGATTGATCAATTGACAATATTTGATATTCATATCATTAATTTGAAATTCAAATACACCAACAATTGTCAATATTACAAAAAGAAGACGAAGTTACAGCTCAAAAATCAAAATCAAGCATCTGAAACAACACCCATGAACTCCTTATTGGAACTATCATCCTCATCCTCAACGGAGAGCCCAATCAATCCCCATTGCATAGTATTGTCCTCTTCTACCTACCTCAACTCCTCGGGAACTACATCCCACTATAATATTGGGGTCTAGTTGTACTCAGTTGTCTTGCGATCTATAAGACGCAAAGCATTGTGTACAGCTACAAGCTTCTCCGCTCTCTTAGAGGTAAGTCCGTATCCTCTTAACAGAGTGGATTTAATCATATGTTTATCAATTCCTCTTAGAGGCAAAGGAACTAAAAACTTGGGAAAGGAGGCAAATTGCAAGTGTTCACAGCGGTCTTGGACGACCATATAGTCGCCACCAACTCATTGGCTTCTCCTGTGCCAATGTTACCTTGTCCATCTTTGCTGAAGTTTTGTAGCCATTATGTTCAGTGAAGTTGAGCCACTCCAATATGATCTGTGAAGCGTCCACTGGACTATACATTTTTTGAGGGCCTTCATAAGGTCCTTCTTCACCTCCTCGTCATCCAAAGGGATAACTCTACCTGGTCTCGCCGCATACCATTTTGGATTAAGTGCATATGCAACCATATGAAGCGAGGCGTTCAACTTCTTCTATCTATGTTGAATGATGGGCTGAATATGTTCATGGTAGAACTCCATAGTGGGGTCCCTCACCTGAATATTTGCCTTCATTTGCCCAAGCATGTTGTCAATGCACTCATATATCTCACCAAGATTGGGGCTATTAGAATCCCCATATTTGATGACACTAAAAACTAGAGATATAATTGATGTGATGTATTTCACATTGGCCCAAAATGTCTCCCTCACCACCACTTCCTTCACTCTCTTCCCTTGCTCTGTCTTGGACTCATGCCACCTAGTCCAATCTTGTGTCATAATCATAACTTGCAGGGGCTCTTGCAACCGAAGCATAACCTCCAACAAAATAAAATAGGATGCGAAGCGAATGTCAATTAGTTTGAGGAATTCCTTTCTTGAATAGCTTCGAAAGAGTGCCAACAATGTGTGTTGATTGCATATGAACATTTGCACCAACCTAGCTTCAACCACTAACTTTTTGACCCATTGAAGCTTCTATATGTCTTTGAGTTCATTGTTCATGGCATGCGCACAACACGGGGTCCAATAAATATGATTGTAGGTACCTTGCACTAGCTTGCTTGTTGCTCTATACACATAAGTTGCATCTATAATGATGTGTACAACATTTGAAGGGCCAACCTCCTCAATAACATCCTTCAAAATTTGAAACCGAAACTCGACATCTTCCCACTTCCTAGAACAATCAATTGCTCTCAAGAAATATGGTCCATTTTTACAGGAGTCCATGATTTTGATGAGTGATCAATGTCTAATATCCGTCCACCTATCCATGATAATGCTGCATCCATGTGACCTTCATCTCCTCCATTGATAGATTAACCTTGAAATAGTTTCTATCTAAGATTGTTGTCCAAAGTTTGGTGTCTTCAGGGGGCACATAACTTGTACCTGCTTTTGCTATCATAGCCATAGCCTCCTTGCAATAAGGAGAGTGAGCGATATGAAATGAGATCCCAATAGCAGAATATTTTTCCTTTTGCTACAATAGCATCATCCGCCTCTTCCCTTGCCTTCAAATCAAACATATCTACAACTAGATTGGGGGCAGCCCCCACGGCCTTTCTCTTCCCATCTGCTTTCCACTTCTATCATTCCAAAACTAGAACTAGCCAAAGTATTCTTGTTAGTCCTAAGAGAGCTCAAAGGGGTGTTAGTGTCAATGATAGTACTATGAAATTCGAGAATGTAATTTATGGTATTTCCATTATAAAATTTTACCATCTCTACTCTCTGATCAAGTGAAGGAACCGTATAAACACCAACCCCCTTCTTGTAAGGTGCAACAAGTGTGCATTGGTCTTGGTGATGCTGCATGCCATGTCTCTGAACATATATTTCACTTCCATAGTTTACTTCCCCCGCCAGACTTGGGGTTCACAACTATGTGAGAAAATTGTTGCAATGGCTTCTTTTTATCAAATGGTCCCATGGTGAATGTGGCCAACCTTTGAGAGGGGCAATTGGTAGCACTACCAACTGAACTATCAGTTGGCATTGCCACTACATTTTGCCTTATTTCTTCACCCCCCCAGTAATGTCATTACCAACACTTCCACTATCTCAATCCTCTCCTCCTCTGATTCATAATCATATCCAGAAGAACTTATTGTGATGATTGTTGGGGCTGCAATGAATGAAAAAATAACAGCCATAACTATATGCAATGAATTAAAAAAACAACCATAACTATATGTTTTATAAAAAATTTAAAAACAGCCATAACTATATAACAATGAAAACAAAATAGCCACGAACTATATGCAATGTTATTAAACAACCACAATGATATCAAAATAGTTAATAATAAAATCAAATTATCAAACAATTATCAAGAGTTAATATTTTAAAATTTAAAAATTTAACCCTAACAACCAAACCCTATGTAGTATGCATTTTGTAAAATCCTAAAAACTATAAACAAGATTACAATGTGAATGTAGATACAAAAATTTAAAAACAACAATTAAATAATACAAATACAAACTAAATTTTAAAAACTAGAGAGTAATATCAAGTATTTAAACAAATAAAATTATAAATACCTCTTATTTGTTCTTTCTCTTGCGGTTGCCCTTTGCTTGCTTCCTTTGCTCTTGAAGTTGCTCTCCTCTTCTTCTCTTTGCTCAAGTGTGAATATTGAATGTGATGTGGAATGAGGCCATAGAATCATTTTATGACTTAGAGTGTCACTTTTAGGGTTAGGGTTGTGTTATTTTTTTCTTGTATGTTATTTTAAGTTTCCATAAATTAAATTTTGGCAAAATTGGAGTTTTCAAAACAAGAGGGATGTCCCGGAAATGTTCCTTGATATTCAAGGTTGACTGGGGACACCCCAATTTTTTTTTCTCCCAATCGGAATTGTGGGAGGGATGTTTCCCCGTCATCTCAGGGACATCTTGGACTTGCTGGTTGGGGGGGGGACGCATTCCCCTGTAACATTGGTTTTTTTATAAAGTGAAATTGGAACTAGAAACCAAAGATTGCATTATGATATATTTATTTATAATAAATTTGAATTTTTGAACTTTGCATTTGTTTTTATTATATATTTTATGTATATTTTATTTCTTAAATATGTATATATTACTTTTTCGAGCCGAATTGCTTTTTTTTTTTTCAAAAATCTGAACTCTTGAACCTTCTAATCCTTCTGAACGAACCAAATTTCTCGAATATGTTAATTATGGTTTGAACCAAGCAATGTAAATACACGTTCATAGAATGATCGGTATAAGTACACATCAACAATCGATTATGTAAACATCAATGTAATTATCATCAACAAGAAGTAATCATGGAGAAAGTAATGTTAGTATACATAAACAATCAATGCCATCATCAAATATAGGAAGGTACGATATCCATGGAATACTAGCACTTTAAGGTAAGATCTGAACAAGAGCAAAGCATGTGTAAATAGTCAATGTGGCTCAATATGATCAATGAACTAACATAAAATGATAGAACCTGAAAATGTGTTAAGATGCCCCCGTTGCCCCAAATGTGGAAAGGTTGCCTGTGGGTATGAGTCAGTGTCAAGCATATCTATATGTCCATGTCCCTATATAACCTATATGTCCTACTATCTAAACTCATTTATACTGTGAAGAAGCATGTGTGTTGAATGGATATGTAAATGATCATGTAATCTGATAAATGACGTTGAGTAACAATATGTATCATTAAAACAAACATTGCATAAGTTCTGGTTTTGTATTCTTGAATATCTTAGTAACAAGTAAGAATCAGCCATGCAAAAGCTAAGAGGCGATCAACTAATCAAAGCCACAAAGTAAACAATGAAAATAAAGCCAAGAGGCACGCAAGCAAGCAAGGTGCAAGCAATTGAATAGAAATCCAAGAGTTGATGAATGAAATCAAAACCTAGAGGTGAAAATGAGCAAATGCATAGTGTAACCCATGTCATACAAAGAACTCAAACCAATGGTTGATCACATCAAAAGCAGGCCAAGAGGCATTCAATTGCTGCAAATATTGAAGAATGTGGAGGAGTTTGAAACAATCAATAGAATCTGTGAAAGCGTAATGTACATAAGGTGTAGACGTGAAGTAGTCTCATGAGAATGGTGGGGAAAGTGATATGGCCCCAATGTAAACTGCAACTGTAGATAGTCTCATTTGCCATGTCTTCAGAGGAATATGTAAAAGACTCAATAGTAGGTGTCATTCCCCTAGTGGGCAAGAATAAGTGTATAAACAAATGTCATATGATAGTGTAGGCATAGAAAATATGTGATCATGTAAGCTCAATGTGTGCCATGGAAAAAGCAAACAGGAGATGGTCAATATGGAGAGGTGGGCAACTAAAATGCCGCATCAAGTTGTAAAATGCCTGAAAGTGTGTATACTAAAAGTTAAAACCAAACTGCTGTAGAGAGTGAGACTGTGTATGCAAATGTCATTGCAGGATAACTAAATAAGTGGATATCCGATAATGGAATAAATAAGCAAAAGGCAAGAGTTAGCTTAGTGAACCATAATAAACAAATCAAAGCCAACGTGCTAAGAAGAATGATCAATATAAAATCAAATCAATGTCCAATGTTAGAATAGAAGAATGGAGGCAGTCAACTCAAGAGATCATAAGGTGATCAAATTAGAGTGTCAAGCAAATGAAAGTGAAGAAATAAAACAATCACAAACAATTAGAAGCTATGTACGATAAGCTACATAGTTGTAGCCGAGCTGTCACATGAAGGTAAGTTTAGGAGTGCTAACCTAATGATGTCATCGAAGAGGATGATATGGTAATCCCAGGAGTGAATCAACTTGATAAGTGTACCTATCTAAGTCATTTGCACTCATCAAAATTGAAGTCTTCATAAGATGAGCTTGGAGTAAGCTTGGTAAAGTCTTCCTTCACTCAGGTATGCAATATGTTTTGTAATTGATCATTGTTGTAGAGGTTTATTAATCTGGGACTCATCACTTGCTGCTTGTCTTGTAAGTAATAAGTGTTTGTTTGGGTTGCTTAGGAGACACGTTGGGATTGGTTGATCGCTATTTACTTATTGTCTTACAGCATCCAAACGTTTTGAACCCTAAGTTCGTGATTGTGCTCACTTGTTTAGGTTGCCTAGCAAGTAAAGGAGGAAAAGTTGCACTTGGTGTTTTTGCATCATATTGTTTAATTGTAATGAGACCACTATCAACAAGGTTATCAATCTGTTCTTGTAATGTGTAACATGTATCTTAATCATGTCTTGTAATTCTATTGAAATCACGAAATGTTACACCCTTTCATCTTGAGAGGCGATATGTGGGTCAACATCTAATGAGAGGTAAGGTGATCAAATTTTTTCCAAGTAGTATTCATAATGCAGCACTTGGTTTGTCTTTGAGCCTTCGAACCTTAAGGGCCCATTAATAATAGGACATGGCTTATTGAGGATGAAGCTTTGTCATTGTTGCAATGTGTAGACTCACTCTTAATTGAATAGGCTTCCTTATGACTGGAAGTTCTAGAACGTTTGCTGAAATGCTATTGGTATGAAAAAGGAAAACAAGGATGTAAAAGATCATTCTCATAGTTTGTCATGAAAAAGAAAAGTTGATCGAATGACGTATAAACTTGATAAAGTGCTTCCTTCTTTAAGAAAAGGTAAAAGGATCCTGTCTTAAGATAAATCGTTTCTCAAGATTGGTAGGTCGATATATCAAGTTATGTGTGAGGTCCTTGAATCTAAGGATATACTCTTGAATAGGCTTGTCTTCATTTTTCTTAAGGTTTGAAAAGATGTTCAAATCTGTAATCCTAGGACCCTTGTTGATGCTAAAATGAGATAACAATTCCTCTTTGAGTACTAGATAAGAGCATAAGGACCCACTAGGTAAAGAATAAAACCAATCCAAGCCACGAATCTACTAAGCTTTTTTGGAAACTTTCAAGTAATAGATTGCATCATCAGGTCTATACTTTTCAAGACAAGAAGTAAAGTGTTTAAGATGCTGGTACGGATCTCCTTATCCATTAAATAGAGGAAAACTAGGCATTACAAAACCATAGTGAATAGGGAGAATTGAGTATTCGTACTGAACAATAGGTTGGCCTTGGATGACTTCATGTTTTATCCAAGACATCATGTTCAATCCAAGCTTTTAATGTTATGGATTCTAAAGATAGCGTATCAACTAACGTTGTTGAAGTTCCCCTATTGCATGTATCATGGACGTTAATTGGCTATTAGGTATGGTAATAGATATGAAGAGGTACTCATTTAGAGGTCTCATTTAACCATCAATTTCAAACATAGATACAAATAGTTATCATTAAAAATTGAAGCACAACAATCATTACAAGGCCTAGAAGACACTATTGTAAGGCCCAGGATCATCTTGAGAAGGAGGATATGTATCTTTCATCTAATCCACAATTTTATCAACACTAGCCCTATCATGTTCACCTATTTATCTAATAGTATCCATAATTGTATTGTCTAATACTATCCACAAATGTATTGGTGAAATAAGAGTATTAGTATCACTACGCACATGTTTTACATCTTGAGTATCTTGAAACTCCATAGACCAGGGAGACGGATCTTTGTCATTTGGCTCACTATGTACTTCATCTATATCGTGAGTATTGATCCTGTTCATCACCTACAAGCACATAATCAGTATTATTATATGTGCATCATGTTTGGACGTGAATTTGGTCTTGTATCCTCACTAAATGCATAGTAAAGATATATTGTCATCATCCCCATGATTGTGTATGATATTGTCATCATACTTTAGCAATAAGGTAGACAATGTGATAAGCATGGCTCTGTCATACCTTAGGGAACGATGCTTTTAAATCACGAGTCATTAAAGGAAGATGTTAAAGATTGAAGGTTGTACACAAGCACAGTAGGAATCTCAACCTTAAAGGAGCCAAAGATGTTAAAAAAGCTGTTGAAAATCTCCGAAGAGAGGGATCATAAATAGGTGAATAATAAAAAAATCTAGATCAAACATGAAAGTTGCCCTTAAGAGGGAAGGAATCTGAAATCAAATCCTAAGAGGGGAAAACCTGAAACCTTAAATACATAAGGTTATACGTAGGGTTTTCGTGTTCAAATCAATTTTAGGGATGGCCAAAATGTTTTATTTAGTTTACACTAAGATGGTATGAAATGGCTAAATAAAGCAATCGTAGCTAATTAGAAATTACAAAAACACAATGGCATAAATACAATAAATGTGAACTTGAATTAATGGATAATTGATATTGTGTTTATTTAATTCTAGAATTGACAAGACCGTAATAAGGATATAGCCATACAATGCACAATGGAAAGTTCCAATCTGATTGTGTATTTGAAGGAGAGATGCTACAGTGATGTGGAACCATGTGCTTAGGAATGCTATTGTCAAGAACCTGTCTCAGAGTTTTGAGAAAATCAAAAAGTAGATTGGACATTGCCTTAGATGGTTGCCGTAATAAAGTTTGCACAAAATCTTGATCACCCAATCGGGTAGAGTGACACCCCCACCCCATGTTTGGTGTCTGGGGTTGCTAGCAGTGTCCCTGAGGGACTTAGTTTGCCTGGAACTTGTAGAAACTTTGGAACTATTCGATTGTGTCTGCAATCTGGTTTTAGGTGTTTGGGCTGCCTTGATCTGATGTGACAAAGCTTGTGTGATCTCTCCTTTCATCCAAACCCTAAATTGCATTTCAAGTGCTGTGATGCACAATAAAATGCCCTAAAAAGGCGTTACAGGGCTGGATTGATCTCAGCATTACTCCCCCAATGTGATGGTTGAGCGTTGCACTGCAGTACCACTACTTTGAAGAGGGGGGTCAAACCTCACATATTTCTCCCTCACCTATGTGATGTGCAGCTATAATAACAGGACATGTAGCAATCTAGATGCAATCCTTTATTTAACTTTAACACTTGACACCATGCAACTTTGACCTCTTTGTATTTCAGATTTGGCTCAGTGCATTGCTCTAGGGCTGCTCTTTGAAGATTTGAGATGTGTCTATGCCTTTAGTGTAATGATCTCCAAGATGTGTGAGAGTGCCTTAGGTGATAAGAGGTGTGAGGTAGGTCGAGGAATGACCTCATAGAGTTCATTTGTATGTATAGTTTGACTCTTCTGTTAATATTCCCGCCATAGCCCGACCTATGAAACTTGTCTAGGTTGACGTAATGAATGTTCCCTCTTTTGAACAACTAGCCACTGGAGGCTCCTTGGATAGTGCCGGTAGATGATGATGATGTCCAGAGTTGTCGGGATTGTCTAGGAGGTGAGAAATAGGGATATAAGAGATTGGAAGTCTGTATGTTTAGGATTTCTGAAGATATTCATAGTATAGACTAAACTAATCCTGAATAAGTATCACTGGCAGATAGAGGTGGCTAAAGCAGTGTATGGGTAAATGGATAGGGAGAAAGTGTGACAGAGTTAGATATATGTCAATTGTCCAAGTGTGCCATTGAGTTCAAACTGATGTTGCCAAGTGTTGAAGATCGAATTTAGGTGTTTATAGGCATCAACAATGTCCGCAAAAAACATATATTTAAGATAAATCCAAGGGTGAGAGGAGCTTGCATTGCTCATCACAATAGGAAATGCACCTTGCTGGACCTTATGATGCTTTGTGCACATCAAAGAAGCAGCTGGCTGTAACCATTCTACTTGTAGTAGGGGTATCAATAGGATCATCCTCCACAACACGTTTGTCGTTAGATGCATGGTCTCACTCCTCCTCCCCTTAGTGCTAAAAGCTCCATCTAACCATTAACTTGATCGAACCATGCATGGTCCTCGTCTATAAATACATGGTCGTCAGTTGGTGGTCCACTTTGATTGTGGATAATACTCCTCCAACTTAATAGGGTATAAAGCTTTTTCAGCCACTACAATCTTCTGTGGTGGAGGCACAAGTTGTAATGCACAAATATAAGGTCATTTAACCTTTGCATTGACAACCTAATGTACTTTTTGGAGTGTATTTGTTCAAATAAATTCCAATTGTGCTCACAACTTGATATATTGCATGGTTGGTGTAGCACCCAAATAGCAAACCTATGAAGATTTGGCACCTTAGCAGAAATTTTTACCCATTATACATTTGTAACAATAAATATTAAAACATTATAGATTTAAATTCAAGCAATATGAAAAATCCAATATTCAATAACAAAAAATGGAAAAGATTAAACTCAAAGTTTACTTGGCCTTGATGTTGTTGTAGCTGCCGTTAAAATATCTTGATAAAAGAAATCTCCTAATGCTTGTTTGTAGATATCAATCTTTGTCAATCTTTGCCCTCATCTATGGACTTGTCTCCATGGCCTCTATGATTTGTAGATGCTGCTCATAAATACTTCGTTCACCTTGAATCTCTTAAGGAACTGGAAGGCTGGGTTCAATAAGGAGGCAAAAGTATGAAGTGGCCTATGGAGTTGTTTTATTTGCTGCTAGTTAATGACATGCAAATGGGCTTATTTAATACGAAGTGGCCTCTGGAGTTGTTTTATCCACTGCTGGTCAATGATATCCCAAATGGGCTTGTACTTCGCCCCCACCATGTCACAAACAATTTTTACTCCCCCTTTGGCTCAATCAATGCCCTCATGAGTCATATATATAGCCCATTGTGGGTTTTTCTTTGTGACTTGTAAAAGATATTCAAAAAGTTCCTCAATCCTTAAGTCTTAAATGAAGAAATAAAACTAAAGATAGTTTTGAAACAATGAAAGGAAAAGCAAGAAATTTAAAATGACGTATATCTATAGTTTCTCTTGTTGACATTTGAAAGTGGGGCTCATTAAACATCCACTCTACAACATCATCCCTAGCATTGGTTGTTGAGTCGGAAGATTTGCTCCATTTACCGCCAACAAACATTTGCTTTAACAAAGCTTTTGATTGTAGCAAAGACTTAAAGGTGATGAACGAGGTTGCGAAATGGGTTACTCTAGGTTGGACCAGCTCCTACTTTTCTGTGAACTCTCTCATTAAAGAGAGGACCCAAGCATATTACAACCATGCTGCACAATTGGCTCGACCCTCTCCATTTTTTCAATATCCTCCATTATCACATCAATGCAATGGGCCAAGCAAGGAGTCCTTAAGATCAAGGGGTGCTTCCACATTAATAGTCTACTTGCAACAACATAATTTGTTGCATTGTTGGTTACTACTTACACCACATTGTCTTCACCCACTTTCAATACAACTTTTTCCAAAATGTTGCATAAATAATCAAATTTTTAAATTCTTTCCGAGGTATCAATTGACTTCAAGAAGACAGTCTTGCATGAAGAAGCCAAACAGTGTTCCATTTTTTCTATTGGTCCATTCATCGGACATGATAGTGCATACCTTTATCTTTTAAATAACCATTGCTCATCAATGATTGATTGTACATGTGACACCCTCTTTGACAAAGTTGGGTCCCCTAAATCATCGACAAAAGTGACTTTAAACCCCCACTAATGCTTGCCAATAAGCCGACCTTAAACGCCAAAAAAACCATATTTCAAATATAAAAAATCAAAATTTCAGAATTAAATAAACAGATTTTAGTATTAGCATAACAATAAAATTTCTTGTAATATCATAACTTAGAAGAAAAAATAAACTAGAAAAGCAGAATGTTACCTGGCTGCATGAAAATGACTATCACAGAAGTATTAAAAGGCACTGAATACGCTCCTTGCTGCTGTGTGTTTGTACTTGTTTTAAACTGTTCATTCCAATGATGGTTGGGAATCAGGGGCACTGTGTGACACAAACCAACTTTCCAAATTATGAGATCTAGGTCCAATGCTACTGGTCCTTGATCCAGGCATTATAGGAGCAGAAGGGGAAGCTATCTATTGGTTTTACCTTGCCCTTTACTCATTTTCTAGAAAGCTCTCCAACTGAGCCATCACCTCTCTTACAACCTCTTAGGTTTGACAGACACACATTGCCAGTCACATCCACGTATGCAGGAAAGGTGGTATTTGATGGCAATTAATGGTCCTTTTAGAAACTCAACACCATAATATTTGCAAAAAATTGTTGCTTCTTCTTAGTTGGATGGGCATGCTTTCAGGAAGGGTCTTTCTTTATTAGTTCTGACATATTAAAATTGAAAAAACTTGTAGATAAAATCAGCGGTAGGGTCAAGTTTCAACTTATGAATCTCAAAGATAAAATAGGGAAAAACTGCGGAAAAACAGCAGTAGGGTTAAGTTTAACTTACGAATCTCCAATTTAGAATTGGAAAAACCTAAGAACGAAAAACACAACAATAGAAAAGAATTATATAAAATGCAAGAAACATGGAAAAAATGAGTAGGAAAAACTTAATAACTTTGGTTTTAAAAACTTTTTCCTATTTTAGATTTTAAATTTTGAATCTTAAAATTTAAATTGAAAGAACAAGGATGAATGAATGAATAAGAAGAGGAATAAAATTGAGAAGGAGAGAAAGAAAGAGAAGTGTTCAAGCTTTGATTCATTTACCTCTTGTTGATGCTAAAAAAATTGTTAAATAAGATAACCAATCCTTTCTATTAATTCCCCCACTGCATACAATCACCGGTGATCACCTCATATCCCACCCTTGCACATCAACAATCAGTTCCTTTGAAGCAAAAACAGAAATTCAGAAAATTCTAATTATTCAATGAAGGTATGTGAGATTGAAAAAGTGAATAGGCTCATGAAATTAAGGTTTAAAGTTTAAACGAGTGAATAAGTGTGTTAGAGAAGCTTTTAGGTTTACACGTGTGTTTTTTGACTTTATTCTGTTGAAAAGAAGAAAAAAGAAAATCAGAGTCACCAAGTCTAGATGCGGGGCTTCCAAGTCTGGCCAAACTTGCGAGCCTTGCCTCTGTACACTCTGATTCCCCAATTCTTATCTCCAGAGTTGCTGAGGGTGCCTTTGACTCAGATAGCTGAGTCCTCATTTCGACTCACCGATTCTCGATTCTATGATGTCAACACGCATTTCTTGTTTAAGCAAGATTCTTTAAGGTATCATCCAGCAACTTGTATCATTATGGAAGTAGATAGTGAATCAGAACATCAAAACAGGTAATATAAGGTTCAGAGTCTTCAGACAACTCTTAGGTCCCAAAGCATGTGGCAAAACACCATAACATAATAACTGGACTGTAATAAATTCTTTTATATAACTATTTGTTTCTAGAAGATGAAATTAATCCTACAGCCTATAACTTTCATTTCAAATGGGATGCACGCTCATATGAATCTGCACAAATATCCCGTTATGTCAGCCTTGTTATACACGAATAGGTTGTGCAGTGTGTAACATAATACATGCCAAGCTCCATCAACACATATACTGATTGTCCATATGGACATTTTTCTGTAGTTTCTGAAGGACATCAACACTGTGCTCCAGCAAGAGCTTGTAAACGGCTTACCGGACTCTCATTGTGGCCTGAAGGTAGTTCCCACAATGTTAGTATCTTAGAAGACAGGCCTTAGATTTGTTTGACTTTGCGGCTGGTGACTGACCTGAGTGCGGATATCAGTGGATTTGTTTTTTGTGTGTGATAATTCCGCATCATGTATACTTTCGGTGACTTAGTTTAGCTAAGCTTCAGTTGACTTTTTAAAAATGTTCAGTGATATTTATCTGCAGCTAGCAGCTGCATGAATATCATGTATGGTTGTTTAGATTAGCCAATTATCAATTGATCTAAGTCTCTATGCTCTCATTTTTTGGAAAGTGCTAAGATTTTTAGTCTCAGTTTCTCCAGTGGAAGCAGAGCCAGGACTCTTTTATTTTGCATCTTTTGTACCTTTCCTCAATGTTCAGTTTAAATCTATCTTTTTGACTATTAAAAAGGAACACTGTCCAAATGTAATTAGAAATAAGGCAAATCTTATTTATGAGAGAATCGGCAATAAAATATACAGGTTGTTTTACTAAAAGCACAAAAATTACAGAAAACATATATAATGCCAGATTACATAGAGGAGGATTACGGTGGAATTCTGGGTGGTATATGGATGCAGGGTGCTCTTTTATCATAGCAGACTTTCCCCTCTCAGCTTAGTTGCTACCCTTAGCTATGAAGTCAACACCCTCCAGAGTGGACAAATACTCTAGCTATTCCATTGGAGAGGTATTGGAAGATTCCTCACTTTTGAAACAGGCATCCTAGTCAAAGGATGGAATCGTTATGAGCTATTTTTAACTGCTGCATCTGCTCCCTCGTGCTCTTTTTTATTAGTGGTAGTTTAGAATTTAGGCTAACCTATGATATTTGATTCTGGACAGGCTATCCACATCCAAGAATCATGCAAAAATGGGCTTTGACCTACTATAGGAGCTTTTGTATGTAGTCTTGTATTGTGAGTATATCCACACATAAGAACCTTCGCTTTCAATGTTCTCTACCATTGTTGTATGTCTCGAAAGTGAGGTGTGAGGGTCAATTTCAAAGGCAGGTCCTGTATCTTGACCTGCCCCTTGGCCCACAAAGTTTGATGCCATTGTAGAAAAATAAAATAAAACTGGAGGTTGCAACTGGTGACAAAGAAACGAAGAAAAAAGGGAAAAAACGTAAAATTCAAATATGTTAACGTTGTTTGATGAAATAAATAAAGAAATCAAATCAAACAATGACAAAAAACCCACAAATTTTGAAAACCAATAATTTTTTTTTTGAGATCAAACTATGCAATCTTCCAACAGCCCAAAATTTTGACTCATACTTAGACTCAAGAATTTCTTGGCAATTACTCGACAACTTTATTGTTACTTAAAAAACATATAAATTCATAAATAAACTCAAATAACATGTAAAACATTGTTAAATGACATGAGAAATGAATGTATAAGATATTTTCTATTAATTTCGACCAAAAAAGGGTACAAAATACAAACTACAAACTACAATACTCACAATGTCCTAGAGACCGACTAGTAATGACATGTGGACTAAAATATACTAATATGAAATATCAAATCATTTCAGCAGTGCTAGGCAATTCTGTAGGGCCTTGGAAGTGGAAGGTAAAGATTCCTCCTCTGCAACATCATCATCCACAAAGATATCATCTACATCTTTACCAACCCCTCCAGCTCATGATGCCTCTAACCCTTACTATTATCGCTTCTTTCTACTTCCCTCTCCAAAGTCTGCAATGTCCTCCTCAGTAAACATGGGCTCCTCATCATCAACAATCTAGGCATAATCGATATCATCCAATGAAATTGCACATGACTCTATTTCCCCTCCACTTGCCTCATCCAAAAAGGAAGATTGCATTGCACAAAAACAAGGACATTGAGGCGTTGTATTGTCAACTTGTTGTGCTTCTTTGTGTGAACAACTATCAAACATGTTCCAATTACATTCACACCAGAAGAGTACATTGATAGCACAAAATGCGGATGGCTACCTATGAAGATTTGGTGTGTTTGCACCATAATCTTTGAACATCTGCAAATAAGATATTTATAATTTAGTAAGTCAGCTAGGCTTGAATAAATGAAAGAAGTCTAGTATCTATGAGTAACGAGACTAAAAACAAATGACTCAATTTGTTTTTACTTGGCTGAGGTGTTTCTTCCTTTAATGCATAGAGCCAAAGAAAGGAGCTTCCCCTTTGTAGTCTTTTAAATCTCCAGCTCCTCAATTATTGTGTTTCTAGTTTCTTCGTTAGGGATCATCCTCTCTATGCATGTATTAAGGCCATCCATAACCTTTTCATCGACCTTAAATGAATTAGAATAAACAAAACTTGGGGTTCAAGTAGCAGGTCGTTGCATGTATATGTCGATGGAGCTACTTGTTCCATCTTCGATCAATTACACATCAAATGGGTTCATATTTTCTATGATTTTTCCCATAATAATTTGATGTGCCTCCTTGGCCATATCCATGGCCTCATACAAATAACCCATTGGGCTTTTCTCCCCATCCACCAACATAGAACTCTAACCAAAGGCTCTACACCTAAAACAAAATAATGCAAATTTTAAAATTGTAATTAAGAGAATTTTGAACCAAAAATAAATAAAATAATATGATAAATAAAAAATAGTTAAGTTTAAGGTTACCTTAAGGATTTCCTTTCTGCGCTTCACAAACACATCATCCAAAATGCCCTTCACGACCCTTTCCCCTTCAAGCTTCCTAGCATAGGGAAGACTAACCAACGTGACTCACAAACATCTACTTAAGATATGTTGAAGAACATGAAATGCTCTGCAATGTGATGAAGGTTGTAGCAAATTATGTGACTCTCGATTGCACAAGCTCCTTTCTATTAGTGTGCTCTTTCATTAATCTTAGCACCCAAGGGTGGTTGTAGATGAACTTTGTGATATTTCTTGCCTCTTCAACCACATTTGTCACCCATATCATCTTGCATGTCCTCAAGTAAGAGGGTGAATGTACAAGGGGCAACCAAATAAATGTAAGTTGCCTCTCCTAAAAAAGTATTCCCTGTTGCTACATATGTGGTCACATTGTTTAAAACAATTTGGACGACATTCTCTACACCCACTTAAATTGCCACCTCATCCAATATATCACATGAAGTGTTTGCATTTTTCGATTGGTGGGAGGCATCAATTGATTTCAAGAAGACCAACTTCCCACAGAATATGTTGTATATTTTGCATATTGTATACCTAAGAGTATGTACACCTATCCCTATTTTCCCGGGAGTATAGATATGTGATTTTTTATCTATACGTGTATATGGGTGGTGTCATAACCCATGACTTATGGGGAACCGTTATGGGTTGTTTTGTTAGCCCATGGTTTTGGTACCCATTGTATTGTAAAACCACTTTGACGGTTTCCTATTGATGTGCTTACATATAGTTGGACATGCAGTAGGGTAGAGCAGAACTTGGAAGTACATTATTGTATTGTAAATGGTTAAGTTAATGCAATAAGAGAGAGAAGTTACTGCATTGGGTTTTTTCCCAAAAGGGTTTCCCAGGATAAATCTTGTGTATGTCATTTTTGTTTCTTTGTTTATCTTGAATATTTTGTTAAGTATAGCTTCTCATTTATTTGTTTATTGGATCGATTCTCTTCATTTGGTATCAGAGCTAGGTTTTAGCTTTTATGTGAAGAGTTAGGGTTTCTAAAACCTGTGATAAACTTTTTTTCGAGTGGGAGCTCTGCGAGTGAATTTTTCAAGTAGAAGAAAATGATGGGAAACGCAAGGATCGAGATCAAAAAATTTAATGGCCAACATTTTGAGTTATGGAAGCTCAAGATGGAAGATCTTCTTGTGGATAGAGATCAGTGGATTGTTGTGTCTGGAGTCATGCCTGTGGGTATGAAGGTAGAGGACTGGGAAAATATCGATAGGAAGGCAAGGAGTTCAATCAGATTGTGTCTGTCAGATTCAATTTTGTTGAATGTGTCAAATGAGAAATCCGCTCAGGCGTTATGGGAGAAGTTGGGGACTCTGTATCAGACAAAGTCTCTGGTGAACAAATTGTTTCTCTGAAAGAAGCTATATTCATTGAGAATGAATGACGGAGACTCTGTTGCAGAACATCTGAACATCTTTAATATTGTGGTAAGTCAGTTGATTTCTATTGATATTAATATGGAAGAAGAGGATAAATGTATTACTTTGTTGTGTTCTTTACCTGAATCTTGGGATAATCTAGTTATGGCTATTACTAGTACTATGACAAAATTATTAGTTGAGGATGTAGTTGTGGCCTTACTATCAGAAGAAATGAGGCAGAAATCCATTGAGGATTATCAATCCAAGGATGCCTTGTATGTGAGAGGCCATACCCAAGAGAAAAGCAAGAAGAGGCAAGGACAGTCAAAGTCCAGAAGTAAATCAAAGACTACAGAAAAAGATAAGAGGAAATGTTGGAACTGTGGTAAAATAGGGCATTTCAAGAAAGACTATAGATCTAAGAAGGTAGAAAAGGGTAAGTCATCTGACGATGTTGGATCTTCAGATACAAAACCCTCTAATGAAGACTCAGGAGATTTGTTCTTGGCAGCTTCCAGCTCACATGCATGTGATGGTGCATGGTTGATTGACTCGGGTGCCTCTTTTCATATGACTCCACACAGGGAGTGGTTCTGTGAATATGAAAAGTACAATGGAGGTGATGTATTTCTGGAGACAACTCAACCTGCAAGATCATCGATCGTGGGAGAGTCAAGTTGAGGTTTAAAGATGGAAGGATTAAAACCCTCCCAAGTGTTCTGCACATTCCAAGTTTGACCAGAAACCTAATATCTGTAAGTAAGATGAATGATGTGGGTGTGCAGGTAGCATTTAGTAAAGATAGTTGCAAGATGGTTCAGGGTGCAATGGTATTGGCAAGAGGCATCCATACCGGAACACTATTCAAGCTTGAGGCAAGCATTGTTACTGATGAGTGCAATAGCTCTGTGGTTCCAGAGGATAAGAAAGCTTCATATCCAACTCCTACATCTGCTGCAATGAAGACGATGTTGTGGCATCAAAGGATGGGACACATTTGAGAGAAAGGACTTCGTACTTTAAAAGTAAAAGGTATGGTTGAAGGAATTTCTGAGTGTCCTTTAGATTTTGATTTTTGTGAGCATTGTGTGTTTGGAAAGCAAACTAGAGTAAAGTTTCCTAGTAATGCTACAAGATCAGAAGGAATTCTACATTTGATACATAGTGATGTGTTTGGACCTGTAAAAGTTCCATCACTAGGAAAAGCCATGTTTTATGTTAGTTTTATAGATGATTTCTCAAGAAAGACCTGGGTATATTTTATCTGAAATAAGTCTGAGGTTTTCAATAAATTCAAAGAGTTTAAGGCTCTTGTAGAAAATCAGACAAAAAGGAAAATAAAGGTTTTGAGAAGTGACAATGGTGGGGAATATTGCTCTAATGCCTTTGAGCAATTTTGTAAAGAGTGTGGAATAGAAAGGCAGAAGACAACTCCATATACACCACAACAGAATGGAGTTGCAGAAAGGATGAACAAAACTTGATGGATAAGTGTAGGAGTATGCTCAGTGGTGCCGGTTTGGACAGAAAAATTTTGGGTAGAAGCAGTGGCAACTACGTGTTATTTGATTAATAGATCACCGACATCCGCACTTGAAGAAAAAACTCCACAGGAAGCATGGACTAGGTAAGAGACCCTCTGTTCGACATTTACATGTATTTGGTTGTATTGCTTATATGTATATTCCAAAAGAGAACAGAACCAAGTTAGATAATAAATCTGCTAAGTGCATATTTATTGGATACTCTAATGGTGTAAAAGGATACAAGCTATGGAATCTAGAAACACAAAAGGTTGTTTTTAGCCGTAATGTAATCTTTAGAGAGCTTAAGGAGATTCCAGAGCAGGAAGCAAAACCAGAGGAAGATCATGTTAAAATTGAGGAAGGTGAATTTGTGTCTGAATTTGATGCAACTACAGAAGATGAACCACAAAGAGAGTTGCAAGGGGAAGATTCAGATGAAGCAGATGAGGAACCAGAAGATGTTGAACCAGAAAATCCTATCTTAAGAAGATCAGATCGGCTGAGAAGGGTACCTGAGAGGTATAGTCCTCCTGATTTCCATTCTGCTTTTGTTTTATCAGTTTTGTCTGTTACTGATGATGAACCCAAGACTGTGAAGGAGGCTTTTGGATCAAAAGAAAGTAAGTCTTGGAAAAAGGCTATGGAGGAAGAAATGGAGTCCTTATATAAGAATAATACATGGGACTTGGTGAAGTTACCTCCTGGAAGAAAACAAGTTGGTTGTAAATGGGTGTTTAAGAAGAAGTATAATGCAGATGGGAAAATGGAGAAGTATAAAGCTCACCTTGTGGAAAAGGGATTCTCTTAGGTGGAGGGACTCGATTTTGGTGAGATTTTTTCTCCTGTTGCTAAGTTACATTCTATTAGATTTCTTCTAGCTATTGTTGTTGCTTTCAATATGGAAATAGAGCAGATGGATGTTAAGACAACATTTTTGCATGGTGAGCTTGAGGAGGAAATCTACATGACACAACCAAAAAGCTTTAAGATCAAAGGAAAGGAAGATTTGGTGTGTAGGCTGAAAAAGTCATTGTATGGCTTGAAGCAATCACCAAGAATGTGGAACCAAAAATTTGATAGGTATGTGTTGAGACTTGGGCTTGAAAGAAGTAAAGTTGATCCCTGTGTTTATTTTAAACAGGAAGGTGAAGATTATGTTATCATTGTATTGTATGTAGATGACATGTTGTTAATTGGTAACAATAAGAAAATGGTCAGTCATATTAAATCTCAACTCTCATCTCAATTTGATATGAAGGATCTTGGTGCTACAAAATTTATTTTGGGCATGGAAATAAAAAGAGATCGTGTAAATAGGAAACTGGTGTTAAATCAAAGAAAGTATCTTGAGATGATATTGCAAAGGTTTCAAATGCATGAAAGTAAACCTGTTAGTATTCCTTTTCCTATTGGTCAAAAGTTGTCTTCTGAACAATGTCCTAAAACTGAAGAAGAAATAGAGGACATGTCTCAGGTGCCATATGCTAGTGCAGTTGGTAGTTTGATGTATGCAATGGTTTGTACTAGACCTGATATTGCACATGTAGTGGGAGTAGTGAGCAGATTCATGTCAAATCTTGGAAAGGAACATTGGACTGTGGTGAAGAGAATCTTCAGGTATCTGCGTGGGACATCTGACTATGCAATTTGTTATCAGGGTAAACCTGGTGAAAGTAAAACATTAGATCTACATGGTTTTGTGGATTCAGACTGGGGCAGAGACTTGGATATGCGCAGGTCTACCAGTGGGTATGTGTTCAACTTGTTTGGTGGAGTGGTAAGTTGGATGAGTAAACATCAAGCAAGTGTTACGATATCCACCACAGAGGCTGAGTACATGGCAACTACTCATGCAAGTAAAGAAGTGGTTTGGCTTCGACGACTGATCTCCATTGTTGGGTTCACTCAAAATGTTGTAAGGATCGATTGTGATAGTCAAAGTGCAATTTTCTAGCAAAGAACCCTGAGTATCATTCAAGAACGAAACATATTGATGTTCAATACCATTTTGTAAGAGAAATGGTGGAGGAGAAGAAGATACTACTAAGTAAGGTGGACACAGAGGATAATGTTGCTGACTCTTTAACAAAGGTTGTGAGTGCTGAGAAATTTTCTTGGTGCAGAAAATCGATGGGCTTGACTGCCCTGAGCTGCTGACTATATGGCAATGTAGCCCCCTTTTGCAAAGTATCCAACAAGTGGGAGAATGTTAGAATATGTTGTATATTTTGCATATTGTATACCCAGGAGTATTGTACACCTTTGCCATGAGCATTAGTGGGGGTCTGGGGCATGGCCCTGAGGGGGATTTTGGCCCCCCCTATTAGGGTTTGGAAAAAATTTTTTTGGGATCCCTATTTTCCCGAGAGTATAGATATGTGATTTTTTATCTATACATGTATATGGGTGGTGTCATAACCCATGACTTATGGGGAACCATTATGGGTTGTTTTGTTAGCCCATGGTTTTGGTACCCATTGTATTGTAAAACCACTTTGACAGTTTCCTATTGATGTGCTTACATATAGTTGGACATGTAGTAGGGTAGAGTAGAACTTGGAAGTACATTATTGTATTGTAAATGGTTAAGTTAATGCAATAAGAGAGAGAAGTTATTGTGTTGGGTTTTTTCCCGAAAGGGTTTCCCAGGATAAATCTTGTGTATGTCATTTTTGTTTCTCTGTTTATCTTGAACATTCTGTTAAGTATAGCTTCTTGTTTATTTGTTTATTAAGGAGGAGAAGATTCAAATTTTGAGAAATTGAATATAAAAACCCTAGGACCTAGTTGTTAGTTCTAATCAATGAAGACTATGAAGTATAATATCATTGATAATTAAAGACAATCAAACTCTAATGAGTAATGTTTTCCTACATGTATGATAATCAAACTCTAATGAGTAATGTTTTCCTACATTTATGCTCTAAATTAAAACTCCCTGTTTTTCTTGTGTATAAGTTGTATGTATTCCTTGATATTCTGAAAACCCTAGCTCCAATGGATCACTGGTAGTGGCAGTCAATCATGTTTGCTAAATCCTTGTATTTGTAGAGGAAAAATGCAATCACAACTCTGTTTTTGGAGTAAAATCACTTTTTTAGTAGTCGAGTCGACTTGAGAAACTCCACAAGTTTCGAGGAGTAACTTAAAACTACTCATCAAAACTCATTGAGTTTCTTGGGTCAACTTGGCTTGGGAGTTTCCTGCATTTACTCGTTTCAAGCCCGACTCATGATTTCTCATGAGTATGCAATGAAAAACGTCGAGTTTTAAATTAGAGCCATGGAGAGTCTCCTTGAGTTATTTGCAAATAGTATTAGCTATAAATTTGTAAGAGAGAATTAAATGAGATTTAAGTTTTAGTTTCTTCTCTTTGTTGTGTTTGTTTTAGATTTTAGAGGGGTTTGGGTTAGTTTCGTTGGTTAGAAGCGATTTGGGCTAGGTTAGATTGGCTAGCTTTGTTTCTTTTGAACCTAAAATTAGATTGCAAAAATTAGAAAAAGGAATTGGTACTAACCAAAACTGTATTCATTCAAAATTAGAGATGTACATTGTACAAATAAATAACCATGAATGTGGCTATTCAATTCGTCTTCAGGATGACTGTTCAGATTCCACATGAGGAACAATAAACACTACACCTAGGATTATGAATAATAATACTTACATCCCCCTTAACCTGTAAGTGGTAATGGTGAGATCAATCATGCCTCTGAATTTTTCGATTTTTTCTCGTTCCAAGAGCCTTTGTCGGGTTATCCAACTTGATTGAGCAGCAGCTGGACAATGTAGCAATTTGACACTATCCGTTTTTCACATAATGCTGAATCAAATGGACTTTGGTGTTGGATGTGCTCGATTCATTTCGTGAAATATTGGATTCTTTGCTATTTGGATTGCAAAAAGTTTTATCAACAATGAGTGGTGTTGATGAAACTCTATTTTACCTGTAAATCTACAAGAATCCTTTCTGAGCCATAATATTTCCTATGCTTGATTTTGAAGCTTCCATGTATTTTGCTTCTACTGAAGAGCTTGTTGGCACTAACTGACTTCTTTGACTTCCAAGTGATGACTCCTGATCCGAAATTCATGAGGAAACTTGAAGTAAATTTCTTGTCTTCAAAATCCCTCCATAATCTGAAACTATGATATCCAACTAGTTTGAAATCTACTGTCGCCTTGGAGTATTTTAGCCCAAAATTTTGATGTTCCCTTTAGATATCTGGAGAACTCTCTTTGTTGCTACCCAATGATTTTCTTTTAGTTGTTGCACGAGTCTAGAGAGAAAACAAACAACAAAACAAATGTTTGGTCTAGTTATGGTTACATATATCAAACTTCCAATGAGTTGTCTATATTTAGGTGCATCTTCAAACTCTAGTGGAATCGTCTAATGTCAATTTTAAATTTTGTTCCATGGGCCATGATGTTCTAAGGGGTTTACATTTTATCATTCCAAATTTGCTGAGAATTTCACCAATGTACTTATGTTGTTTGATGCAAATATACTTGGATTTTTGAATCACTTCAATACCGAAATAGTAATGAAGTTGACCTAAATCTGGCATTTCTAAATTTTTCATGAGTTTTGCTTTGACTTTCATAGTGTACCTCTCATTACTTTCTATATGAGTGAATCATCCACATATACAATTAGGTATACAACTATCTTATTAACTGTCTTGACAAAATGAGTTGCATCTTCATATTCAAAACACTTGAAGTTCATACTCAAGAGGTGCTTAATGAGTTTTTCATACTAGGCTTTTAGAGCTTGTTTCATTCGATCCAGCAATTTTCACCAACTTGCACACTTTGTGTTCTTGGTCAGTCAATTGCAAAACCTTTTGGCTGAGTCATGTAAGTCGTTTCTTTGAGATCATCACTTAGAAAAGCAGTTTTTATGTCAATTTGATGAACTTTCCATTTGTTTTGTGTTGCTAAAGCCAACAAAACTCGGATAGTTGTCTATTTTGTTGTTGGAACAAAAGTCTCCTTATAGGCAATCCCTTCTTTTTGAGCATATCCCTTTGTGACAAACCCGACTCTGTGTTTGTCATGTGAGCCGTTTGTTTTGTATTTGTTTTGAAAGACCCACTTACAACCAATGGGTTTACAATTGAGCATGAGAGGATCAACTAACTCCCAAGTTCCATTCTTCTACCAAAGCATTATATTCATTTTTCATTGCATTTCTCCATACATCAAGCTTTTCAGCTTGTTTGAAAAGTTGTTTGAAGCAATATTGACTTCTAATAGCCTTCCAAGGTAAACTTTTCTAGTTGTATCTTGAATCTCTTCAAGGATCTTGTCTAATTGCTATTTGCTTTATATGTACTTTTAGTACATGTTTTTACAACTTCATCATGTTTGGCATCTTTCAATGTCTATGTGTGGCCCATTTTGCATCTGTTTTCTATGTTTCTTGCAAAACAATTGGTGCCTCATTTTCTTGATCTGAAGCTCTTCATCTTCCAAATGCTTTAGCTATTCCCAAACATGTTTTCATCTTTTGATGAAGTTTCAATTTCTTCCTTGGGGGAATTTTAATTTCAAATTTAGACAAAATAGATTCTCAGATTCCTCAATTCTTGTCTCAATACTCACTGTTTGGAATTTGTGATTTCATTCTCCTTGAAAACATCAAATTTTGCAAAGTTTCTCAAGTTGACTCAATTGTCACATCAATGTTGGGTCCTTTGTGGTTTAATATCCTTAAAGGATGTGATTGTCGCACCATGAGAAACTTCTTTCTTTTTTTGTTTGGAATCAATGTCATAACATGTGGATCTGAAAACCTGAAGATGTAACATTGAAGAAATGTGATCCACAACAAACTTCATACAATGTCTTCATTTGAAGAGTTGCTAGCATGGTGGATTTGAAAACCCGAAGATGTTGCACTTGAAGGAAGATGACCACACTCAAACTTAGTATGGACTTTGAAGAGTTGTTGGTGTTACTTCTAGTTGAGTTGCTTTTGCTCAGAAAGGTAGGTTTACTCCTTTGAAATACAATATTGCCTAAACCATGTTCATCACAGTTTTGTTCATCCTTTCAACTACTCCATTTTGTTGAGCAGTGTAAGGGACTATGAGATGATGTTTGATCCCATTTTGCTTGAGATAGGCTTCAAACACCTTTGATGTGAATTCACCACCATTGTCAGTCTTCAGTGTCCCAATAGGGGATCGTGCTTCATTTTCAATCATTGTTTAAAACTTTTAATTTTTTTTGAAAGCTTTTGATTTTTCCTTTAAAAAGTAGATCTAGGTCATCCTACTATAGTGATCAATGAACAACATGAAATGCTAATGACCACCAACAAAAGGAATTGGCAAACTGCACAAATCAAAGTGAATCAACCGCAATTTTCTTTCAACTTTACATTTTGATTTTTGAAATGGTTCTCTTTCTTGTTTAGCTAGGATGCATGCTTCACATTTTTCAATGTTTTTGGGCAGAGTTGGCAAACCTACAACACTATTCTTTTGCATTGTTCAAATGTTGTCGTGGTTGGTATGCCCAAATCTTGCATGCCACAAAAGACTTGCTGACATTCCTTCTTCAATGAGATGAGCAAAGTTCCTTGAAATTGAAGGCTCACCACTAAGTTTTATCAACTTTCCTTCCTCAAATCCAGTCATGATAACTGTATTATCACATTTTCTTGTGATTTTTACTTTTCCATCATCCAACAGGATGGAGTGGCCTTGTTGTTGAATGAGCTTCAAGGACAATAAGTTTTGTTTTAGTTGAGGAAGGTATAAGACATTGCAGAGAATGAAATCTGGAAGCCCTGTGTGACTTGATTGGAATTGTCCCTCTTCCTTCAAATTGCAAACTTGTTTTGTCTGCCAAATATACTGCACCACAACTTTCTTCATGAAACTCCTCAAAGAAGTCCCTTTGGAAAGTCATGTGTTGTGTGGCACCAGTATCTAGGACCCAAGCATCAAACCAAGTTGAATTTATTGAGGCATTATTGACTTCATTTGAAATTGAAAGCAAACATTCACTTGCAAACTGAGCCGAGTCCGATTCTGTGATTTGTTTCTTTCCCTTATTTGCTTCTTTTTTGTTTTTGATGGGCTTCAATCTTGTCCCATGATGTTTTGCATTCATGAGCCTCATGACTCCCTTTTCTACCACATCATTTGCAAAACAAATTTTCTCTTGTCATTTTGCTGATGTTGACCATTGTTTCTGCCAGTGCTGCCTCCTCATCCTCTATATCTTCCTTTACCTGTCATTTCCTTCATTCTTGGAAGAGGAAGCCTTGGAAGAGTTGCCCTTTTGATGAGCATAGCAAATGCTCTCTCATGTGGTTTTAGTCTTTCTTCCAAAGGCATTTTCTCTTTCAACCATCTTGTCAACCAATTGATCAAAGGCATCTTCAAAAAATTGCTTTCCTGTAAAGACCCTAAATAGGTTGAGTATGTGGGAAGAAGAGTTTTTATGAAGACAGTCATATATACTTCAATTTTTGCACTAACAAGCTTCAACATCATGCTTGATTTACTCAGCATTTATAACGGCAAACTCATTACAAGCATCATTTTTCAGCTCAAGATTGAACTGACTTCAACTGCATTTGTATGAATTCTAATATTGAATGGAAATATACAAATCTTTCAATTTTTAGTGCTTCCCATGGAGTGTTGCAAAACCCTTGTATGTAAGCAAAACTTCTCCATCACTTAAGGCCCCCCTTATCAAGGCCAATGCCTTAGAATTTTTATGCTTCCAATGTCTGTAATTCTAGTTTTGCTGTTGGTTTGATTGGTTGTGTGTCTTACCATCACAAATGTCAAACCACAAGTCAGTTGAAGATGAGAGTATTTTCAACTTTTCATGAGCATTCTAACCAGGTGTTTTTCCCATTTAGTGTTGTGCCAACTATTGATGTGATTGAATGCATTTTTCTATCATGGGAAATGGATCGTTTTCTCTTTCATTCCAATAGGTTGTCAGCCAATTCTATATACCACTAGTCCGAGTGTACATTCAACATATTTCTATATTCCTATAAAGACCTTCATAAATGGCTGTTGAGTATCTGGGAAGAAACTCGAGCCTTTTGATGGATACCCAATAGTGCATGATATACATCAATGTTTGCATCAACCGTAGACTTTAAAGCATCATGAGATAAGTTCCGGTATCGATTTGGCACTTAGGTAGTATGTGAAAAGGATTTGCCCAAAACAACACTTGCTTAGAGATTTCCTTCAGCTCAATATTGGGCATAACTTCAACTACAATTTTATGATACTCCCAGTTTAGAAGAAATCAGAAGTCATAAGAATGAATTTGCAACTTCTGGAAGGAAATTCCCATGGAAAATGTAGCAGCAAAAACTTACATGTGCCGATAAACTTTCATCAACTAAGGGCTCCGTTTCATAGGCCAATGACAAATCCTCATACTAAAAATGTATATTTTCTCGATTTGTAATTGATGGCAATATTTTTCTTTTTTCATAAAATCTATTTTTGCACCTTTTTGGACCAAATGTCAACCTCTTGAATCTTGTAGCAGCAAAATGAATATTATGGAACTTGTGCCATGACCATTCTAAATTCTGTGCCCCATTTCAGATTGTTATTTGTCTAAAAAGCTGATATAAGTATTAAATTCCAAATTTTGAATAATGCTCTACAGTTGATGGCATTTTTTCGTTTTTTTTCAATTTTTTCGGATCCTTTTCGGACACCTTTTATTCCCAAACCGAATTTAATTCTTTTGAAATGTGTAGGAATCATTCAACTTTGATAGTCTGTAGACAGATTGTGTACGTTAAAAATAGCTAGATAGCTTTCACAAAGGCAAATCGATGAAGTATCCTCCCGATATGTCAAACTAATCGTTAAATCTACCAGCTTGATCCCTTTGCCGCAGTAGTTATTAACGTGTTGACTTCAAGGCAGGGTGTGAAAAGGGTTCCCCCCCCCCCCTCACTCAATGTCGCAGGGGGGGGGTGCTATTTATAGAGTTTTCCTTCGGGGTACGTCGGCACTCCAACTTGTGCCCTATAGACACAATAATTAAGGATATTGTCAATCCCTTGTATCTAAAAGAAGAATTCAACTGAATTCTAATAGCAAGGAAAGGAGAAAATGCTGCAAATACATTTCCTTTTCACTGCAGATCTTATGTTTTTTAGGAGGAATCCTTAGATTGTAAAGTTGATGCCAATTAGGTATTATGTTAGGTGTTGGATGGAGATCCAAAGTAACACAATGAGTTCACATTTGCTCTGTTCATGTTGAAATAGAGGCTCCACATATCTTGATACACTATGGATGGTTTCCATAAGCATTCAGCTAGAGTCCTGGCGTATGTACTCAATCTAGTGAGGGCCTCTTGCATGTTTAGTATTAATGTATATTTATTGCTATGAAAATCATCTCTGTAAACTGTTGTATTGTTATTCCAACTTTCTACATATTGCATTGCTGCACGGTCTATGGTTTTCCGTAACAAAGTCAGCAAATCAACCAACGCATTGAATGACACCAGTGCCAGTATATGATAATTTTTTTTTGTAAAACAATCAAATGCCTACTTGATCGGACCTGCATTTAATCCAAATAACACTTGATAGCCAAGCATAAAATTAAAACCCTCCTGTAGACACAATCTAGTAAACTTTGTAACCAGACTCTTAGTGTGAAACAAAAATGGTAACTCCTTATGGATTTACATTACCGACTTGTGATATTGATTTTCATTCATGGTTGTGATCACAACCTTATCCACTATTAGACCCATGGTAACAAAATTTGGCACTTTTTCCCATTGGTATTGGTGAGTGATAGCATGGGAGTCACCAACGGAAAATTGAACCTTTGTGTCTACGTTGTAAGTTAGAAAAAATATTTTTCCAGAGACTTCATAAAATAAGAGAACACTCTCTACATTGTACATGAGATTTCAAGTGTCGTATGTGTTCCTTGTTATGTAGAGAATCACGTCAATCATTATGGCTCAACCTCATCTTGACAATTTTTTCTCTCTTCCCTAAGTCCTCTTTGGAGCCCTAATCACTTTGTTTTACACTTTTGGGGAGTTGTTAAAACTAAGGAGAATACAGTTAGCTTTCGCTTTGACCCGTCGTTTGAACCCTGAGCAACAAGCAATGCTTATACAACCTGGTCGCAAACCACTAGTATTTTTACTAGAAAATTTCTTGGAACCTTTAGTTTTAGAAAATCACATTCCTGGTTAGTTTGGCAAAGAGGTATTGTAGGCCTCTGGTCAAATTGGACTAGGTCAAACTGGACAAATTAGGACCAGTGTCTCCCGAAAACCCATTGTTGTTTAAAACCTGTTTGTTAGTTCTCAGTCTTGTCGACTTTGATGAATTCTCCATATATAGGGGAAGTTGTAAGAAAGTTCTCATTGCAATTTTTTCCATCAAACATTAGTTTTGGACATGGTTTTCTGAGCTCTCAAGCTAACTTTGATTATTTGTAACTAGGCCAATTACTACCAATTGCCTCGGAAAACTAGCTACCAATCGCAAACCATTCACCAGTTCTGAATTTTTTCTGTCCCTATGAATTTTTGGTGTGTAGGAGGACACATATAAATGTACATGTGGTGTGTTTTCTCATCAAAATACAACGTTTGAAAGTGGTTTCTTTGGCTCCGAACCTAAATTGAACATTTTTGCAACAAATAAGAAAACATAAAAAGAAAGTTGTAGGATCCCTCTGGGGCTACAAAATCACTATGGAAAGTTGTTTGGCACTTGTAAATAACTATTTGAAACTCTTTCCTGTGACCTGTTGTGTGAAATTAAACTTTTGGCAAAATAGTGTTTCTCTCTCTTCCCTATGTATTTCTCTCTCCTTGGTTATGAAATGAAGTGAATTGAAATGAAATAAATATGTGTCTCTAATCATCTCCTTTCGAATGCTAATTATTAATATTATTATGAAAATGGGAAACTAAATATGTTAATCATGGTAGATTATGGTGGATGCCATGCCAATGATTTATCATTGATTTCATGCTCACATTGTTTTATAACGATGGAAGTGAGATGGCGAAAAGGTGTGGTGCAACTCGATGGGTTGAGACTCTCAGTGTGATTGCATAACATGGAGCTTTTCCCAAGTGTGGGACCTTGTGAAATCGGAAAAGCTCTCCGGATGAAGGCCGGTTCCTATTCCTCTGTTCAGATGCACACATAAAAATGCAGAGGGTTTACTCAAAAACCTAATCTAACTTGCCAAGGAGACAGGGTAAGAAGATGCATAAGAATAAACCTAAACTAACAAAGGTGATGCACCGAGGAATGAAGAACACCTGTCTTGCCAATAAACACAAACCATTAAAATGCAATGCAAGATCATGCACAGATAACCAGATTTGCAGTGAAAGATCAGGAGGATGCAAATGAACACAGAGAGGGTTGAGAATCATCCACAGACATGCATTATTTTCTCCAAAGATTGATACAATACACTACAAAATGCCAAGAGGCAAAGTTGCATTACAGTTTTAGATGGGAGGTTTGAACTCCACAAATTCACCTGCCAAAGAGAAGAAGGGAGGGGCAAAACAAGAATGTCCAACCTTTAGAAAGAAGCCCCTCCTTACAATTTATAGGAAGAATGAGAGAGGGAAGAGAGAGGAATTCCAAATCTACCCCAACCACCTCCAGGTTGCATTTAATTCATCTCATTATGGTGGTAGGTGAGAACCCTAACAAACCCAAAAAGTGACGAACTATATTTTTTATTTTTAAGAACTTTTTCTCACCCAATTAAAGATATCCAGTCGTAGTTGGATAGAGGACCTCGTAAGCTTTCCAAAAAGTCCAACCTTGTATGAATCCGAGCTCCCTGTGAAAAGTTATGGCCATCTGAATATCTGGGTCAGGGTTTGCTTCCTGTCAGCGCTCAAAATGTTACACCTCCTGAAGGTGCACCTTGGCGCATGAAAATTACATCCATTATGTGGCGCACATGTCGACATTTACATGTGCCCCATAGGCATCCATCCTTTTGTGCATGTCGCACATTTTTCTTTTTGTGCGCCCTTTACCTGCGCCTTGGCGCATCCATTTTCATGTCGACACTCTTTGTTGCGCCCTTAACCTGCCCTTGGCGCATCCATTTTCATGTCGACATCTTTTGTTTTCTGCGCCCTTTACCTGCGCCTTGGCGCATCCATTTTCATGTCGACATCCTTTGTTGTGCGCCCTTTACCTGCGCCTTGGCGCATCCATTTTCATGTCGACATGTCGCCATGGCGCATCCATTTTTCATGTCGACATGTTGTGCCCTTACCTGCGCTGGCGCATCCATTTTTACATGTCGACACTCTTTTGTGTGCATCCTTTGCTTACCTTTTGCCCTGGCGACATCCATTTTTGTGTCGACCCTTTTACCTGCGCCTTGGCGCATCCATTTTCATGTCGACACCTTTTGTGTGCGCCCTTACCTGCGCCATGGGCGCATCCATTTTCATGTCGACATCTCTTTGACACCTTTGTGCCCTTTACCTGCGCCTTGGCGCATCCATTTTCATGTCGACATCTTTTTGTGCGCCTCTTAACCTTCATGCACCTTGGCGCATCCATTTTTCATGTCGACATCTTTGTTGTGCGCCCTGCCCTTGGGCTGTTTGGTGACAAATAAATATCAGGCTTTGAGTTTCTTTGATTTCCATATTCTTCTGCTTTTGTCTATATCTACCCGGGGGGAAGATATATACAACAATTTGGTGACTCAACGGAATCACCTACCTGCTAGGTAGAAGATTATTGGATTTTTAGCAATCCATTGGGCATGGAGTCATAAGCAATAAATTGAAACCAACCTGATATCTGATCCCGAGCCTGATACCGCAACTCCTTCTCCGAGAGCACTGCTGAACTGTAGAAATTCAACCTGAGAGCAACAAAACCTGTGCCGAAGCACTTAGGGAAATTGAAACCTAACTACAACAAGACAATGTGCATACGCACTTAGAGGAATTGAAATCTAGGCTAATATTTACAAGGGTAAACCTTTTCCTTTTAGTAGCAATGTTTAAGATAGATTCCGTTAACCGGAATCGGGAGTTCTTCTCCATCCAATGTAGACAATTGGAAGGCATTACTACTTTTACATCCCGTGACCATGTAGGGGCCACTCCAAATGGCATCAAACTTGGAATGCCTTCCTGGTTTTGCCCGATCTGCATCCCATTTCAGAACTAGGTCCCCTTCCTGGAAGGTCCTTGCTCTTGCCTTCTTATCAAACCATCTTTTTACTAAGGCCTGATCCTTCTCAATCATCTGAACTGCATGTTCTCTTATTTCTTCCAATTCCATCAACTCTGCATACCTGGCCTCCATTGGTTCGAACTCAGACAACTCCAACTGCTTCATGAGCTCCAATGCTGGCAATTCTAATGATATAGGCAATACTGCCTCTTTCCCATAGACCAACTTGTAGGGAGAATTACCTGTAGACCTCTTTGGCGTTATCCTGTCAGCCCATAATGCTGATTTTAGCTTGGTATGCCATGTCCTTTGGTTTTCATCCAGAGTCCTTCTGATGATTCTTAGCAAATTCTTGTTCGTGGACTCTGCCTGTCCATTACCCTGCGGGTAATAATTTGAAGAGGTGCTCAAATAGATTCCATTCTTGACAGCCCATTCTGTAATCTTGGAACCTATGAATGCCAATGCATTGTCTGATATGATAGTGGCCGGCACACCGAACCTGGTCACTATTCCTTCATAAAAGTCTAGTATGTTAGACTCATTTGCTTCTTTGAGCGCTACTGCTTCGGTCCACTTGGTGAAATAGTCCGTTGCCGTGAGAATCCACTTGTGGCCTTGGCTTGAGTTTGGGTTGATGACCCCGATGAAGTCCAATCCCCATTGCATAAATGGTTGGTCAACCAAAATTGGGTGCAATGGAAGCGCTGCTAGTCTTTCTTTTCCTGTGAAGAGTGCACATTTCTTGCACTTTCTTATCCATGTATAGCAGTCACTGAACACTGTGGGCCAATAATACCCTGCCTTCATTATCTTGAGAGCTGTTACTCGTGGGGTGAAATGTCCTCCAGAATCTCCATCATGAAAATCTCATAACACCCTCTCAATTTGACCTGTCCCAATGCACCTCAATAGAACTCCATTGATGTCTTTTTTAAACAAAACACCATCAACAAGCACATATGGAATGGATTCTAATATGAAGTATCTCCCTTTTGCTTTGCTCATTTCTGGAGGGCATAGGCCTGCTTGTAGGAAGTGTATCATATTCTGAGTCCAACAAGGAGTGGGCACATCATCATTTTCTTGTTCTTGACCATCCTGTAGTACCAAGACAGTCTCTTTTTCATCACCTGCTTCAACTTGCCGACTCAAAGCTAGTTGTTCACATAGTCCTTTTCCACGTACTAGCTTAGTGACCTTAATTTCGATGTCATATTCCATGACACGAGTGATCCATCCTGCACGTTTCTCATTCAGATCCTTGTTTAGAAGGAAGTCCTTGACTCCCGCCTGAGAGACCAACAATTGGATCTTGTTGTTTGAGACTAGGTGCTTGAATTTCTTTAAGCTCCTGATCACTGCAAGGACATGCTTTTCAATGAAAGAGTACCTAGTTTCGTATTCCTCCAAGCCTTGACTGAAGAAAGCAACTGGTTGTTCTAATCCTTCTTTGTTTTGTTGTACCAGGATTGCAGAAATTGTGTCTCCACCACCAAAGGCATATAGCATGAAGTCCTTGGAGAAGTCTGGATTGACGAGAGTCGGAGCTTGAGATATAGCCTCTTTTATTGCCTCAAAACTTGCCTTGCCTTCAGATGTCCACTTAAATGCCATGCTCTTCTTCAACATCAGCGTTATTGGCTTTACGAGAGCTGCAAAGTTTGGAACAAACCTGCGGACAAAATTGATCCTTCCCAAGAAGCTTTGAAGAGCCTTCTTGTGACTTGGCAATGGCAACGCTCGAATTGCTTCAACTCTTTCTGGGTCAATCGTCAATCCCTCCTTTGAAACAATATGGCCTAGAAGTTTTCCTTCGTGAGCCAAGAATATGCATTTTTTGGGATTCAATGATACCCCAAATCTTCTACACCTCTGAAATACCTGCCTCAAATGAAAGAGGTGATCCACTGCATTTTTGGAGAATACAGTGATGTCATCAAGATATATCAGAACTATTTTATTGATCAACCCCTTGAATGCCATATCCATTGCCCTTTGGAAAGTGGCTCCAGCATTTGATAGCCCAAATGGCATCTTCTTGTAGGCATAGGTGCCCCATTTGGTGGTGAAAGCCATCTTGAACTGGTCATCTTCTTTCACCATTACCTGATTATACCCTGAGTAGCCATCTAGGAGAGAGAATCTCTCCGAACCGGATACCACTTGCAATATTTGTTCCATTGAAGGAAGTGGGTAATGGTCTTTGAGAGATGCCCTGTTGAGGTCTCGGAAGTCCACACACAACCTGATTTCTCCACTCTTCTTCCTGACCGGAACCAAGTTTGCAACCCAGCTTGAGTGCTTGATCGGGAATATAATGCTTGCCTCTATTAGCTTGTTTAGCTCTTTCTTCATTAGAGGCTCAATGTGAGGGTTGACTGGTCTCTGCTTCTGCCTGATGGGCTTAGCATCTGGATCCAATTCTATGGTATGTTGTGCCAACTTCGGATTGAATCCTCTCAAGTCTTCATAGCTCCAAGCGAAGACATCTGGAAATTCTTGGCAAAGCTGTATGAAATCTGATTTCTCCTGCTCAGTGGCCACTTTACCAATTTGAAGTGTTTTGCCTTCCCCAACCAGAATTGGCTCTGAATCTTCTCTCTTGACCTGTATGTTAGCCTTTTCCTTACGGAACTGGTCGTTAGGGTTGAAGATAGACTCCAATGTTACTAAACCCTTGGGAATCTTGTTTGTCCGCAGCTGCACTACTTGATCCCCATACTGCTGCTCTAGTCTGTCCTGATTCCTAGCTGAGAATTCAGCCTCTTCTTGTAAGAAATTGACGATCTGTTGATCGTTCTCAAACACCTGCCAGCTTATGTTACTATCTGGAACTGCTGGCCTCACAATCACATGGATATGTGGTTGTTTTTTTCCCTTCTGATGTTGTCAACCACATCAAACGTTGCTCCAACTGCTGCGAGCCTATCCGCGGCTTCATTTTTCTTCCTGGGTATGGACACGATATTGAAAGCTTTGAAATCCTCAATGAGGTCCCATACCCTGTTCTTGTAGTTCTTCAGCAGGTCATTCTTTGTAGCATGTTGTCCCCTGACTTGATTGACGATTAGCTCGCTATCCCCAAACACCTGCAAGTTCTTTATGCCCTTTTTCCTGGCCCAATGAAGTCCATGAATCAAGGCCTCATATTTAGCTGTGTTGTTTGAACAGGAAAACTAGAAACAGAAAGCTGAATAATATTTGATGCCTTGAGGTGAAACAAGCATAGCTCCTCCTCCTGCACCTTGCCTACTCCTTGATCCATCAAAAATAACTGCCATACCTCATTGTCATCCTTATGGTCTGGTTTGGTGATGCTAGGAATAGGCTGGTTTTCTTCATGTATGCAATAGACTCCTAGCTCAGATTCTTCTACTTCTTGGTAGGGATCAAAAGCATGTACCTTGCTTGCCCATTCATCAAGAGTCAAATCTGGGATGCTTCCAACTTTGGTGTCAGCTTCATCTGTGCTTGGATAATCTTCTTGATCAAATGCTGAACAGTTGGCATTGATTTGGCTTGGAGTATGAGGCTCAATATGAAAGTTTGCAATTGGTTCAGATCTGATTGTGACCTTAGTACCATATCTTGTTCTGAACAACATGTGTGACCAGTCAGCAGATAAGTAGCCTCCAATTCTAGCTGTGAAATCCCTTGATAAGCATAGGGCAAAGAGTGGTGGCAAATCTATCACTGACACATCTTGCAAAACGGTAACGTTGGGGCATGCATGCAAGGTAAGATTCAAACCTTTAATCACTCCCACCATTGCTACTGCTGTCCCATCCAATTGCACTACCCCCTTTGATATGACTTCATATTGGAGACCCAGCTGATCAGCTATTTGCTTGGGCATGACAGAACTACTTGCCCCAGAATCAATCATGCAATTGTGTACTAGTTTATCCCCAATGATTAATGAAACATAGAATGGAGGGGGTTTCAAAACTTTACCTTGTTGTCCTCCATGATTCCCTTCAGGCTGAGCAGCATTTGTGAGGACATTCTCTTGCATATGGACCTGCTGGTTTGAAGTTGACCAATTCTTCATGGCAGCTTGTAGAAGATCTCTTTGGCCTGGGATGGATAAAGATTCCCACATTGATATATTCACATTTGTCTTCTTCATTTGATCAATGATGCTAAATGGGGATGAAAGATCTCTTTGTTGTCCTTTGGGCTGCACATTCCTTTCTTGTGCATGGGCAGCAACAGCTGGCATTTGAGTTGGTTTGGAAGGTGGTTTGGGCTGTCCTTGCATGTTTGGGACTGTATTTTGCTTACCAACACCTTGTGGAGTGATGGAAGGTTGTAGATCACTTGGAGCCAATGACTGCCCTTCACCAATATTCCTCTTCTTTGATCTTGTGTTAGCTGCTACACTCTGAGAAATTGTTTGATTCATGCCACAAAAATCCTCAGCTTGCCAATTCACAAGTGCGGTATCATTTGGAGCTGTGTTTTGCTGAGATGTCCCTTGTTGCTGATTTGTTTCTTGACTCACTTCACCCTCTACGCCAGTAGTTGTCACCATCAAGGCTTGGTTCAAAGCACCATTGAAGCACATAGATTGGTTGTGAGGTTCATTGCATGGGAAACACCAATCATACTCTTGAGCTATGTTGTTTTGCAGTGGCACTAGTGCTTTAGAAGCAGATGCAACATTGGGGTTATAGGGCTGAAATGGTCTATTGGTGGGAGGCCTTACTTGGCTTTGATTTGCAGCTGGATTGGGTGGCCTATTGGGCTGGTATGGTGGCCTAGCCTGGTACTGCGCTTGAGGCTGATACGGTCTAGCACTTTGAGCTTGCTGTCTTTTGATAGTCACCAGCTCATTTCCAAGGTTCTGCAATTGTTTCATAACCTCTTGGAGTTCATTTGAAGCACTAGAGGATGAAGTAGAAGTTTCATTTGAACTTTGATTTCTAGGAGTGGGAATAGGAGCCAAAGTGGGTGCTTGACTAGTGCTTGGATTTTCTAAGTTTGGATACAAGGGCATGGGAGGCCTAGGAGCCAGCTTACCAGCTTGAATAAGACAGTTTTCAGCCCTAATGGCAATGCTATAAGCAGCAGGTAAGGTTGTGCCTCCCATAGATTGAATTAACATAGAAATATCAGAATTCAAAGCCTTAAGATAATATAGAAAAGCACCTTCAGCTGTTGGCCTAACGGCCACTGGAATCCTATCCCAAGACCTTTGAAATCTGAAGTTGAAGTCAGTCAGCTGCTCATTGGGAGCTCTCTTGATAGTTGTCAATTGTTCTAGTAGAGACAAATTGTCTCCCTTTTCTCCAAACTGCTCATGGAGAACTATGCATAACTGATTCCAATTTTGGATAGAACCAGCTCCAAGGCTCCTAAACCATTGCAATGCCTTCCCTTTGAATGAAGATGCCAGCAATTTGACAGCAACATCCATTTCATTTATCTCATGGATTGCACAAACGTTAGCAATGTCTTTGACATGATCACCAGGAGTGGTATGATTTTCTCCAGTGAAAAATGGAATGTTCTTCAATGCTGCAATTGGAACTGGATTCTGTGCATTGAGGGAAAATGGGCTGCTGCCGGTGAAATTGATAAAGGGATTCGGTGGTTGTGCCATTCTGATTGGCCTAAGAACCCTTGTTGATGTGAGAAAAGGTCTACTAGGTGGAGGTGTAGATAAAGTCCTGTTAGGTGGAGATGGTGATCTTTGTGGTCTTCTTCCTCTCCTTCCTCTGCCTGGTGATAGTTGCAAGTGGACAAATAGCCCCTCTTCTCGAGTATCAGACCTGGTTCGAATTCTTCTCATGTACCTGGGCAACTTGTGCTGCTATACCACTGAATTCTATCCCTTCGGAGTCGCCAGATGTGTTAGATAATGAGCCTCAAAAGGCTAGATTCTGCCAAGTTACACACCAAACCTGACAATATTAAAAAATAGAATTTAAAACTTTGAAGGACCCGAAAGATACAGTTCTTCAATTCGGTTATCGGGTCTTGTTGTGCAGCTACTAATCCCCAAAAGGTACAGGTGAAACTTAGGTCATGCAAGGCAACTTACAAAACCTGAAATACACCGTGTCAACTTGGGACATGCTCAACACCTGGGAAAACCTAAATACTAAAAACCATGAAATTTTGAAAGTCAAAATCTCAAAAATCTAAGAATACCCTTTTGAAGATTATCCCCCGATCTATCAACTGGTGAAATTTTGACTTGTTTTGAGCAAGTTAAGCCCTTGAAAATCGATTTCAAAGTTCAGCCTGGAAGGTGAAAAATCTGAAATTGTAAAACCTGCAATTTTTTAGTCCAAATTTCTTGAAAATTCCTTCAAATCTTGTGGAATGACCTCTTGGTCCCACCGGGCATGCCAAAACTATTGATGGCGAATCACAGCACCCCTGAATGTCTGCAACTCGATGGGTTGAGACTCTCAGTGCGATTGCATAACATGGAGCTTTTCCCAAGTGTGGGACCTTGTGAAATCGGAAAAGCTCTCCAGATGAAGGCCGGTTCCTATTCCTCTGTTCAGATGCACACATAAAAATGCAGAGGGTTTACTCAAAAACCTAATCTAACTTGCCAAGGAGACAGGGTAAGAAGATGCATAAAAATAAACCTAAACTAACAAAGGTGATGCACCGAGGAATGAAGAACACCTGTCTTGCCAATAAACACAAACCATTAAAATGCAATGCAAGATCATGCACAGATAACCAGATTTGTAGTGAAAGATCAAGAGGATGCAAATGAACACAGAGAGGGTTGAGAATCATCCACAGACATGCATTATTTGCTCCAAAGATTGATACAATACACTACAAAATGCCAAGAGGCAAAGTTGCATTACAGTTTTAGATGGGAGGTTTGAACTCCACAAATTCACCTGCCAAAGAGAAGAAGGGAGGGGCAAAACAAGAATGTCCAACCTTTAGAAAGAAGCCCCTCCTTACAATTTATAGGAAGAATGAGAGAGAAAAGAGAGAGGAATTCCAAATCTACCCCAACCACCTCTAGGTTGCATTTAATTCATCTCATTATGGTGGTAGGTGAGAACCCTAGCAAACCCAAAAAGTGGCGAACTGTATTTTGCATTTTTAAGAACTTGTTCCCACCCAATTAAAGATATCCAGTCGTAGTTGGATAGAGGACCTCGTAAGCTTTCCGAAAAGTCCAACCTTGCATGAATCCGAGCTCCCTGTGAAAATTTATGGCCATCTGAATATCTGGGTCAGGGTTTGCTTCCTGTCAGTGCTCAAAATGTTGCACGCCTCCATCCTGAAGATGCGCCATAGGCGCATCCATATTTATGTCGACATACTTACCTGCACCATAGGCGCATCCTTTTTCATGTCGACACTCCTTTGTCGACACCCTTACCTGCGCCTTGGCGCATCCATTTTCATGTCGACATCTTTGTTGTGCGCCCTTAACCTGCGCCTTGGCGCATCCATTTTCATGTCGACACTCTTTGCTGTGCCCTTTTACCTGTGCCTTGGCGCATCCATTTTCATGTCGACATCTTTTTTGTGCGCCCTTTACCTGCGCCTTGGCGCCATTTTCGTGTCGACACTTTTTCGTGTGCGCCTTGGCACATCCATTTTCGTGTCGACACTTTGTTGTGCGCCCTTAACCTGCGCCTTGGCGCATCCTTTTTCATGTCGACATCTTTGTTGTGCGCCTGGCCTTTGGTGATGCAATAAATATCGGGCTTTATACATTGGTGGACGCAACTGCTCATCAGTGACTTTTGATCACAATGGACGTGCTTAAAAAGAAACCAAGGAGTTAACGAAATATTTGAGTGCAGATATCCAACACTTTGTGATCCTCATTACTTGCCTAGATTTGGTATTGTATTTTGCGATCCTCATTCATACCATCAACCTGATCATAGTGGCTTTTGTTTTTTTCCTTGAACAAATTACCCTCTGAATTGGCTACTTTTTTTTGTGTGGCCATTCCCCCCCCTCCCACCTTTAACTCATCAGAGGGAAACAAATTTGGTGTCTGTAATCCAAGTTTTATGATGATGGATGTTTCTGATAGTAACTTAACAAGTAGTCTACTAGATTTAGCTGTGAATTGTGCATGCAGGCCTTGCACTGATAAACACCATGCTAGAGCTTATTCAAGTTCTTTCCCAATAAAAAATGAACTTACATGTAATTAGTAATGCTGTGCATCAGGTGATGTGATCTGTAAGAAATTGGAACTTATTTAGAAGCATGTATATAGTTTTGTGCTAAAGATGTTTTTTCTAGGTGCAAAATTTATAGTCTGCAAAGTTTGAGTGCTATCATATATGCTGGAAAAACCTGTCTGGACTTGTTTTAGCAGGTTTCGTCAGTGTCAAATTTAGTAGCGCGGACTATGAAATGTTCAGTGTTTCAAAATGCAAAAATCATATTATTACATTGAGATCTGGTTTTTTGTTATAGTGATTCAACGACTGAAAATTTTCTTGGCTTATTTTGGACATTGATCATTTTTTCAGAGGAATTCTAATGAGCAAGATGGCGTGATAAGAAATTCCTGTATTACAAATGATATGCAGCAGTTCCAAAATGGGGCTTGTGATGGAGGTCTTTCCTCTAGGATAGGTGGTAGCAGGGGGAGCCCACATAATGGTAGATGGGCAGATGCTGGAGAACCATATCCAAAATGGAAAATTGAATCATCCGGGTTAAACTCCTCACAGCAAGCTGATGGAAGAGCGAAAATCAGGTCTCCCTTGTCACATTTTCCTCCAAATAGGATGTTTAATAATGGGCCGTCGAGGTTCCAGAAGGATGTAGCAGGAGGTACAAGGTGTGTGTTATAGAAGTAGTTAGTATAATTTTCTTTGTATCTTTAGTGGGCTGTCAGATCTCCTTATTTGTACTATTTCTATTTTTACTTCTGGATGTGAACAGAATAAGTGGATAATTATGTTATTTCTTTATCTGCTTTGGTGGAGTTATCAGTTTTAGTGGCCTCATCCATGATGAAAATAAACCAATAATAATAATAAATATTGAGTTTGAATGCGGTGAATTCACTGGCAATTATTATTTGATTGAACTAATACCTGCACTTCTGCTCTTGTTCATGCATGGAATAAATTTATATTGTCAACACTCATGTGTCAAACTTTGTCATGGCAGGTCGCCTACAGCTGCATTAATCTGCAAGAACTGTGAGCGTTCTTTTAACAGCAGGCTTTGTATGGAAGAACATTTAAACTGTCATGTCAAATGCGATGAGGAAAACTGTTCATTCGAAGCCTCTGGTCAGCATTTGTATCTTAATCTTTAAACGTGATTTATGTTGTGACGAGACATTTACTGTTGTCCTGCTAAAGATAATAGCTAGGAAAATTGGGACAACCGTCCAATTTAATATTCTGTAGTTAGATATTTCAGTATTTCCTAATGCCTTAAATGTCCCACTCTTTGTTTTAACTTAGTTCTGAAATATATGCTGATTAACACAAATGCAGGGCCTAGTGCCAGTTAATTACTCACGTTTAGAGAGTCAGTTTATATATCTGGCTACTGCGGCATTGTTCTATTTGCAATATTATGCTCGTCTGTGGAAGTGTAACTGTATAAAACTAGATGCAAGGATTGTTCTATTTCATTTTAGATATGTGCTTCATGCAGAGAAGGTATTAAAGGAGCATAAGTTGATTCATCACATGACGCAGAGTTTACAAAGGTGAATCATCTTCTAAACTTATGTGTGGAAATATGCTTCATTGATCATATGATAGTTGTTTTGTAAATGGAATCATTCTATGGTAGTATCTTTTCAAATCAAGTTTCAGCAGAGCTTCTTAACTATTTCCAACTTTTAATTTCTCTATTTTTGATTGATGCTTTATAGGGCTGCTCCACTGAAATCTAAGGAGTCTGTCCTTGAAATTCAGCAGTGGCGTGATGAGCGCAAAAAACATTATCCCACAGAAGCAAATGTAAAACGCAAGGTATGTCTCTTAAGTCATATTTTACATAACGATGTGTGTTGTATTTATGCAATTCATAGGTTGAGTGTGGATTACCTTGGTTCAGGCTCAGCAGATGCAAGAAAGAAGGGCAAGAGGTGAACTTATAGATGAAGATTCAAAAATACGTCGGCAGGCAAGTATATAGAAGTAGAACCCTTATTTCATAATGCTTTAAATGCCGTTCAACTTATAGACAAAGATGCAAAAAACTTTGGGCAGACGGGCATTTAAAATTTGATCCTATTTCTTCTTATTTTCAAAATAGAGGGTCTGGATGTATATGTTCCAGAGAGTAGATATATTTTATCAATGTTGCTATTCGTTTATTTATTTCTGAGTAAGTGAAGGTACTTATTTAAAACATCGACTAACATGAAAAAAATAAATGTACACAGAAAAGCGTATGCTATCTGTACTGGCAAATATATGCAGTGAAAATAGTTGTCTAATGATTGAGATGTGGTGTTGAGTGGCTCATCAATAGTTTTGTCTATTAAGTGTTATAGCTTGTGGGTCTTATGGGGTGTAACACAGCATTAATGATAAAAGAAACTTCACACACACAGGGCTTACCATTAGGTAGACTTTCTTTTCAAAACAGAATTGCAAGAATACATTATAGCAGAGCTTTTCTCTTGCATCATCTATCTTAATTTATTAGCTTTATTCTATGTATTCACCTAGTGACCCCACTATACAGTTTCTGTACATATTGATACAGATGAGTGTTTTTGGTCTCCCATCAGGTTATGGAATGTGTCATTCAATCCGTGATTGAAGTTTCTTTTTTTTTGCTGCCCTGCAAATATTTTTCAGGACTTGCATTATATATTTTTAGTCTATGGCCTCAGGCAACTAATTGTCTGCAGTGTAAAAATTCTCTTTCACACTTTGGAACCTCTGCAAAAATTTTTTTGCTAGGTTTTTTGGATCATTGCCTAGTTTGCAGACTTATAATCTGATTCAGTTTAGACCTCCCAATTTCAGCTTGATGAGGAAACTTATCTACACTTTTGCCGTGTGCCATTTACTGGTTCGCAGGTATTAAGCTTTAGGCTTTCTTTCAAAATGTGTAATAACTTTATGTCCCTATACCAAGTGGATTTTGTCTTGCATTGCAGTATCCCGACTTGCTGCAGTATCACTTGTGGGTATAGTTTCAGGTCCTTGGCTACAGACATAACATTCTCTTCATTAGACTCTTGATCCAGTGAAGAGGTTTCAAATGATTTCAACATATCCTTTTCACTACGAAGTGGATGCACGTGTGATGGCAGTTTTAAATGGAATAAATTTCTCCAACATTCTCTTCAATTATGAGTAGTCCTAATCAGTTGGGCTTCATTTCTTCACGCGAGCAAAATTTATCATGCATTAAGTTGAGCAGTGTTCTGTATCACTTGTTTCGTCTTATATTCTTATTGCTAGAAGAAACACTTATCATTCATATTTAGTTTATCTCTGTTAAAGGTGTCGGTTTCTTCTAAAGTGCTGCGTGAGAACATCTGTAGGAAAGTTCTATGGGCAGGGCACTGCTACCTTGTCACGTAGATCTAAATATATTCCTTTCTTTTATTCTGATCAGAGTTTCAATTTCTAGGAATTTCTGCTAGATGCATCCAAGCAATATATGCCGTGTTACTTAGCTGTTCCTTTTTGCATAAAGCACAGCTGTCATGCTTACCTCACAAATGTTACTATGCTGTTCCTTCTTGCATGAAGTGCAGCTGTCATATGCTTATCTCACAGATTTTACTTTGTTGTTCCTTTCTGCATAAGTGCAGCTGTCATATGCTTAACTCACAAATGTAATTTCTTGACATAGATTCTGACATGTCTTTGTTCTCCAGCGCATGAAGGAGATTCTTGCTAAACAGGCAGAATTAGGACTTCAAGTAGCTGAAGTGCCATCTCATTATATTTCTGATGGTCCATTCTATCAGAAAGGACACCATAAGAGTGGTGCACGGGTAAATTATGACAGTTTTGGCAAGCCAAACAAATCAGACAATTCAGCCATGAAGATACCCCGAATAAATGATTTAACATCCCCAAGGTCTGTCCTGAATCATTTGAGTAGCTTCAAGATTGAGCAACCTCAGGAGGAAGGTGGTACAGCCATTCCCATACCTGAAATTTTGGGCTCTGAAGTTTATTCCTTGTCTCTAATTCCAGAAAAAGATGATAAGAATTGCAAGACCAAAGACAGTGCTTCACAGGTCGCTATCAGTACAGAGGACATATCACTTAATAAGGGTCAGAAGTCTGAGAAATGCCAAAAAATTTGCAAATTCTTCCAACATGGGCGTTGCTTGAAAGGTCAACGGTGTACATTCCGTCATGCCCATAGAGCAAATGACACTCGTAAAGGAGCTATTGTGGCTTCTGAGCTTCCAACAAGAATTACTGTACCATCTAAGCTTCCAAAAAGAAAACCTACACTTCTCGAAAAACTGCTTAGCGGAGAAATTAAGAAGGAAAAAAGCCACTTGCTGCAGATATTCAGGTTTATGGTGAACAACTCTTTTCTCACTGAATGGCCAAATGAGCCCTTGAAATTCTTTCAGTGGTCTAGGGAAGCATCAAACCCTGATCCGGAACAGGCTGAAAGACCGTATTTATCATATTTGAATTCAACTTATGGTATTGATGAAGGGCATACAGATTTAGATGAACTTGATGCTACAAAAAGGGTTCCCATTGGTGAGATGGAGAGCAGCAGCGATGATCATGTTGAGACAGATTTAGATGAAGCGGATGTTAAAGAGAAGGTTTCTATGGGTGAGATAAATATTGGAAGAGATGGCAACCTTGAGGAGGGAGAGATAGAGGAAGGGGAGATTGTATAGTAATTTATTGAAGAAAGACAGGTTAGCGCTAATTACCATGAAGTGGGAAGAGTATTTCTAGTCTTGCTGCTGGCTGTCTGGGATATTTTGTGTTCTGGTAATCTGGTAGACAATTGGCAAACCTCTGATGAGAAATACAAAGGTTTGCATTTTACACTCAAATTTTGTCCGACTTGTGAATCTGTAATATATTCAGTTGTTTGTCTGATCTTGTACAAGGATTGGTGTTTTGATTCATGTACAACCCCTTTTTCATGCTATATAGTATATACTATGATTTTCCATTTGGAAAGCAGTATAATGTACATGCGGCGCTTATCCATGTTGTAATATTTATTTGATACTTGTATACTAGATGTTGCCAGGAATTCATTGAAATCACATTGTTGTTTCCCATTTGCTGTGCGTGTTTTCATTTATGCTCTTTTTAATGGTCCACAGTGCAAAATATCATATAGATATTTATGAATATCAATTCATTATGTGTGATTCAGGACTGAACTTGTTGACCCATTTTTTCTTGCTACATGGAATTGGAACCTTTTGCTTTTTAGGGGAGCAACCTAAAATCTTCCCAAAGCTGCTAGAATTCGGTTACAAGCTACAAAAGACTAATATCATCGATCAATTGCAGAATTATCTTGCCAAGATCTCTATCCTTGAACTACTAACTCAATCCAGTGTGTACAAAGATGTTCTTTACAAAGCCTTGCAAGAGACCACATTACCACGTAACACTGAGCCTTCTCACTTTCTATCTATTGTTAGAGCTATGACTGGTTATGAGAAAACTATTGCCTTAGAAGATGAAGAAATACCTCCGTGAGATATAGTTGATGAACATCACTCCTTTCATAAAAGTCATTATCAACAATATAGGGGTAAAATAGGTTTTAGTTGACAATGTCTCACTGATCGAGCAGTAGCGAGTCTTTTCTTGCACAACTAGGTATTGGTAGACATGCACTCACTAAATCTGATATGATTATAAGGGTTTTTAGCACCAAACTTGGGCCCTTGGAGCAATTACATTAGACACATTACTTGGTCCTAGGATTGTAGCCACAATACCAATGAAGTAAGATACAATATCCTACTTGGAAGACCTTGGATATATAATATGGGCGTTGTCCCCTTTAGTTTACATAGATGTTTGTAAGTTTAGATTTTGTGAAGTAATTAAGCCTTTCAATGCCTTTGTGCTTCATTTGAATGAAAGCAAATTGGACGTTGTAGCATCTCTAAGGGGTCATACTTATGGACAAGATACATGCTTCGCGATATGGCGAGAGTAAAGATCACAACGATTGTGACAGCAATGGCAATAATGTGGCCAAGCAAGTTTCACACCTATTGGTCCATGAGAACATATAGACATGATATGAGTTCATCTTTTGATTGCTGGATAAACATGCTAATCATTCATGTATTAGGTGCATAAAATAACTGCCTTCTTTGACTTAGTGCCGAGGATTGAGGGTTATCCATTCCGCCAAATTCCCTCGGGGCACAATCCGAGCCTCATACCTTTTTGGTTTCAGGTATATGTACCTGGCAAGAATTGATCCTTGGTGGGCTCTTTGTGAGCCAAACTACTTCACCAAGGGACCCCAATGACTTGTTGATAAATATAAGTTCATTTGACATTGGAGTCCTCTTTATCTTACTCGTGAGGATTGTGTACAATTTAGATGTTGCAAAGCAATTGAGCCTCTAGATGCCATTGTGCCTAATTTGAAAGAAAGCTAATAAAGCATTTTGGCACCTCCAAGACTCATACTTACAGGCAAGGTACACACTTTTGAATACGGTGAGAGTAGTAAAGATCATTACGATAGTGACAATGACGTCAATAATTTGGCCAAGCTTAGTTTCACACCTATCGACCCATGAAAATATAAAGACAATATGAATTCATTTGACATTGGAGCCCCTCAATCTTACTAATGAGCCAACACCCAGTTGGATAGGGTGAACCCTATTGTCAGGTATGTAGAGGAGGCGGTAATATGGGTGCTATTGGGCGGATGGTTCAAATGCAAAGGGTGGATGTCCCTTGCATTTGTTCATGTGTTAGTGCAATTCCCAGATAGTGGGGTCACATGTAGGATAGATGTGACTGCAATGGTAGCACATGATTGGGGGTAACTCCTTGAATGGTCGAGTCTCAAACTTAGAGGATTAGTAAGTTGGTGCAAATGTTGTCCTCGAGCGTTGCCTACTCAAAATAAAAAAAGGTACTCTTCCCAAACAACCAAAAGGCATAATGGGTAAAATTCCTATGATGGATAATTGCTACAACGCAAATAACCAACAAAGAGCACATGATTGATTTAAATTACTTTAGAGAAATATGGCTTTTGGATTAAGTGCATGCAAAAGATGTGATATATATTGTTAAGGTTGTAGCAAGGTGAGCAAGGCATAATAGAATCTGTTCCTGCAATCATTCATAAGAATGAACGAGGACTTGGATATATAACACCAGAACATTAATAGATCATGAAGAGCTTCAAATTGAATATTTTACTACAAACAATTATCTGGGAGTAGCGAGCCACAAAATAAAATCAATTACACCTTTTCATGCGCAATTCATGAAGTCTACAAAATCACTCTACCGAGATGGCTAATATAATACAGATTTTAGACAATCATGTATACCCTAAATTTATATGTGACAACTCACACCATTCCTATTAGTGTATGGTTGTTAACACCGAGAGCTCTAGGAAGTTTGGACCTAACGCTTTCCTCGAATTCGAAATTAATTATGATTATCTCCCCTGCAATATAGGATCTTGTAAGAGGAATGTACTGGCAACATAGGGAGCGTGGCACGACACAGATCATCCACTGGACAACTAGAACCGACAAAGGTGAACATTCAAATACTATAGACACTGCAAGAGATTCATGATGAATAAAGAGAACAATGCCCACCAATAACATGAACTACATAGAGTGGTCTCACCATGAGCTTGACATGGATTTGGTTCCTCGTAGCAACATCGAGTTGGAAATTGTCAGGCACTATTGCATAGGTCACATTGTCCTTTGGATTAGGCAATACACTACTCTAGTATGTAAACATAAGAACCACCATGTAGACATTTTCAACACGAGATGCTAAGCAATCATGGCACTGTATGGATGTATAAGAGGTGAACCCACCCTTGTAGACATGCATTGTTTAGTCATTTCAAGATTTGTGCCTGTTCGAGGCAATAATTTTGGATGGCACGAACTTGATGACATCTGTATGTTAAGACGATATGGATTAACAATACGACACACATAATTCTTGCGAGAGGGGGTATCTCCGTGGATTGTGCTACTTATGTGGATTAGGGGATCATTATGTACGAGCATGCTTGCATCGACATTCTTCAACCCCACAATGACCTGGTCAACAAAAGATTATGATTTATTTTGTTTTTGGTGTTTAATGAAAAGTAAAACCCCCTCCCCCCCAAAGTATGTACCCTCTTCTTCACGGAAACTTGTAGACTAATATTGAGTTATGTCTAGCGGTGTGAATCCATGGTGTTGAGTCCTCTAATTGTGTGAGGTGCGTTGGGAAATGTGTTCAAAAATTGTTAATAAGTTGTAAAAGTGGGAAATTGATAATAGTTAGAATGAAGGGGTAAGTTAAATTGTAAGTAAGAATAAACTTATAAACAAAGATGTGAAGTTAAGAGCAAGAAGTTCAAATTTGTGTAAAATGGTGTAGGAACTCAGAAAATGAAAGTGCAAAACTTAACATAAGGAGTTGAGATAAAAGGTTGGTTGTGTTGGCATAGTAAGTAAAGCAAATATGTGTGAGATGCTTGTTGAGTAGTATAACAGAGATAATTATGTTTTATTGGTTAACAAGTTGTTAGAAGATGATATGGAGGTATAATTTTTTGTTAAATGATAAATTTATGAGAAACAATAAATGATATAATGTACATGTGTGAAGAACCAGGAGATTAAAAAATGCAAACATAGTAAGGGATGTAATGACATTTGTCTATTGATATTCGAGTAGATAACAATGGTAGTGGAAACTCAAATTAACAAGCAATGAAATCGTGCGTGCATGCAACGATAGTGGAAACTCAAATTAACAAGTAATGAAATGGTGTGTGCGTGTGCGTGTGTGTGTGTGTGTGTGGGTGGGTGCGCGCGTGTGCATGCGAACCCCATACAGAGAAACCGATAGGAAAACTGTATCTTAGAAAACAAAGCCTCAAGTGTGAATTTTGAAGATAACGCCTCAAATATAAGAAAGCAAAATCATATTATGAAGGTAAAGTAAGTTGATTAAATCAAAACCTAAAAGTTAGGAGGGAAAGGAGAGGAAAAAAATGTAAAATTAATGGGGTGCAAGTGTTTGAAAAATGGGAATAATGGAATTTGTAAACTACAACACACACAAAAATGTAAAATTAATGGGGTGCAAGTGTTTGAAAAATGGGAATAATGGAATTTGTAAACTGCAACGCATGCACGCACGCACGCACGCACGAGAAAGAATTAGATATAGCTTTGAGAAACCCATCTATACTCGCTCAACTGGTTGGATATAACTAGAAATGACAGGTCCAACTGGTCCTATATAAATAGAGGGGCTGACTGGTCAACTATAGATATTGGGGGCCCGACCGCCATATATAGAGTTCAGGGCCAACTGGTCGCCATACCATATAACACAACCTAGATATAGATATAGGGACCTTTGATGTATAAAATCTATGGGCACTCGACCCAACCCTAACCCCCTATCTAGAACTATATAGTTCAGGGTGAGGGCACTCCTCATAGCCATAACCGTCCTCGATCCCATCCCAACCCCAATGTAGATAAGCCCTATATAGAGATATGGCCTCCGATGGCGGCTCTATATGATGTAGATAAACCCTATATAGAGATACGAGCCAGATGAGAAATTCATTCCTAGATAAGAAATTACTAGCTCATATACTTTGGTGCCTATTATATTGTATCAGGGGGGGATAAAGGCCATATATCCATTTGGGAAGATTGATCTGATGACCCCATAGAATCTGAACGGGACTAGGGTGAATACAAATATTGGGTTGGGCCCCCTCCCAATGGCGGCTCTATATGGGATGGACTCGCCCAATGCGGCCCAACCCCCATCCCTTTAGAAAGGCGAGGGTCGACCTACCAACAAAGCACTCCCCCCTGGAGGGCTTGCCGGTGAAGGTGAGGGCTGGTCGTTTTGTTTTGTTAGGGACGACCCAAACCTAATCCCTAAGTCTCTAAAGGAGAGGGAGGGTATTCGTCCCTTTGATACTTAGGACTTTATCTCTTCGGGACTTAATACTTTGTTTAACAGTAGGTGCCACTACAATTCTTTTTGTTGTTACACCCCTAACGGGGGTCTCCCTCGAGAGGGGGGTTATAATCCTTCGTCCTTTGTTAATGGCGTCACACCCTCCCCCTGGAGTTAATTGAGTTCATTTTGTCTTTGGGGTTATTGAGGTTAACCCCCTGGGGTTATCGGGGCTACACCTCCCATGAGATTAAGGTGTATAACACGTTAATGTTGTTCTTGGGGTTGAGGGGTTAATTTTGTTTTTTGTTTTGTTTTTGGGGTTATAACCCCTTTGGGGGTCTCCCCCGAGAGGGGGATGGGGGAGACTTGGCGTTAATGTTGTCTTGTTTCCTTGGGGTTTATGTAGTTATACCCCCAATGGGGGTTTACCCTATTAGGGGTGCAAGGGGGGGGGGGGGGGGGTTCTCATCCACTGTTACTACAAGAATTGTCATGCCGAGGGCGGCTATAGTTATAGTTCCCTATCCAAATCGGTTGCTAATGAAACTCTATCTCTATACAGTGCCGATTAAACTATATACTACACTCCCTCGACATAGGAACACGAATATATTGATAGAGGCAGACCCATCTCCCATCTATATAGAGGGGAGGGTGCCGACCGACGACCATGAACTGGACACAAGTAGCTTGATCGATGCCAGATCTATAGATAGGGCTCCACCACACAGATCGCCGGGGGATCTCTCCTCGCCAAATTTTAGACATAACAAAAAGTCGGGCGTTGGTTGAGTGTGGCTATAGTCGAGTCGCTAAAGGCACTCTGACGGGGTTGGCTGGGCTGACTCCTCAGCGGGACAATTAAGTTTTAGTAGGAAGGGTAAGGAATATATATATATATCTCAGTAAATGAAACCTTGAATGTGAATATTAAAGATAAGGCCTCAAATATAAGAAAGTAAAATCGTATTATGAAGGTAAAGTACGTAGTTAATTAAATCAAAACCTAAAATTTAGGAAGGAAAGAAGAGGATAACTTTGTAAAATTGACAAAGGTTCAAAAAATGAGACTAATGAAATTTGTAAACTAGAATTAAGGGTTGTAATAAGTAAATAGAAGCTCCTATGAGAACATGATAACAATGTATAATGCACTAATTAAGAGGTGTGTTGAAGACTTAGGTGAATCACAACATTCATTCAATCAAGCATGTGCTCAAGGGAGCAACCAAAACACAACATTTAAGCAACTATGGAAGAGAGGATAAGGGGATGATTTCTTATACAATTAACAAGCAATGAATTGATTATGCTAAAATGAAAAATAATAGCCTAATCTAATGTTATGGTAGCAGTAAATAAATGAATATTGAAATGTTGAAATAATACCCAAACAAACTAAGTTAGAAAATACGAAACCCTAATGTGCAAAGAGGGTTAGAAGAGCCTTAACTGATTCGCAGAGGTTGCTAGACTGTGTCGCAATGGAGACCGACTAAACTGAGATGGAAGACCATTACATAGAAGCCTGGAAAAATGTAGATCCGACAAATTTGACTGGATTGGGGCACTTGGAGAAGGATAGGGGCACTTGTGGGTGCTTTGGTATGGAATTTGGGCACCTTGGTCTGCGTAGATGCTCAGAAAATTTCATCTGAGGTGTCACAAGAGGTCTGCACTTGGTTGCCTTTTGTCACATGCATGTCACTGAATTTCGTTGAATGTCTTTGTAAATCCGAAATGAATTAATCACCTGCAAAACCCCAAACAAAACATCAAACCCTAAAAAAGAAAGATGCAAATGAAGGGGTCAGACTGTCCTCAACTGCAAAAATGGACTTATCATTGAGCGCTGCACTACATCTCAGACCCAATGTAGCTCTGTGTGTGTGGAATTGTGCCCTAGGTTGCTCTTGTGTCAGTCGCACTTTGTGAGTAGCGAACAAGTAACTAGATGTAGAATGTAAATAATGTGTGCATGGAAACAATAGACTCCCCTCCTATGAAGTGTGATGCAGATGAATCAACCTTTGTCCCTTGTGATGGAGCTAGATGGATGTAAATGGAGCTATAGATGCCTTTGATGGATGCAACCTTAGGTGGAGATAGTAGATGCTTAGTGCTTGATCCTTTATTATGATCACATAGCTTTATATTTATATGATTCCTTTGCTTCAATTTCGTAATTAACCTGGAAAAGGATGACTACCAAGCTTAAACGACTAGAAAGGACCCAACAAGTGTGACCAAAGTACAAAGAGGACAAGGGCGCCTAGACGCTGGTGTTGACGTCCAGAATGACAAATGTCGAAAGGTGAAAAGATAGACTGAGAAAGTAAGAGTGCAATACTGAAAGCAGACACATAAAGCAAATAAAGGTGGCCAAAGACATGGATTAATCATTACTTTTCATACTTAGGAATTATGTAAATAGTAGTATGTAATCAAGACTAAATAATTACTCAAAGTGTGTGATTTGCCCCCACTTTATGTTGGTGAGTAGAATGCTCGGTAACATAAAGTAGATAGAGATGCGTACCTGATATCCATGTAGATTGATGTAGAAAATGTGCCGAGGGACTAGACAAAGCGTGGAGTGATAAAAAGATGGAGTGTGGAGACTAAAGATGAAAAAGTGTAAAAGGTGATGAAAATGAACCTAGGGCGGAAACACGTGTGTAGATGTTGATGTATATGCGATGTACCTATTGTTAGTATCATGTTGATGTTGTTGTTGATGATGTTGATTGCTTGCTTTCTAGAGATTTGGATAACCGAAGGCAAATATAAAACAATAATATTAACAAAAATAATAATCTTTGTATTATATTTAATCTGTTCACGCTATTACAACATCACATATTTATAGGGATAACCATACCAAAATTTTGTTCCGATCCCTCGTCAGGGATCCCTTGCGTTCGGAACGTTGCAAAATCCCTTCCCGGGAAATCTTAGTTTTCCGAACTTAGTCGTTTTTGGTCTTTTTGGCCGGGCGCATATAATGACTATGCAACATCAACTTTTGATGCGCCCCCTTTAAACCCTTTGGCGCATGCTTTCTTGTGTTAGCAGGCGTTTTTGTGCGCCTCTCTATGTTGAGTCTTTCCTGCGTGCGCCAAGGCGCGTGCGCCTTCCTGTCAACATATCTTTTGTTGCGCCTCTTTTTGGTGCGCCAAAGGCACACATATTCCTCTGTCAACACCACTTTCGGTGCGCAAAGGCGCACATATCTTCGTGTTGACAAGCATTTTGGTGCGCCAAAGGGCGCATGTTTTCTCGTGTCGACAGCTCTTTTGGTGCGCCACTTGAAAAGGTTGGTGGCGCATTTATTGCTACCTCGCCTATATATAGGCGCGTCTGCGCTGTCATTATCACCAGAGCAATCACGTGACTATTTTCATTATTTTCTCTGAGCTTGTCAGCGCACCTGCCCTGTCGCTTTCGAATTGCTTTGTGGACCCGTTTTCACGCATTTCTTCGTTATAAAAAGCCGGGTAAGAGGTCCTCCTTCTTTTGTGCTTCATGTTTGTGGTTTTTGGCTGTTTGTGGATATGATTTGGATTGAAAAGGAATGAAATCATGAATTTGCTTCCCCCCTGCTGTCTTTCCACATTTCCTCCTCCTCTTTCCAGATCTGCTGGTAGAGGAAGCTCTGTTCTGAGATGATAGCTTGAAACCCCTTTGTTTAAGCCATTTCATCACCCAAATGAAACTTGCAAAGAGAGCTTAACCATATGTAAACCCCTCTGAGAGAAAAACTGAATCAAAGTTTTAAAGGAAACTGTATTTTCCTTTGGCGCATTGGCATACCATGCAACATCAAGGACAGTTGCGCCCTTGGCGCATCTGTCGCCCCTGTTACACAAAGATAGGCCGCGCCAATGGCGCGCATTTCCTGCCTGCTACATCATAAAAAGATGCGCCCTCATGGCGCACTTCCCTCACTTGCTGCAAGCGCTTTCCGTGCGCCCTCTTGGCGCATCAGACTTGAGTGTAACATCATAAATTCCTGCGCCCCTTAGGCGCACCCAGCATCCATGTAGCAGTCTTTTTCTATGCGCCAAGTGCAAAGCTATAAACGGCGCAGGCGCGTCCCTCATCGCAACAACATTGTGTCATGCAGACCTTCCATGCGCCGCGCCAAGTTCCCCTTCGGCGCATGAACATATGATGTTACACGCATTATTCCTGCGCCCTTTGGCGCACCCTGTACCCGTGTAACATGAAAATAATCTGCGCCCTTTATAAAATAAACACATGGCGCAGGCGCACTTGTGCTTACAGCAACAAAAATGCACTCTGCAGTGTCTATGCGCCATGCGCCCTTTGGCGCTGATTTAACCCTTGCAACACCCTTTTCCTGTGCACCTTGTCTATTTAGCTCTGCAATCTGCAATATCCATGCGCCATGCGCCCCGAGGCCTTTAAATTGCTAACTCTTTCTTCTGTCAGCATTTCAATGGAAAATCAAGCAGCTGACATGGCTTTCTTCAATTGGGTTTCACTTCTTATTCTTGCATATCAGTAGCTAAGTTCAGAAAAACATATGTCAACATCAAGCAAGAGACCTACCAAATCCAAAGGCAAGGCCAAGCTCACAGAAGAAGAAATGAAGTATAAGTATCAGAGGGTCAGAATGCCCGACTCCCAGGCCGAGTGTGACCTGGACATCAGAGACTCAGAGTTGGGTCATATTGATATGGAGGAATTCTGGGTCAGGACTCAGAAGGTCACAAGAAGTCCATGGATGGACAAGCTGATAGGCAGTGCCCTGCACTTTGCTGGGGGAATCCCAGTCAGCGCCGTTAACAATGAATTCATGATGGTGGTTGCCCGGTGCTACAATAAAGACACAAGATGTGTCGTAAATGAGAAGGGCGAGGTCATAATTAACCTCACTGCCCGCCACTTTGAGATAATACTCGGCATTCCTCATCACCGACACTTTGTGGCCGTCAGCCGAGAGGATTGTATCAAAGCCTGGGACGACCATGAAGATCAGTGCATGCAACTGATGAATGAAGTCTATCTGAAGAACAAGAAAGTAGTGACCCGTTGGCCACAAATCATTCACCGCAGTGATTTTTCAGAGGAGCTCAGTGACACCATCACGTTCCTGAGCAGGGTCTTTGGGCTTCCTGACGCCCACTATTTCCACAAATGGATGCTGCGGTATTTAGAAACAATGAACAAAAATGTGCCCGATCAACGCTTCGAATGGGCAGAAATTATAAGCAGCACGATATCAGAGCAGCTGCAACAATTCCCCACAACGGGGAGGTTCTACATGAATTCCTATGTTGTTTATGCTGCAGCTTCTGAAAGGGACTATCCAGCTCTGATGCGGAGTGGGGTTTGGCCCCAAGTTAGAATCTATGAATACTATCCAGAGCTGAAGCTGGAGAATAGCATCCCTCAATTTACAAAGATCAATGATGCATTTTTCTATTTCATCATCTGCCTGTTGAGGCCGAATATGACTTACGGTCGCACGACCAAGAGCATCGTGGCAGCCACTGAGAAATGGGGGGCCCTGTTCACCCAATTCCCCACATTCACTTATCTGAGAGCGGCTAACTTCTTGGGAGAGCCAACTAGACTGCCAAGATATGCTGGGCCCAAGTTGATTCTGCTAGAGCTGTCAAGACAGCTAATCACTTATCATGAAAAGTGCCTAAAAAGAAAGAAGGGTGGAACTCCTTTCCCCCTCACAGTGGGTAGATATACATGTCTTACTCACCACAAGGCAAAGGACATGTTTGCAGAGCTGGAGCTACTAAATCTGAAACATGACTTCCCGGCAAGGCCTACCTTCGACCCGAGAAATTGTCTGCCAAGGGCTAAGCTCGATCCGATCCACGTCCCTCAGATCGAGGATATCTACATTGACCTATATCATGAGTTGGAGCTCAGGAGGAAAGACCATTCTCGTTTGGCCTTGGCAGAAATCATTCAATATGGGGTAGCCATCGTCCCCAAAGGCTACCAAACTACCGAAGAGGAAGTGGATCAAGTATATCTTGACACAGGTGGGGATGATTGGCCTTTTGCGGCAGTTGATAGGACTAAAGCACCTCAGAAAATTGAGGAGAGGGTCAAAGAAACTCTGCGCAGAATAGAGCATTGGTGCCGAATGAACGGACTCATCTACCTCGGGGTTGATTTCACAACCTCTCCATTGGGTAACGCACCTTCTCGATCTAAACAGTAGCCTAAAGGCAAGGGTAAAGGTAAGGAGGGTGAGTCCAGCACTACTCAAGAGGAAGCTCCTGCAAGTCCTCCTTCCGCTGCACCCGAACAAGTTGTAACTCTGGCTTCTCTAGAGAAAGGAAGCGGAAGAAGATGTTCCAATAGGCCCATCCACTCAGGATGTCGCCACTGCTGCAACAACCGAGGTCCCTTCTGTCCCTTCTTCTTCTCCTCCTTCCCCTCCTCGAGTGACTCAAGCGACCATTCCTTTGGTCGTGTCCTCTCCCCCTTCTTCTACCATTCCTCCCGCTTCTTCGTCCATCTTCTCTTCTCTCGCGGACCTGTCCCCCTCCATTTCTTCTCTCATCTCTGAGCTCCCTTCCCTTCCTATGTCTTCCTCTCCTGCAGTATCTCTTCCTCCCGTGAGCACTTCTTCGGCCTCCCTCTCGATGCCGCCTCCAAGTGTCTCCACGTTTTTCCCTTCTACTACTGCAGCTGCCCCCTTCTCTGTTTCTGGCCCTTCTCCCATAAGTCCAGCCTGGATCTCCCAGCACTTAAGTCAGCAGAAAAGGAAAGTTCCCATCGCTCCGATGGACTTTTCCGTAATCCCGTCCAAAGGGGCAAAGAAGCAGAAGCCCGTCACACGCTTCTCTCAGAGTGCTTCGGGAGAGAGGGTAATGGAGATCGCATACCCCAATCCCCTCAAGGATAAAAAGGATCTGTCTCCGACAGATTATACAGTGACCCAAGTCACAATGGGGACGTCTTCTGAAAGCCTTCAGGGAGAGGCCCTATCTGCAGTTGACGCCCTCTGCAAGAAGCTTCAAGAAACAAAAGAAGAGAAAAGGCTATTGAAAGAGCAAAATAAACATCTGCTCCAAGCCTTACAGAAGATGGGCAGTGCACCTCCCACAACTGCCGCCGAGACTCCTGAGCCTCTGAGCCAGGATAAAATTAATGAATATGCAAAGATCGGCGAGCAGGGCATGGCAGTTTCAGCTTGGAGGAGCCAAATCCTCAAGGACAGTGAAAGAGTGATCGCCAAGTTCTCTGATTTATATCTGAACATCAACAAGGTGAATAAGGAGCTCCAAGCGTTAGCAGGACCCATATCAGAAGAGCTGGACCATGCTAGGCTGCAGCATGAGACCTTTCAACAAATGTTCGACTGTTCAGTCGAAGATCTGGTCAAGTTCGGCGTCTTCGGTCATCCCAGGGCCCTCAATAAAGTCATTTCAACCCTGGACTACCGGGTGGATCAACTGGAATTTGTCCTTGAAAAGATCGATAAGGTGAAGGAAGAAGCCCTGGACGCGATGCACCAAATGGAACAAATCATTCTCAACATGTCACCAGGGTTGCTTACTCCTTCCTTCGCCTTAAGAAAAGTTGATGAAACCATCTGGATCTTCAAGGAGATCGTTTCACAAGGGCTGGGGCCAGAGGTCACTTTTGACGCGGAGTCCATCAATAACCTGCTGGCCTGTCGGGACTTCATCGGGTTCCTCATAGAAGCAGAGAAAGAATATTCCAAACTCCCAGAGAAGCTCATAGATGAGCGGGAGACTTGCGAGGCGATCAGTGAGCGACACAAGGATCCTTCCCAGGATCAACTAGGGCCCATGATCAGCAAGTTCATGGAATACCGCGCTCAATTCCACATCTCGTCACCTGAGCAGCAGCAAAAGCAGGCTACCCCCTTTCAGCCGCAGGATGACGACGATGAATAGCTTCTCTTTCTTCTTCTTCTCTCTCTTCTTCGACTTTCTTTTTGTGAATATCTGGAGTATGTTGGCACAAATGATGACATCATCCATGTTGCACCATGGGATGATGTCATCCATCAAGTTGTCAAAAGTCAACATGACTTTGAGATATTTTGTATATCCTTGTAGATATTTTGTAAATATCTTTGTAAATAGGTGGTTGGCTCCTTTTTGCCTTCTTTTCTTTCCTTCTTCTATATATACCCCAATACTTGTTGTGTTGGGCATGAGTGAATATCTTTCAGATGAAAAATAGAAGTGAGGAGAATAGACTTTGAGCTTTTTGTAACATAAAGAATTATTAATACAATATTTAGACTTTGTGCTGAATACGTGTGTTATTTGCATTGGATCTTTCTTACGTTAGATCTGTGTGCTTGTTCTGTTGGATCTACTTCTGTTTTATTGTCATTTATTCATCAGTATTGCTTTGCTCGTTTATGCAAGTAGGTTTGGCTCTGTTTACTACCAATCCCAAAACATAAACCCTCTGACCTTTCTGCTTTGGAATTCATTTCTTTTCTTTCTTCGGATCTGATCTTTCTCCATCCTCTCTTTCATTCCTTTCTTTTCGCAGTCGAAACACCCTACTGGGATGAGATCCCAAACCCCCGAAGGCAGAATATTGTGAGACTTGCACAGATTCCTGCTGGTAGAATAGCAATAAACCAGTTTCGCTTTGCTGACTCAAAGAGGGGCTATGCCCTACACACTATTGGCTTGTCTATCCATGGATCTGCCAACGTGACAGATTTTTGGACCAACAAAACTGTATAGAATTCATAACATTCATCCCTTAGTGTGAACATTATTAATCTCTGACTTCACCCCCTTAATGTGAACATGAAAAAAACCATATTTTGAAGAAGTTGAACCACCTCCTGAAAGCACTAGTTAGACTAGGTACAGACTCCATAGATTATCTCTTTACCCTCGTAAAGGCGTAGTGTCAAGACAAATTATGTAGGAATGCTCCTTTCCTCTTTGGGTTCTTGTGGGACTTTCTCTTCCTCCTCGGACGCCTGAATTTTGAATCTCCAAGATCCACAAGTTTGACACTGATTGGATAACCATCCGTGGAGTCTACATCAAAATTTTCTCCTGCTCCCCAAAAGTGAGTTTTCTGAAAACATGAATCTTCCCCAAAATTCTGGAAAGGGTTTTATTCGACAAACCAACACGCAATAAACATGAACACTGAAATGCACTGAAAACAGAAATCACACTACACACATGTCACTAGATTAGTGTGTGGCCCCGTTGTTGGTGACTAACGATAGGTCGCTGATTAACCTCCAGCTTCTGATGCCGCTGTCCTCTAGTGTGACGCTGCTAACTTAACGGAATTTGAATTGAGGCTTAACGGTTGCCAGGATGTAGGGTAACACCAAAAATATGTCCATAAGGCAATTTTGTTTTTTTACAATTTTGGACTTTTTTACGACTTGACAAAGATAACAACACTATTTGAGTTTTCACACCACTATTGCTTTGACACTTATACAAGACTCTTTTACATTGACAACTAACTTTCAAAACAATACTTATCAATTTGAATGACTCCACACAAAACCTGTTAATGAAAAAAATGAAACTATTGATACTCAACTTTGCCTTATGACGTGTATAGTACAAATCAATGCACAACACAAAATATTTCACTAGGTCTTGTAGCTAATGTGTCAACTCCTTTGAATTGTCACTCGTATATGTATGAGTACCAGAAACTACTGACAACCATTTTCTCTTGATAGATCTGCAAGAAGACTAATACCAAAAAATGTCTGCTTTTGATGTATCATTTGCTGCCAACCATGCATTAGTTGCAATTGGAATGGAGAGCAAGTTGTGGTTGAGACTAGTAGCTCAATGAAGAGCTGTTCACAAATTTCAGAGATCAAAGCATTGAAAGTTGTATCAACACCATACACAGTTCAAAACATAGACGTCTGACTGCTTGCTCAAATTAGGCGCCCTTGAATCATACTTCACCACCATGCTGATCACGAAGGCTATGAAATTGGCATAATCTTCAATCCTACATGCTGAACGCTATGGGGATGATGTGATGTGAAATCTAGGGGTTGACGCCAATAGATCAGGCCAACGTATCCATGAAATGACTGCATTGATACTGGTTTAGAATGCACGTCAAGAGCGAGAGACTATAAACACTATGTTGTGGTAAACTCAATGTAAATGTGGCAAATCCACTTGAGAAATGCAAAATCGAGGTGGATCGAAAGACTTAAACATATGCATGTGGATCTGGATGCTTACTTTTGATTCACGAACATGTGGACAACACACGTGGGTATGACTTCAATCAATTGTGTGGATGGTTTGAAATGGCATTAAATCAATCCTACAAAACTATCACTTTGCACCGATTTTACCAACCAATTGTAGTGTGTACATCAATTCCTAAATTATATATCTTCCATCAGCGAACCTCAAAGACAGAGAAGAAAATGATCTTACACGGAGAAACTCAAAAACAAATATATCATATGATTTGACTCATTAATCTGAGGCAAATAAATTTTTTATAACATTGGCCCATTCACATGTTTAATCCTCCATTTCAAGCACAAGAACAGAAACCTACTTTGATACCAAATCTAGAGATTTGGATAGCCGAAGGAAAATATAAAACAATAATATTAACACAAATAATAATCTTTGTATTATATTTAATTTGTTCACGCTATTACAACATCACATATTTATAGGAGATACTACTCCTATTTTCATGGAGGCTGTCCAACAACTCTCCCCATAATTCTCTCCACAAACTCCTATATTTGTGAGTTAGTTGGTTAACCAAATCTCACGTATAAACAATATTAGTTATAGTTGTTTAATATAACAACTATTAATCCTATATTATTAATATTAGTTATATTAACTCATCATGAATAATATTACAATTTACCCATATATATTATCCCCATGATAATATATTACATTATTTAAATGTTCACACTACAAACTATATAGAATTCCTAACATGCTTCCCATAAGGACAAGCCTGCAAAAGAGAAGACGATCAAGTAGTCAAATACGCATGTATATGTATAAAAAACATGTAATGAAGTATGTAAAAGAAAAATGCTAAATTAATGAACAAAAACAAGTGCACTTGATCTGTGATGAGGAAATAGTGTAGAAAGGATCCTGTAGATGATGTCGTGTGAGTTTTTTGGGCGATCTCACGCCACTGCAATGAAGAAGTGTAGGGAGAAATTGTCTGGTTTATCCTCCAACCTTTAACCGTTTCCCAAAATATAAGAGATCTCTGTACTGTCTCGTTTTTTGGGCGATCTAACACCATGACAGAAGTAGTGTAGAGAGGAAGGTCTGGTGTTATCTTTTAACCATTAACAACTCCCTGGAATAAAACACCACTGCAGATGATGTGTACTAACACATGTGCTAAGGACAACCCGCCATGTAAAATCCGTTGTGTATGAGTTCTGTAGACTGTGTTGAACCCAATCACTGTATAACTACCCCTTAGTTATAGGCGCTCCAAGAAAGACATCGCTGTACTAAGGACCCAAGTCTGATTGTGAGCCCTGAACTGAAGTTGTATTGGTACCTGTGTACTGTGTACTATGTGTAAACTGTACTATGTAAACACCCAAATGATGCCCCCCTCTTTGGGGGCACATGCGACGTTGTAGGAGGAGTATGCGGCCCAAAAGAGGACCAACTGTTGAAACTATGCCCTGTAAGGGGAAGGGGATGTGCTTGGTAAAAACCAAGGCACATGCAAACAAGTGGCTAAAAACAAGTGTTAGTACAGACAAAGACAAACATGCATGTATAAGACAAAGTGTAAATACATAAGACAATGTGTAAGCCAAATATGTAAGTAAAACACAAAGAAGACAATGTAGACCATGAAAAGTGGGTTGCAAACATGGGACACCACTCATGATGTCACAAGACACTCAAGGCCGTAGTGGACCAAAACAACAAGTGTGCACACAAGACAAAGGGCAAAACCAATCCCGAAAACAAGACAAACAATGACAATAAAGTACAAACAATGTAACAGATAACCATGGAAGGAAAATAGTCCTACAAAACAAATGTTGCACATGAAGCACCGTTAGCATGTTAGAAAGATAAAAAGTATGTCAAAGCATGTATAATATGATAAAGTAGTGTGCTATGAAACAAAATGAAACAATAACACCTGTAATGTACGAAAGTGGATGCCCCTAGGAGCCGTTGTGGGACTGGTACGAGGTATTATGCCAAACATCCATGCTGCGTGTAATGGATCTATATAATTTGTGATCACAACTAGAAAAAAAGTGAACACACATGTGTGTATGGAAAGATAATGACATACAAGATATCTATCTAGCATGTGTAATAAAGTGAACATGTACAAGTAAATGTAAGCAAGAGTAAATGTAACCAAGATATGCAATATGTTGTGGATGGATGGAATGGAATGTAAAGTGAATGATAGGAGCCACATGCCCCCCGAGTGAATGGAATTTGTATGCAATGAGGTTCATTTATTTATGCCCCCTCAGTAGTCAAGAATGAACCATAAACGAGAGTGTGTCATTGAGAATTGGTCAAACTATGTGTTGTATGTAGTTGATGAATGTGATGAATGGTGAATGTGTAGTGATGATATGCGACATAGAGATGAGGTGTGAAAATGTGTGATGATTTAGCCTAAAGCGTATATCACGACAAGATGATAGAAGAAGTGATGATTTAGCCTAAATCATATATCACTAAATGATGCAAGCGAAAGTGATGATGTAACCTATAGCGTATATCACTAATCTAGGAATGTTGCATGAGAAAAAGATTGAATGGTTGAATGTGTGAGTGTGATGAGGTCCATTTGTGATGTATACCCTCAACAGTCCAGTATGGACCGTGAGACTAGAGTGCGTCATCGGGTAGTGAGTGCAATGCATAAAAGTAGATGAGTAGATTGTGTAGATTAATGTGGTGATGAGGAAATGTCATGATGTGTAAAGGGTGTAATGTAGGATGTATAGTATGGAATGCAAGATGTGTAGATGATATAAGATGTGTAGATGTATAGTGTATGTAAGATGTAAGTCTTAAAATGGAGGATGTAGGATGTAAGATGTGAAGATGTGTGATGTGTAGTGTCTATTGTGTAGTGTGTGAGGTTCATGTGTATAGGATGCCCTCAACAGTCAAGTGTGAACCGAAGCACAAGAGTGCGTCATCGGGTAATGTCATGCTACTAGCATGTGTGTAGTAGTGAGATGTGTGTTGAGAATGATAGGGGGGGGGGGAATACACATGATGCCCCCCAAGTGTGTAGTGGTGAGTGAACTATCCGATGAAAGTAAAGGATGAAGGTCCTCTACTCAATGATTATGGTGATGAAAGTGTGTGATCATGCTCTAGGAGTGGTGGTATAAAAGATAAACATTGTGCAGGTGAGTGAAGCCTATGTGCATGTGATGGATGAGTATATGATGTATACCGTGTGTAACAAAATGTGTAGGGGATGGAGACCTATGTGCAAGTAGAACGTGGTGGTGATGGACACCTATGTGGAATAAAACGAGGTGGTGATTTACGAGAGATGCAGTAACTATCCTAGGAATGGACCTATATTACTTTTTTGGACTAACAAAGCGATGAGATCGTGTGGGTCGTGTGCGAATAGGCGAGATAGGAGAAGATTGTGGTTTAGGTGTTAGAGTCATGACTCAATAGATGGACTTGGTGATGTGGTGGCGACTGCGAAAGGAGAGTGCGACCATGGATTAGATGGAGGTACACCATGGATAGAAATGACTTGATTGTTGTGAATGAACTTTAGACACAAATGATTCATGGAGATGATAGACTTAGACCTACGGATCCAATTGAGACCTAAGACCATGTCACACCCATCAACTGCTTGTCCCACAAGAAAGGGTACAAGCATAGTGAGAGGACCTACCGTAACATGAAGTTTGACAACACCATATGAATTGTTCATCAAATATGAAATTTGTGATAGTGGATAGCCAATAGCGATGAGAAGTGGAATAGAACATGCATTGATGGGCCATGATGGATCAACCTTAGTATTATTGATATGGATAGATCTGATAGAGGCATTAATGTGTAAGTGATTAGAAGAGAATGTGGCATGGTGATCACGATCAAAGAAAGAGATGAGTGGAGAAATGTCAGTGTTAGCAACTAAGAAATCAAGGGCCCCCGATGTAGGAGGAGGTACTGCACAATATGTATGATTAGCCGATGAATCAGAAAATTTCTTGTCATGTTTTGGAAGTGGGTTATTAAATATTTTGAGCTTATGAGTTTTGTTGATTGGTGCAGAGTCTGTAGGCTCTAGGAATTCAAGCTTGTTGTTATTGATAAGATCTTGGATGATTGTGTGGAGTTTGAAACACCTATTTGTAGAGTGTCCCACACATCGATGATAGTCGCATCAAAATTTCTCATTGTAATTTCTTCCTTTTGGTCGCGATGGGTCTAATTCAAGTGGTGGAGGAAGCATGATAAGATTTCTCTCAAGAAGCTATTGTAATATGAGATGTGGAGCAATAGGGAATTTGGTGAATGTACGCTGAGGTGGATGCCATTGAAGCTCTTTGGTAGTAGGATACATTTGACAATAATTTTTGTGTCAAGAGGTTCAATCATTGAAGGTTTGAATGTTGACTTGCTTTGAAAATGTGTAGAAGATGATGCTTGTTCTTGATATTTAAGCTTGCCGATGGATAAAAGCTTGGTTTCGTGAAGCTTAAGAGTATGACATAGTTGGTCAAATGAGGGAGATGTCTCAAAGAGAACACTTTCCTGAAGAGATGGTAGTAGACTTTGAATGAATAAATCCTGAAGCTCAGAGTCGGCGAGCACGTTAGACATTTTAGCTAAGTTGTTTTTGTATCACAAAACATAGTCCGCTAAGTGTTCATTAGATCCTTGTTTTAGTTGTGTGAGTTGAGCATAAGAGATATTGGAGCTGATGTTGATAGAGAAGTGAGTAAGAAGCATCAGAAAGATGCGTAAAAGATGTTACCGAGTGAACATGTAGGTCATAGAACCAACACATCACATAATCATGAAGACTACGAGGAAATATCTTAGCTAGGAGAATGTGATCATCCAAAAAATCTAGACAAGCCACATGGAATACTCAGAGATGCTCTTGTGGGTCACCATGGCCATTGAAAATAGGTAGTTTAGGGGTGAGAAAATTTGGTGGAAGTGAATAAGTGGATATAACAGGCAGGAATGGAGTATGCAGTAATATAGTGGAGTCCAAAGATGGAGACACACGAGAAGTAGCTTGCCATAATTGATGAATTTGTGCTTGAAGGTCTTGATAAAGGGAGGATAGATCTTGAGTGCCAGCGGAAGGATCCTACCACGTATGAGAAACAAGAGGTGGGGTATAGTGATTAGTAGGAGTAGGGATAGAAACAAGAATGGTGGAAATGGGTGGAAGAGTAGAAGCAAGTGGTTGAGTAGCAACGGTGGTGGGAATAGCAGTAAAAACATTAAGCTCTGCAAGGTTTGTAGCTTCCTCACGAGCAACATATAAAAACAAGTCTAGATCTTGGGGATGCTCAACGATATGATCATTAAGGGCTTTAAGATGGGCTTCAATAAATTCTTCAGAAGATTGAGCCATAGTAATAAGAGGAGAAGACATCGAAAGGGAAGGTGGCTTCGAAGCGTGGCTCACCAAAATGATTATTCTAAAATGTTAAATAATAGCCTACTCTAATGCAAGTTTGCAGTAAATAAATAAGAATACTGAAATAACTGAAATAATACCCAAGAAAACTAAGTAAGAAATGTATGAAACCCTAATGTGCAAAGAGGGTTAGAAGAGCCTTAGCTGATTCAAGAGGTTGCAGGATTGTGTCGCAGTGGAGACCGAGCTGAACAAAGAATGGAAGACCGTCACACAAAAGCCTGATAAAATGTAGATCCAGGTATTTGACTGGACTAGGGGCACTGGAGAAGGGATAAGGGCGCCTAGGGTGCACCTTGGTCTATATTTGGGTACTTTGGTCTGTGTAGAATGCTCAGAAACCTCCTTTCACAGGTGTCACAAGATGTTGCACAGCCTTCGTTGTCTTTTCACGTGTATGTCACTGAATTCATTGATGTCTGTCATAAACCGGTAATGAATGAATCACCTGCAAAACCCCAAACAAAGACATCAAAATCCTAAAAAAAAAAATGCAAGTGAAGGGGTTGGACTGTCCTTAGCTGCCAAAATGACAGACTTATCACTAAGCGCTGCACTACATCTCAGATCCAATGTAGTTCTATGTGTGTGTGTGTGCGGAATTGTGCCCTAGGTTGCTCTTGTGTCAGTCGTGTTTGTGAAGTAGCGAGAAAGTAACTAGATGTAGAATGTAAATAATGTGTGCATGGAAATAATAGACTCCCCTCCTATGAAGTGTGATGTAGATGAACTAGCCTTTGTCCCTTGTGATGGAGCTAGATGGATGTAAATGGAGCTATAGATGCCTTTGATGGATGTAACCTTAGGGGGTGATATTAGATGCTTAATGCTTGTTCAGGTTTATTATGATTACATAGTTTTATATATACATGAATCATTTGCTTGAATTTCGTAATCAACCTCGAAAAGGATGACTACCAAAAAGATAGAATGCTCAAATGGAAAGAAAGGATCCAAAAAGTGTGACCAAAGTACAAAGAGGGCATGGGCGCCTAAAGGGGATGGGGGCGCTTGGCGCTGGCATCCTGGCTGGGCGCTGGTGTCCATAATGATAAATGTCGAAAGGTGAAAAGATAGAAGAGTGCAAGACTTAAAGTAGAAACATAAAGCAAATAAAGGTGGCCAAAGACATGGATTAATTATAACTCTTCGTACTTAGGAATCATGTAAATAATAGTATGCAATCAAGATTAAATAATTATCCAAAGCGCGTGATCAAGATTAAACAATTTACAAGATAATTACAAATCTCATTCATAATATAGACAATTTTATTTTTGAATGGTGCTAAAATGTACATTTTTTAAGATACAATTCTCATACATGGATGAGGGAAGATGCATGTTAGAAACCCATAAAAATTTCCTGTTTAAACACCTTCCACAGTCCGCTATACACTTTGACAGAGTTTTGGCTTTCTTATACAGGTAAAAAGTTCGATGAAAACCCCGTTGGGGTTTTTGGATTGCTCTTGCATTCCACCATAGACCTTGGCAGGGATTTGAATTGCTTCTGCACTTGAAAAATCCAACGATCACTTCGGTGAAACTCAAAGATATTTTCCGCACATAAAAATCCCAACACAAACTTTGATGATCTTGGAACTGCTTTCGCACCTTAAATCTTTGATAAAGACTTTAGCTGGGTTTTATGTTGTTTTTACACCAAAATTCTCTGCCGCATACCTTGGTGTAACTTTGGAACACTTTTGCATGAAGAAAGTTTGACTAATGCTACGATGGAGAAATGGGTTGTATGAGCAAATGAAAGTCTTGAAAAAACACTCTAGCGAGGTTTTGGGTTGCATAGATGGGAAAACTTCATGAAGGATCTAGGCGAAGATTTGGGTTTCTCAGACAACTAAGAAGTCCGAGGAAGAATTGAGCAGATATTGTAGTTGCAAATGCAATTGAAATCTTTGACATAGTCTTGAGCGAAAGGTCAAAAACAAGGGAAGTACACGCAATTTACAACATTATTACAAATGTGGTTGAGGACATCGAAAGTCTACAACACATTTAGTGCCAATTGGGTTTCACAATTCTAGGAGCAACTTGCAACTAAGTTGTTAATTTGCTCGAAAAGTCCAGAAGTCTGCTATATACTAGGCTAGTATATTTTGGGTTTCAAAACTTCAAGAGTAATTTGAAACTAAGTGGCGAGTGTGCTTGGAAAGTTTGAAAGTCCAAAATACAAAGAAGAAAAAACATTTTGGGTTTTGAGGTTTGAGACACAATTTATGTAAAATTTGCGATGGTGCATCGAATCTCTAAAATTTTGATCAAGGGATAGTGCATTGTGGAATCTAGAGTTTTGGATGCAATTTGCATGTGATGTGCAAATGTGCACCGAAATTATGAAAGTCCACTGAACAATGCAACAAAAGTATTTTGGGATCCAATGATGCAGATGTAATGCAACAAAATGCAAATGTGCACCGAAGCTTCAAAACCTCAAGAAACAATAGAGATAGTGCATTTTTGAATCTCGAGTTTCGGATGCAATTTGCAAGTGAAATGGAAATGTGCAGTGAAATCTGAAATCCTGCCAAACACTAAGTAAGACTAGATTAGGAATTAAAACTTGGGAAACATTTGGCAAATTACTTGTAAAATTGCTTGGAAAGTCCAATAACCCGATTACACTTGGTTTCTTATGTTAGGAAAACGAGATGAATAATAATTTATTAAAACAATTAAATATCCACTTAAATAATTTGTCCAAGGATTACAGTTTAGGTATGCAAGAAAATAATTAAAATAACTTCACAAATAAAAAGTAAATGCACATTACACAACACTAAATTTACGTGGGGAAAACCTCACGGTAAAAAAACCCACAAAAAACAATTTCCTTGTATATTGAGAATTTACATACAAATTTGACCCAACGCTTCCACTTCTTCTTCGGGTCCCACCAAATAACATAAAATTTACAAGAATAAAAAATAATTCTCCAATATGCTATTATAAAAACTTTAACCCCCTTTTTATAAGGTGATTGAAATTGGTTGTGCACTGTTTCATATCACACTTTAATTAATTTAATAAATCATAACTTCCACATTAAGTGGAGATGGGACTCGACAATCTATATTGAATAGGTTTAACAATAATATTTATAAAAACATTAAAGGATATAATGACCCAACAAATAGTGACCCCATTTAATATTAATATCCCAACATTCCCCCTTACTGTTAAGTGGGGAAACATGCCAAATTATCTTTTACAATCCATAAATCATTAATGATGATTTAGACTAGCACGCAAACAAGGGAAATCATATAAATATTCCCAAACAAAAATTCTTAGGATAAGTTCTTTACATATGAAGATTTACATAAGATTATGGAACCTTTTATAAAACAAGGATCTCCCATAACTAATGCTTCAGTGGGAATTACAAGTAAACTCACATGTTGTGATCATTTACTTAAGACTCACATATAGTAATATTTTACAAAATGGAGGAAGTATAGGAAATTTGCACAAAAAAGGCCACTAAGAGGTGGCATTGTCATGCACATTCCCCCTCACGGGCAACTTTGAAAGGCCTAACAAGGAAAAAAACTTGTAAAATATTACAAAAAATTCAATGGCTTCCTCAAACTGTCTTTAACTTGATATTCGATAAGATAGAACTAGTGATAGAACATCGCCATTACAACATTTTATTTTGTCTTGGTCTTTAGTTGTACCTGCATAAATAAAGATAAATGTCTAACCTCATAGGAATTATCTCTCAATTCCCTAAATGGTCTTATGGTTGTATTTCCCGAGGGTCTTTATATAAATAGATGAGAATCAGTATTGGACATCTCCAATATTTGATAAGAAGGGTCTCCCCATACTATCATATGCTAAACATGTATTAAGTTTTGCTCACACAAACTACGATGACACATTTGAAGCTAACATAGCCATTTTTATCCTATGTGTTTCACTAACATCGATTATGATTACAATAGCCTTATAAATTTGTTTGTTTAATACTAGAAGTATAATACACATCATATGGATTTTTTTTACATAAAAGTATAAGAATATTGAGACAAAGATGCATCAATAGAGTTATGATCCTGGAAAAGTAATCATTCATAAAAATGATTTAGGAGTCTTAGATTAGTCATTTCACAACGTTGTGTTAACTTCAATTTTAATTTTGAAACATCTAATTTTTTCAGACATTGGTAGTGATGCTATGAATATCATCAACATAACAGGTATTGGATAATGTTTCTAAGTGTTTATCCTTAAATTAAAATTCTCTTAGATTTTTGAATTAGAGACATCCTCAACTAAGGCATTTAAATTTTTGAAATCTAGAAATACTCAGTAGCATTTTTCCAGTAGTCATAATAAGAATAAGTAATCTTAAAGAAATTGTCAATGAAATCTAACCTCATATAGGGTTCTATTGAGAGATGGCCTATTTTTCTACTTGGAGATCTACCCACTATAGCATGAATTCTTTTCTTCTTGTTATTCCCATGACTATTTTGGGTCATGATGATTAGCTGAAACGATGAAACGTGTTGCTATATTCTAAGCATAATATGATTTTCACAGGATTAAACTACTAAATAACAAATAAATGTATAAAGAAAATTACCCAAACAACTTAAATGCAAAGTAATAATTTATGTGAAACTCCCAGATTCACCTTCCAAGTAGGGTTAGAAAGAGCTTAGATGATTTGGCCTGTGCACTTTCTGGGCCTGCGAACCTTGTTTTTGATCAAACTACTCCAAACTCTCCAAATCTTCCCCGACTCTTTCAAAATCACTTCCATAATATTTCAAGACATTAAGTGTAGATATGGGAAATCTGAGTTTTTATTTGAGGCATCTGCTCCAGAGGGTATAGGGTCGTGCATGTAGGAAGCCCTAGTCCAAGATAACCCTAGGCATTACTGGTCTTGAAAAATGCATCTTCCAAGACCTCCTTCAAGATGTCACCTAGGATGAATGTTGATTTGACTCTTCTTAAATCAGCACTAGGGGATTTTTTTTACATCGATATAGTATGTCATTGGTACTAGTGATGAAGAATAGACCTAAAAAACCCGGGAAGGACAAGACTCAAATGATCAAAAATTGCCACAAAAGGTGGTAGGAAAATTGTCAAAGGATAAGGGTTGCACATTTGCATGGGAAACAACTGGATCTAGCTTGGGGTACCCTAACATTGGGTTGAGATGCCCTAAAGACATGACATGGGGAATCCAAAATCTCAACGTTAAATGACCAAAAAATCCATTGACCAGTGAAATTATGTTTTGAAGGTGTGGTAGTGACGATGAATAATGTACAAGATAGAAATAGAGCCAAAGGACATGGAAACACATTAGTACTTTCTTCACTCAAAAACCATATGGATAGTAGTATGAGATCGAGACACAATAGGAAAGGAAAAACACGATAATGTCAAAAGTGTGTGAAAACTTGTGACTATAGGTATCACCTATTTTAGCATAGGTGGGGGATCACCACCACATTCGACTAACAGTCCCCAAACATTCCTTAAAAGTTACCTGTGAGTGCGAAACACTTAGTGATGTTGTCTCCATAAAGTAATTGACTGGTTCTTGATCAAGTATCCTCTCCTTAACTATTTAGTGTAGGTTTAGTTGTTTTATTTTTCTTGGCATCGTTTGTATTTTTTATAGGAGTCTTTCTTTCACCATGAGTTTTCCTAGGATGCTAAGTGGTGCAAGTGAGCTAACACTCTTCTTCTGTTCATCTCCCATGAAGTCTTGAAATAGCTTTCAATTTAGTGTTCAGTTGCACTTATAACATTTTCAAACACGTAGTTGATTTTAGATGGTCATGTGAACATTCTACTACTTCCCTCTTATGTTTGGACGCTTTTCATCCCAATGACTTGAACATTAAGGATCCTAAACTTTCCCATATTTTTGTTCATTAGGGCACATATTTTAACAAATTTGTAGAAACGTTCCCAATGTATCCAAGCACTCTAATTCTCATTGTGAGATGCTTAATTACTAACGGAAGGATTTTGACATTTTCTAATCAAAATTGTCTTGTAAGGCAATGCCAAAAGTTATGAGATCAATATTAAGTTTGGGGTCTGATCCGTAAGTTCCACTGGAGGCTAATAGTATACTCCAATTCCATCTATATCGGTTATCCCACTTGTTGAAGATGATCTCATGTACAAAGTTGGAAAGAACTCCATACTAATTGTAGTTTCAAGAAAATCCCTTATTTCAAGGTACTTGCTCCATCTCATCTTGCGAATCAGTTTGCATTGTATCAATCCTTCATCAAGAGGAGCTTCCACGTCAAATTTGGGTGGGATCATCCTTGCTTTAATGTCTTCATCATGGACAGAGTCTTCAACTCTTCAAATGGGAAAGCTATTTTATCTCCATTTCATTCGTTGCATCCATCAATCATGTTTTTCAAGAGGGGCATTATTTCTTCCTCATGCTCTTCATTTTCACCCCCTACCTACTACTCTAAGGAAGACTATCAGGTTGACGGGTGTTCTAAAGGAGTGTTAGATTTCATCTAACTTATCATCTGTCAAACCTTCATGGCATTAGCATAAACTAGTTCTAGACTTAGCTCATGGTCTGATATCTTCTTCTAACCAATTGTAAGCTTGTTCTTGTAAAGGATAAGATGTCTATTCAGACCTTTCGCTGAACCCATTGATTCAAGTTGATCTTATAATCCTCACACTGGATGACCATGATTGAACACCCATGTTATGATCATCCAATCTCTAAATGGGAATGTTTTTAAAAACATCTCCTCTTAATTGGTAAGATTATAATGCTACTGGTGTTCTACAATTAATTATTTAGCTTATAATTAAAATCATCTCACAATCTATCTGATAACATGGTTATAGCCATCGTGTCGGCTATAAGGGTATACCCTCTAGTATCTCATGATCTCCTCTTTGGTCACTTCTAACTGAGTGTGTACACTTTTATGGGACAGGCTTGCTTTAACCTTTTCACATGTGGGAATGAGCACTATGTCCATCACTCGAATGTGCCTACCTAAAAGTACATTCATGAAATTTCCATCTAGATATCTAACATTGTTTATTTCTGGTGATATGTCAGACTTTTGAAAATGTAGTCAACTACGATCATCTTATCTGGTAGCCAAATTTCTCAATAATTTCCCTTGAAATCTGGTATGGTTGTGGATGACTAACACACTACCATATGAAACTCATCTTGTGTCACCACAAAACCATCTCAAGAATGGATTCTCCAAGATTCCTTTTTGAAATAATGAGAGAGGTAACTAAACTATTTCCAGAGGGAGAGTTGAAATACATGGAAACAAATGTTCCCTAAATGAAAATAATCCCATATGTACCATCTAAGGATTCCTAAGAGAAAACACTAGTGGACCATGCATTCATTGGATAACAAATCATTACGTCCAACAGGTACCGTGTCCCATAGTCATCCTAAGTTTGCATTGGCGAAGTTGGAACATTAAAGCGAGATGAAGTAGGAACATTATGCCCCACGGGGGGTTGTATAAAAGACAAAAGTAAAGGTCCTTAATTCAGTAATGAAAACCACATGTATCTATTACAACGCAAACACATTACACTGTGCCTATTTCATAATACGTGTCAATAGGTTTCCATAAGAGGGTCATATTAACTCAGTGAGTTACTTATCATACAATACCTGCAGTTGCTCTTTGCACCGTATTGTAGGCAAAAATAGTACCCATTTTTGTTGTGTAGGTTGAATCATTCATTTTTCATACCGAGATTCATGTGGTATGATCAGAGTAATACCCAACAATCCAGTGGTAACATAAAGTATAAGGTAAATAAACATCTTTATTTCTTTCATATGTTTTCCTTTTGTTTTATTTGTCAATATTAATTTTTCTTTAATAAGCTATCAGTGCAATTAATGCCAAATAGAAATAATGCACATATCAATGTAATGCAGAATTCCATCTTAATTAAATAGTCCATCTTTAAACGTAAAATATCCTTAATTTTAAGATTGCCACATCTGAGAACTGAAGTCATAAGACCAGATTTCAAATAAAGGCAAACAACATCTCAATATTTCTCTTAATAATTGATGTGTACAATAGTCCATGGATAAGAATAACTAGCTTGGTCCCATAATTCGCATGTCTTTGGCAGTTTAGTTGCAGATTATATGGAATTCAATGCAGGATAATCTAAATTGCATTATAAATTTACATGTCTTATTTTGAGACCTTATTCCAAAATAAACTCAAAATGTAAAAAAAATCACAAAATCTAATCCAAGTAGTTAAGGGCATTCAAGTATAGCCACATTTTATGGAAAACTATAGGAGAGAGAGATAAATATGGATCAGGTTGAAAATATATTGTATGAGTCGTATTGCTTCAAAGTATTGTATCTGTAATTATAATGAGAAAAATAGAAGTAAGAGATCGACTATGGACTATTATTAATCTAACCAGGTATAAGCAAACCCACCAAACGGGTTAAGCGCTGATCGAAAACCAAAAGCAGAGCATGGAGAGAAAACCATCCTAAACGGCCTTTCAGACCTGTCATTTTTCTTGCATAAATACAAAAAATATATATTAAAATGCATTTTTGTTGAGGGCCGTGACCCTCTCCCCCATTATCATTTTGCAGTGGCATCATGCTGCTAATAACACTCCCCCGCGCTGTCTTACTTCATTACAGAGCTAGGGCATGACCATGGGGTCTCATTTTTAAGCCTTAGGCAAACTAGGCAGTTGCCTAGGGCGCCAACAATCAGGGGGCGCCTGAATCTAAAAATTTCCTTTTTGTCAATTAATTTTAGAACTTAACTTTAAAATAATTTATCTGAAGACTTAATATTGATCAACCCATTTATAGATATTATTGTATAGTAACATAAATTTCACGCATACACATAAAAAAATTTGTAATATTTTTGCAAGTAAAAGAAAATATCACATATTTATAAGCACATATGATTTTTTTGGTATTGTTACCCATTCTCTGATGTAGCTCCAGATTATGTAGGTGTGTAATTTGTTCTAGAAAAAGGTTAATGTATTTTTATAATGTTGCTGGTGTATCTAGTAGAGGTGAGTATAATTAAAGGAAAAAAGTATTTAATTTTCTATTCTTAATTTTTTGGGAAAATTTTCTATTATTTTGTTATGGAGGAATCCGTAGGCCTAGTCCAAATACCACTCTTCACAAAACCATGGGAGCTACATAAACATTTTTTATTTCTTTGCAAAAAATGGTGCTTTATTTCAGGATAGAGTTCATGTCACCTACTTGATATGGCTAAATCAGACTTGTAAGAAGCCTTGTATAAAATATTGTATTTTTTGCATTCTAAGCATCTCCTACGATTAATTTTTCCATCCACAGAATATTTTTCATCCTTCCGTGATAATTTAATAATATATTTTTATTATTATTTTATTATGACCATGATGTAAATTTAAAAATACAAAAATATAGACAAATTTTATTTATTTACTTTATGGAAAAAAATATTAAATAATTTTTTGAGGAGGACCCCACTCAAACTATTGCCTAGGGCGCTGGGCCTACGACAAATGAAAGTGGGAGAAAAAATCCCAATACCTCCACAAACATATGGGGAAAAAATACACAGAAGAAATGAAGGGAGGAATAAGTAAAGAAAGGTTTTCTTCCTAGAGTTTCAGAATGGAAAAATGTTATCGCTTTGCGAAGAACTACGCGCCCCGTTGGAATTCTTGCCACGATCTTACATCAATGTTAACGACAAAATAATTTAATGCTTATGGGGACAACCCATCAAAAACTTTTGCTTTTAATATAGGACTTGTCATTTGGGAATGAAGAAAAAGTTGCCACATGGCATGTTAATTTTCCACTTGTTATGTCATTAATTTAATTTTTTTTGAAAAGGATAACGAAGACAAAAGTGATTTGGAAAAAATTCCAAGAATAAGTAAAAATGGAGAAATATTTAAAAAACTTTAGAGTTAATGATAAAAACAAAATAATCAAGAGAAATGATTGGTTAGAAGCTCAATAACTAATATAAAAATATTCTTGTTGGAAATATGCATGTGCAACATATAATTCTTCATGTAGATTTTTAGGAAAGCTATATTTAGCTTTAGTTTAACATGCAGTCCAATTTTAGTTGGAGTCTTAAGTTTAGGAGATTTAAATTAAATAAAACAAAAACAATCCGTTTTAAAGCATGCGTTGATTTTAAACAGTAGTTCATTTTAGAAAGTCTCTAGTTTTTAGATTTGTAGTTGAGTTATTTCTATTTAATAACAACAATTGTTATTGTTTAGTATGAACACAGATATGAGTGCATTGAAAGTACAAGAAGAGAGTGCTGCACACACAACTTGATTGTAATGAGCCGAAGCTCTGAGTATGAATGAACGAATGGATTATGCAGAATAGTGTTGATTTCTTTGTTTAATTTGTTTTTATGCAAGTTTATATTTATTGTTCTGTTTATTTGCTGTTTGTTGTATAAGACTACATATTTTCTACAAATTGGTATCAGAGCAAGTTTTTCCAGCAGTTATTAAATTGGTAGCAAGTTATGGCTTCTACATCTAATATGCAGACACCGTAATTTAATGGAAAGAATTACGAGTACTGGTCATTGACCATGAAGGCACTATTCAGATCTCAAGACGTATGGGAGATCATTGAGAATGGGTACACAGAGCCCGCAGATGCAGTGACATATAACACACTTTCTCAGGCAGAGAAATATACTTTGAAGGAGTTACAGAAGAAAGATGGAAACACTCTTTTCTTCATTCATCAGGTGATGCATGAAAGCATCCTTCCCAGAGTGGCATCATCTAGTCAAGCAAAATCTGCATGGGATACACTTCAAGTTGCATATCAAGGTAAGGAGAAAGTAAAAACTGCCAAGCTACAGTTACTTCACAGATATTTTGAGAATTTATCAATGAAAGATTCAGATTCCGTAGAATCATTTTTTACTTATGTAGTTGGCTTAGTCAATCAAATAAAATCCCATGATAAAACTCTTGAAGACAAAAGAATTATTGAAAAATTTCTTAGGAGTTTGCCTACAAAATGTGATCCTCTAGTTGTTGCTATTGAAGAAACTAAGGATCTGAGTCAGTTTTCTATTGATGAGTTGCATGCATCACTAATAAATCATGAACATAGGATGAATAGATCACATGCGAGTGTAGATCAATATTTTTCATCTCAGACAATAGGTAGTCCTAGCAAAAGAAAAGGTAATTTCAGCCCAAGAGGAAGAGGAAGAAGTCCATCTAGAGGACGCAACAATGGTTCATCAAGCTCAGGTGGAAGAGGACAGATCAAGAACAGATTTATGGTTAGAGACAAGATAAGTCTCATGTTTAGTGCTATTATTGCAAGAAGTATGGGCATTATGCTTATGATTGAAGAAAAAGCAATATGATCAGGAGAGGAAAAATCAAAATCAGGTTGGAAGTTCTACTCCTAAACCTATGTTTATTGCATGCACAAGGATTGCTGAAGCAATACCTTCTTTATCATCTATTGAGTGCAATTTATAAAAAGAGAGTCCATGTGATGTATGGTATTTGGATTCAGGTTGCACTAATCACATGGCATATAATCTAGATTTATTTTCTAGTTTGGATGAATCAATGAAGAGTGATGTTACTCTTGGAAATAACAATATTGTGTCTGTAAAAGGAAAAGGCACGATTAGTATTCTAACTAAACAGGGGGACAAACAAATATGCATGATGTTTACTATGTTGCAGGTTTGAAGCACAATCTTATGAGTATTGGACAATTGGTACAGAAAGGATATGAAGTTTATATGGAAGATAATGAGTGCGTGATTGTGGACAAATATCCTAGCACTCAGTTGATTGCAAAAGTGAAGATGAGCAGAAATAGGATGTTTCCTTTGATTTTAAAACTAGGAAAAAAGAAGAAATCAGATATGTTTGTAGCAAAATCAACAACTCAGTTCACAGCCAAGTCTTGTGCTAAGTCAAATCAGTCTTCTACTGAGTCCTGCGCTCAAGCAGATGAGTCTTGTGCTAAGGTAAAAGAGTCATGCGCTAAGGTAACATAGTCCTGCACCAATGCAAATCAGGCCTGCGCTACAACAAGCGAATCCTGCGCTAATATAGTTGAGTCATGCGCTGAAGGAACACAATCAAATTTTCAATCAGTCATGAAAGATGAATCATGGCTTTGGCATCTAAGGTATGGACATTTGAATTTTGGAGGTTTTAATTTACTTCATAGAAAGAATATGGTTAAAGGTTTTCCATTGATTCAGAAACCAGAAAGGGTATGTGAAGGTTGTATTTTGGGGAAGCAACACAAAGATTCTTTCCCAGTTGGCAAAACAACAAGAGCAAGTGCACCACTTGAAATTGTGCACTCAGATTTATGTGGACCCATGCAAACAACTTCTATTAGAGGTTGTTCATATTTTATGACATTCATTGATGACTACACAAGGAAGACATGGGTTTATTTTCTAAGACATAAATCAGATGCCTTTGATACATTTCAACAGTTCAAGGCATTAGTGGAGAAGCAAAGTGGATACTACATCAAAGTTCTTAGGACAGACAGAGGAGGTGAGTATGTTTCTAATGAATTTATGAGTTTTTACAAATATCATGGTATACACAAGTAGTTTACTACCAGGTATACACCACAACAAAATGGTGTGGCAGAGAGAAAGAACAAAACCATTATGGAAATGGAAAGAAGTATGTTGAAGGAAAAGCACCTTCCAAATGACTATTGGGCAGAAGCAGTAGCAACTTTTGTTTACATTCTAAATAGGTGTCCAAAAAAACTTGTTAGGAACATGGTTCCTCAACAAGCATGGACTAATAGGAAACATAGTGTTTCACATTTTAGATTTTTTGGTTGTGTAGCGTATGCACATGTACCTGATGAGCTAAGGAAGAAGTTGGACAACAAAGGAGAAAAGTGTATTTTTGTTGGGTATTCAGAGAATACAAAAGCGTACAAGTTGTACAATCTAGTCACTAGAAAGGTTGTGATCAACAAAGATGTTCAGTTCATTGAAAATGAAGCATGGGATGGAAGTATAGAGAAAAAAATGAGTATAACATCAACTATTCCACATGATGATATGGCAGATGAAACTTTAGAGCAGTAAGGTATTATATCTACAAATCTTGGACATGCACCACAATTCATAGCACAAGCTACACCTCCATCTACAGTTCGGAGGTCTCCAAGATTTCAGCCATCTTCAGCCATGTAAGAGACACCAAAAGCAACTCCATCACCACAAAACAGTCCATCATCGAATAGTCCTACGCAATGGAAAACACAGAGTCTTAGTGACATTTACAATGTTGATACAACTAACTCATTTTCAGTTTTTGCATTGTTTTCTGAAGCTGCAGATCCAGTATATTTTGAAGAGGCTATAAAAAATAAAGTTTGGGAAAAATCCATGGATGATGAGATCAATGTTATAGAGAAGAATCAGACATGGGAGCTGATGGATCTTCCAAAAGGAAAGGATGTGATAGGAGTCAAGTGGGTATACAAGACCAAATACAATGCTGATGGAAAAGTACAAAAACATAAAGCAAGACTGGTAGCAAGAGGTTTTACACAACAATATGGAGTGGATTACAACGAAATGTTTGCACCAGTAGCACGTTTGGATACGGTAAGAATGGTTTTAGCAATTGCAGCTCAAAACAAATGGCCTATTTATCAGATGGATGTAAAATCAACATTCTTGAATGGTTTCCTTGAAGAGGAAGTTTATGTGAATCATCCAGAAGGTTATGAGATTGAAGGTCATGAAGGAAAGGTATACAGGTTGAAGAAAGCACTCTATGGTCTCAAGAAAGCACCTAGAGCTTGGTACAACAGGATTGATTCTTATTTGATACAGAATGGTTTCAGTAGGAGCAGCAGTGAGCCTACCTTATACACCAAGATAAATGAGCAAGGTAAGATTCTAATTGTTTGTTTATATGTAGATGATTTGATCATTACTGGAAATCTATCTACAAAGTCATTCAAATCAGCCATGAAGAAGGAATTTGAGATGACAGATCTTGGTCTTATGCATTATTTTTTGGCATTGAAGTTCAACAATCAGAAGGAGTTTTTATCTCACAAGAAAAGTATGCAAATTATGTTTTGAAGAGGTTTAACATGTTGAATTGTAAGCCAGACCAACACCAGTTGTAGTATAGGTTTGAAGTTGAGCAAAGAGGACAATAGATCATTTGTGGATCCAACATTATGCAAAAAGTTGGTTGGAAGTCTTATGTATTTGACAGCCACAAGGCCTGACGTTATGTATGGTGTGAGCCTCATATCAAGGTTCATGGAATCTACAAAGATTCACATTGGCAAGATGGAAAAAGAATTTTGAGGTATGTATGTGGAACAAAGAATCATGGAATTCTATATTCAAGTTCAGAAGAGTTCAAATTAATTGGGTATACAAACATTGATAGTGCCGGAAGTATAGATGACAAGAAAAGCACATCCAGTATGTACTTTTCACTTTGGAACAGGAGTGGTTTCATGGGCATCAAAGAAGTAGCCCATTGTCATGTTATCTTCAGCAGAAGCAAAGTATGTAGCAGTAACAAGAGTAACATGTCAAGTTGTTTGGATGAGAAGAGTATTGAAATATTTGTAGTAGAAACAAGAGGACGCTACGCAAATTTTTTGTGACAACAACTCAACCATAACATTGTCCAAAAATCATGTTTTTCATAAGAGGAGAAAGCACATTGATATGAGGTATCATTTCATCAGGGAGCTGGTAAACAACAAGGAAATTCATCTTGAATTTTGCAGATCCGAAGATCAGTTTGCAGACATTTTTACAAAGGCTTTGGCAAAGAAAGTTTTCGAATATTTAAGAGGTTGTTTGGGAGTTTGTAACCTAGCTGAGGAAAAATGAAAGCTACAGGTTCGAAATTAAGGGGGAGTGTTGGAAATATGCATGTGCAACATATAATTCCTCACGTAGCTTTTTAGGAAAGCTAAGTTTATAGCTTTAGTTTAGCATGCAGTCCAGTTTTAGTTGGAGTCTAAGTTTAGGAGATTTAAATCAAATAAATAAAAAAGAAATATGTTTTAAAGCATGCAAGCTGCATTTTAAAGATAGTTGTTAGATTTAGAAAGTCTAGTTGAAGGGCAGTTTGGAGTTCAGTTAGTTTCTATTTAATAACAACAATTGTTATTGTTTAGTATACACACATAGAAGTGTGAGATTTGCACAGGCAAAAGAAGAGAGTGTTGCACACACAACTTGTTATTGTAATTTGAGCCGAAGCTCTGAGTATGAATGAATGAATGGATTATGCACAAAAGTATTGATTTCTTTGTTTAATCTTTTTTTAATGCAAGTTTATATTATTTATTTTATGTTGTTCGATGAATAAGACTACAGATTTTCTACACTGTTAGACTAGTGCTAGTGCCTCATTTAAAATGTCATAGAAGTGAGCGATGCTAGTGGGTCATGGGATTATGGCACTAGCAGGTTACTAGATAATAATTTAGTAATATTTTGAATGATGCAACATCGTAATGATCAAATCATTGAAATTTGATGGGATTTAAGAAACAACTAGGTAATACCGTAATAGGATTTTCTTCACTAAGATATTTAGCAAATGGCTCATCTTCTTTGGGCTATTATGTGATTGAAACGAAGGTTGGAGGGTCATCTCACATGGGTTAGGTTTAGGGTTTTTGCTTGTGTGTCATGCACTAGGGTTACTCAACACCCTATATGTACCCTTTCATTTATGATTTATGAGTATGCCAAGACACTCCGTTGTCTTTCTCTATATGTGCAAGCTTTGTTCTATTATGCAAGTTCTTCCATTGATTGATCGATTCCTCCTTGTGATTACGTTGGAGCCATTACGATTCCATTGAGTGCAACTTCATCATGGTGCACAGTTTCTGATACGATTCTCGCAAACTCTTTCATGGTATCAGAGCTGAGATCGGGTAAACGTGCATTCATCATTTGAGTTGTGATTACTCTTGGTTTTTTTTTTTTTTACTCCTCGTGCAAGTTTTTTTATCATTATATTATGGAAATTTATTGCTAACATATTTAACAAGTTGTTCTTGGAAAGTTTTTTGGGTTTTGCTGTGTTCTTCGTGCATGTGCAGGTATCCTTGAAGCTTTCAGGGGTTTTACAGCTACATTTAGCTAACTGCAGCTAAATCTGGTAGATCAGTTAAAATAGAGGTTATTTTCTGGTTTTTTAATTTTTTATTAAACTGAAATTTTTATAGATCTCTATTTTTTTTCTCTTTGTGTTTGCATGGTGGTTTTTTGCAGAATACAGGTTTTTCATTTAGTTTGAGTTTGGTTTGGTTTTTGTGCTCTATCCCGAGCTCTCTCCACTCACCACCAAGCTCCAAGGCTAAGTCCCTCTATCTCATAGCTAATTCCTTCTAAGAGTTCCTGCCTGTGGTCATTTTCTCTTCAAGCTAGCCATTTTTTTTGTGCTTCTTTGAACCGAGTTCTTCTTGGAGTGCATTTTTCTTTGGTGATCATTTCTTGGCTCATGTTCTTGGTCTGAAGGTTGCCTTTCCATGGTCAAGTTGCCTTGAGTTTTTCCCTCACTCTAGTCGTGCTCTTCCCTGAGCTTCTCCTCACCTCTTTTTCTGTGGTCTTGCCTCTGGCACTCTACCTGCTCCAACCTTCCCTACTCGAGCTCCCTTGTCTCCCGAGCTCTACTCTAGCCTCTACACTATGCATCTTCGAGCTCCTTGAGCCCAACACCTCAAATCTCTCCCAACGGCTCTCTTCCCTCACACTGCTGACCTACTCTGAGCTCTCCTGCTCCCTTCCATGCCCAAATGCTCTTGGTGATCTCCCCAATGGCCCACCTTCTTTAACCACTTCAAACTCCACCCCAAAGGATCTCATCTCTTCCCATCTTGTTTCCGTATCCACCAACTTTTCCAACTAACGTTCCACGAAACTCAAGTAAGTTTTAAAAGTTTAAAATTTATGGTACGTTTTTTTTTAAGTTTTTAAAAGTTTTTAAAAAAATTTAAGGTAATTTTTTTTTTAATTTTCATTTTGGTGGGAATTTTTTTAAAGTGGAATTTTTTTTTTTTTCAAAAAAAAATTTGGTTTTTAAAAAGGGAAAGTATATTTAAAAAAATTTTAATTAGGATTTATTTTTAATTAGATCTTAATTAGTTTTCTTTATTATTCATAATTAATTAGATTTAATTATAATTAAATCTAGTTTTATTAATTACGATTAATTTCTTTTACGATTAGTAAATAATTTAAAAATTATCATCTTTTAAATTAACGTTAATTTTCATTTTTTAAAAAACTCCAATAGCTCTAAAATTAGCTAAATTGGACGTTTCAAATGATAATTTTTTTAGGCGTTATTGTCGATTTTTTTACTAATCATGCGCTCAAGTGTGCAGTGACACTCTGAGCACCTATTTGTCTTCCGCGTGCCTTTTCTGGCATTCTGAAGATCATCGGGACTCATCTTGAGTTCATTTAAAACTTGTATTTACCCTTATTATTGCTTGCGACTAGTGAGCACATCCGCCACAGTTTGCAGCAAGGGGGTATCCTTTACGACGTGAGACACTTTTTCTCACAACCAGGATTTGATTTCACCTCCTTCCTAGTTTTTTGCAATTGTGCTTGTATACGGTGTCACTTTGCTGTGCTCCACGAAACACGATTGTGGTCTCCTCTCTTGCACATTATTACACTGATTGCAAGGTGAGTTACCAACTGTTTCAAGATGCACGCTCGGACCCGATTGTATTCAACACACTAAACTATAAAGTGCCGAAAGTAGGGGGGTTATTATATTGTCCTGGGTGGTTGTGATTCTTTTTCTGCATTGTGATTCTTTTCTGCATTCCTTCTCTCTCTCTTCACTATGGATGCACTTTCAATTCCTTTGCTTACGCCATTCAAATTCTTCGAATGGAGATCAAAAATGATTATGAAACTAAGGGGTAAAGGGTTATTCCGCATCACCATGGGAACTGAGACTGAACTAGATGACGACCCTGAAAAATCTAAGTGGTTAAACCGTAGTGATGAAGCTTTAGGTCTTCTTTGCATGTCTGTTTCTCCTGACTTGCTCTTCCACATTGAGTCATCTGAAACACCTAATTCTGCGTGGAAAATGTTAGATGGAATGTTTGGACAACAAGATGACATGAGAGCGCATGAGTTGGAAAACGAACTACTAGGGTTAAATCCTAGTGATTTTGAAAACCTACAAGCATTCTTCTCTAAGTTTGTCCACACTAGATTGTTGTTAAAGGAATGTCAAGTAGAGAAGAAATATTCTCAACTGATCTTGTCGATTCTCTCTAAGTTAGGTCCTGAATATTCTGTCTTTGTGTCAACTTTTTACGCTACAAAAGCTGCCTTGGGCAAGGATTGGAATATGCCCTCCTTTGACTATTTTTCATCCCAACTCATTCGAGAACAGGAAAAACTCATTCAAATGGGGTCTCTCAAGTCCAAGTCACATGCCCTTGTAGCAAGTACTAGTAAGGAAAAGAAGACTGAAAAGAAGAAAGAAAGAAAGGATCAACCTAAGAAGGAAACCAAGACCAAAACTAAATTTAACACGAACACTTCGACTTCTGAGCCTAGAGCACAGAAAGACAAGTATTTGTGTTCCTATTGCAAGAAGCCTGGTCATAAAGAGCATATGTGTATGAGAAAACAAATTGATCACCTTACTCATTTACTTGAGAAAAATCAAATAGGTGTTCCTGAGTCTATCAAACAAAATGCTCCAAAGGCCGAGTCTTCTACTGCAAAAGGTTCTAAATCTGATAAGAAGAAAGGAAAGGCCCTTGTAGCCAAAGTTGCTCCTTCATCGACATGGATTATAGATTCTGGTGCCTCGCACCACATGGCTTCTTCACATGTTGAGTTCTCCAACATCGAGCCTTGTGGTATGTCCCAAATCACGATGGGTAATGACACGACAGTGTCAGTTTCTGGTAGTGGATCGGTAGATATGGATGGGGGAACATTCAACCAAGTGTTGAGTGTTCCTGATCTCTCTACCAATCTCCTATCGGTTTACCAAATTACTCACCTTGGTGAAGGAATGCGAGTGGAATTTGGTCCTAACTCGGTGATTATTCGTGAGCTTAACGATGACACTACAGTGGCTGAGGGAAAGGTGGATCACCATTCACGGTTGTATACCTTTTCCCACTTTACTTCTGATTCTACACCCACTGCCTTGCTCACTCATGCAAATGAGGTTAGTAAGCTATGGCATGAGCATTTCAGACATCTAAATTATCGCTACCTTGAACAATTGAGCCAAAACAAAATGGTCAACGGGTTACCCCGCGTCAAGTTTTCTAAGGGTCTTTGTGAGGGTTGTACCCTTGGAAAGCATCCTGAAAAGAACTTTGACAAAGGAAAATCCTGGAGAGCTACTCGTCCCTTGGATCTTGTTCACAACGATATTTCTGGTCCATTTCCGTCTCCTTCGTTTACTAGAGCTCTTTATGTGCTCACCTTCATTGATGACTATTCACGATATACTTGGGTATATTTTCTTAAGCTTAAGTTTGAAGTCTTTGAACATTTTCAGGATTTTAAGGCACTTGCTGAGAAACATGTGGAACGTTCTATTAAGGTTCTTCAAAATGAAAATGGAGGTGAATATGTAAATAATAGGTTCATGGATTTCTGTACTTCTGAAGGGATCTCCTTGCAGCATACAGTTGCTTATAACCCTTCGCAGAAAGAAAGAACCATACTCTTGAGGAGATGGCCACTTGTATGATTCACTCGAAGTCTCTTCCTCCACAGTATTGGGCTGAAGCAGTGAATTGTGCTAATTACATTCAGAACCATGTTCCACACAAGGCAGTAAGAGGGATGACACCCTTTGAAGCCTGGTTTGGATGCAAGCCTGATGTTGAGCACTTTCGAGTCTTCGGATCCAAGGCTATGGTTCAGATTCCCAAGAAGAAATGCAAGGCATTGGAACCACAATCCAAACCTTGTATCTTTGTAGGGTATCCTGATGGCGTGAAGGGATATCGATTGTTGAATCCTACTTCTCATGAGCTTTATATTGAGAGAAGTGTTAAGTTTGATGAGTCTTCTTCGACTTCTACTTCTCTACCTATTGAGGTTCTTCAGCTTGCTGATTCAGATTCTGACTCATCAGATGATGATGTTGTTGAGCGTGCTCCTCTTCCTGATCCTCCCACCTATTAGACCTTTGATTCTTTTGATCCTGACAGTAGTGATGATGAGGATTATGTCCCTTCTCACTCAAGTGAAGAATCTTCTGACTCTGAGCCTGATCCTCCTGGTCCTCTTTGGGCTAGGAAAACTTTGCAAAGTGCTGGAGATTTAGTTGGAGATACTTCAGATATGAGACGTACTCACTCATATTTCATTGGACCCCACTCTTTCTTCACCTCTGCTTCTGATCCACAGTCTTTTCTGGGAGGCTTCTGGTATTCCTGAGTGGGATTCTACCATGGATGAGGAGTATTCCTCACTCATGAAGAATGATACTTGGGATCTCACCCCTCTTCCGAAAGGAAGAAAAATCATTCGGTGTAAGTGGGTGTTCCAAACAAAGTATGGAGTAGATGGAGATGTCAAAAATTTTAAAGCATGATTAGTAGCTAAGGGTTTCTCCCAGATAGCTGGGGTTGATTATACTGAAACCTTTTCTCTGGTTGTGAAGATGACTTCTATTCGACTGACCCTTGCCATTGCCACAGCAAACAGATGGAAAGTCCATCAAATGGACGTTAAGAGTGCCTTCCTTCATGGTGACCTAGAGGAAGAGATCTACATGGAACAACCTCTGGGTTATGTCCATGATCCCTCCCTCGTTTATAAGTTAAAGAAGTCTCTTTATGGCCTTAAACAAGCCCCTCGGGCTTGGTATGCCAAGATGGACTCCTTTTTACTTACATCAGGGTTTATTAGGTGTCACTGTGATCCAAATGTTTATATTCTATGGCAAGATGACTCCATACTCATTCTTGTTCTCTATGTTGATGACTTGTTGATCACAGGAAGCTCTTCCTCTATCATTGATTCTGTGAAGATCACCTTGGCCAACAGGTTTTCCATGACTGACTTAGGTCTGCTTCATTACTTTCTTGGGATCCAGATTTCACAATCTGACTCAGGAATTTTGATTTCACAACCTAAGTATGCTCTTGACTTGCTTGCTCATTTTCAGATGTCTGATTGCAAGTCTTCTCCTACTCCTTTTCTTTCCAGGGTTAAGTTGGTTTCTGATTGCTCTACTCCCTTGGTTGATGGTACCCTTTATCGACAGTTGGTGGGGAGCTTGATTTACTTGACTCACACTCGACCAGATTTATCTTATGTTGTTGGGATCATGTCCAGATTCATGCAGGAGCCACATGAGCTGCATTGGAAAGTAGCTAAGTGGATCCTTCATTATGTTCGTGGCACCTATACTGATGGCATTCACTATTATGGAGGGGTGGATATTGACTTGATTGGGTTCACAGATTCTGATTGGGCCGGTGACTTAGATCATCAGAAATCTACCTCTGGCTATAGTTTCTCTCTTGGTTTGGGTCCTATTAGTTGGTCTAGCAAGAAGCAGAATGCAATTGTGATATCTTCTACAGAGGTAGAATACAGAGGAGTAGTTAACACTGCCACAGAAGCTGTTTGGCTACAGGGTATTCTGACAGAGTTTGGCATCCACTTTCGGTGGCCTACCATTATCTATTGTGATAACACGAGCACTATCTCAATTTGTAGAAATCCAGTTCAGCATCAGATGCTGAAGCACATTGAGATCCATATGCACTTCATACAAGAGCTTATTGATGATGGTATCATCGACATTCAGTACATTCAGACAGCTGATCAGATTGCAGATATATTCACCAAGCCCTTCACTGAGGTGAAGTTTCTTCACTTGCGGTCTCTTCTTGGGGTGAGGTCTTATGCAGCTGCTCATCTTCTTCGGGCTATATAGTCCTTCTCTTCTTCTTCTTCTTCTTCTAGGAAGATGTTGTTTGTATATGGGCACCTTATCAGGCCTTTAGTTGTCGGGCCCCATTGACACATCTTTCTTAGTTGTTTAGGAGTGTCTTCTTGTTCTGTCTGACTCATCATAGCCACTACCCCAGCTTCGATGAAGGGGGGGTGTTGGTGTGTGGGATCCTATGTGTCCTCCACTCACATATGGAGGGTCATCTCACATGGGTTAGGTTTAGGGTTTTCTTGTGTGTCATGCACTAGGGTTACTCAACACCCTATATGTATCCCTTCATTTGACATTTATGAGTATGCCAAGACACTCCACTGTCTTTCTCTCTATGTGCAAGCTTTGTTCTATTATGCAAGTTCTTCCATACAACTGTAGGAATTTTTTAAGTGGGAGTTACTTGCACTAAAACTTCGTTGTCATGCTTCTTCAACGTCGTTGGGTGTTAACTACTAATCCGTTAGCTTTTTCATGTATTCATTTTGGTTTTTTCACTTAACCTCCATGACGATGCTCTCTTGTTTGAGTTTCTCTTGCCAGCATACTAATTTACGCTACCTGTCTGTGTCCTGCATGCATATCCTCGCCATCTTCCCCGCTATGTCATCTCCAATGCCTTCCCATGTTTTTTTATTTACAATTTTAGCTTTCGGGGTAGATGGTCCTCAAAACACAGGATCTCCTATTCTCAAGCTGTCCTCCCATGGGAGACAATAACCACTTTTTGAGCCCCCAAAAGCTTTCATTCACTCCTTATGGTACATACTGGAAATTAAAGCACAAAATCATCATCTAGAAGTTCCTCTCCCCCAACAGATTGAATTCCTTTGAATCCCTCAGAGCCCAAGAAATGTGATGAAATCGAGCTGGGCAGAACAATTTTTAAGGATGTTTTAGAATAGGTACTTTCTGTCACTGCCAAATTTAATTACAGAGACTACATTCCTCTCTTGGCTTGGCTTGATTTGCAAGGCATTAGGTGAAAACAAGCCCACCTTAACAACATATTTCACATGTTTATGGAGAAAATTATCGACCAACACATTGAAAGGAGGAAAGAGGGCAACAATTTGGAGTATGAAGATTTTGTGGATGTGCTGCTTTCCTTTTCTGAAGATGAATCCATGGAAATCCAAATTAGACGAGGCCACATCAAGAGTGTCACTTATGTATGTATACAACTCTGTGAATCGATTCTACTTTTCAAAATTTGTGTGTTTTTTTTTTGTGTGTGATATTGGGTGCCATGATTTTTATGTGTGTTTATCAAGACTTGTTGGCAGTAACTAGAGATACCTCAAGGGGAACACTAGAATGGGCCATGTCAGGATTGATGAGAAATTCCTCTACAATAAAGAGATCTCAAGAAGAGCTCGATTCTTTTGTAGGGAAGAATCAACTGGTACATGAATCTGATCTACCTCATCTTCAATATCTATAATCGGTAGTGAAAGAGATACTACATCTTTACCCAAAAGCTCCTCTGCTCTTTCTGGGCCCTTGGAAGAGATTCTAATGCTTGGGAAGAAGCCACATAATTCAAGCCATAAATATTTTTGGGAAGCTAAATTGATATAAAAGGTCAAAGTTTTTAGATGATACCATTTAGATCGGACAAGAGAGGATGCCCTGAAATCGGTTTAGCCCATGTTTGTTTTTTTCTTTTGTTTGTCTTTACCTAGCTCTTCATTTCTATGTGTGGATACTGGAAAGTCCCATTTTTCATGTTCCTTGTTTGATTTTGACATTCTACTATCACCCCTCAGAAGATTCATGTGCTACACAAGTTTGACTCATTTCCCTATTTTCCTTTTAAAGGCTTGCATTGTCAAGATCCCACAATAGAAGGTAAGAAAATAAACACTATCATCAATTATGATAGGGGATTTATATTTTCCACTCACATGTTTACACCATAGACTTGATCAAAGCATATGACAACTGTTGAATGTTGGAGTGTATTGAAAAAATTTCCACCCCGGTGATTTCTCCAACATCTTCTCTTAGATTATGTTTCCTCTAGATGCACTATCCATGCTTCACCAAAACCAATCTATAGTAATCTAGTCTGCTCACCAATAGATACACCTATCAACAGGTGAGACACCTTGCATATGGATGGTCACTATTGTTGACACAGGTAGTACTAAAAATAATACATCAAAACACACAAACAAATGGTAGGTGGCTTCTTCGAATTGGGATGTCGGTGCTTGATTGCATTTTTAATATTTCATTGTTTCCTCATCCTTCTTTGTTATTTCTTTATCTGACTCATTTAGTTGCTCATTTAATAATTGCATGTTCTTAACTTATTTGAGATTATGAAGACTTCACAGTTTCCTTATCTCACCTTTTCCATTTTCATATGATTTTTTGTTTTCTTCATTTGCTTTCGTAGAGCTTCATATCTAAGCGATTTTATTCATCATGTGACAGATGTTGTAAATGTTGTACCATCTTCTCCTCTTCCCTTGGTCTTTTATACATTAGGTTTATCAACAAGGCCAAAAAAACCTCATTTTGTAGTTATATTGTTGACACCATGCTCTATTTTTGGTTACCCGTGTAGTGTATACATTGTTTACTGTGATATAGCATTGTCTCGTTCGATGCAAGGTGACATAACATTATTTTTTCTGGCCGTGCATTCAATTTTTTCCTTCACGACATGTTTGTAAATTCCCATCATCTAATAGCGCATCCTCTATAGATATAAAGATTGGATTCTTGCCTTGCTCCTCTTTAATTTTGAAGATTCTCGGTATATGATCAAGGTCCACAATATTTCACCTTAAATTGTTTTCTGGTCTATTCAGAAAATCATATTCTCCAACAAAACTTGTTTCATGAAATTTCAAATCATCAGATTGTTTGTACTCTGCTTCTGCTATGGCAGAAAAACTTGAGTTCTTACATTATTTCTCATCATTGTGAAAGCCTCTATATTTTCACAAGCCGCATGTTGAACACTCTCGGAACTCACAGTGCCTTGCTTGTATACTAATAGATCACACTCTGCATTTCCTATCGAAAAATGACATGAATATGAACCTTGCTTCTGATACTTTAGGGCATAAATATTTATCAGGACTTGGGTGATGCTCTCAAACGCATTTGAAGCATCAAACTCTACCCTTCCACCCAATTCACCAATCAGTCTCTCCATAAGCTCTCTTACCTTGCCAATAATTAGGCTCTTACTTGAAACAACAATTGGTCCTCCTCCGTCCTGTTTAACCTTCGAAGCTTTTCCAAAGTATTTTTTTTTCATCTTTTCCTATGGTGGGGTGCTCTTCTCTATAACAAATAGACCCCTGCAATTTCTCATGTTCCTCTGTCCACCCAATCATCTGCTAATTTTCCAATTCTCTGTTGACTCCCATGGGAAATTCAAGTTTTCCATACGACTGTTGACATTCCCAACTCATTAACCTCAACAGAAAACCATTCGACACTTTCTACACCCAAAATACTAATCTCAACTCAGACCCATTCCTTGAATTGTATCCATTTGTGCAAGCAATGTCAACAAAATTTACAAGGTTCAAAATATCATAAAGAAATCACACATGAAATTTTGAGTTATGGGTTTTGATTTCCAAAATCCGTGGGTTCCCATTACTATACTTCAATTTTTTTTTTAAAAACACACAAAACAACCTACCTTATCGCATATTGCAAAATATTGTTGCCATTTATTTATTGTTGTCTTACACTTTGGCGTCTTTATCTACTACGATTAGAATTAACATTTAACCTTATTGCATATGCCAATAGTTAAACTATTAGAACTGGATTTTGTGCCATAGGTCTAACTTGTTTATACAAAAAAAGTAATTGCCTGTAAATCAACCACACAACAAATAAAAAACAATAATTAACAAATGAAAGGAAAAGGGTTTTTAGTTCGCATTCCTACCCTTTCAAGATTCACTTCTAATGTTGTCAACAATTACAAACCATAGTCCATGTCAAAAATAATATTCCTATCCGCCATCCGGTACACCATGTCCATAGACAAATTCTACCAGATATTGTCCCACTTACAAAATTGGCAGGTCTAGATTACACTATTACTGCAACTTTAAAACCTTGTATTAGATCTCAAGTACAAGCCAACTTATAGCTACAAAATTTGATGATCCATTCATTCCTTATTTAGTTGGAACACTAGCATACTCAGGTCGTACGCACTATGATATATGTTGAATTCGCCTTGCTAGAACAACCATAAACATACACCTGCTTCTCCTAGCAATAGGACAAACCAAAAACACCATTCTAGATTCACCCTACCTAACTTACAATACATAAAAAACAAGCCTCCAAGTTATCCACCAACATCTTACACAACTGCAATCCTTGACCTACAAGACTACCCCCACGTCCACTACTACTAGCGTGTTGGGTGTCTGGCTGTTCGTTGGGCTTGCCTGCACCTGTTTCTTCCAGGTTTGCACCTAGCCTCCTACATCATCAGTGGCTACTCAACCAACGACTTGCTATTTAACAAAAAATGTGTAAAAAAGGATGTGGTTTTTCCTTTATTTGCTGGTGATCATTAGTTGTTGTTCTAAGAGGGAGGTGAAGAAGTAGGGAATTTATATTTTACAGAAGTAATTGTTGACGTTTGTGCCCTGATTTCTTTTTTTACTGAAGAACCGTTGGTTTGTGCCCATGTACTTAACTAGTCCTCTATTTAAAAAAAAAAAACATATTTTGCTAGGTATTTTATGTCACATGCATGATATTCGAGGAACGAAATAAAAATTTCTCTAATGTTTGAGCTTATTATTTAGCTTCATATATATAACTTTGAGTGATCACACTACCCTTGATCATTTACTTTTGTTCCCTAATGTGGAATGGTGCCCTAACGTGCTCTCAACTCTATACCTTTTTTTAGTGTCTGTTTTACTATATTAAATAACCTTAACCTTATTCATTGCCTCCCACTTGGTGACTACTATTTACAATGGTTGGTTGTTGAAACTATTCCTTGAAACATACTTTTTTTTCGCTTTTGAAAGAAATCTCTCTTCATTTGAATGTTTATGTTTTAATTTACTATTCTATGCAAACAAGAAAAAGGGTTTTTTATGAGACCTAACCTGAGTACTTAATTGCTCATGTCACTGAAGACATATGTTTTCTCAGGTGATTTAGAATCTAGACCATACGCTTTTGACAAAATGGCATGCATTTAATCTCATGAAAAAAAAAACTAAACTTCCTTGGGTTCAATCCTAGGAGATGGACATGCCCGATTAACTAGAATTTTTAACTTAGGCCTGAAGTAGGATAAGTTTTGTGCAGATGGTTTGATGACCTGTTAATCTATAGTAAGCAGAGGCAATAAGAAGTAATGGGTGCACGGAAAAAGAACTATATATCATATTCAAGGATAATTGATCTCATTGAGAGTACAAATCAAGAGTTTTTGACAGATTGACATGCACTCAATCTCATATGAAAAAATAAATCTCCCATTGGTTCAACCGGTTTAACTAAAAGTTTTAGCTTAGAGTTTAAGTGAAACTAGGTTTGTAGAGATTTTTCTATGACTTATCCATATGTAGGAGCAATAAAAATTAATGGGTGCAAAAGAAAACAACTTTACATCATCATCATCAGGGACAGTCAATCTCATTTGAAACTAAATACATTCAATTTCCCTTAACCTTCAACAAAAGTTATATAGTTTGAAGAAGCCTAAGACGCCATACTTAAATAAAAAGTGAGTGTATGAAGATATCTTGTCAGAAAGCCAATCTAAGTATTGCTGCCAGCCTTGCTGCTCGAATACAGTTGGAACCAGATCCTCTCCATTTTGATAACCCCCACCTTAATTTGAGTCTGTTCTTTCCAAAGAAAACCCTCTGTAATCAACTACAATATCATAATCCTTTCAATTATAAAACTTAGGATAGATAAACAAGACAAATATCATTGCATGCTTACCTGGTCAATAAAGACTAATGGTTGTGTGAGGAGAAGGGTCTACTGACTAGGTGAGGTGTACCTAGTATGAAAATAGGGCCTTAATCACCTGCACAATATGTAATCTTGTTTTCTAGTATATTCAAGGGGGAAGAATACTAACAGTGACCAGGTAGTGTAGCATCATGTACATGGATGATTGAAACTCATGCCATTGTATGTAAACATATCGATTCTGTCTGTCAAGATGACATGTAACAGCTTGTCACAAAAGACAAGAACTTTGTACCAATCACAAAACTTTAACCTTTATAAACTAGATGAAAAAGTTATCAAAGAAAAAGTATTATTCGCCGGTAGGCGTTCACCTTTGAAGATGCCCCTGCTGGAAAGTGTCAAATTCCGACAGCTCCAAATTACAGGTTGCTGGATTTTAGATATTTTTCTACAGTCCTAGATATTTACTATCCTAGATATTCATCTACAACTCCATCCTTTAAATTGATATTATGCAATTAGAAAATGGCCATTCTCTCGTGCCCTTGTTTTTAGGAGTGAGACCATAATGGGTGAAATCTATGTAGGGGAGGTGAGAGTTATGGGCGATATTGAGGAGGGTGTGCCACAGTCGCAGGTCCAAATGGTCACGGAAGACATTTGATCCAGTTATACACAAGCGGGATTCATTGGTGTTGGTGTTGGCTAATTTTGTTGGAAGGAAATTCTGCCAAGTTATCTATAGCTCAGAACATCGTCCCTTCCTCATCGTCGTCCTCTTTTCCCAGATTGCGCGCAGCTAACTGGTGGAACATAGGATGCATCTTGCATTTTTAGACTCTGCCCAGAGAATTGACTTCCACTCCCTCCACTACACACCAATTTATCATTGTATCCAAGTAAAGTTGGCCGTATGCATCAAAGTTAGAAGGGATTTCGGCTTGAATTATCCTCTCTGCAGTCCACATATCAATCAAATCTGCATGATTTTAGGGAAAAATTGTGAAGTAGAGAAACACTTTTCTGAGGGTTAGAGACAAAGATTCATAACTAGAGCGGGGACACCGTAAAATTTGGCTTCTTGCATTAGTATGATTGCTATAGAAAATGGCATTATTTGGCCCTTCCAGAGCTATCTGCCATTGCCAAGGATATCTTTTTCCGGCCATGATTCACGCTATATGCCTTGAGAGCCAAAGGGTGTACATGGCATTTGCTTGCTGTCTAATTTGATAGTCTGCAATACCTCTAAAAAGAATAGGCGATTCCCTGCTTCTAAAATCATATCTCTCAAACAGCTTCCAACTGTCTGTGTCTGATAAGTCATCGATATCGAACAAAGTCATATCCACTTTTATTTTTGTGAGATCTAATCTTTTCTGATCACAACAAGATTTTGATTAATGAGCGACGTGAGGGTTCAACTCTTCTACGAGAGATCCAAACGGCCAACACTTCAACATCATTAGGAACTTTCTGCCTTCAATATGCCTAGAAAGATTTTCAAATTTTTCAATTGAATGAATCATGATATAGCCTTGTTTTTATAATGGTTACGCTCGTGGCAAAAACAAAATTCCATGGTGGAGAAAACTTGTGTGTACATTTGAAAATGTTCCAGTTGGAAAATGTGAAATTCTGGATGCTCTCTTAATTTTGTAGGTTGCCATTTTAGATATTTTTCTATAGTCCTAGATATTTACTATGCTAGATATTTATCTTTGACTTGACATCCTTTACATGATATTATGCAATTGGCGATGGCCATTCTCTCGTGTCCTTGCTTTTCAAAAATGGTCGACGTGAGACCATCATGAGTGAAATCTATGTAGGGAGGTGGGAACTATGGTTGACATTGAGGAGGGTGTTCCATAGTGGAAAGTCCAAATGGTCATGGTAGGAGTCTTTCCATAGTGGAGGCACATGGAGAATACCATGGTGTCCGAATTTCAAGCAGAGGTGAATATGGTGACAAACTTTCTGTATGATAACATTACTTCGATTGTGACTGAGAGCTCGATATATTAACCATTTTGAGCGCTGACAGGAAGCAGACCTTGGCGCAATATTCAAATGGCTCAATAATGTCATAACTTTTGACATAAATTTCGGAGCTCATTCAATCCAGATTGGACTTTTTTGTCGAAAGCTTGCACATGGTCACATCTAACTACAACTGGATATATTTACATTAAGCCTTGGAAAACTACTTAAAAATGGGAATGTAGATTGCCACTTTTGGGTTTAGCTGGGGTTCTCAACCACCATAATGAGCCCGAATTCAGTGCAATTTAGAGGTATAAACCTTAGTTTGTTTATCTGATCTTTCGTTCTCTCTTCCATTTCATCCCTATAAAAAAACCCAGTAAGGAGGGGCTTCTTTCTAAAGGTTACATCTTGTTTTTCCCCCTCCCTTATTCTTGATCAACTTGTGGAGTGTCAAACCTTCCATTTGATACTATTGATGCACACCTTCCTCTTGGTCAAGGGTTGCGAGTCGTGTTGTATCAATCTTTGCGATTAATGCATGTATGTGGATGATTCTCAACCCTCTCTGTATTGATTTTGCATGGTAATTGATCTTTCACTGTGAATCTGAACTAAGTACTCTGTGCCAGATTTGCATTGCATTTTAATGGTCTGTGTTTATTGGCAAACAGGTGTACACTTGTTTCTTGGTTCATTACCATTGTATGCTTAGGTTTTATTTTATGAATTGTTCGTTAAAATTTCCTTGGCAAGTTAATTGTGGTTTTGGGGCGTACTCTCATACCCCCCACTTGCATTGTTAACGTTGCATCTGAACTTAGGAACCCGGCCTTAATTTAAGATCTTTTCTGAAATAAAAATGTTTTAAGGTCCCATACTTGGGAAAAGCTTGTTGTGCAATCGTGTACTGTGAGTCTCAACCCATGTGTTGACAAGATTTGAGCTTGTTGTTTTTCATCATCAACACTTTTTTGTATTTCCCCATTCTAATGCATATAAAATGAATTTATCACAATTCTTATATCACTTTCTATTAAAATATGATTCAATTATGATTGTTGAATTATTCTGCAGATTCAATTTTTCTTTTATGGACACACTATTTTTCTACGCTTTCATCTTGTCAATTGATTTCTTCTTATGGGAAATTACCCCAACCCCCTTTTCAGGTTTTACAATTTCATATATTAAGTTATCCTCCCTTTCCGTAATAGAGCGACTATCCAAATTTAAATGTGTAAGACATGGATTTGGATAGTCTCCCCCACATTCCCACTTAAGATGTTTTTTCATTTTCAAGGCTTCTTTTATTAAAAATTTGTGTCTCATAAATGAAGTATTTGGTCTAAATTCTTCCTTCAAAAAAGGAATTATATTTATTTTTTAAGTATAATAAGGTTAATTTGAGGGTAGGGGTACTATACGGATAAATCATTAATTTAGGAATAACATAGTGGTAGCTAGAATGTCTTGAAGTATTGATTGCCTTAATGGAGCTCAATTTTTCAAAACATTACAGGGTAAAATACCAATAAAATCATGATACCTGGAAGTCTTAATTGGGAATCTAGAAAAATATGTATATTCCTTTAAAATGATTTACACCGATGTGAAACTATGTTTTATTGAGAAATTATAACATAATCTAATGATGGTGTTCCAAAGTGACTACCTGACAATTCTTTTCAATTCTGATCCTTAATAATTTCATTGGAATTAGGATTTATTTTTATGTCTTCTTACAAAACATAACCTTTTTACTAAAAGGTTTATGGAAGATTATGAAACTTTTAGATGCTCCAAAGTGTTATGAACCATAGTTTTTCTACCAAACCACTATGTTATGGTTAATGAACCATAGGTTAAAAGTGGTCGCGTGTGACGGTATATTTCCAATATTTACATTCCTTTTACGCTAATGTTGTAATTTTATGATAAATGGGACTAAATAGGACTCATCCAAATTTAAACCTTGAATGAAGTATTTTTGAAAATAATGTTAGGGATTTTCAATCTAGGAAGGCATGGGTCGTCTCACTTAAAAAGGCCAAGTTTCTGAAAAAAATTCTTGAAACATCCTGTGCAAAAATACCCATAAAATCATAATGAGAAATATCATTCATGTTATGATTCCTAGGATTATCCTACTGATGTATGCATCAACATGGCAAATGTCGGTCTTGTCCTCACATAGAGGTTAAAACTTTTCCCTGACATGTACTTTGAAGGAGAGCTCGGTGTATGGAAACACATAGTGTAAATAGCAACTTGAAGAAAGTTTCCTGGTGATAACTCATTATGACACGTCTATGATTGGAGGAATCACATGGGAAGCATCTCCACTTTTTTGCCACTTGGTGCTGCACGTGGTTGCATGGGGCTTAAGACCGCTCTACATTAAGGCCTTGAATCCGTTAGCTGAACCAATGAGGAATGTAGACATGTTTTGTTCTTAAGCTAACAACTCATTCGTCAGCCCCATGAGCTCACAATCCCAAACTATGCCTCCAAATCTTGTTCGTATGTCTGATCTTTCAGTATCACCTAGTGCCATTTCATTAACTTATTGGACAAAAACCCAGTAATAAGTTAAGTTACTAATTTTTAGACAGTTTCCAAATTTTCGGTAGACTTATGTTATGGGAGTTAGAATATTTTGACATTTTCAGCAACATTAGGCTGACTTAATGGATTCGATTGTGAGTCACGAGGGAGATCATAGATCATAGAATATATTTTACGACAAATTATACCTCCAACAAACTTAATAACATTATCCTTACTAGCGTAAGTTGCAACTCATGTGCAATTGCTAGTTTATACATAGGAGGAGCAGATAAGTATATAAGTCATTTTATAAAGTGTATTTGTGTGTGTGTGAGAGCTATGCGACGATAGAAAATTTTGGAAGGATGGAAAGGTAGGTTATGGGGATAAATATGAAAATTAAGAGGTCTTTAAATTGATTAAGGATGTTACCATGATTTTTATATGGTGATGGTGAGTTGAAGGAGGTCATCCATACACGGCCTATTTGGAGAAGAAGACCTAGTTAACTGTGTTATGGGTTTTGAGCGAGATAGAGAGAAATGTGTGGAGTGTTGTAGGGGGTAAAAATTAAATCTAAGGATAGGATGAGAAGATGAGAAAAGAAGAGAAGAATTACATCAAGGTCACTTGACCTAAAATCGGTAAATGAAGATGTAAGTTTGAGTAAGGAAGAAGAAAGAGGACTTTAGAGAGATGGTGGTGAATGGAGATGAATGGATATGTTGGAAATGATAATTTTCAAATACCTAGACAAATCTTAAGTTGTTCAAGCAATAAATTTTCAAGTGTAACATCATCTTCACTTAGTTCAAGGCGTGTTTTATCATCTTTTGGGGTTATAGCCTCCCTTATAAAATGGGTTTCTAATAGGGGTTGGTGATCCTTGTGAAGTGGGTTCTTCATTAAAGAAATATTGTGTAATGTGTAGTATTCACATAAGTCATTTTTTGTAATATAAGAAGAGGTTTAGTGGATTTATTTTCGTTTAGGATTTCCAACTTCATATTAGGTGTTCATGTGTTTTCTCCATCATTTCATGTACTTGTTAATGGTTGTCACACACTTAATAAGTACACTTATAATATGTATGTTGAATGGTTGATTTGAATGATGTTCTATGTTATGGTAAATGAAGTAAAAGTTTGGTAAGATTGATTCACATCCCCCTCTAATTCTTTCTATTTAAAACAATGATAACAAATTCCACCATTTGAAAACTATCTCCCAGTCATTGTTAACCATTTCCTCTAGCCAGCCCATCATCTCACACAACCCCTACCAACTTTGTGTCACCCTCATCCTAGATGATAGAAAAGTGTTAAAATGATAATGATTTTCAATTGTGTTTCATGTACATGGTAATAGATCAAAGAATTTTTCATGATTATACCAAGTTCTGAGGTGGAATAATGTTCTCTAACGCACCAAATTGGTAATTTTTAACCATATTATAGCATAAGGACATCCTCCAGAAGATGACAGGGAAGAATCAAGCCATCTAGAAGTTATGTAGGAGATAAATAAATTTATGTGAGGTATTTAAGGGAAATCGGTGAAGATAATTTTATGTCAAGAAGAAGTTTTGGGTCATTTTGAGCTAAGGAAGGAAGGCTCTGATAGAGAAATTCGCCTTGTTCTATGATTCTGGGAGTTCTCATGAGGAGTTGTGAAACTCATAAGATCACTCAATAGAAATATCTTGAGTTATTCACATAGATTAAACATCAATTTTGTTCTAAGCCATCCATATCTTTTGGATGATATTTAACACAATATGCTACAACTCGTTTGTAAAAAGGATCTATTTTAAAAAATAAAATTTATAGGTTGAATCTTATGTATTCAGAAGGGTGGTAATGAAGTCTTTGGATGCTTTAGTAGGCAGTCAAAAAAATATCACTGCTAAATGCTCCAATCATTTCTCCATGTAGGAATCTTAAATGATAAGTAATAGGCTACAGTTCACACTAGGATGACAATGTACAGAATCACTTAAAAATTGGGTGCCAATTTTCAAGGCTATGTACAAACTTTCATTTTCACCATGGTGCAAAGGGAAATGGGGTGTCATATAAATAATTTTTCCCCCCTATTAATTTTATGTTTTCGTCACTTATATTTCACATAAGTGGTAAGGTAAGTACAAGCTCAAAATAGTCCACTTTCTCGTGATGAATTCAACCTCTAGTTGCATTTTATAAGTGAATTCTGGTCCACATGATTCATAGTCTTCATGTAATGTAAAAACTCTTTGCATATTTTCTAGCTAAGTTTTGTCCCTTTTACTTTTTGTATTGTGTAAAGTTTTGTTCTAATTTTTTTGGTATACAAAATTTAAAAGATCCCTAATGAGGCCTTTCTCTCTGTAATTGGAAAATGTCTAGATTCTCCCCTGTGAGATTTTAAACTTTATCTAGAAATTTAAAGGAAAAATAGCTCACTTGAGTGTGCTAACTTTTGTCATTTTAATTAAAACAAATTGTATAGTTACGTATTGCTTTTAGGTATTTAAATTTCACCCATAGCAAAATAATTACAAGGGGGACATGAAAATGCACTTTAATTCCTTCCATCTTAATTTATTTTTTAATTTTTTTCATTGCATCCCCCATATCCATTTATGTGCCCTGCATCAATTTTACATTGTCTTGTCAAAAGTTCTAACTAGTTGTGTATCATCTAAAGAAAATTAACATTTTAATCCCCTGTAATCCCCTTTGTCCCTGTAACCCTTATTTTTTATGGTGCAAGAAGAGAAACCTGAATTTAATAGTTAAGCCTACTTGGGTCAAACATGACCTAAATGTTTGCTTAGTGTGATATTCATAAAAGAAGTCATATTAATCTATCCCACCAAGTCTTATGTAGTTAAATCTGCATTTACCCCAATTAATTTCATCCCCTTTTTTTTATGTTGCTAAAAATTACCTATAACCTCAATTGTTACAAAATGGAACATGTTACGCATCTTCCTTACTAACACCATTCCAGCTAGGCTTAAAAAAGGTTGATGTTAAACACATTCTTGACAAAAAACAAGGTTGACATTGAAACCTTTAATATAATGGTTTCATATTTTTTTATTGTTAGATCACAAATTTTCAAATATTCCCAATGACATTCACAATTTCTACTAGGAAATGTCATATACACACATTGAAACACAATAAAAATTGAAGTAAATTGCGACATTTTCTAAAACTAAAAAACAGTGTATCCTTGATACCACTCTCATTCCATTCTAACATAGTTTATGATCTACTTCTAAAAGTTTAATGCTTTTAAGTCTTTCAATATCTGCAAATATTAAGTCGTCTTTTATATCATTCTCTAAAGTTTTCAATACTCTGGGGTTGTATATCAGGGAAAATCAAATCATGTCATCTTTAAAACTAGTCCAATGAAAAATCGGCTTCTCAAGATTAAGATGTTACTTAAAAATTGCAAGTGTGGTTGAACTTTTTTAAGATGGGAATGAAGATGGTAAGTCATTTATGATAATGAAAGGGCATCTGAAAATAGTTTGAGAAGGTGCTAGAACCATGTGACTTGTGCATATTCAACATGATCTTGAGATTTCTACACACTTATTACAGAGGAAGTGGGTGACTATAAATATACTGTATCAGGAGTGGAAGTGTTCATAGCTGAGTAACAGATTGGGAGAAGGAGAGGTATTTGAGAATTACAAGATAGGGATTTAATCGCATCATACTCTATGAAGAGAATGATTGAATTCTACATCATGTGGGAAAGATAAAACCTTTGTAAATTGTCTTTGCATTTGGTGAAGTTGTGTGGATAGTGGGCATTTGATGATTTGAGACTTGAGAGTTTGGGAAATTTAGTTTTAATGGTGGGATTGAATACAACTTGCAAGGAGATCACGAGTTCATAAAGTTACAAAAATCTAATAAAAACCTTCACTCATTTCTCCTTTAGTCTATTATTTGGTAAGACGTTGTGCTAAGTTAGTTTCCTTGCCCTATTTTATTAACATGTATCCTCCTAAAGTTTAAATTAATGCATTATATATATACTAAAGGTTCATATTTACTATCATGATATATATATATATACTATAAGGTTCAATATTTTATCGAATGAAATGGGACAAGACTATGCTTATTGAAGGAAGAAGGTTCTTATATGTCAGTTTATGAGATGCCTATCCAGGTCCAGAAACCCTGTAGGTATGGATTCAAGAAAAACAAAAACCTGCTACTTCACTGGATATACTTGATGCCCAAAGGCTATACTACCTTGCACTCTTCACCTCGAAGCAAGAAGAATACCCCATCCTCTACCAAGTACTATCTTCTACCAAACCATTGCTTTAGACAAGGAATGACTCTAAACTTCTATTTTTTTTTGAAAAATGTATACATCTAGTATAATGTATAGCATTACATATATATGTATGTATACATACATACATATCTTGTACATATATATATATGTATCATATATATATATATACATATAATACCCACTCTATATATGGGGATATACATACGATACATATATATATATGTGTGTTGTGCATATATATACATATGTATACATATATAATATACTTACATATATATACATAATATGTATATATATATATAGATACATATATATATATGATCAATATACATATATGTAGCATATATATATATATATGTATATGTATATATATATGTATACATATATTTATATATAGTATATATATGTATATATACATATGTATATGTATATATATATGTATACATATATACATATATACACTATATAAATATACATACATATATGTATATGTATATATACACATATACATGCCCTATACCATGTGTATATATGGGATATATATGTATATATACATATGTATATATCCTCTTATATAATTTGTGTACAGGATATAGTACATATCGGTTATGTAATATGTATATATGTATATGTATGTACTATGTATATATGTATATATGTACATCATATATGTATACCAATATACATGGGGATACATATATACTTGGTAAACCCCCCCACAAAAAATACTTTCCTTGTATATTGACTATTTACATACAAATTTGACCCAACACTTCCACTTCCTCCTTAGTCCCACAAAATCACATAAACCTGACAAGAATTGAAAATAATTCTCCAATATGCTATTGTAAAATGTTTACCCCACCCAACACTTCCACTTCCTCCTCGAGTCCCACAAAATCACATAAATCTTACAAGAATTGAAAATAATTCTCCAATATGCTATTGTAAAAGGTTTAGCCCTCTTTTTATAGGGTGAATGAAATTGGTTGCACCCGAGTACATTAAACGATATCATAAAGTGGTGGCCCACCTAATGGTCACCCCACTTAATATTAATATACCAACATCTTAGACACAACCAACTTTGATTAAAATAAATAGGTTTAAATTTGTAAGTTGAAATCTAGAAGTGTGAATTTACAAGTTTACATTTTAAACAGTTTCATTTCTTAGATATCTCAATTCATTGAGATTTCCACCATGATACATACAACCATGTAATATCATGGGTCAACTCGAAGATGACATGGTTTTGACCTTCCTAAATCATTGTGAAATCATAAATTACACTTTTCAAAGGGGGTGAGAGACACAAAGGGTGTTAGAATTGCTTTTAAAAGTTCCATTGTTCATTTGACAGATTCAGAGTACAAAGAGATGAATACTACATTTTTACACACTTTCATAATTCAAATACGTTTCCAATTTATAGAGAGAGAATAACATCTTCACACAATTTTGTGTTTCTTTTACATTTCTAATTTAGAGAGAGAGAGAAACACAAATAACATTTCTAGAACAAATAATCAAATAACAAGGTTCATTTTAAAGGTCAAACTGGGTCAAGGATCTAGTAGTTATATTTTCCAAAATAGCTAGAAAGACCATGGAAAGGCCTTCGACAAAGGTTCGTCAATTGCATGAATGAGAATGGTACCACTTCCAACCCCTTCTACATGTTGACTATGAGGCCACGCCCCAAATTTCACATTAGAGTTCTAATTCGTTTCACATAAGGTAAGTGTATGTTTCAGGTGTTTTACGTATTTGAGAAAATAAAGTTTTCTATTGGCCAATTTCCACTACCTGACAAGTGTTTAAACACTACAATTAATATAGATATTTTCTAATGAATATTCATGTAATTCACAAACCAAAAATAAAGGCTACTTATTTTAACACCTGTAAAAGTGAAAACATAGCTAATCAGGATGATATAAATCTATATATAGTACTGAAGACACAGCGAAGGCATTTTATTGAACACTTAACGTGCTTTGTGTAAGCCCCACTTTTGCATTACAATATCTACTAATTTTAACATCTATAAGTTGCTTGCAAGTTTTGAATTTATTTTTATCAGACCCATTTGTGCATAAATTCTTTAATCATCATGACATTCTAATGAGATTTCACATTACTTTTAGGCATTTTGTCAAATAGTTCACATGCCTTGTGCATGATTCCACATTTTTATACATATCTAGGGAACTTGCATCTACTTTAGAATAAATTAAGGACTTTTCTATTATGCTTTGATGAATATCACATTACTTTGTTTCAGAACTTCTAAAGATGTTCAACACATGTCGTCATGGAAAGTACATTGCCAAAGGTTGAGGGGACTGCTTTCTACACCTGCCATGGTCAACCTTGTTTGAGGGGTTTCAAGGAATGTTCAGCAACTTCCCATTTTATGTAGATTCTTTTGTTGTTCAACTTGTAGAGCCATGAGACCACATTTCTTTAGGGTTTAGTTGAACATTCCAAATGCTTGGTGCATGCTTCCAAAATTTGCATGACATGGAGAGGCATCTACTTACTCAGGTACTTGTTAACTACAACAATGACAAAAATCCACTTTTCTATTGTGTTTTGATGTGTTGGCACCAAAAAATGTTCAGTTTATTTTTGGGGCCTTATAATCAAAATTTTGGAGTTCAAGGGTTTAAATGTCCATTTGAAAAATACTCATTTTTATTGAGTGTTCACACTGAATGATTACACCACATAAAAAGATCTTTCCCTAATGTTTTCTATGTTATTATACAAGTTGGGTCCAAAGGCAGTTGGGATTTTTGAGGTGTTTTGGCCCTTGAAATGTTAAAAATACATTAATTTCCTTTAGTTACACATTGGAGCGAGGATCTCAACTTTGATGGTTTAAAGTAGGGGCACATGTTATCAAATGGTATCTCAAATATTCCAAACTTAGTCACTTTTTCATAGTTTTTAGCGCATCAGATGGATGCATGCCAAGTGGCAACTATCGACATTTAGCAATCCTGTAGAGTTCAAAGTTTTTTCCCTCGCCTCCAAACATTGCAAAGTATTGATGGAGGAAAAGTGGAATCTTGGATACATGCAAGATATTAGTGAAAGGGACTATCTCAAGGCCTTCAATTGAACCTCCACACTTTGTATAACATTGATTTGAGACTAGTGACAAGGGAGGATGTGTGGCAATAATTAACATCTAGTATTCCTGCATATGTACTCTAAAGTTAATATATCTCGCCTTAATGTTCTCTATCTTGTAGCACACTGATTGAAGAAAAGTGACGAGGAAGGACATGTGTTGAACATTGACGCTCATGGATTTCATGAAGTTGTCTAAAGGTTAAGGCCTTTCACTTTTGACCTTATAGAGTACCGATGAGCGACACGTAAGAAATTTTGGACACATGACGACCATCAACACTCTACACTCATGAAAGCCTTAGTCTCCGCTCCAAGCATGCTGAAGAACTGATGGTGGACATGTGGTAAAAGGAACGCATGGTACAAAATGGAAAACCTTGAAATCCGCTATAATGCCCATCACATGCTGCAAGGCTCTAGTTTTTCACTCATATATTTTGACACATATCACTAAATGACCTATGGTTGGTACCATTAGAAAGGTCTTTAAGAGAGATTTTCTTTAAGCTTAGTTTTAGATGGAATGGTTGAGAGATTTGTGTTATTTTCATGACACATTTTTTAGGCGTCTATAGATGAATCAATAAATTGAATAGTTCCCAAATCATTTGCCGATGCTTTTGAATGGTTATGATCTCTTCTAGATGATGCTCTTGAATTATATTTCCCTTCATAGCCCCACAAAAATGCAATGAAGAGTTAAACAAGTTGTAAATAAAAGAGAAGCTTTCATAATGGTCCAAAAATGAAATCATGATCTTCTCAAGAAAATGGTAACCCCATATCCATCCATTTTCTTGATTTCAAGGGTCCACATATGGTTTCTCCATGGATATCCATTTGTGATTTCTCAAGGATCACTTTTATGTCAGAATTAGCTTGCTTCTAGGAAAAACATGTGTTTTTTCCATGTTTATTCAACACGATTCATCCGTGCATGCTCCTATATATTCACTCATTGGTGGATTCTTTTTCTCTTAGTGCTGACAATTGGCTCTTCTTCAACCTTTGCTTGTTTATGTAGGAATATTTGAGTACCTTTGCTTTTCAAATTTTCAAAGGAAATTGTATAAGTTGGAAGAAAAATCCTTCATACTAGTCTTTTGGCTTATGATCAAACTTGGTTTTCCTAATTTAACATTCCATTTTCTAGTGTTATGAGCAATTGATTAATGGTATATTTTCCTAGTTTAGAGAGAAAATATCATACGATGTTGAGAAAGGGTTGTAGCTTTCTAAGAAGGATTTGAATGTGTAGATCATTATTTGGTGATGCGGTACTTGTTTGTGTTATGTAGGCATTTGCAAGTGTTGATTTATAAAACCCTTGCATGATTTCACTTCTCTGTATTTTTTGCAATTGTTTCAATATTGTTATATTTTCATTTTATGGTTTGTTTTTCTAATGAATAATGAGGGGTATGTGTAGGATCATCTCATTATCTATCTAAATTAATAGCGGAGTGTGCAATAATTGTGTAGATTTTTGTCCTCTATTGGTTGTCATTAACTCATTTTTTGTAAATTTTGGATATTCCTTTCCCAATGGATTCAAACATTGATCATAGTTCATCTGACCACTTTTTTTGATAATATTTTCACTAAACCATTCACCTTATTGAAATATTACTTTATCTTTTCAAATCCTCTAAGGTTTCAATTACTAAAACTTTGGATTCATGTCTGTAAGATTTCTTTTGATCATTTTGATTGTCTAGAGAGCAATATAGATCATGTATATCTTTATAATCTTAATCTATTTGTTCGTAACCTTTTCCTAATCTTAGGTAGATTTGTGATTCTTCCTCCTAGTGACAACAAATTAGGTGGGAAATCATAGTGGTTAGGCTACTTATTTGGGTTTATTATATTGTAATTGTATAATCCTTGTTATTTGACATATTTTGGATTGTTGTAGGGTCTCTCCCTTAGGTTTCATAGAGCATAAAGAGTAGGAAGCTATCCACCTTATAATTTATTTACCTTAAATATTCCCTTAATTAGTGAATTAGTATCCAACTACAATGGCCTATCCCACTCTCTTCACTCATTTGCACCTTGGAACAAATTTGAGAGCCAAAAAATTGGGGGCTTCCTATAATATAATGTCATTAGATGTGATAATGAATTGGGAATAAGGATCTCAACTGCATATGAAAGATTTTATGCCATGGAATTTAGAGAGGTTCCTTTAGGGGATGTGATAGGGGACTTATAGTTCAACTTACAACATACCCAGGGAAGTTCTTAACCATGGATGCTGTAGTGGTGGATTTCCCTCCCAAGTGGAGTATGTTATTGTTATGTAAGTTGATTTCCTTAGTTGGAGGAAACAATAAAATGGAAATTAATTTTGAAACCATCCCACTTGAAGAGAGTAGGTTAATCTCTATAGAGAACAAAGAATTATACATCTAATTGAAGACCCATAAATAGCCTTAAATGAGGTATTGTAACAAATGTGGATGTAGATAATTTTGTGGTGAACACTTGTTTTATTGAAAATCAAATTGACCCTAGTTGCTACCCACAAATTGGAAATGCCAAATTTGATGATTTATGGACTATGTTATTTGATGGATCATGTTTAAAAAGAGGGGCATGGGTTTGAGTTGCATTCGAGTTTTCTTATAAATTGTATTTAAAGTGTATAAATAATGTAGGAGAGGATGAAGCTTTTCTGATTGGTATAAACATGGCCTCCAAGTTCAAAATCAAATACATTATCTTTAAGGGAGACTTTAAGATGATTATATAACAAATAAGGAAATTATATTAAGTCAAGAACGAAAGGCTGAAACAATGCAAGAATATTGTTTAGGACTCACTTGAGTTTTTCAGCACACTCAACATCATGCACATGGATAGAGAAATAAATGATGTTGTGGATCAAATTTTTGCTCATACATCTCTTTATCAAAATCAAGTAACTGCTCCTTATTGCAGATATGATGTTAAGGTCCTGGTAAGGCCATATGTTCTCGATAATGTACACAATTGGAAAATATTTGAATATCACAATCATATTCTCATATTTATGAAAACTACAACAGGGTTTGAAGATAAAATTATAGATATGGAGTCCTTTATTGAAAATAAATAAGGGAAAGAGGTTATCTTGGGATAGGAAGTAATTCAATTGAAAAGAAATAAGATTCCAAGAAGATTGGTTATACTAGAAAGCAATTTTGATGTTACATATAGGGCGAGATAACGAGATATACCAACAATACATGATAGTGAGAAAATTATATTGGGTAATTCTATTTTTCCTAGACCTGTTTTCATTGATAAATGTACAAAGGAAGATGAGAAAAAACACTGATTAGAATGTTGAGAAAATACATAGATTACATGACCTAGTCTTATGATGAGTTGAATCTTATAGAGAGGATTTATGTGTTAGGTGTTTTGTGTTAGACATAATCGAAATCACCATCCCTATTACTAACATGCAAAATAAGAACCAAGTGACTCAGTGAACCATTGAAGCAAAAGATTCATTTGCGAATGCTGCGAAGGATTTTAAACAAGCCCTAGTGCTGATAAGTCCAGACTATGGTAAAGATTTTTAATTTTTTTCCTTTTCTTCCCCACATAAAATAGTTGTTGTTTTGTTGTAGAAGAATGATGATGGGCATGGAAAAACCATATATTTTTATAGTAAATAATTGCAACATGCTGAATTAAACTACACACTTATGGGAAAACAAGTTTATTCTATAGTGAAGGCAATGCAATATTTTAGATCATATATTATTAGTTCAAAGATTAGAGCCTATGTGTCTCATCCAATGGTTAATGACATCGTGACCCAATTATAAACTTATGGAAATATGTGCAGATGGGTAATTAAATTGCAAGAATTTGATATTGAGGTGAATACTACAAAGATTGTGAGGGAAAAATGACTGACCTTGGTAATGACATAATCAAACTTGGATACTGCTAAGATTATTTTATAAGAAGAGAGTGATGTATCAACTGAGGATGAGTTGTTTAGATAAAATTCATATAAAGAAATCATATATTATTTGAAACATCTGAGTTTCCCCCTCATCTGGATAAAACTTAACATAGATCTATCAGACCAACTACCCAAAAGTATGAGATTACTAAGGAAGGGTTAGCTTAGAGGAATAAAGAAGGATTTCTCATGAGGTGTGGGAATGAAGAACACTATGTAAAAAATACTGCTCATAATATTATTAGAGTTAGTTATCACCGGCCCTCATTATTTGTAGATGTTTCTAAAGTAGTAAGGAGATGTGAACCATGCCAATGTTTTGCAGGTGGGTTAAAACAATTTAGTGCTCTCTCTCTCTAGTTCAAGTTATTGCATCAAATCATTTTCAACAATGGGGGATATATTTCATTGGAGAAATTAGTTTGTTACTGATTACTTCATGAAGTGGATTGAAGCTATCCCAACTAAAAATGGAACTCATAAAAAAATGATGGATTTCGCTAAAAAAAATATCATTACCAAGTTTGGAGAGTCAAACCAAATTGTTGATAATGCCACATATTTCAAGGGTATCCATCTTATGAAGATGTGTGATCATTTTGGGATCAATCTAACTTACTCCTCCAACTACTACCCACAAGGAAACAACCAAGTTGATTATAGTAATAAAAACTTTATTAGAATTGTTAAGACTCTATAGCTGTATAAAAATGAGTGGGAAGAAAAGATGAGGTTTTTCATTTAGGTAGATAGAATTAATCCTAAGAAAGTTACAAGCAAGATAAAGTCCATTCTTCCTAGTTCCCTTCGATTAGAGACATGAATTTGTATAGTCGAACCAATTTTCCATATTGAAAATCAATATCCAACATGGAGACCAGCATGACCTATCCCCGTCTCCCCTAAGGGTGTGGGTAACTAGGCATTCCCCATGGAATAGCCTTGGATCAGATAACTGGAGAGCCATGCCCCTACTTTGAGGGAAATACATGCTAAAGTACGACCTCTATCAACCCCGCCAAGTTTTTGAATTGGTCTATGGTATGAATGCTATCTTTCCTATAAACATAGAGCGCTTTACTTTCCAATTATTGGAAGAGGTGAATTTATAGGATGCCGATCCATTTGCAGAAAGGATTAATCAAATTATTGAGTTCGATGAAAGTAGGTAGCGGTCCCATGAAAAATTCCTAAAATTTAAGTGTAATATGAAAAGAGTGTTTGATAAGAAAACTTCTGTCAGTGAGTTTAAATCAAATGAATTAGTGATGCTCTAGGATAAAAAACATTAGGACAAGGGAACACATGAAAAGTTTGATCCATTGTGGATTGGACCATATATATATATATATATATATATATATATATATATATATATATATATATATATATATGCATTGGAGAGAACACTTTATTTTTCAAGGATATGTATGGAAAATTTCTAGATTTACCTATTAATGGTAGGCACCCTTAAGCACTTTTTTAACTAGTAAGAGCAATAAAGTTCCTTGTGCAATGTATATAAGTGTGTGTTTCCTTTTTGGTTCTTCTGCATGTACATACTTGTTGTTTTGGGTGTGTGTTGCCTTATTTTTTTGGTTTCTCATAAGTCATTAGTGCTTGTAGGTCTATTATCTCTTTATAAATTCAGAAGATTGTTTATAGTGTAACATATCACCCAGGTTTGTTTTGGATTAGATAAATTCAATTGGGATAATATTTTAATTGTGGAATTCGAATTTATTGAAGAATTTGGATCCATTTATGGATAAGACATTGGTATTATTTTACCAATAGTCTTTTGGGGTATCTGGTTAACCACAAGGGGTACCCGTCCCATATCTAGAACCAATGGTGGCACAATTTTTTTTCATTTCATTTGGGGGCATTATAGTTGATATTTTTGAGTTCAAGGGTTTACATGATATAATATACATATTTTTGAGCACTCTAATGATTAAATCACATAAAAATGCTTTCCCTTATTTGGTGTGTTATTATATAGGTTAAATCCAAAATAGTTATAAGTTTTGAGGTGTTCTGGCCCTTGACACGTTCAAAATACATTCATATCCTTTGGTTATACATTAGAGTGAGGATGTCAACTTTAATCGTTTAAAGTAGGGGCACATGTAATCAAATGGTGTCTCAAATCTTCAAGACTTAGTCAAATTTTCATAGGTTTCAACACCTTAGATGGATGCATGCCAAGTGGTAACTATTGACATTCAAAACTCCTATAGACTCTAAAGTTTTTTCCCTCACCTCCAAACATTGTAAAGTATAGATGGAGGAAAAGTGGCATCTTGGACACGTGTAAGCTATCAGTGGATAAGATTGTCTCAAGGCCTTGTATTAAACCTCAAATCTTTACATCACATCGATTTAAGACTAGTGGTAAGGGAGGATGTGTGGTGGTGTTAGCATATGGATTTGCATGCATGCAAATGACATGCAACAGTGTGGGAATAAAGTACCTCCTCAATGAAGGTGAGGATGGATTTATTGAAAACCAAAACTGTATTTACATCTGTACATTCAAAACTGCATGTGAGGGATGTTTTAGAACATCAATGGAAAGAAAAGTGAATGAGAGAGATGGAATGGAATGAAGTAAAGGAATGAATGGAATGAACATGCAAGAGTTAAGGTAAATCAGAGCCTAATATTGCACAAAGAAGAACGACGAATAACTAACAAAAATAAAATGAAGTTTGAGTTAGCTAAACAAAAATGAGTCAAAGGGAACACACATGAACAAGTAAATATCAGAGCGTGATCACTGTGAACAAGAACGACAAATTAATAGCGTTGACAATAATATCAAAGACAATATTTGCATGCAAGATATAAACATCTAACATCTATTGAACATACGAATATCAAATGCTACAGGAGATAATGAATGTGACACAAAGTTCATATTTCATTAACTCCAAAATGTCTTCACAAAAGAACACAAAGTTTTTTTCTTGAAACAGAGCTTGCACACCAAAGTATTTTCTTCTCCTCTCTCAAAGTCAGCCTTACAAATGAGCTTCCAACTTCCTTTTATAACCCAAAAGTTGGTTACAAAGTAGTTAGGGTTTACATGCACATTAAATAGGGCACTTAAGTGACTTTGACTTTTTCAACCAACTTTTAAAAAGTGATAAAAATAGAAACCACTTAAGTTAAAAATTTATTTAAAGAAATATACATAAATAAAAGAAATGGGTACATGAGGACTCCACTTAAATGATTTGGACACACCTATAGACATCGTAGTCAACAATACACCACCTAGATCAAAACACATATGATCAGTGCCTTATCCATTGGGCCAAGAGTCTGCCTATCCTGATCATACAAGAATGAACTCATTGATCGTGCTCTGTAATCCTCCAGATGACAAGAGAGCCAAGCTACTTGAGCAATTCATTTACCTCCTCCATTTGAGTAACATCCTGGTGTGAGCAAGTTTGTCTTCATTTGTATTTGCATTCACAATTACATACAATTCTCCACATGCTCCGAATAGATATCCATGGTGAATTATTCATTTGTTGTGAGACTGTAGTCGTTACGTCATCTTAGCTTGTTAGAATCCAACTCTTGATCTTTCGCTCGCCATTGAGAATATCTTCCAAGAGCCAAAAGTGTAATTCACTTCTTGGAGTTATGTCTTTTGTCTTTGTCACCATCCCGAAATGTTGCCATTATGATCCGCTCATGATTGTCCAATTCAAGAACACTCTAACTTTAAGACTGACCGATGAAGTATCGCACCCACTGCTAACTAAGAGCTGATAGGGACACACTTGAATGATGTGGCCTTATTTGATGATCCACACAATTGCACTTGTCATTGGTCTTGGTTTATTGATGAATAGATCCACCAAAATGATCAAGTGAGAACAATTGATGTAGAAAATATTATCTCATTATCAACCTCTACCGATAACCATGGCTTTTGACTTCGAAAAGACCTCTGCCAATAGCTACAACCTATACCACATAATGATGAAGTTAGAGGTTGCTTCTGCTTCGGAGTTGTTGGAGTTGAATCGCCACACTAGGTAGGTGTCGTGGTGCATCTATGCAAGTGATGACTAATTCAGAACAAACGTCAAGAAAATTGTGACTCATCTTTGGTTGATATGCGATCGCAGAACCAACTTACGTTGATGTGTCCCAAGTTGGTATAAAAAATGTTCTCATACTCTGAATGGAGCGTCAAGGTGGGTAGAATGCCCTGGAAATCATACAGAAACATCGCTTTGTTTGAAGATGACATGATTGTGACAGAAACGTGATTTCGGGCTATTACTTCCTTACTTCAAAACTGCACAATTGCCTCTGAAACTACTTTGGGAAAAATAACAAATCTTGTTCTAAGAAACTCTCATTGGATGAGGGAGTATATTAAGGAGGGGAGAATTGAACGAAACAATTATTTTCTCTTGATGATCATCTGAGTTCAAAATATTAACTCTCAAAGTGAGTCACCTTGACAGGCTAAAAACTACACGCGTGGTGAAATAAAACAAATTGCGTTTTATTTGACTCCGTGAAAATATCAAATGAAGTGTTGTACATTTGAATTTTGGAAAAGAAGTACATGAATGTGGGAAGAATTCAATGAATCAAACCATTTCTCTTAACGATCTTTTGGGCTTGAGATACGAATTCTCAAAGTAGGCCTTTTGCCAAGCTGAAATTGTGCGTGCGGCAAAATCAAGCAAATTGAGTTTTTTTTGGGTTCATGAAAAATATCAAATGAGGTGCTGAATATTTGAAATTTGGCAAAGGGGTACATGAAGTTGGATAGAATTAAAGGAACCAAACCTTTCTTCCCGACGATAATCCAAATTTGAGATATCAAGCTCCAAAGTTGATTACTTCAACACATACAACCCACGGCGGGGTCTTTCCGCATTTATCGTTTTCTTCATTAAATTCATTTTTTTTTGTGTGTTGATATATATCTTGTTTAACATTTTGTCAAATGTTTCATGAGATATCTCTTCAAGCACAATATTCCTCTTCTCACAATTGCATGGCTTTGGTTTGGTAAACGCGTTGCTTTTGGTTAGTGTTTTTTTTTTTTAAAAATTGCTTCCACCTGAATGCGTGGGAGCTTGTCTAATTGCGTGACTGTTATTTCCTTGCATACGTGGAAACTTCATAATTTTTCCTCTAGTTTTTGTTGGCAGATGCTTGGATTGGTCTTTCTTTCTCCTGCCTGACATGGGCAATGTGTGTGTGTGTGTGTATATTTCTCTGGGTTTCTTCTTTTCACATGCATGAACTGCCATTCTTTGAGAAAATACATTGAAATCAGGCTTTTATTACTACCCGCGTGGGTTGTTTTCTCTTTTATTTTTGCCTTGGACTGGCTTTTACTCCTTTTGGCTGCGTGGGAGAGGTTTTTTTATCTTTTTCTAATCTTCTTTTGTCTTATTTGCTTAAAACGCCTCCTCCCTTGCAAATTTGGATACCTCTATTTCTTCTTGTGCAAAGATTTGTCTTATATTTCTTCCTTGGGCACCCAACTTTCTTAATTATATACAGGTTCTGATTTCTTGTTAAGCATGGGTTCCAACAATGCCCTCCACGCAGTGACGCAGGTCTGCAATTTTGCCTTTTCTTTATTGGTGTGCAGTCTTTTTCATTCTAATTTCTAGATTTTTGTCTTTTTGTGCAGGCATATAGATTTTCACGTGGCCAAAGATGAATTGCAAACTTAAACAAAAAATTCATTTGCAAACTCAGACCTCTTTCCTCCTCCTGCGCAGGTATTTGGGCTTTGGATTGTGTTTCCCAATGCGTGGAGCTTGGTTATTTCTTGATTGCTGGACTTTTGCAATGTGCTCTTATTCCTTTTAAACCAATGCGTTTAAACTTTCTTTTACTTTTGCATGCGTGGAGGAGCTGTATTTCTTCCTGATGAATGCGTTGAAAATTGTTTTCTTTGCTTTCACTCCTTCCTACAGGTTGCGTGGAAGAGCTGTTTGGTGTGTTGTTTTCTTTTGCAGTTGCGTTGGATATCTCTCCTTGGCCTACGTGGAGATTGTTTTCCAAACCTGCGTTGGAACCTATGCATGGATTCTAGCTTGGTCTTCCAACAAAACAAACACACATGCTTTAGACTGCCTTTTCTGAAAAATGCATGGAAATCCTCCTTCACATGATCTCCAATGCGTGGAAGATCTTCTCCCTGGTGTGGAAATGGATCTCTAGCTATTTCCTTGTTCTTCGTATAGATAATGTAATCTTTTTTCAATTGCGTTTATAGTAAACTAAAAAGTGAAGGAACAAATTAATTAAACGGAACAAAACTTCTTCCAACTATTTCCTCAGGAACGCTTCTAGAGACGAAATAAGAAGAAGTTAGAAATATTGAAAGCTTCAAAACTTCTTCGCATGAATTTTTCCAACGAGTTTGACGGAGAAATGGTTTTGAGGATTAGAGAAGCTTATGTAACCATTTCTTATTTCCGTTGGAATAACCAATTCCATCTTTCTCGGGTAGTGGCATTAATTGCCAGTGGAAAGTGAGAAATAAACAACCATTTGCCAATGGAAATAGCAAGGTGGGTTGACAATCCCCATTTTATTTCCCCTTGTGGGAAATTAGGATAAATTTTGCATGTTTGCCAATCAGTTTAATTAGCCATCAGTGGAAGAAATCCCACAAGCGGGGAAATAAAATGAATTTGCCAGGAAAGGGGAAATTCGGGTACGGGAAGCTAATTTGGCATCCCCGACAATTGGAAGCGGAAGCTTACTTTCCCCTGACAATTAAAATAAATCTTGTCGAATGAATTTCAATTAATATTTATTTAATTAAAAACCCAAAAATTAATAAAAATTGCTTTTATCAAATAAAAGATAATAAATTAATTAAATATTACAATTTATAACTTGGCAGGAGGAGTTCTCGCCTGAAATGGACAAAATGAAGACCGAAACGATCACAGAAACGAGATGACTGACGAGGGCGTTAAATCACGCAAAATAACACTTTTGAAAATTTTCAAAATTCCCATGTTTATTAATTTTGCAAAATCAAAATTAGCTGATAACAGGTGGCAATCAACATATAATATTTCTGCATATTTACTTCAAATTTAATGTCCCTTTCCTTAATGTTCTCCAACTTACGGCACACCGATTGAAGACGAGTGATGAGGAAGGACACATGGGGACCATTGAAATTCACGGATTTCATGACATTGTCTAAAGGCTAAAGCCTTCCACTTTTGATCTTCTAGAGTACCTATGAGCGACATGTAAGAGATTTTCAACATGTGGCGACCATCGACACTCTACACTTACATAACCCTTAGCATCCCCTCCAAACATGTAGAAGCAACAATGGAGGATGCATGTAAGGTTGATTGGTAGTGTCATGTGTTGAGTTGCTTGATGTGAGTTGTTGGTCTAGCATGGTGTCTTGAGTAGTGTGATGGCTTGTAGGAATGATGCAGAGGTATTGTAATGTTGTGGTGATGTCATGAAGTGTGTTGAAGGATCTTGTAGGTTTGCAAGAGTGATGAAGTCATGAGGAGGTCAATATGGTTGGTGTAAGCATGTTCAAGATGCTTGGTGGCCTAGTCAGCAGGATGAGGTATGTCATGATGGTTCATGATATGTAGTATGATATGCATGGTGAGAGCATGGGGAACATGTGGATAAGGTGTTAGGACACTCACAAGTGTCTTAGAGTGTAGGTATAGGGTTTGGTCATGTTTTCTAGGTCTACACTAGACCTATTCTTAAGCCCTAGGTGACCAAATGAGGTGAATGTTAGACTGATTTCAACATGGAAGTATGGAAATGTGAGCATTGGAAAAGGTGTAGCAAGTTGTTTTTGAGGCGTGGTCCAAGTTTCAAGTGTTGGTTTGAAGGAATTAGCAAGAAAAGTGATTTTTTCCTCTACCAAGTTCTTAGAAGTGAGAAACAGAGCTCAAAATGGAATTTTTTGATGCTCATTGGCATGTGTGAACTATGCATGGTGGTCCAATATCTTCATGGTAGTTGGGGAAGGGTCCTAAGATGATGTTCTAGGCATTAGTTTTTGGATTAAGGGGCAGAGCTTTATGAACAATCATTAAGAAGCTAAGGTGGTCTAAAACCCTCCTTAAATCCTAGTTCAAAAGAGATGGAGAAGAATTTGATCATAGTGACCTAGAATGGATTGGTTGACCTTATTTAGTTATTTTAGGTTGTAGAGGACTCCTCCAATGTTTTCCTAGTGGTCTTTAGGTGTCTTAACAGTGTGTGGATCCCACAGTAAATGTAAGTTTATGAAGAAGTTGTGTTTTTCTCCCAAGTTGTGCACTTGACCAAATTGAATAAATTGGTGTTTGAGGAATTATGGAAGATATTATACATGTCTATGGAGTGGTTTTAGATCATGGTTGAGCCCTTTGGAGGTCTATGTGGAAGTCATTCTTGCAAGACTGGTTTTAGGGTTTTAGACAAAATAGTTTTGGTGGTCCTTTTGCAGAGGTGTTTTGATGGTGTTTTTGGGATTCTATAGTCCAAGTGATGGTGTCTTATTCATTTGGTGATGACCCTAAGGTCATGATATTTCCATCCATGTGTCACACTTTCATGGTTGAGGTGATTTGATGAGTGTTTGAGCTTCATGTTTGAGGACTGGTTTTGTAGGTCATAGACCTAGTAAGGAGAGTTGCTCCTAATGGTGGTGTCATTGCATGAGATGGTGGTGCAGAGTTGTAGAAGATTGTTGGAGGTTGGATGGACTTATAAAACATGTCTAAGTGGTTTTGAAGTTTTGTGAAGGTCCATGTTGGCCAAGTGACTTGGTTTTGGTGAGAGGGCAATTTGGGTGTATTAGGGCTATTTAGGTCCTAATGGAGGATTTGAGTTTGTGGATGTTATTTCTGACCTAAGTGGTCCTTTGTATGATGTTTTTATGATGTTTTAAGTTTTATTTATGATATTTTCCCTATGATGGATGACCTAGATGAATTATATTCTTAAGTCATGTATATAAGCATGTTTTAGAGGATTATTTTGTTTTGAGAGGAGTATGAGAAAGTGCGAGCTAAGAGGGATAGTTTGAAGGTGAAGAAGGTATTTGTGACCATCAAGAGAGGGAAGAGAGTGTGTTATGATGTTCTATAGAGGTGTGATTTATTGGAGAGATAGGTCAGATGACCTAATCAACTTGGTGAAGAAGTTCTTGAGTGAGTTAGCCTAGAAGGGCAAATTTGGAGAAGATAGAAGGAAAGAGAGATTCGTACGTGTCATCATCAGTTGTTGGTGAAACATTTTAGAGGTGAAAAAAAATCAGGTGGATTTAGTTGGTGCTGAGTCATCTAGGGGGTTGGTGCCTCCTTGTAGGGTTGGTGCTCTACTAAATCTAGGGGTTGGTGCTCCTTGTGGGGTTGGTGCCTCACTAAACCTAGGGGTTGGTGCTCCTTGTTGGGTTGGTGCTCAACTAAATTTGAATCATTTCTCTAATAAATATTTGTTTCAGTGGGTTTTCTTCCCCTTGAGGGTTTCCCACTTATATTTGGTGTTCATGTGTTCTTGTGTTCTCATTTTCTCATGTATTGGTCTATGGTTGATGCTTGGTGAATGCATTTAATGGTTAATGGTTAATGTGGATAAATGAATGTTAAAGTGAATGAAAGTTTTATTTCCCACTGATTCACCCCCCTCTCAGTGGTTGTGCTTCCAAAAATTGGTATCAGAGAAGGTCCTCTGAAGCAAGCTTAACAAGCTTGAGGTGATCCTTTGAAGCACAGATATGGCTAGTCAACAAAGTGGTTCCTCTACTAGCAAAGCTCCTATGTTTGATGGGAAAATTATGCTTTTTGGAGCATCAGGATGAGAACTCATATTATGTCCTTGGGATGTGATATTTGGAAGTCAGTTGTAGATGGGTACACTATTCCTCAAAATCCTCCAACTAATGCAGTAGGTAAGAAGGCTAGTAATGATAACTCTAAAGCTATGAATGTTATTTTGTGTGGATTGGTAGAATCAAAGTTTGTCAAGGTAATGCAATGTGCTACTGCTAAGGCTATGTGGGATAAGCTACAAGTCATTTATGAAGGTGACTCTAAGGTGAAGTTGGAAAATCTCTAGACCTATAGGAATCAGTTTGAAAGTTTGAAGATGAAGGAAGAAGAAACCATTGTTGCATATCTTCTCAGAGTAGATCAAGTGGTCAATACCATTAGAGGATTAGGAGAAGAAGTGAAAGAAGCTTTGGTGGTGCAGAAGGTGTTGAGATCTCTCACTCCTAAATTTGATCCTAAAGTCTCAGCTATAGAAGAAGCCAAGGATCTGAGTACTCTACAGATGGATGAACTCCATGGTATCTTGACAGCTTATGAGATGAGGACATGTGTTGATAAACCTCCCAAGAAGGAAGCAACCTTCAAAGTTGAAAGGAATTCAAAAGGTAAGAAGATATTGGATGATGATGTTTCTGATATTGATGATGATGAATTGATTGTTATGTTTTCTAGGAAGTTGAAGACATGTTCAGGTAAGTATAAGGGTAAGTTTCCCTTCAAGTGTTTCAACTGTGGTGAGATTGGAAATTTTGCAAACAAGTTTCCTCACAAGCATAAGGATGAAGAGCATGATGAAGATCATGATGATGATAAGAGGTCCCATAAGTCTGATAAGAGTAAGAAGAAATTCAAAAAGTATGAAGAAAAGAAGAAGTCCAAGAGAAGTTTTATTCCAAGGAGGATTGCAGCTCATCTGAGGTAAGTAGTGAAACTAGTGATTCTGATTCTGATAATGATGATGTTGGAAATGAAACCCTATTCATGGCCAAAGGAGCTAGGAGTTCTAAAAATGAAGGTTCCATATATGGAGGTTCATGTGTGGATTCAATGAAGAAGAGTTAGGAGCTGACCTTGAAACTGAGTTGATGTGTGTCCAAGAAGAGTTGAAGCATGCAAAGAAGAAGAACAAGAAACTGAAGGCACAAGTTAAGGACTATGAAGAAAAGATTCATCTTCTTGAAGAGAGACATTGGATTGACATCCATGAGTTAGAAAACAATTTAGAAACTCAAGTGAATATTGTAATACAAATCCTAAAGTCTAAGGAGGAAGAGTGCATCAGGTATGAGAGAGAAATTGAGTCCCTAAAGGAAGAAGTGACTGAAGCAAACTAGCAAGTAAGATCATTTCAAAGTTTGAGAAGAGTTCCAAGGATCTAGATGATCTATTGGATAGTTAGAAATCTATAGGTGAGAGGACTAGTATTGGATTCAAGGGATACATAAAGGGTGAAAAAGTGACTCAAGAAGATGCTATTAAGAGTAAGGAGAATGCTGACCCAAGTTCCAAAGAAGATCAAAAGAGAAGGAGGATTTAGCATATTAAGACAAGAGTCTATTAGGGAAACCTAAGGTAATAAGGTATGAAAATATTTCAATGGTTACTGTTATGCTTGCAATGAATTTGGTCATAGAGAAAAGGAATGTCATGGAAGTAACTTCAAGAATGAGGATTCATGGAACCATGGAAGAAGTTTCAGTTCACACCAGCCAAGAGGTAAGAGTGAAGTTGTTTGCTATAACTGTCATCATGTTGGTCATATTGAATTTTTTTGTTTTCATGGTCCCTCAAGGAAAAACAAGAAGTTTCAGGCTCCTAGAGTACAAGAGAGTAGGAAAATAAGGCATGGGAACCAAGAATGAATCAGGGAAATCCATCTAAGAATAAGTCAGATGAAGGAGCAAGTCATGAATGCTCACAAGTTGTTGATCAGAAGAAGGTTGAAGAAGACAAGCCACAGGTGCCAAGGAGGTCTTGGAATCTCCTAAAGTTGTTGTTTTAGATCCCTATGGTTAGGGATGTCTCTACTAAGATTCTTAGAGGTATTCATCAATCAGAAGAAGCATATAGTTAGGGGGATCTTGAATGGATGCAATGAAGATGTGTTGTAGGTAGATTCATGGAGTCATATTTCAAGAAGGTTTGTTGTCTGAGTATGTTATGTCATGAGGTATGTTAGTGACTTATGAGTGATCAAGACTAGAAGGTAGATGATTGTAGGAGATGTTAATGGTAAGTTTTCAATTTGTGTTAGTGTGTTCAAATTGTATGATATGAATAGAAGGTGTCTATTGAGAAGTTTAGAAGTAAGACAAATTGGATGAATGAGTATGATGATCATGTTGACTAGATGAAGTACATGAAGAGCTATTTGTAGTTTGGTAAGGATGTTTAGAACTTTAGGAAAATGTGGTGAGCATTTGAAGGTATTATCTAGTTATGCTATGCAAAAATTATTGATGTAATAAGTTGTTATGTAAATTTGTAAAGTGTTTCATAAGTGTAAAGGTGTTTGAAGATTGTTGATTTTAAAAGAAAAGAATGTTGTAAGAAGTAGTATGTAAGGCTGTGAAGAACACATGTGTGTTTGGTAGTAAGAAGTGTGAAATGCATGTTCATAATATGAATGAGTAATGTTTTTCATATGATGTTGTAAAAAGATCATGAAATTCATTTGAGATCTTATATGGTAGATGTCTGTATGAGAAGTGTATAAATGGTTATTGAAGAAATATTGTACAATTTGAAGGTTTGAGGATAAGAAATCATGTTAGACCTAAGTAAAGTGTATGAAGAAGGTTGAAAGGTTATTGGTAGAGATAGACTTTTGAGAAGTCTGGTTTTGCATGAGAGTTTAAGAAAATGTTTGAGGTCTGTAAGATCAATCTAGTTGATGAAGGTTTGATGTATATCTGAGAAGTTCAAAGAGTATGTAATGAAGAATTGCATATGATCAGGTGGAAAATTTGACAGTTGATGATTGTGATGATGATTGATCATACATAGAAATTTGACCTGTTATTTTGAAATATGATGATACAAAGGTATGACTCATTGAAAAATATTTGTCATGAAACTATTCATGTTTTTATAGTTTTATAGTTCTATGGAAGATGTTTAGGTGGATGAAGGCTTTCAAGGTATGAAGAGTTGTAATAAAATATGTTTAAGAATGAGATTATTTTTAGACAAATATGAGAGTTTTTGAATTAGTTGATTTTTTAGGTTTGAATCAGAATGAAGAAGTAAGGAAGCAAAGGGTTTGAAGTAGCATAGATTTGAACATGGTTGAAGCTTGAAGATAGAAGATTTGTCTAAGATGTTGAGAAAATATATATGATGTTGAAGTCTTGATTGATTTGAAGTATGAAGATATAAGTATGGTATATAGTTATGAATGTGAAATCAGAATAAAAATTGTATGAGATTAATGAAGAATATAATTGAAAGAGTTATGTTCAGGGGGAGTTTGATAGAAGTGTAATACAAGGTATGTAAAAATGTTAGTGTAAATATTGTTCAAAAGGTAAGTTGAAGTATTTGTCATTGTTGAAGTATTGATGAAGTCAAAGGGAAGTTTAATATTGTTGAAAATATAGGTATTTTGAGGGGGTTTTATAATTTTTAGAGAGTGCTTCTTGTGTCATGAGAGGTTAGAAGTGAAGGGGAGTTGAGAAGTTGTTGTCAAGGCAAGTGATTTGTGATATCAAGAAGGATGTTTGTTAAGACAAATTAAGTTGTGAAGTTGAGAATGTTGATTGAAATGAAGATTTATTATTCAAGGTGGATATTTGGTGCAATCTATTTAGTTTGCATATCAAGTCTTTGAGGTGTAAAGGATTCAGGGGGAGTCATCAGGTTTGTTTCAGCTCAAGAGATAAGTATGAGTTAATGTTAGTGAAAGGATTTGAAGACATGATGTTAGTTGAGTTACAAGTGCACATATTGGTAAAGGTAAAGATAAGAAGTGTTCATTTTTTCATAGAAGTATTGGTTATTGTGTTTGGTTTGGTCAAGTGTTGTCATCAAGGAATTCTCATCTCAGAAAGGTGAGTTCTTTGAAAGGCATGCATTTGCTAAGGGGGAGAGCTATGTTTCTCTAATGAGTCAAAACAGAGAAGAAGAAGGTCAGATGGACCTTGTTTTATTTGGTTGATGTTTCCAACCAAATGGTGAGCCTAATGTGATGTCAGAAGAAGAATTAAGATGTTAGGTATGATTTTCTTTTTCATTAATGTCAAAAGGGGGAGAATGAGTTGATGGCACATGTGAGTACCTTAGGGGGAGAATGAGCTATTTGTGTTTTCCATCAATGGGTTTTCCATCAATGAAAAAGGGGGAGATTGTTGGCATTGTGTTTTCATTGATGTCAAAGTGTGATGATGAAAGTGGTGTTTTCATTGATGTCTGAGGTGTCATTGATGTCAAAAGGAAAAAGAAACATGAAGGTTGATTGGTAGTGTCATGTCATTGTTGATGATTGATGAGATGACATGTCTTGAGGTGTCTTGAGTAGGTTGATGGCTTGTAGGAGTGTTTTGTAGATGTATTGTATGAGGTTGTGGTGATGTTTTAGTGATGTCATGAAGTGTGTTGAAGGATCTTGTAGGTGTGAAAGTGTGGCAAAGTCATGAGGAGGTCAGTATTTGGTTGGTGCAAGCATGTTCAAGATGCTTGGTTTTGGAGGCCTAGTCAGTAGATGAGGTATGTCATGATGGTTTATGGTATGTATCAGCTGGTTAATGCATGGTGAGAGCATGGGGAGCATGAGGATGAAGTGTAGAGACACTCACAAGTGTCTTAGAGTGTAGGTATAGGGTTTGGACATGTTTTCTAGGTCTACACTAGACCTATTCTTAAGCCCTAGGTGGCCAAATGAGGTGAGATGGATATAATTTCAGATGGATATGAAAATTTGAGCATTGGAAAGGTGTTAGTAGGTTTTTTTTTAGAGGTTTGGTCCAAGTTTTAGGTGTTGGTTTGAAGGAATATGCAAGATATATCATTTTTACTTTTACCGAGTTCACAGAAGTGAGAAACAAGCTCGAATTGGACTTTTTGATGCTCATTGGCATGTGTGAACTCTGCATGGGAGGTCCAATATCTTCATGGTAGTTGGGTAAGGGTCTTAGCTCAATGTTTCAAGAATTAGTTTGTGTATTAAGGGGCAGAGCTTTATGAATAAATGTTAATAAGCTAAGGTGGTCTAAAACCCTCCTCAAACCCTAGTTAAAAGTGATGGAGAAGAAATTGATTCATAGTGGCCAAAATGGATTGGTTGATCCTTGGTTATGATTATTGGAGGTTGTATAGGAATCCTTCATATTTCTTGAGGTGGTATTTAGGTGTATTGAATGTGTGTGGACCCCACAAAAAAATGCAAGTTTTTGAAGAAGCTATGTTTTTATCTCCAAGTTGTGCATTGGACCTAGTTGAATAAATTGGTGTTTGAGGAAGTATGGAAGCTATTATACATGTATGGTGGTTTTAGATCATGGTTGAGTCCCTTAGGAGGTTTTGGAATCCTATTTTGCAAGACTGGTTTTTGGGGTAGTTTTGGCAGTTTTGGTGGTCCTGGTTGCAGAGGTGTTTTTGGGTTTCACAGTATGAGTGATGGTGTCTTATGAATTTGGTGATGACCCTGAGGTCATGATATTTCCATCCATGTGTCACACTTGCATGGTTGAGGTGATTTGATGAGGGTTTGAGCTTCATCTTTGAGGACTGGTTTTGTAGGTCATAGACCTAGTGAGGAGAGTTGTTCCAAATGGTGGTGTCATTGCATGAGATGATGGTGCAGAGGTGTAGAAGATTGTTGGAGGTTGTAGTGGACTTAGAAAACATGTATAAGTGGTTTCTTGAAGTTTGGTGATGGTCTTGTAGGGCCAAGTGGTCTTGGTTTTGGTGAGAGGGTAGTTTTAGTGTATTAGGCCTATTTGAGTCCTAATGGAGGAAATGAGGTTCTAGATGCTATTTCCGACCTAAGTGGTCCTTTGTATGTTTTTTCATGATGTTTTAATGTTTTTTTAAATGAATTTTTCCTATGATGGCTGGCCTAGATGTTTATGATCATGAGTCATGTATATAAAGCATGTTTTTAGAAGGCTATTTGTGTTGTTGGAGAGTATGAAAAGTGCAAGCTAAGAGGGAAGTTTGAAGAGGTGAAGAAGGTATTTGTGACCATATAAGAGAGGGAAGAGAAGTGTTTTATGATGTTATAGAGGGTGTGATCTATGTTGGAGAGATAGGTCATTGACCTAATCAACTTGGAAGAAGAAGTTCTTGAGTGAGTTAGCAAGAAGGAAGATTTGAGAAGATAGAAGGAAAGAGAGCTTCATAAGTGTCATCATCAGTTGTTGTGCAACATTCCAGAGGTGAAAAAAAATCAGGTGGCTTTAGTTGGTGTTGAGTCATCTAGGGGGTTGGTGCCTCCTTGTAGGGTTGGTGCTCTACTAAATCTAGGGGGTGCTCCTTATGGGGTTGGTGCCTCACTAAACCTAGGGGTTGGTGCTCCTTGTTGGGTTGGTGCTTAACTAAATTTTAATCATTTTTATAATAAATATTTATTTCAATGGTTTTTCTTTTTATGTCAAAATTATCTTTCTTCTAAGAAAAACACGTGTTTATTTTTTATGTTGATTTGATAAGAGTGATCTAGGAGTGCTCCCATCTCTTCATTCATTGGTGGATGGTCTATTTTCTCATAGTGTTGACAATTAGCTCTTCCTCAACCTCTGATTTCTTCTAGAGGAATATTCTAAGTACATTTTCTTTCCACTTTTGCAAATGATATTGCATAAGTTGGAGGAGAAATCCTTCTTACTCATCTATTGTCTTATGAGAAAACTTGGTTTTACTAATTTAGCATTCTATTTTTTTTAGCTTTCTGAGCAATTGATTAATGCTAGCTTTTCATCGTTCAAAGAGTAAATATCATAGGGTGTTGAATATTTTTCGTAGCTTTTTTAGAAGGATTTGAACGTGTAGATCATTGTTTGATGATGATGTACTTTTCTGTGTCGTGTAGACATTTGTAATTGGTGATTTATAAAATCCTTTCATGATTTCACTTCTCTGTATTTTTTTCAATTGTTTTAATAGAAATTCATTGACATTTTATGGTTTATTGTTCTGATGAATAATGAGGGGTATGCATAGGATTATCTTATTATCTATCTAAATTAATGGTGGGGTGTGCAATAATCATGTATATATATTTTCCTCTATTGGTTGTCATTACCTAATTTTGTTTATATTCTAGAGACTCATTGCCAAATGGATTTAAGTACTGGTCATAGTTCATCTGCCTACTATTTTTTGATAATGTTTTCACTGAACCATGTATCTTATTTGAATATCACTTTATATTTGTAAATCCTTTAAGGTTTCATCTGCCATAACTATGGATTCATGTTTGTAAACTTTCCATTGAGCATTCATCTTGTCTAAAGAACAACTAGCTTATAGATCATGGATATATTTATAATTTTAATCTATTTTTTTGCAACCTTTTGCAAATATTAGGTAGGTTTATGATTCTTCCTACTAGTGACAACAAACTGGGTTGAAAATCATAGTGGTTAGGCTACTTATTTGGGTCTACTGCATTGTAATTGCATAATCCTTCTTATTTGACATATTTTGGGTTATTTTAGGGTCTCTCCCCTAGTTTTCATAGAGCTAAAGAGTAGAAAGTTAAATACCTTCCCATTTTTTGACCTTAAATACACCCTTATTTGGTGAAGAATTATCTGAATACAACAACCTATTCCAATAGCTTGAATCATTTGCACCTTATAACATATTTCAGATCCAATGAATTGGAACCATTGGCGAGGATGTAAAAATTTACTTTCAAAATTTTATCCTCTAGTTTTGGTCTTTTGTTTATGCCAAATTATCATATATATAGTTGTCTGTACTATGTGTCAATAAAGTGATGTCTATTTCAATCCTATTTATGAGAATTATGGTGTTAGTTTTGATATCTGTGGTTTGAGTAATTATATTTTAAAATACGAATAAAGAGATCATGTTATGTTGTTAATATTTCCACATATACCTTAGATATGTAGTTTGTGTGTTTCAATTGTGTATACCTTTGAGGTATCTGTGATTCCCTTTATGTTTCTAAAGTAGTTAACCTATATATTTGTCGATTCTTTGCTAATATGTTGTTCCTTTACCTTATGTTGCTCTTTGTGACTTAAAATTTGTAAAAATGGAGGAGCTATGCTTTGTTTTTAAGATACATCCTTCAACAAGGCATCTAAAACTCCCATCGGTGAAATCAACAATCAAGGAGAAGTGAATTTGGAAGATTATGTAAGTGCAAAGTATTTCTCATGATCAAAATTTTGAGTGTACTTCTACTTTAAATCATGGAGAGAATATTTTTATTGAGAACATTGATGAGAATCAAGATTTATCTTCTAATTTCTCTGAATTATTAAGTGAAAATATTAGCCCTATAATTCACTCTCCTTTCACTGGTGCAAGTGGTAGTTTAACTCTTGCCTCTGGAAAACTTCATAGCCTCTTCTCCTCACCTCTTCTTAAAGTAAAATAAGTGTATATAACTCAACCTTCATTCAAAGAGTTTATTACCCTTAATTTCAAATATCAAGCCAGTAATCCTTTAGGATAATTGAAAGAAGAATCATGAAAAAATTATGTCATTCATCCTATTGTTCATAATACTCCATATCGAAATCATCATCCTTAGAAAAAATAGTCCTTCATTAACTATAACATGGATTATTTGAAATAAAAGACTCTCCTAATGAGGTTCCAACATAAATTAGACAAATAATGCCTAATTTTTAAGGAAATAATGCAATCTTAGGTGATAAACACTTGAGATATTTTATTAATCCGATTCATGACTATGATATTGTCTATAAAGATGTTGTTATCAAACTATTTATTCATACCTAGGAAGAAATTACTCATGATTGGTTTGATACTTTTCCTAATGTGAGTATTAACTCTTAACATGAGACAAGAATAACTTTAAGTTGCAATTTGGAGACAAAACTGATCCTATATTTTTGATTAGTGAATTTCAAAACATCAAGAAGCATCCTAATGAATGTGTTCAAGATTTCAATTCTACATTCACCAAATTCATGATGAAAATGACCAAAAATGTCATGCCTATTGCTACAACATTTGGTATAAAATATTATGAGGATTTTTATTCTAAATTTGGTTTCTATCTTAGAGATAAGGGCCTAATTAATTTGAGATAGGGATACATTATGACAATAAAAATTCATAATAATATCAGATCTTCTAGAAAGCCATCCAAAAGAACTGATGTGAGAATCATCCCACCAACTCCAAGTACCTCATCGAGTGTTGGTGAGAAATTAGACAAGATAATGGGGGTTATGAAGGAGTTTTTTTATGTGGTTGCTTGAAGTGAGAAAGGGTTTCGTCTAGTACAGAACAATCAATACATAAATCAAAAGCCACACAACCAAGATAAAGGGATTGCACATGATAACAATTTACAAAGGGAAGATACCTTTTTATATAAAAATAAGGCCATAATATAGAGGTAGTGAAAAATAAACACTCAAACCCCTTGTTACTAATACTAATGAAACAAATTAGCTTGAAGAATCAATATGGTGTGATAAATGTTTCTTGCCTCATCCTTATTGTATACTAACTTTAGTTAGCTCTTGTTATAAACACTTTGATAGTGATAAGGAAAGTTTATTTTTTTATATGATTTATTGTGATAATGATTCAATTAATATAGTACAAACATATGATATTCCAATACAAAATTTTGAGTACTTAAGAGCTTAAATAATTAGAAAGTACAATGGTGAGAGACCATATGAATAATATATTTTATCTCTCACTAATGTTGCCAAGTATTAGGTGAAGAATAATTATAACTTTAGAAACCAAAAGGATTCTAAAGCAAAAGAGAAGTGAAAAGAGGATTTTCTTGAGAAGAATGGAAATAAGAGTGATGATACTATTAAGATAGTGGATTCTATTCTAGAGAAGAAGATCACTCCACCACAACCCACTAAATATATATTTTTGTGAAAAAGATGAAAGGCAAGTCTCCTCTACTTACCAGTGTGACTAAGGGGCCTTCTTGAATTAAAACTATGTTGAGAATAAGAGGTAAAAAGTAGAGACTGATCATGCAAGCCCAAATAGAAATAACACATCTCCATCTTTTGATTTGGGACATTCATTTGCAAAAACTATTGTTTCATGTAGCCTTGATGTCAATGCTACTATGTTTCCTCCAAATGCACCAACGATTAAATACAATGCATGTGATATGGATGTTGTAGCCAATGCAAAATTATAATTTCATTAGTTGAGCTATTGCACATCATTGTGTAGAAAAATAAAGCATTTATTTTCTTTGGTGCCCAAATATCTACTCCCCCACCCACCTCTGCCATTGAAGCCAAAGAAATCGGTGAAGAGAAAAAGGAGGTTATTGAAATATATTTAGGGACATTACTAGTTAAGAGTTAGTTGGATGTTGATCCATTCTATACCACATTGCATGTGATTAGATGGCTATTACACAACTACGTGCTGGACTTGGGGGATTTTTGAAATATAATGCCATTGGATGTGATGAAGGAATTGAGAATAAATATCTCAATTACATATGAAAGGTGTTATTTCATGGACTCTAGAGATGGTCTTGTTGTGGGATGTGTTAGGGGAATTGTAGTTTAATTTGTGGCTTACCCTGAGAAGTGGTGGATTTCCCTCCCAAGTGGAGTATATTGTTTCCACATAAGTGGGCTGCCTCAGTTGGAGGATACATTAAAATCAACACATATTTTGTAACTAACCCACTTGAAGTATAGTAGGTTAAGCTTTGTAGAGAACACATATTAATACATCTAATTGAAGACCTACTAAGAGCACTAAATGATGTATTGTTCACATATGTGGATGTAGAGAATTTTTTGGGGAATACTTGTTGCATTGAAATTTAAATTGACCCTAGTTGTTTCCAATAGATTGGAAATGCTGAATTTGGTGATTTATGGACTATGTTATTTGATGGAAAATGTTCAAAAGGAGGGGCAAGGGCTAGAGTTGTGTTATACTACCCATAAGGAATTGCATTCAGGTTTTCTTATAAATTAGATTTTTATTGTATAAATAATGTTAAAGAGTTTGAAGATTTTTTAATTGGAGTAAGCATGGCCTCCAAGATCAAAATAAAAAACATTATTGTTAAAGGTGTCTCTAAGTTGATTATATAATAGATAAGTAAAGTATATTTAGCCAATAATGAAAGCATAAAACAATATAGTAATGCTGTTTGGGACTCATTTGAGTTTTCAGATCATTTAAAATCATGCATGTGGATAAAGCATTAAATGTTGTTGCAGACCAACTTACTATTAATGCATCTCTTTATCACAAGTGACTGTTCATTTTTATAGATATGATGTTGAGGTATAGGTAAGGCCATCTGTTCCTAATAATGTAAACCATTGGTAATTTTTTGAAGATGATAATCAAATTATTAAATTTATGAACATTAAAAATGAGTTTGAAGATAAACTTGTAGATTTGGAATATTTTCTTAAAAATCAATAAGGAAAGATTTTCTCTTAGGATAAAAATTAATTCAATTGAAAATAAATAAGATGTAAAGAGGATTGATAACACTAGAAAAAGATTTTGATGTTGTCGATAAGGTGAGACAACAAGACATACCAATAATGCATGATACTAAGGAAATCAACTTGGTTAATGTTGTATGTCTCAGACTTATTTTCATTAGTAAATGCATGAAGTAAGATGAGAAAAAATATGATCAAAATGTTCAGAAAATACAGAGATTGCATGGTTTAGTCTTATGATGAATTGAAATCCCACATAGAGGATTTATTTAAGCATACAACCCCTTTGCATCCTAATGCAACACCATTTAGGAAAAAAGGCCCATAAATCCAACCTTGACAACCAAAATGGAGACTTAACTAAGAAAATTAAAGGAAGGAGGAATCATTCAGCCTATAAGGTTATTCACATGGGTTTCTAACCTAGTTTTAGTGGTAAAAATGAATGGAGATATTAGGTTGTGTGTGGATTTCAAAACTCTAAATAAGATGCCTTTGATTGTGTTAGCAGAGGTTCATAGATTACGACATCAGAACTTACAACAAGTTCTATTATAGATTAAAAAAATGATACAACCAAGTGTTCAAGTGTGCAATAAACACCATACAAATATTTAAGAGCATAAGATCCATATCACAAAAAATTCCATAAGGAAATTAGGATAAATAGAGCTATATCAAAACACATACGAGAAAAAGGAACTTATACTGTAGTACTTTTTATTGAGATCCAAAATCAGAATTCTTGCAATTAGGATCACATAATATTATAAAACATACAATGATTGTTGAGTTATCAGTCCTTTTATCTCCTTCTCATATATTCAAAGGCTTTTCATATTCTATACCTATGCATAGAGAATATATATTATAGCTTTTGTCTTATAATAACTATATATGTATATATAAAAGGATTGCAAACTTATAGATTATATCCAGGTCGTCTTTCTATTACATTTTACTATCTGACACTTTCCCGAACTTAATAGTTGTCTCATCCTGAGAAAAATTATTTCAAACTATTGGGGATTTGTCTTTGTGTTTGCTTTTTTCCAGTGCCGATTTCCGTGTGGTGATTGTGTTGTACTGTAACTTACTCCATTTGTAGTCAACATAGAAAATTTCGTTTATAAGTTTTCATCCTACGTGCACTACTTAACCGCCCTTTTTGGTTTTCAATTAAGTAGAATTCCCAACAGAGATCCCTTTAAGGTTTTCAATCTATGAGAATTACCTCATAGGATACCCTTGCAGGTTTTCAGACTATGCGGGCCTACTGATAGATCTAACAAAATTTACACATTTAATATTTTTTACCTAATTACCTTCCACAAAATTGCAATGATATTTGTTTATTGTTGCTGCTCAATCTACTTTTACTGCTTCATCAGATCAGTTTGAATGTGAGGGGTGAACAGTGGTGGTGACATTATGAGTGAGGACTTGGATCTTTGAAGAAGTATATATGGCAGAATGATCCTTGATGTGTTATTCATTTCTTACACAGTTAAGAAAATGACCTCTACGTCTACCTTGCATGTATTGCAATATGTAAAGTCTTCTTTTATTCTCCCGTAGTACATATGAAATTGTGCTAATACTTGCATAACTTCATATAGTTGATCATCCTTTACATGTTGGGAGGCTTGGCCATGAATTAGAATCATGGTCTGGATATATTGAATGGGTGTTTTCTAGTTGGTATTTCATTCATCATGCTTAAGACCCTGTGAAAGTATTCCCTGTCACATTTTGTTCCCATTCCTGATGTAGTATCTTACTCAATTTGACATATTCATTCGATTTATAACCTTTAGCTTCTTTTAATCTCTGTGCTCAGCTTCAATTCCAGCTCAGTATCTTAGATTTTTTCTCCCAAGAAAGAATTATTGATAATACACGTAAAAACCATGTTCATTAACATCATGCTTTGTTTACACACCTCAAATCATGCTAAATCAACTATGTATAGGATCAAGTATTATGAAAATATTAGCTTCTTTTCAACTATCTTCATCATTCCTTATCTAGCCTTCTTGAGGGCTTAGTTCAACCAAGAAAACTTCATGACCTAAGTACTCATTAACCCCATTTTAAAATCTTTAACTTTTCTCACTATTCTCATTCAATAGAAAAAAACATGTATCAAAATGATTAGGGAAGGATTAAATACTTTACCTTCTTCTAACTCGTCAAAACTTTCCATTTCATGGTCTTAAGAGAAAGTACACTGTAATCTCCATGGTGGGAACATCCCAAGCGTACCCAGATCAAATTTTAAACATGTACAAGTTCCCCTTACATGTGATAAGTTGTGCCTCAAATTTTGAGACTTAATTCATTATCCCTCTCTTCAAAATCTTCTTTTACTCTTCTAGGCCACTGAACTCCTATTAGCCCTGCTTTCCTATACTGTCAAGAATATTTTTTATTTGTATAAGAATTAAAGACTCTAACAAGATGCTTTTAATCACCCATTATGTCCTTCCTTATTCCCAAGAAGTTTCTCAATCTAACTCTCAACAATTTTCACACTTCCTTCATTCAGTGGTCTTCACAGTTAGGTTTCTTAGCACTTCACAGTCTGAGATCAAGGACTAGTAATGATATATTTTCATTTACATGGTGGACACCCAAATTTCCTCAAAAATATTCAAATACACCTTAGCACAGTCCTTGATTTCAAATTTCAATCCAAAATTTGATGGTTCAAATCCCCATCTCTCAAACTCTAGTCTAGTCACTATGAGAACCCGAGAGCTTTAAAGGATTATAGAATGCAAATTTTTTATCATCAAGACCTAAATTTTTGCATCAAGGACTATTTCATCCCTATCTAGAATCTCATTCAATCAGAAAGGTGAGAAGTTAAAGAATCTTGGGTCAACAATCAAAAGCTTCCCTGTGTCATACATTGGGATAGGGTATGCAAACCCTCAAACCTTCAAATTGAAAGAACAAGATTTGGTCATTTGATTACCTCCATTTATGGTCCAATATCAACTAGTTGAACTCCCTTTTCATTTTTTCCTTGCAAAAACACACCATTTCCTACTATGATAAATGTTAATCTTATCCAAAGGGGCAATACCCAGTCAAAGTTTGAATTCATGAAGACACTTCAAATATGTAATGAGACAACTAAGAGTTGAACCAAAAGTAATATAGTGGAATTTAAAGGCATAGTAGAATACTTCATTCATTTATTTATTTTTGGAATAATATTATCTTTGAGACTACAATTTACAAATCTCAAGTTCTTGCAAAACTCAGACTTACTGTTCCACAGTCCAGCATTATTGCATGCATATTATGAAATACACCAAGATGCTTATTATCCACATTTGAGATGATGCACAGAGCACATTATAGTGGTATGCGTAGAATCCCAATCTAATTTCTCTATTCAAACACAAAATTACTATAAAAATAGTCTAATTTTTGGAAAAACAAGGCATGTCAGATCTAATTTGCTTCACATTTTAAGAGTCCTTACTAAAGAATCCTTGATCATACCTCTAAATGGACTTCAAAATTAATATTTTAGTCTTTCAATACCAAATAAAATATTGCAAAAACAACAAAATAACTCAGTATTTCATAATCCCAAAACAATGATATTTTCATAAACTGTATACACTATACAAAATTCCATGTTCTCTACTTTTTTTCTTCCCTTCCTCGAGGGATGATATCATTTTCTCTCACCTCCTCAGGAGGTTAACTAACTCCCTACTCAAATTATGATATTCTTTTAACTCATTTCCCCTTAGAATATGGAATCTTAACTAACTCTAAGGCTCTAAAGTCCCTTTACATGGCTCATTATGTCCCCTTAACATCAAGGAAGAAATTTTACATCATTTGTAAGCATTTATTTTCTCATTAAAACATGTGAATCTCATCAAAACATACCATTTACCCCTTACACCCTCACATTTCACTTTTACACTTTTATGAAGTTTGAATTTACAATTTGGAGGGAATTACAAGATTTCAATTTGTGACCTCTTGGTCACCTAATACCATCTCTCAGGCTCCACTCAAATGTTAATACATTCATTATCCTCATGAATGAAGAGGAATTTCACTATTAATTTTCACTTAGTGATGCCCCTACATCATACTCCCAAGGAGGAGAAAAACAACATTGTAGTCTTGTGTTGAAAACCTGCAATTTTGTCCTTGCTACTGATTCTTGAACTTCCTTGAATGTTCTTGTTCCTCTTCCTACTTTCTCACCCTCCTTACTCATTATTTGGCCACTTGTATCCCATAATAAAGTCTTCATCCTTGAATTTTATATAATATTACTTCTTTTCTTCTTTAGTTGCTTGTCTATCTTTGTCATTTTAAAGTTTTCATCAGCCACACCTAAAAAAAAACACAAAGACAACAAATATGCAATGTTTCTCATGATTCTTAATGTTTTCCACCTCTTCATAGGTTTTAATCAATACACCTTCATCATTTTCTTTGTTCAAATGGTCTAGAAACTGCTCATACTCTACTTTTTTTTTTCTCTTTTTACCTTCCTTTCTCTCTTCATCAACTAATTTTTCATTCAATAGAATTTTCTCTAGGTCCTTAAGCACTGTGACATGTGCCTTTTCACTCTCACTCTCATCTTTCTCTTCTCTCTCTTCACTATCTTCATTCTTCTTCTTGATCTCTATTTTTTTAGGCCTCCACAACTTCTTCACATACCCATCTCCCTCTCTCTTTCTTACTGATACTTGTGATTTCTTGTGCACTATACTTTTCTTATTGTCTTCAAACTGCAAAAACATGTCTAAGGCCTCATCTAAGACCTTATCTTCCTCTTCTTCACATGTTTCTCATCTCTGACCTATCACTTTTTCTTGCTTTTTCTAATTCTTTTCTACCTGCATACTTGCCTGCTTATTTCTTATCAAGAATATCTTAATAGCCATCCACATGATCACATTCCCTAAACTGGTTTCCTTCTTCTCAACATGTAACTCACTCAATTCTTCAATATTTTCAAAATATCAAACTTATTTTCTTCACTTTCTAGGTTATTTTCAATTAAGGAGATTTCATTTTTTACTTGAAATTGATTACATACCTCTTCATTAACATACTCTGCTACTATTGCACTCTCATTTTCTTCATCCATCCTTTGTAAGCTCTCATACACAACCTCTTTGTTCTCTTTTTTCTCTTTATTTCTTGCATGCTTTTTCATTTGCTTTAGCTTCTTCTCTTCTTCCCTGATGATTTGTTTCAGTCGCTACCTCTGATTCTTTTTGATAATTTGTGTTATAGGCCATTTGATATTTTTCTTCATGACATATCCCACTGCTTCATCCTCTCTCATCATTATCAGATCTTCTAGCTTCTGTACATATTCTCTTAATGCCTTCATTTCTTTCTCCATCCATGCCTCTAATCTTATTTTCTCCTCTCTCTTCTTCTGAGTTTCTTTATTTTTCTTTCTCTCTCGTTCTTGCTTATCAACTTCACTAAATCCCTCATAAGTTATTCTCTTTTCCATCTTTACCTTTGTCTCTTTACCCTGTCACTTTCAAAATCACATCTTCACAATTCCTGGTTAGCATTCAACAATTCAAAATTTCATTCAAATCACAAGCCTAACTCTGATACCACATGATGTAGTATCTTACTCAATTTTACATATTCATTCAATTTATAACAACCTTTAGATTCTTTTAATATCTGTGCTTAGTTTGAATTCCTGTTCACTAGCTTAGATTTGTTTTCCCAAGAAATAATTCTTGATCATACAAGTAATAACCTTCTATTGGGTGGTGTCTTATCTAAGTTATCCTTCTATTGGGCAATATGTAGTGTGGCTGATCCAATATTTGCTTGCAGTGTATGTATTCCTTCGATATTTGTTTGCAATAGTAATTACTCCAATTCAAATTCCAATGTATTGATTGTAGATTGTGAGGTCGTATCGTACGCATTTTCCATAATGATATATGGGAGTATGCTGCAAGCATGAGATGAAGTGAAAATTAGATTACATTTTTGTGTTGGTGCCATTGATTGGACTATCCACCCAACTGTTTGCACATCCCCAATGTCTTCTTCTTTTTCCTATTTTGGTGTTATGCTAGATGTCTCAGCCTTTATTTTTTCTTTTCTTCCACAACTATTTGTTCTTGTAGCTTTTATTCCTATGTTGCTCTCTTATCTTCTTCTTTATTTCTTCTTTCATAATATTTTATCTTTTCTTATTCAAATTCCATTTATTTCTCTTCTGCTTCTGCCTTAGCTCTTCTTCCTCTTCTTATATTTCCTTGTCTTCTCTTTTGTTTTCTTTTTTTATTTTTCATCTCCATGGCATTATGTGCTTTATTATGTGTAAGTTTTATCTTCCACTACTATTCTTCATGTTCCTTAAGCACTCTCTCTTCCTCTTGTCTTTACTACTCTTTAGATTTTTTTTTGCGCAATTGTTCTTCAGATTTAAGAATTATTGTTTGGCTACGTCCTCTTCTTGACCAATTATTTGTACTAGTTCCTCCACTGACTACATACTAGTTTGTGTGATGGCTTCTTGTTCCTACATTGCTTACACACCTAGAATTTCTATTATGCCAATTTTTGATGGATTTATGACCTCTTACAAAGATGGAGGAGGAGAAGGTGTGCTTGGTATCTGAATTGCAACTTTGGAGAATGTTATTTTGATTCTTATTTTCTCCTTGATTAGCAAGTCTTCTACGTTCTTTGCTCCCTTTCATCAATAGAAATTTCTTGCACATACTACACATTTGTATTCTGTAGTTTTACGTCCTACTATGTAAGTGAGGCTCACCTGTGCATGCCAAAACCCATACTTAACATAGTTGGTTCTTTCACTATAGGTAGTCACACCACTATGAAAGGGCTTATTTCACTTATCTTCTTTTTAGGTGGGGAAACTATGAATTATTCCTCTAGTGTGTCTACTTCAAGTAATTAGTATTTACATTGTGTAAGATAATAATTACGTTGGTAATTATTATTATATAGTTTAATATGTTATTAATATATTATTGTTATATAAACAATAATATATTATTGGTGTTGAGTTGTGTATTGTTACGGGAGTAACAATCACAACTAAATACGTTTAATTGTTATAACACCTCCCTATTTTGTAGGAGGTTGTTTTGTCTATGTATATGGCTATATAATAGCCACATGTATCTGTACATTCAATAGTGAAAATATTATATTATTCTTGTTTAAATGTGTTGATCCTTTAATTTGGTATCAAAGCCTGGATTTCTTGTACCTATCATTGAAGTGTCTAAAGCATTGATTAAGGGGCATCTTTTGTAGATTTGAATGCCCCTGATAATGTAGAGAAAATTGATATTCTATTATTTAGATTTTTTGAATGATTTATTTTGTGTGTTTATGAATATAGGGTTTAGATCTATGTGCATCATTTTAATCTAGATTATCTTTGCCATTTGACTTACAGTTTGAATATCACTGAATTTCTACGTCTCTATTAATGCATTGACATCTATCCCATACACCAGATTTATCGCCTTCTAAAATATGACATATTTCTAAGCCTCAGTATATTAATGATGAGACTTCTATTTTGATTGAGTTGTATATCCTTCAAAATTCCTAGCTCATGTCTTGTATGATCTCAATATAATCCATTTCTAAACTGTAGGATCAAGCACCAAGATCGTTCATATTTTATTTAGGAAGATTCTGGATTTGTGATTCCATTTTGAACATTTCTGCAATGATCAAATAATCTTCTGATCTGAACCTTCATAGAGTTTCCACAAGATTACAATCATATGATTTGACATCAATATTTTTCTATGTTCAGTTCTGAGTTGTTTGGCCTGTTTTTTCAATTCATCCTGCGCATCGTGATATGAGATCCATCTGTGACTTGCTCCATTAAGTTGCTTTTGATTTTGCACAATTTCTGACTCCATCCAAGCTTGATGTTTGCACAACGTGGACAGATGTGTTTCCAATCACATATTGGTAATGTGATCATCGATTTTCGTATGTTTGCCCATGCTGAGTCAATAGATCCTTGACAAATTCATATGACCTTCATAATATGTCCAACATGTTGATTGACATCTAAGATCTCACATTATTTGCTTTATGTTCATGAAACTGGAGCTCACTAATAAATTGCATAGTAATTTTATCATTTGATCCAAATTTGACAATGGAGATCAAATATTGGATGTTATGTATGCATTTCATAAAGTGAACGTCATCTGGTTAATTCACATTTTCAAATCGGGAAACACAATATTTTGTCCAAATCATTTGTGCGTTCACATTAAGTATTAGTATTATTTCTCACAATTTTATTGAATTCACTCATGTTCTTTTTATCCTAGTCATGGTATAATTTATTTGTGTTTATTTGATCAATTTTGTTATGTATTGTCTTGTATAGTATATGTCATTTTGTTTTTCAAAAGAGTTTAATTTTTTCAAAATTTTAGTAGTTGTTATTCAATGTCAATTCATATGGTGAAGTCTTGAGTTGTATGATTAATGGTCAAGAAAATCAAAAAAAAATGTATTTTACATTCGAGACATATATATGTCAAAATTCAAATTTGTGTTAAATTTTAAAATAGGATATCATTTTGTCAAAATTTTGAATTGTGTCAAGTAGATCTTATCTATATTAAAAGTTTGTAAAAATGTTTGTAAAAATAAAAAAATCTTGTCAGGAATTTTCGGTGTACCCACGTCCTTGTCATTTGAAGTTCAAAAAAGAATTGTTGAGCTTCATTCCAAATCCACTGAGCTAGCAGCATGAATGGAGGAAGGAGGCATCGGAGGAAGGAGGTCGAACAACGACCTCTCGTCAGTCACCAACGACGGGGCCGCAGAAGCTGTGGTGGCATATGTATGGTGTGAGTATATGATTTTCAGTGTGGTTTCCATTTTCTCAGTGTGCTTCAGTTTGCAGTGTTCCTGTTTTGTGTGGTATTTGATGGATGTTGGAAAGAGAGTTGTGTTGGAGCACAGATGACTGTCAGTGATCCTCTGACTGACTTGGTCCTCTGACTGCCGTACTTCTTTGGAAGATGGTCAGCTAGAAGAATACGTTCACTAGCATTAGTGACCATGTGCAGCAAGACCTAACTAGCAAGATCCATTCAGGAGTATGTTCTTCGATGCATTTTGCTTCTCAGTATCTATATGAGTGGAATTTCACATTGTGGGGGGGAATACATACCAATGTTCCATTCCCATTCTGCACCCAAAACAACTTAGTCAAGGAAAGCTTCCAGTGGCAGTGGCAGTTTTCTATGTTGTTCGAGATCGAGTGGCAGCGATCAATGACAGAGACTACGATTAAGAACATTACGATTCTTATAGGAAGTAATGTGAAATTTTTTCAGTATATCTTCTATTGTGCAGTTTTGTAGATATGCAAGTTGTGTTTCCTACATAATTCCCTGATGTATAAGCATAGTGGTGAACAGTAGCACCAGAGTAAGTCAGTTCATGGATCTTGAAAGGGTTTGTGGGAGGATCCAGAAAACCACACGAGGTGGACAGTTGATGAGGTTCCTGTCACGTCAAGGTTTGTGGTAAGCCTGTTTAAAACCATGGAAGGAGAGAGCCTTTCTTTTGGATCAAGGTCATGAGTCACAGAGTTGGACATGCCACAGGGGTGAGCATACTGCAGTTGAGTGTGTGGATGTTTTTCTACCATGTAAACACTAAGGGGGGGAATGTTAGGAATTAGTATTTACATTGTGTAAGATAATAATTACATTGGTAATTATTATTATATAGTTTAATATGTTATTAATATATTATTGTTATATAAACAATAATATATTATTGGTGTTGAGTTGTGTATTGTTACGGGAGTAACAATCACAACTAAATAGTGTTAATTGTTATAACACCTCCCTATTTTGTAGGAGGTTGTTTTGGCTATGTATATGGCTATATAATAGCCACATTATAACTGTGTCTTCATTGTATAAACTTGTCACTGCTTTTCAGAGACCGAACTCTTATTGCTTCAATCAGTTGATAAGAGCATAAAAGTATTTTGCCAACAGCTATTTACTTTTTGTAAAATAAATTTTTTAATCATGCCATGCTGTCTGTTGAGTTCGGCCTTGGCTATATCCATGTTGATGACAAATGGCAGTGCCTCAAGGTGTTTAGCATTGGCGACCTCTAATTACAATATGACTCCATCGTGTAACAAAGTAATTTTGGCATATGGGGTTGTACAGGTTCTTACTTCCTTGGGTACGCGAGGATTTGCGCTAAGCTATTCTATGATTTTTAAAAGCCAGCTTCCCAATAATTATGTATTCAAAAATTGTGTAGGGCTTTGCCGGGATAAGCTGCGTAAATCTTTCTTGTGGAAAATAGTCATTATCTGCTTCTATAACACCCTCAGGAGCCTTCCAGCGTGTGAAACAAAGTAGAATGATGAGCCATTGCTATTGGAACACTTGTACCTCATGTGTGAGAAATTCAAGCAAGTTAAACTTTTTATTGTCATCCCACATTCTTGTGATGATGTCCACAACTCCCAGGGATGCTTGTTTACTCCCCCTAGTTGCCTGCCAATATTTTTCCACTATGACCTCTACCAAAATTCTGACTATGTGATTTGTGATGGCCCCAAATGGAATTCCTCTCCCTTTGCACAAATGACCATAGACGATTGCAGTTGGCTTTACAGGAGGGTCTGGTGGTTTTGTATGGCAGGATAGACATGCCCCGGTTTGGGAGACTTGTAGCTCGGGCAACTGTGGCTACATTAATAGGAACGTCCTATGAAGAGAACCAAATGGCATCATTGTGGTATCTGCTCATGATTGTTTGCATGCATGAGCTTGGGATGGTCTCCCATGTAAGGCATTGTTGCATTGTGTGTAATCGTTCCTCAAACTAGATCCTTTGGCACAATCTTCCCTTGTGCGGTTTCTATTTGGACTTTTGGCTGTCTCTACCCCCCAAATTTTAGGGCAACTCTGCTAGCTCATGGTGTGGTGGATCACTCCATTTAGTTTGTTTGAGCATTGTAGAGATCCCCATGTCTTATTTTTTTTACATCCAATAGGGAAATATATGTAAATCCCTGTTCTTGCATCATTCCTTGGACTACTGGACTGGTAGGTCTGTTGAAGGGAATCCATTTCTCTATCTAATAAGCTTGTTGTTTTCTCACACTTTCTCTTTGTTAGCACTTTGCTCTTGTTTCTTGTTTGCTTTGGCATGAAAATGACTTTTTTCTAAGTTGTTTCGCTTGTTTATACCTTTGGTGATTTTTAAGTGGCTGTTTTTGAACCATTGATCACTTGATCTACCTCCTTAATTACTTTTATCAGTTGGAGATTTCATTTGCCATGAGATCTTAGGCCTTTGATGCATCGTTTGTACTGCTAGCTAGATTGTTTCTTTTGTTATTTTCAAAATTTTAAACTTGGCTTTTTGTTTCCGTTTCTTTCTTGCTTACTATGCAAATTTCCCGAACTTATTGGATTCATTCCCTTTTTCCTCTTTTTGCTTCACATCCCTTCGATTGTGATCTTGTTTGAATCCTTTCTATCTTACACACACTCACACACAACTGATTAATTACACAAACATCTAATCTACAAAACTTGAAAATTTGAAAACTTCCTACTCTAACCACTGTGTCGAGGCACTTATTGTCTTCTTTGATACTTTTCACAATCACACATTGTATGATTTCAGCCTACATCCATTTATTCTTCCGAGAAATATGTTTCCTTGCAGATCTTGCAATATCATAGTGCATTTTTTTGTGATGTGATGGGTAATATAAAGGCCTTTCCATCTTATGCGTAATTTTCTTGGGTGTGCTTTAACCCTACTCTCATACACCAAAACGCTTTGTTCTGTTTGGAACTCCTTACTGCGTAGATTGCGGTCATGCCAAGCTTTCTGGCTCTGTTTGTGTGCTTCCTGATTCCATTGCATTGTTTCCTTGTATTCCTCCATTTTTTTCCAATCTAACAATCTATTTTCAATAGATTCTTTGTCTCCCAACTGAGTAACTATTGTGATGTGAAGGCTTGGTACAATATATTCCATTGGCATGATTGCTTCAATTCCATAAACCAACTGGAATGGTGTTTGTCTTGTACTTCTCTTGTAGTTGGTTCTGTATGCCCATAAAATTGCGGGTATTCGATCTTCCCAGTCATCCCTTTGTACATTACAAATCTTTGTTAAGATTTTCTCCAGTAACTGTGTTTGTAGATTCCGCTTGTCCATTCGCTAGTGGATGATATGTTGTACTTTATGGTGCGCAATCATAAATTCTTCTATGAGGATTTTGATGGTATTGTTCAAAAAATGTGTGCCCCTATCACTTACTAGTTTTTGTGGACATCCAAATCTAGTTATTATGTTTTCATATAGAAATTTAGATGTATCCCTTGCGCAATTTGGTGTGGCTGCAGCTTCTACCCATTTTGTAAAATAGTCAGTTGTTGTGATTATATATCTTGCTCTGGACCTTCTTGATGGAGGGTGAATTGGCCCAATGAAGTCTATTCCCCATGCTCAAATGGTTGCATTGCTAACATGGGATTAAGAGGCATTTCATCCTTCTGATTTGGTTTCCCCACTCGCTGACAAATGTCGCAATGCTTTTCCATATGATGCACATCCTGAAACAAGGTTGGCCACCAAATTCCACTCTGCAATATCTTTTTTGCAGTGAGTTCCCCTGCAAAATGTCCTCTGACAATGCCTTCATGAGCTTCACACAATAATAATTCTCTTTCATGTTCTAGTGCAACTTTGTGCAATACTTCATCCTTGCCTAGTTTGTACAAAAATCCATTGATGATAGTATATGGTAGGGCCTTTGTAATTAATTGTTTCTTTTCTTTTTCTATATAGTGTTGTGGAAAAATTCCTTGTTGTAGAAACTGTGCAATTTCTTCCAATTGTTCTGGTATTGCGATGACCCAAAATAAGTGTGCATCTGGAGCATCTTCATCTAATTCCTCTGGTTCTTCTCCTGTGTTTATGCGACTCAAGTGATTTGGTCCTACATTTTCTCTTCCCGGTTTCACATTTATTTTGAACTTATACTCTTGAAATAACATCAACCATCTTGATATCCTACCTCCCAAGAGTGGCTTATTCACCAGATATCACAATGCCTGGTGATATGTGAAAAACTCAAATTCAGTTGCTAACAAATATTGCCTGAACTTTTGGAGTGCGGAAATCATAGCTAAAGCTTCTCGTTCTGTAGTTGTGTAGTTTCTCTCTATGGGTGACAATTTCTTGCTTGCAAAGTGGATTGGATGGTCTATGCCTCCTTCCCCTGGTTGAGCTAGAATTGTGCCAATTGCGCTACCTGACGCATCAACATGCACATGGAAAATATTTGACCAATTTGGAAATACTAGTATTGGCGCACTAACCGGTTTTTGTTTTAACTGTGTGAATGCATTTTGACATTTGGTTGTCCATTCAAAATTTTCACCCTTAAGTAACAACTTCTCCATTGGTTGTACTATGCTTGCATATCCCCTGATAAATTTCTTGTAATACCCTGTATGTCCCAGGAATGCACAGAGCTCTGAGGGTGTTGGTGGTTTGAGTCCAATTATGACAACTATTTTTGCTTGATCAACCAAAATTCCTTCTTTACATACTACGTGCCCAAGTAGCACTCCAAATGGTGTAAAAAAACATTTTTTCAAATTTAATGCAATGCACAAATCTCTACATCTTTCTAACATTAAGCATACCTTGAATACATATTCTTTAAATAAGGAGAATACAACCCAATCATCCAAGTATACTTCTAGGAAGTCATGAATGAAATATTTGAATGCAGTGATAACAACTCGGGAAAAGACTGTGGGTGTATTTTTTAATCCAAATGGCATGACCTTATATGCAAAGCTTCCCCATTCAGTTGTGAAAGTGGTTTTAGCTTGATCTTCTTGCACAATTGGGATTTGATGGTAGCCACTGAATCCATCTGTAAAAGAGTATACTTCATGTCCCGCTACTGCTTCCAATATTTCATCTGTGAATGGAGTTGGGAATGGGTCATTAACACATGCATCATTTAGAGCCCTATAGTCTCCACAGATTCTGATTTCTCCCATTTTCTTGGGTTGGGTGACTATCAGACTTACCCAATCTAATTTTTCTATTGGGTATATTAGACCTGCTTCTATCATCCGATCCAATTCCACTTTACCTTTGCTTTCATATTCAAATTCAATCTGTATGGTCATTTCTTTATAGGTTTTTCTCCTTCTTTCAACTCGATGTGCATTTCAACGATTGATGGATCCACTCCTTTTATTTCACTAAATTTGGTAGGGAACACATCTTCATAGTCTCACAATAATTGCAATATTTTTGACATCTCCTTTTCCATCCAGTAATCTCCAATAATAGCTAGTTTTACTGTCCCTTCTGGTCTGATGTCTTCTACCCTCTTGTGCACTGGTTCATCATATATTTTATCCTTCCCCTTATTGCAGGTCTCTATAACCATCCTGGATCCTTCTTTTTCTTCTATGTTTAGATTGTGCAACTGTGCTTCTTCTTTATTGTGCACTTCTTTTTCTGTTGGTATTGGGTGAAGATGTTTTGGTTCAAATATTTCACTCAGTTCATTATCCTCTTCATTTTTTTGGTCATTATTGTCTTCATTATTATCCCCCACTCTGTTGTAACTTTTCACTTTGCATTCTTCTTTGTTCTCTATCGCAGTTTCTTTCTTGTACCCTGCATAGTTTCTCTTGTTATTTCCTCTAGGGTCTGGAAATTCTACTTCTCCTTTTGAGTCAATAGTTCCATAGTAGAGGAATGTTTTAATTTTGTGAAGAGCAGTATCAACCATAGGATTACTATCTTCAAAAGTGAAAGTTTGGATAAAATCATGTTGTAGTTGTCCCCAATTGTGTGTTTCTCTTCTTCTTTCTTGGTGAACATACCATGCTTTTGGTAGTGGTGTCAATGTTTCTGGGAATATATGCACCCACCATTTTGGTTCTATCTCTTGAATTTTCCAAGCTTTGATGCATTCCTAGATATGTATTTTTGGGCATTCTTAATTGCAATACTTAGGCCATTTCTTAGTGATCTTGTCTTCTAGTGCAAATCTTGACCACAACATTTTTGTGACTTCCTTCCAGGTTAGAGTCTTTGACTTATGCACAACCCACCATGATGTAACTATTCCTTTGAGTGCATAATCCAATGCACTTATTCTTAGTTCTTTCTGAGGCACATGTTTTTGCAATTCTACCAAGAATGTATCTAAATTTGAAGTTCCAAAGTATTGTGGAATACATTTTTCTTCAACATGTACCATCCTCATTGGTCTTATCTCATGTTCCCTTCTCATCCAATGGTTCAAATTTGCATCTGAGTCACCACCAACTGAGGATTCCATTTCCCATGGGATATGAATTTCTCCATTTGGCTTTGTATAGTCTTGATCATGTCATGTGCAAAGTTATAGAGTTGTGATATCTCTGATTTGGTTGGGGACCAAATATTATAACTTGGTTCTTCTCCTATGAATGGATTCTTGGTGTGGGTTTGAATCAGATTTGGCCATTCTGGAAACTCTTCCTTTCTTATTTCTAGCATGCATCGCGGGACAAAAACCTTTTCCTCTTGTCCCACCTTAAACCAAACTTTCAACATCATGCACATATGGAGACAATGGTGCTTTAGGAATGGTATATGGATTATGTTCAGTCATGTTCATTTGAATTACAATAATAGAATCATCAAGATGTGCTTCCATTTGATTGGTAATTGTGTTGATCGTCAAGTTACCATCATACGCCCACTTCTTTCCAATCAACACTGGATATTGTGTTTCATTTGTTTTCATGTCTATGACTTCAAAATATCCTTTCAAACATAAGTCTCCTACCTATATTCCAATGTCTTCTAATTGACCAATTGGATCTACGCTTCCATAGTCTGCGAGGTTGAGTGTTACAAGACTATATGCTAAAGTAGGAGCTCATGTTTCTTCCCAAGTGGATCTTGGCATCATGTTAATGGTGCTTCCAATATCAAACATTGTGTCTTTTATTTCATAGTCCCCAAAGTTACATTTTGTTGGGTGTCCACGTCCCAGGCTTCTTAGTTTTTACATACCAAACTAGTTTATTCACTTGCACATCTTTATCTGATACACTTTCTAATAAGGTTCTAAGGAGATTGGATATGTTCTGTGAGATATCTTCATTGCACAATACATTCACCATGTTCAACAAATCTTGTAGAGTTGCAACTACTCCCTATTTTAATATTCTAATCATTTGTCCATAAATTTGAGCTTTTGTTGCACCTGTGTTTTGCGCAGTACCCTCCCTATTTTGAATTGATTGGAGTAACCTTTTAGCTTCTTCCTAGCAATGCCTTTTATTTTCTTGGGTCAGGATAGGTATCTTTGTGTGCACGACATATGTGGGGCTCCATAAGAATCTCCTCATGCTCCAAGCCTTGTTCTTTCCTCTATGCTCATGTAACAACTTGAAGACTACCAGTTTCTCTAGGTACCACATTAATCATCTTGACATTGCACAATTATTTTTCTTTTCTTTGTTTCTCTAATATGGGACAATATTTTGTATTGTGTTGCACTTGCACCCTATAGTAAGTGCAGTAAACATCCCATTCAGGATTTGAAGGAAATTTTCACGCAATGTGGTTTGACTCTCCACAAAGGTAAAAAATCACTACTTGTCGTTGGGGTCTGGGTCCTGTCCTCCTTTGTTGGTACCCACCCTGGTAGCCTCCTTGTTGTGCTCCATATGGTCTCAATGGTGCATTCCAATTTTGATTTTGGCCTTGATATCCTCCATATTGTGCTTGTGGTGAAGGCATATTCCACCCAGGTGATTGTTGAGGTGAAGGAGGTGCCCACCCCATATTGTTTTGTGGAGATGGTGGTGCCCAACTCGGATTGGCTTGAGGAGATTGTGGGATCCATTGTGGATTTGTTTGCGGTGAGGTTGGAGCCCATTGTGCAATTGGATTTGGTGATGTGGCCATTTCTCTTTTTGCTACAACATTTTGTGCCTTAGGTGCCATTTGAGCTTGTACTGCAAAAACATTCCTAGTAATTTCCTCCTTTACATCCATCAATTCCCTGACAATCTTTAGTTTTCATGAGTCATGGCCTTGCAAAAAGAACATACCACATTTTGAGGGTGCCTCACATAGTGTTGTAATAAAGGAAAATTGTTAATTGTGTGTCCAAATATTTTACAGACATCACAAAATTCACTTCACCCTCCATATTTCATATTGTGGTAGTCATTCTTATGATGTCCTTCTTCCCCACAATCTACACACCATATACTGAGTCTAGGATTCTTTCCTTCCTATAATTCCTCTAGTCTTCACATTACTGCATCGAGCTTTGCTTCTGTTTTGAAACCAGGATTACTACTATCTCCATAATCCTCAATTTTTTCCACTCTAATAGCTGTTTGAATAGCTTCTGTTTTGGTTGAAAATTTTGTCTGCACAATTGTAAACCGGATTTTACTGTGCAATCCTTCTACAAACCAAGTCGCTTTATTTGACTCATCAAAATTGAAATTTTATTTATTCATGACATCTGAGAATCTCATGTCATATTCTGTGACCATTTCTCCTAGTCTTTGTTTTATTTCTTTCAAATCCTGAATTGTCTCCCCAACACACTTGTTTCTTTTGAATTCTTGAGTTAGAGCTTTGTGGACATCCTACAAGTTCTGCGACCCCAATTGTCTTGAATAAATGAATTCCAAGGCTCTTCCCTGTAGTGTGCCTATTAGTTCACATTTCTTGGTATTGTCATCGGTGACTCCTTTTGCACCCCATCGCATGTCACAAGTCAACAAGTAATGTTCAGGGTCTGTAGTTCCATCATATGGCTGCAAGCTTGTATATGGATTAGAATAATGAGCCATTGTGCTTCCTATTCCCAACTGATATCCTGGTTGACTTTGCGCAGTTGGAAAGCTCAAATTCTGTCTTGAATTTAAGTGCGTTCCGGGTTGTGAATTGTTCACTCCAATACTTGTATTGGCCAAGCTAGATTTAGGTTTTTCTTCTTCTGATTCTTTAGACTCTAGAAAATTGACCCTGTATTTTGGGTTGATGGAACTATGATTACTATCTTCTCCACTTCTTTCACAATTTCCTCTTAGCACAATTCTCTATAATGAAGGACTATGTAATGAAAATTCTACTTCTCTTGTGACTTCTCCTACACCAATTTCTTCTACTCTTGATTTTAATATTGATTGTGTTTCAAATTTATGTTCTAACCTTCTTCACAATTCTTGTAGAATTTTGAATTGTTCTATGTTGTTTAGACAATCCCAAGTAATCAATTCTCTATCTGGCTCCAAGGATATATATCCTAGAAGAGGGGTACTATCATCTTCTATGGGCCTCTGAGGGTCTTGTTGTATTCTTTCCTCATATTGTATGCTTGCTTGATTCTCACAATACCATGTTTTCCATGATGGTTTCTCTAGGTTCAACATCCACTACTTACTAAATCTACTCCTAACTACTTCTAATCGGTTGTCCTCAATTTCCTTTTCTTTTTCCTTGTTTCTCCTTCGGCTTCTATTTTTGGTTCCTCAGTTTCTCTTCTGGTTTCCTCATCAAGGTCCACACCTCATTATGCACCTTCTCATTCACTTTGGTTCTTTTCTTCCTCAGTTCCTTTGTTCTCTTGGGGAGGCTTCATTCCTCCTTCAACAACTCTTCCTACTTTACTCCTACTCATAGTTGGTTTCTTCTTTCCCCCACAATTATTTCCACTTCTTTGTCTATTGCGAAGTCTTATTTCTCTCTACAGCCTTTCCATTCTTCTCTTTTCTTCCTTTTGATCCTTCTCGGACCCTTCCATATTACTCTTTAGCTCTGGCCCCTTCCCCTTCATCTTCCTCTTCTAGGATTACATCCCCTTGGCACCTACCCGACTACTCCATACTACATGGAATCAACACCATGGCCTTTTCCATAACCAACATTTTGACCAAAAATGGTAATTGTCTAACAAATTTTCCTCTTAGTCCAAATAGAAAGTGTGCTTCAACAGAATCAAATGAATAGTAATTTTGAAAAACAATCTTAGTTACTTACCCGTCAATAGTAGTCTTCATCCAATGATCAACAACACGGGTCCATGAAACATCCAAATTGTACAACATTTCCTCTTTTTCCTCCGTCCATTCATATTCCTCCTTGGGTTCATATCTAAAGCAATAGAATTCTAACTGAAGATAACCAGGTGGCTAACTACTCTAGAAGCTCACACCAAAAAATATCACGAATGTCTTCGTAGATATGTTCCAAATGGATTATTCTTTCAGCTAGGATTCCTGTCACTGTCTCTTCATCTTCCACAATTTTTTCCTTCTCCTGTAGCCATCTTTCTACATCTCTTTGTCCTGGTAGCCATCTTAACATTTTTGGGTCCCGACAATGGAACCATTGTTAGCAGAGGTTCCTGGATTACGACATCAGAACTTGCAACAAGTTGTAGTCTAGATTAAAACATAGGATGGAAATATAACTAAGTTTTCAATTGTGCAATAAACAATATACAAAGATTTAAGGAAAAAGGACCATATCACAGGAATTCCATAAGGTTATTAGAATTAAATAGAGCTATATCAGAATACATGAGGAAAAAATGAACCATACTGAAGTACTTTCTATTAGGATCCAAGATCAACCTTCTCACTGGATTTGAAATCATGTCAATGCTAGATGGATTCTTTGGTGATAATGAAGTTGTAGTCGAAGAATCATAAAAGATAAAAACTACCTTTTTAAGTCCTTGGGACACTTATGTGTACATACACATGCCATTTGATATCATCAATGATGAAGCTACTTTTCAAATTGAAATGGATTATGATATTTCCAATTTGGTTAATGAGATCATGTTAGTCTATGTTAGTAGGAGAAAATGGCTAAGTACTAGCCATGTGCAAGAGTTGGAGGCTGCACACAGGAGCGTGCACACAAGGGTAGAGAAAAAAAAAGGACAATTCGTGAAGGTGCACATAAAATTCATAATATTTCAATGCATGAAGGTTCATGTGTATATACAAGCACACATTCAAGACTTAGCCAATTTCCAGGATATGGCTATAAATAGGAAAGTGCAAATAGCATGATGCACAAGCAATGTCTATAAATAGGAAAAAATACATGTATAAAAAGATAAAGATGATATATGGAGATAAGATAAATATAGTATTAAAGCAAGATAAAATTGATCTATTTATATATTGACCTATAGCTAAGGCAAGATGTAAAAAGCATGCAGCTTAAGAATAACACTTCTATTATTAGGCATAACACATGTAAGTGGTGAAGGGAAAGTCCCCACCTTGTTTAAATAGGTGATGCAATATTTGATGTGAGAGAGAGGAGATATGAGCATGTAGTTCTTTGTGATGTGAGTTGATGTTGAAGTCAGTAAGAGGGATTTGTACTTATGCATGGTCCATCGCATGGATGTAATCAACTTTTCTGCTATGTAATACACTATGTTTATGATGGATAATTGTGTTTGGATAACAAATATGAGTAGGTTTGAGTATGGAATCATGGGAATTGTAGTATTTATTTTCCACTAGAGCGCTATGTGCACTGGTATTTCATTCAACAAGAAATAATGCTCACCTGAGGTGCGCACAGCTACCAAGTCACTCTTTTGTGCTTGCTTGTCAAGATGTCAACATGCACATTCATGATGATATCTAACTAAGAATGTATTTGAATACAATCAACCATTGCATATATTCACTTGGAAACATATGTAATAAAGAAAACAAATCAAATAACCATAACTAAGATCAATTTCATAAACACATCTCCATACTCAGAAACATCAATTATCATAATCCATCCATAGTTATCCATTATTCATCAAAACCAAATACATAATCAAAAGCTGATAATACTCAATAACGATTCATGTGTGGAACTATAATAGAGAAACATAACACTTACACAATGAACATCATAACTATCATGATGTCTTTAACAAGGACTTACATAAGATATATATAGATATATATATATATATATATATATATATATATATAAAGGTGGGGAATTTCCCTTCACCACCCATGCACTTCCTAATAATAGGTGTGCTCAAAATAGCCATGCGTACTAACATGCATGCTTTACAAGACACTTTTATAATAATATATTGTCTAATAAAATTCTACATTAGTCTTATTATTAGTTGAATCCATACACGTGCTTTCTCCAAATATATTCTTTTCTTTCTTGCCAAGGTAACATCATTTTAACCTTTGCATGGTGAACACTCCAAGTCTATTTATATCCCATCTTGGAAAATGGATAAGTCCTCAATATTCCTGTATGCGCAGTCCCACACACAATCCTTCTTCTTTCTACATGTACCATCCTACACGCTATCCACTCATCCTTGTGTGCACATTCCTACATGTTATGATGCTTGGTCATTTTCTCATCCCAACATTACCCCACACTAGGTATGTTTTCCATCCTCGGAAACACTAGAGACTGTCACACACAATAATATTAGAACGCCCTCTTTGGATCAAAGAATGAAGAATAAAGAATATAGCTTGTGCCAAAGAATCAAAGAATCAATTTTCCTTTAGGGGAAGGAGTACATGAAATTACTTGATCAATATTTTCTCTAGTTCCTTCCACCTTTCCAACTCCTTACTTTCCTAAACTTGGGCATTATAAACAATGTCAGAGGACCTCTGTGGGAGTCAATTTATCAATCTTCCCCTTCACCTATTTCAATCAAAGCTTCTCTAGCTTCTTTGTTGCGTCATCTACTGCATCCATCCTACATGTAATCAAAGGGAAGATTCCTTCAGTCTATCCTTGAGTGAAGTCTTCAACGTGTTTATTATTTCCCTTTTTTGATCCACCTCTGCCAATACCTTTTCCCATTCTTCCCTATTATGTTCTTGTTCTTGGCCTATAACTCCTTCAACTTTTCGTTCATCTCTAACAAGCAAGAAAACTTACAACATGATCAAATGTCCTGGAAGTTATCATACACAAACTTTTCCATCCTCACATCCTCCTTAGCCACCACTTCCAATGCATCATACTACGCGAGGTGTTCTTCAATATGTTCCCTATCACTTCTTCTTCTGTCAGGCCAATGACTTCTTCTTCAGATTCTATTATGAGACTTTTATTTTCATGCATGAGAATGCGCGCCAAGTCCTTAGACAATGTAATGTTGTCTCATATGGGGCCTGGAATTGATCAACCAGTTCCGGCATGCTATCGTAATGGCATCCATAATACATTCCACCTTCTTATATGCATCATGCATCCATCCCTTCTCTTCTCTTAGTTTCTTGTTTAGTTGTGTGATGATCTTATCTTTCTCCTTGATCTCTTTATTCTTTTATATTTATTTCCTCATCTTTATCATCTATCTTCTTTTGTACATATTATTTATGTGATAGTCCTTATCAAAAATTCTCTCCCCTACTTCTGCCAAAAATTTGTTAAGCATATTACATTATTTTTTATTTGTTAGCATACCTATGCATTGAATATCATCTACACTTCTCCTCATGTGTAGACTTAAGTCGAGTATAAGTTAATCGATTTTGCACTAACCTTAAATCAAGCTCTTCCATGTGTGACTGAAATTCCCAAGAGAGAATATTTCTTATGCATGGAAATTCCTCTTCCTTTTTAAAGAATGATGAATATAAGAGATAATATGTGGCCACTAGACTCTAATATCTCATGTACAAAAAATTATTTAGATCATCAACATATTCCATCATAGGGCCTTGGGGTGTGTTCTTTGGTTTTCTATTATTCCCATGGGTCATTTTAGGAAAACAAAGCATAAGGGGTTATGCATGCCACATTTTCCTTCTTCATCAATATTATTTTCTTCTTACTCCTCACGCTCTACCTCGTTCTCAACAATTAACTCTATAATTCACTCTACCTCATGCTCAATATTGTTCTCAAGTTCATGCTCCTCAGCATACTCATCCAAAATATGATTAATAGGTAATCCAAGGCCTTCTTCCTCTTTTTACTTGAATAGGATCTCCTCATGATGTGCATCAAACTCTTCTATATCTGACTCCTCAATCTCATGAACCAAGGGGTGCTTACGTAATACTTCCTACTCTTTATTTTTCATAGCCTCCTTTATGTCTTTAATAGACACTATCTTTAGTCTCTTCTTCAGAGGATACTCCTTTGGTGGATGCTTTTGGTTACTTTTGAGGTGTTTGCACTTGGTTCAGAATCCCTATGCGATGGTTCCTTATTTTTACTTTTTCCTCTTCTTCTTCATCAAGGGGAGTATCCTCACATTTTCTCTTCTGTCCCATTATTATCTTTCCCATAGGCACCTCCGATATCTCCAAGTCATCTTCTACATATTTTTTATCAACCATCCTTTGAATAGATATAAACCTTTGCAACCTTCAAATTAGAAACTAACAGAGTAATGGAGTTAAACATGTTGATATCATCTTATATCATTTTCTCTTCATTTGTGATATTTTTAGGTTAAACATATGTTTGGAGTAATGTATGATATTCATAGTCTACCTTATCAGTTTCAAAATTCAGTCTGCATGCGTTAGAAAAATTGTTCATTGTATCCTAAAAGTACTACATTGTAAAAAAATTTGGAATCTTCCACCAAGGACTCTTCGACCCATCCTTCAAATAAAAATGACCAATAAAAAGGTTTTGATAGACAAAAAATTATGCCTCCTCTTCCATCTATGTAGGTAATTCAATTGGAATGTGCCATTCTTCCCTAAACGCCATGTGCATCCTTCTATGCCATCTATCCTCCCTAGACTTATATGCATTAGTGATGGTATCACAAGTGTAGTTAGCAAATATTTTTCTAGGGGATGTATTTTCTTTGGGGAAATCCCATATTTTATCATTTGGCCCATTCGCCACTCCAAGTTTAGAGAACATAATCAAAATTAGGAAGTTTCCAATGTGTACTAAATCCAAAGTCTTCCTATGAAATTCACAAATGTGCATAGGTACATTACTTTGAGTAAACATGGTGGAAAATGTGATTCTCACTTCTTGCCATTCCAAAAGGCTATCTCTGAGTGTAGCTCACTAGCGCGCTACTGTCCCACACAAGGTATAGATCAGCATATTTCTTCTATCTCCTTCATTTGGCCACTAAGTCTCCATGACAAGCAAGAATGTATCGGGATTTCATTCATCATCATACCTTGGTACCTGAGTTGAGCCTAAATGCCTCACCATGCACATCCTAATCATCTTTGTGACCCACCCTTTAACTTCATTCTCAAACATCTTGTGCATTCTATGAGAATAGTTATCACAAAGAACACTAGTAGTGTTACTTACAAACTACACATCTTCCCACTAAAGTATGCCTTCCTTTGATGGTTGTACATTTTCTAGATCACACACCATCTATACATAAATTTGATTAAGCTCTTCTTCACTTAGGGGCTCAACATAAGGCTCTACCTTCTTATCATATAGAGGTATGATCATGCACTCATCTTTATTCTCAAAACTGATGTATCTCTTGTTAAAGTGTAAATCAACATTGTTCACATAGCACCAGGGTCATCCAAGTAATGCTAGAAATTTGTCTTCTTCAACAAGCTCTAATACCTCAAAGTCTCCAGTAAATGTGGCTCCTTGAATGATAATGGATGCATCCTTCAGTACCCCAATAGGCATATCCCTAGTTTTGTTTTCCATATACAAAACATTTGAATATGGTTGCAATGTAGGTCTCCCCATTTGATTTCATGCATCTAGAGTGAACACATTTACCTCAAGCGCTTGTATCTATCAAGATATTTCCTACTAACCACCCATCAATTATTACATCAAGTGTGATTCCTTGTCAAATTCATGATCCTGAGGTGGTAGATTTGCATGAAGTATCTTCCTCTTGTGCTCAACTTTGACATGCAGTACCTTTTCATGAAGTCCACTCCCCTAGTAGTGGAATAATATTCTCCTAGTACAACATCTTACACACCTCCTTTCAGGTCATCCACATTTTTCTGCGGGAGCTCAACATTATTCACATGTTCTCTCTCATCTCCTTTCTTGTTCTTTTAAGCATTGTATTTCACCATGTAGATCTCTAATGACTCCCATAGTATCTTGGTAGAATTCCTTCTGATGCGCCATGTCTGGATACTTAGCATGTATTACTTCCTCCCTCGTGATGAGTGGCTTGGCCTTCCAAGGATTGCGTGCATGTGCTCCCTCGGTGTGCACGTTGTAACCAACATGGGTTGTAATTCTGGATCAGAAATCTTCTTAGGAATCCATTGATCAACATTCATGTGTGCACCTTGATCATCCTATGTGCCCTTGTCCTTATTCTTGTTTTTACTCATGTGCTCATATAGGTTTGGGAAATCCTCTAACTTATGCTGCTTCCCACACCATGAGAAAACTATATTATGAGGATAATCTCTCTGATAATGATCAGGGTATCCACTAGTCTAACAAGTTCCTCAAGTGAACCTTCCTCTACCACCACTACAACCTCGGCCTTGATATCCCCCTCAGAAGCCTCCATTCCTATTATCCCCATTAGTGTACCCTTCGTTATGTTGTCCTTCCTACTCCTTTGATCCACTCACCACACTAGTCTTGCACACTCCTATTTCAATGGCTTCATGGATATGATCAATTAGTCTATAATCAATGGTGTCATGGGTATGAGCATGAAAAATCTTACAATACATGGACATGTTCTTCTGAATCACACACTGTAAGAGAAGATAGTTCTAAACATCACAGTCCTTCTGAAAAATTTCACAATCTAGTAACAATGTGCACATTGAATTACATAGGAAACTATCCTTAGTATGTCCCTTAACCTCAAAATTAATGCACCATATACCACTGCACATCTCATGAGTGAGTTGGCAGAAAGTATTCTCTAACTACTTTTCCATGGATGCAATCTGTGCCTCTAAAAATGGGCTCACTCCATAGTATCAACACTTCCAACCACCTTAGCATGTAGAGATTGCTTCTAATGCCTTGCACTTGGATCCAATATACATTCTTATGAGAGAGTTCCTTTCATAACAGAGTCAAAAATCCTCCAAAAAACCACTGTGCATGTTGACTAGGATGAATATCATAAGATAATTTGGACAAACAAATCTTAAAATGTACATCATACTCCCTCACACTTTCAGATAAACCTCACTTGATATCCTTGAGTGCGTTGATGCTCTGCTCCTTAAACTATGGAATGTGAAACTCAGCCAAAAATGTAGTGTGCAAAGCATTATATTCCACCATAGTCTGATGTGGGTCATATTTCCCGTACCAACTATGAGCACACCCTTGCAACGTAGTAGAAAATTGTATTTCCTTCCTATCTAAAGTTGTCATTCCCTTAACACACCATAGTAATTCACACTTATGCACATGCTCTGTTGCATCTTCAATACCTCTATACTATGGTAAGTGGAGTGACATCTCAAAATACACTTGAGGTGGTGTTTGTTGAGGTTGATTTGGTGGTGGTTTCTGAGGTTGATGTGGTGGTTTTATGGATGTGGACCTATATCCCCCAGATCCAGAACCAGAACCCCCTCCTCCATGTAGGTGGTTGACCTGATCCTCCTGAACCTCTCACGCCCCTACTGTACAGGCTATGGTCTAGTTGATGAACTACCTTGTGTCCCAGTTATAGTACTAAACTGGACACCTATGGTCTACACAAGTCACAACTCTTACATGAAGTACTTCCAATGGTCTACACACCAATACTCTATCCTATGATGTGCCTATAAATACAATCCTGCATAGGTACTCCCAAACACTATGCCTCACTGTGTATTGCCATGGGCACACTACTAACTTGATTCCCTTTTGAATTCAAACAAAAATGATATCTACCTATCTCTTGATTTCTTACCTACACTATCCTACTTCTGAATAACTACCTATGGATTTGGAACACCATGCATAAGGGCTAGGTGGCTAGGTGGGATCAGATGCACACCTGTGGTCCTCATTCTTTCCTCTGATGTGCTCTCATCCAAAGCTGAAGGGGATTCTCTACCGTGCTTTCCCAAAATTGGGAGGACCCAATGTTGTGGCTCCTTATCTTCCACGAAGAGCTTCAAAACCTTCATGAGCCATCATTCTCCTCAACTCCAATGACATCCTACAATATCCTGTGCATGTACCATGTCCCTCTCTCGTGCTTCATTAAAATTGATCCATTTTTCCTCTCTCTGTCTTTCTACCGCCAGGTCTTGTCATCCTTCTCCACACTTGATCCTCACCTTGTGTGTGGTGGGGGGTTTAGTTAGCCATAGGGAGTCTCTATAAATATAGTTTTATAATCAAAATCTTGATTTCTAAAGGTATAAAGTGCAAGTAATATCCTCTAGGCTCATGCAAGAACTAAAACTCAACCTCCTCTAGACACAAATACATAGAAATATCATACTCCAATGTATAATTACACAACACTCCATCCCACCAGTGATCTATAACTCTAGTCCAATCCACATCTGCATCAAAAAGAGTCTGGTAATCCTCCTGCATCCAAATCTTTAGCTTAGGACCCCAATGATTCTTTGATGCATATTCTGCAAACCACTCATACAATTCTACTGGAAAGAAGATGAAGAATGTCTCATAGAGCTCATGATAAATATTATCTTCCACCCAATGATGTGCATTAAAATTAGGTCCAGTGCTATATCTTTGCACAAACTTATCTTGATCGCCCTCTACCCAAATTTCAATGCTCTCTAGAGTTAATTGATAACCCATCTATATGTAACATTTTGGAAAATAGTTTGAAAATAGGTCTTGGAAATGAAACCAAAATGTAGTCTTTATTTTCCACCAGAACACTATGCACACTGACACTTCATTGAGTAGGACTGAATACTCACATGAAGTGTGTGAAACTACCAGGTCCCTCCATTTTTTTTCTTGTCAAGATGTTAGCATGCACATTCATGATGATAATTAACTAAGTAATCATTCAAGCATACTAAAGCATTGCATATATTCACTTGGAAACACATGTAATAAAGAAAACATATCAGATTACCATAACTAATATCAATTTCATTAATACATATCCATACTCATTGTATCAATGATCATAATCCATCCACAGTTATCCATTAATCATCAAAAAACAACTACATAACAAGAAGCTGATACATCTATAAGTACAAAGTCATGCGTCACAACTATAAAAATACAACATAACACTTAACACATTGAACATCATAACTATCACAGTGTCTCTAACAAGGACTTACATCAGATATATATAGAGGTGGGGACTTTCCCTTCACTGCCCATGCACTTCCTAATAATAGGCATGATCAAAATAGCCATGCGTACTTACATGCATGCTTTACAAAACACTTTGCTAATAATAGCTTGTCTAATAATATTTTACTTTAGTCCTATTAATAGATGAACTCCATGCATGTGATTTCTCCAAAATAGCCATTTGCTTACTCGCCAAGGTAGCCTTATTTTATCCTTTTCTTGGTGAACACTCAAATTCTATTTTTAAATTATCCTTGGAAAATGGATAAGTCCTTAATCTTCCTGTATGCACAGTCCCACATGCCATCTATTCTCAACATATTCACGCACCCTCCCTCACATCACTATCCAATCTTCCTATGTTCATGCATGCATTCCTTACATATTATGATACTTAGTCATTTTCTCATTCCAACAAGAATTCAATCTTTGTATTGATTATCTATGTTGAATGAATCTTATTATGTGTTGCCAATTTATGATGTTGTATCTACTTTCATATTGTATTTTAATGGATATGATGAACATGTATGTCTAACCATATCTTGTGAGTAAACAAAGGAGAGACCTAGTGGTTACACGCGCTTCAGGTGAGCATTTAGAACTTTTATGAATAAAGTGGTACTATGCCCAACTCAACATTGGTTAAGAAACAAGATTACATTTTGGTTCTGTTTCTAAGACTTTTTTCATTTTTCTCTTAGGATTTGGCATATACATGATGTTTCAGTTGTCCTTGGAGACTATTGAGATTTGGGTGCATGATGACCATGACGTGTTTACTCAGAGATACAACATTGGACCTGAATTTAATGCGTGCAAGTGGGTGTAAGAAAACCTTTATGATTTCTAATATGAGATGTTCTTCAAATTATTTTCAATATAATTTTACCAGTGGTTGGCATCCTACGTGGATAATAGGGGTGTCCAGATAGGAAGAAAGCAAGTGTGGAGCTAGGATAATTACCAAGAACTCTTTGATTTTGACACATCATGGACTAGAGCTATAATCGCTGGTGGGAAGGTGTGTTGCATAGTTATACCTTAGAGTACAGATTTTGATATACTTGTGCCTAGATGAAGTAGAGTTATAGGTTTTACATGATCCAAAGGGATCATATTTGCACTTTTTACCCTTTAGCTATTAAAATATTGGTGATTGAGCTTGGGATGGAGAAATTACCAATGATAGGATAAAACCCACCATGAGAAAGCACAGGAAGAAGGTTTGGGAAGAATGGTGTTGGTCTAAGTGAAAGAAAGAGCGAGAGAAGAGAGAGCATACAAGTATAATTATGCACAAGGGAGGGAAATTGAAGAGGCACTAAGATTGAATGTAATGATGACAAGCGGTAGTGATGAGAACCCTACAGAAGGTAAGGGACCACATGATCATGTATTTCCAGTATTCAGGAAGTGTAGTAGAAGGACCCCTTCGGTATTAGATTAGAGAAAGTATGAGGAGAGAATGAGAACCATTTGCATGCATCTAACCCAACCTTACCACCTATAACTTGCGCAAGGTGCTTGGAATATGGAAGTTGTTATGGAAGATCATCATAGTGACTTTCAGCAGGAAGGAAATCAAGTATCACAACATTGGGTAGGAGATACATGTAGGCACATATTGGTATCATATCAAGAGTCACAACAATTTAAGGATTCCCATAGTGAAAATGCAATAGGCACCTGTGTTTGGACATAGTTTATTTAGAACCAATTTGGTAGGCGCATCGTCAGGAAAAAGTAGTGGCACACCACCCATTAGTACAAGTAGTACTATTGGTGGAGTTCTAGGACAGACAATTGGTGTGTAGTTTAACACTACCATGGGGATGCAAGTAAGTTCTTCAAAGGGTCCCCAGGTCATAAAAATCATCTCAGGAGGTTCATGTCAGCCACCGCGGAGGTAATGGAGGTAATCCTATTAGAGGACTAGGTTCAGGATCTGGCCCACCTCCAGGACAAGGACCACAACAAGCATTACAACAACCTCATCAACTACAACAACAAAAACCTCAAATTTTCTTTGAGATGTATCTTCATTTTCTAGAATATAGAGGTGTGGAATACGTAGCTAAACATGTTCATACGTGTGAGTTATTGTGGAGAGCTAAGGGAATAATAGCTCCAGACTGGAAGGAAAGTCAATTTTCCACCAAACTATATGGGCACACATATAGTTGGTACAAGAAATCTATGCATTACCTTCTTGGATGAGTTTCATATCCCTAAGTTCGAGTAGTAAAGTATTATAACACTGAAGGATATTAATGAAGGGTCTATCTAAAAGTGTAAGAGAATATGATGTGCATTTCAAGACTTTGATATCTAAGATTTATTATGATATTCATTAGAGCTAGCATGTGCAGTGGTTTATAGGAGGTTTTCTGACACCTTTTCAGAGAGAGAGATATCACACAAGACATTTATTGACCCACGTGAATTATTGGAAACAAAATTACATGAATAATTAGTAGGATGTGTTGACACAAGGGTAAGTCCATTCCTTGAAGCCTAGATAACAACAATAACTACTCAGTTAGAGAAATTGTCTTCCAATTCAACTGATGAGAAGCATTGTGGATTATGGTGTACATATTACAAATTAGAAGGACATACAGAGAACATTTTCCCATGTAGGAATGTACGCGCATTTTTTCACTAACCACATATTGATAAGAAAAGTAAATGAGGGACCTGGTGGTTTCGTGTGCTACAAGTGAGCATTTAGACCTATGTATAGATGAGAGTGGCAGCATGTTCGAATAACATTAGTTCATAAATAAGACAACATTTTGGTTCCATTTCCATGACCTTTAGGATAATGTCCAGATAGGAAGAAAGCAAGTGTGGAGCTAGGATGACTATCAAACACTCTATGATTTGGACACACCATGGACTAGAGCTATAGATCACTGATGGGAAGGTGTGCTATGCACAGTTATACCTTGGAGTACATAATTTCAACATACTCGTGCCTTGAGGAAGTAGAGTTTTTATTTTTACGTGAGCCAAGGGGATCATATTTATGTGACACCTTTAGCTATCAAGATCTTGATGATTGAGCTTGGGATGGAAAACCTACTAATGGTAGGATAAAACCCCACCACACAAGGGGCAGGAAGTAGGTTTGGGAAGGATGGCATTGGTCCAAGCAGAAGAAAGGGAAAGAGAAGAAAGATGATTGCATAGTATAATGATGCGCATGAGAGAGGGCAATTGAAGAGGCATTGAGACTGAGGGGAATGATGATGGACGGTAGTGATGAGAACCACACAAAAGGTGAGGGACCACATGATCATGTATTTCCAGTATTGGGGAAGTGCAATAGAAGGACCCCTTTGGCATCAGATGAGAGTGAGTTTGAGGAGAGAAAGAGAACCATGGGTGCACATCTAACCCAACCTAGCCACCTAGCCCTTGTGCAAGGTGCTTGGAATCTAGAAGTTGTTGTAGAAGATCATCATAGTGAAGGTGAGTAGGAAGGTAATCAAGTATCACCACGTTGGGTAGGAGATATAGGTAGGCACATATTGGTATCAACTCAAGAGGCACAACAGATTAAGGATGCACATATGGTTAAGTAAAAGGTGCCCGTGTTTGGACAAAGTTTGTTTGGAACTAATTTGGTAAGCGCATCATCAGGAAAAAGTAGTGGCACACTACCCATTGGAAGTAGTACTATTGGTGGAGTTATAGGACAAAAAGTTGGTGTGTAGTTTAGCACTACCACAGGGACACAAGGTAGTTCTTCAATAGGTCCCCAGGTCATGGCAGGAGGCTCAAGAGGTTCAGGACAGCCACCACGTGGAGGAAATCCTAGTGGAGGATCAGGTTCAGGATCTGGCCCCACTCTAGGAAAAGGGCCACAACAACCATTACAATAACCTCAACAACCACAATAATAAACCCCTCAAATCTTCTTTGAGATGTCTCTTCATATTTCAGAATATAGAGGTGTGGAAGATGTAACTGAACATGTGCATAAGTGTGAGTTATTATGGAGAGCTAAGGGAATAACATCTCTAGAACGGAAGGCAAGTCAATTTGAAACCACACTTCAAGGGTGTGCACATAAATGGTATAGGAAATATGATCCACATCAGACTGCAGTGGACTATGATGCATTGCACACCGCCTTCTTGGCTGAGTTTCACATACCTGAGTTTAAGCAATAGAGCATTAGTGTACTGAAGGATATTAAATAGGGCGTGTATGAGAGTGTTAGAGAATATGATGCATCATTCAAGACCTTATTGTTTAAGCTTTTCCTATGATATTCATCAGAGCCAACATGTGCATAGTGGTTTGTAGGAGGCTTGTTGACACCTTTTGGAGAGTGCTATCACATAAGACATTTACTGATCCACATGAAGCCTTGGAAGCAACATTACATGCTGAAGCATAGTTGGAAGTGTTGACACAGGGATAAGTCCATTCCTTGAAGCCCAGATAGCAGCAATGGCTACTCAGTTGGAGAAGTTGTCTGCCAATTCAGCACATGAGACACGCAAGTGGACTTATGGTGTACTGATTGTGAAGGTGGAAGGACATACAAAGGATAGCTACCCACGCAGGTATGTGCACACATTGTTAACATCTTGTGAGATTTTTCATATGAATCATGATGTCTGTAATTGTACACTTTTACAGTGCACACAATGCATAAAGAATGTTTCTATGTATTGTAAAATTTGTGATACGCATACCTATGACACAACCAATTATTGCTTGATTGATCATATTCATGAGGCATGTGAAACAGGGTTTGCACCAGACCATTGTGGCAAGTAGCTCACAGGCAAAGAAGGGGAAGAACTAATGAAGGGCACAATAATGGAAATGGAGGTTTTAGAGGTGGATTCAGAAGCAGAGGTCTATGACAGGCATGGAAGATTTTCATGAGGGACATGTTATACATGTGGATCACCTGATCATTATCAGCATGAGTGTCCAGAGAATCAGGTATTGCACATATTGTGGAAATTCACACAAGGTTGAAGATTGTCCAGATCCGTATGCCTATATGTGTAAGAACAAAAAAAGGAAAAGGGTGTGGCTATGATTAAGGTAGAGTATGCCGAGAAAGAACAATGGGAACCTAAGAAGATGGTTGAGCCTGAATTTCAACCTTTATTAGTCACTACACACAAAGAGGCAGCACGCACATGTGAGAAAGGAAGGTGAGACCTCTCATTAGAGGGAAGAAGTGTTACATGTAAAGTATCTAGATGCATCCCAACAGAAAGAAGTTTATCAGGAGACCATGGGTGTTATCAGGGAGCTTCAAGGGAAAATACAATGTCTGAAAGAGAAAGAGCATGAGAGGGAACACATGAGGAGTACTGAGCTACCACAGAAGGATGTTGATGATCTTAGAGAGGTATGTAGGATGCTCAGATAGGAGAACATCATACCTATTGTTGGGAGAATGGTTGTGAGATAAGATGTCATGCACAGGTGTAGAAAGGGAGCACCAGATCCTACATGCTAATTTACCACCACAAGACCATGAATATGACAAAGAGATCACATTGGATGTAGTGATTAATGGATGGTTGGTAAGTAATATTCTTATTGATACAAGCACAAAAGTCAATGTTCTCACCCTTGATGCTTGGAACCAAATGGGAAGGCCACCATTGCAGCCATCTTCAAATGTGTTGTATATGGCTAACAAGACAAGGGCCATGCCCATTGGGTTATTAAAGGATGCTTCTATCACTATTCAGGGAATCAAGTTCATAGGTGACTTTGAGGTATTGGAGCTAGCTGAAGCAGATAATTTCCCTACATTTCTTGGATGTCGTTAGTGTTATGCTAATAATGTGTACTTGTGCTTCAACAAGAGGTATATCAGTTTTGAGAACAAGGATGAGTGCATTGTAATACCCTTTGATGATGTGAAGGTTGTGCCTTATATATATCCTATCAACTATGAGGATATCATTAGAATCTATGCACATATGATGTGCGACCTTGAGAACATGGAGCCATCAAAGGATGGCGTGCTTCATTGAGAAGATATGCATTCCATCAATGAAACCACTAGCATGGCTTATGACAATTGGGCCCATGGAACATATGAAATGGTGGGTCGTAAGGTGTGTGGACAAGTTACCAGGATGATTAGGCCATGCACAGTTTAGGCAGTTAGGTAAAACCAACTTGGCAAAGTATATTGGAGAGGATAAGCCTGAGTCATTCTTACGCAAGATGGAGGAACAATGGCACAATGAAGGTGATAGGAGAAACATGATGGTATATACATTATGCGGACAACAACGCACTGCACTGGTGGGATACACATAGAGATAGCTTGTTAGGTTGGTGCAAGATCATAATAGACTTCTTGAAAAGGTTTGTCAGGAGTAATCTTCCCTTCATTGGTACAAGATTATGATGGGAAGACTCCCCCCTCTGGTACATGTTCACAGTTTGTGAAAGGAATTGGATGCAAGGGAAAGATGCATTTTCCACCATCTATATGGGTACACAAGTTTTACTCTACTTTGCATAGATGTGCACGTGCTTGGTATGTACATGTTGAGTTGAAACAAGAGACAACGAGTTGGCGTGACATGACTGAAGGTATTGTTCATACTTTTGATTATTTTTCTACTAAGCCACCAGTTCATGAAGCCTTGCAGATTATGAGGTGCATCACATTGGGGGATAGCGTGAATGTTAAGGAGCTTATGGTTCAATTGTTTGGTGAATCTGATACTGAGGTGCACAAGGACCTAGTAGAAACAGAAGAGACATTGTTGGGGCACACTTGGAAGGAAAATGAAAAGGGAAAGCTTGTGTACCTCGTAGATGATGAGGAAGTTGAAGATTTGGATATAAAGCACATAAGGTGTGCACGAGGTGTTAGACTCTACATATGAGTAGGCACATGCATACCATGTGACTTTGAAGACCAAGAGGGTGAACATTGGGACTGAGGATGCACCTAAGGAGGTGATTATTGGTGATTATTGGTCTGAACCTAAAGTTGCAAAGATTATTGAGTTATTGCATGACTTTCAAGATCTGTTTCCTAGGGCATATCATGAATTGAAAGGCGTACATCCATCATTGGGAGAAATGAAAATCAACCTTAAGGAGGGTGCATGACCAGTTAGGAAGAGGCCTTACTGGATGAATCCCAACCTGCATGTCAAAGTGAAAGAGGAAATTGATAAAATGCTCAAGTCAGGAATTATTGAGCCTATTGAGGAATCTGAATGGATAAGCCCCATGGTGATTAGCATTAAGAAGGATGGTCAGATAAAGATTTGTGTTGACTACAGAGTTCTCAATGCTTCATGTGTCATAGATCCTTTTCCTACACCATTCACTGAAGAGATCTTGGAAGGAGTGGTAGAGCATGAAATCTATTCATTTACAGATGGATTTTTAGGTTACCATCAGGTGAGGATTACACACAAAGATCAGGAGAAGACCACCTTTGCAACTGAATGGGGAAGCTTTGCATACACCATCATGCCCTTTGGACTGAAGAATGTGCCAGTAGTGTTCTCGTGCATAGTTGTTCAAGCATTCCAAGATTTTATTCACAATTTTTTATAGGTATACTTGGATGATTGGACCATTTATGGGCTGGTGAAAGATCATTGTGACAACTTGAGATTGATGTTTGAAAGATGTAGGTAACTTAACATCTCTTTGAACATCAAGAAGTGTATTTTTGCAACTCCTTTTGGTACTTTACTTGGACATATCATTTGCAAGGAAGGATTGTTGGTGGACCCAACTAAGATTGCAGTTATTTTGGGGCTGGAAGAACCAACTAATCAGAGTGAAGTGCATGGTTTCCTTGGGCACACTGGTTATTACATGAAGTTTATTAAGGGATATGCCAAGATTTCCATGCCCCTTGGAAGAATTGTTGAAAGGCCAAAGGAAAATTTTATTGGGGTGACACACAACAACAAGATTTTGAGACCTTGAAGGAGAAGCTAACCACCACACCTATCTTACGCTTCCCTTCTTGGAACAAGCCATTTCATGTGCATGTAGATGCTTCTGGTACAACCATTGGAGCAGTGTTAGCACAACCAGGTGAAGGAAATGTTGATCATCCCATATGTTTTGCAAGTAGGAAGCTGACACCAGCTGAGAAAAACTATACAACTATGGAGTGTGAAGCCTTGTCAATGATATATGTGCTTCATAAGTTCAGAAAGTACTTGTTGGCCACACCATTTATATTTTATACTGATCATATGACATTGAAATACTTGGTCAATAAGCCAGTTTTGTAGGGGTGCATCTGTCGTTGGATCCTTCTCTTCCAGGAGTTTGATTTCTCAGTTATAGTAAATCCTGGTAAAAACAACTTGGGACATGATCATTTGTCAAGGATTAACTCTGGAGAGGACACGCAAAGCATAGAAGATACTATGCCAGATGCACAATTGTTCAGATTAAACCACACACCATATGATTTAGAAGATATTGTAGTGTTCTTATACACTGGACTTGTGCCTGAAGGAATGAAGACTTTGGAAAAGAAGCAGCTTGCTATTCACGCTGTACCTATCAGCTCATTGGAGGAGACCTGTATAAGATGGGTAGAGATGAGGTCTTGCACAGATGTGTGCTAGAGCATGAGCATGAAGCTATCATGGAAGAAGCACATGGAGGAATAGTTGGAGGACACTATGCAGGAGAAGCAACAACGTGTAAGATCTTACTTGGCAGGTTTATGGTGGGAAACATTGTATAAGGATACTAAGGCATTTGTAAAGGCTTGTGACCATTTTCAGAGGATAGGTAAGCCTAGAAATAGGGATGAGATGCCACTGCGACCTATAGCAATGGCATAGCCATTTGAGAAGTGGGAAATTGACTTTGTAGGGCCCATTACACCACCTGCATGTAGGACAGGTGCACACTATATCATCACATGTACAAATTACTTGACAAGGTGGGTAGAGGCTGCACCTACAAAGGATTGCACTGCAACAACAACTAGATTTCTATGGGAAAACATCATAAGTAGGTATGGATGCCCATTGAGCCTTACAAGTGATAGAGGGACTCATTTTCTTAATGAGACTATTAGAATATTACTAGCAGAGTTTATGGTAGCACACCATAAGACTACACCCTATCACCCACAAGCCAATGGAACTGATGAGGCCTTCAACAATATTTTGGGACAAACCTTGACAAAGATATGTGATGTTGGAAGGAAAGATTGGGATGATAAGGTATCAACTGTGTTATGGGCATATAGAACAACTTATAAGAGGTTGAATAAGGCCACACCCTTTTAGTTGGTGTTTGGCACAGAGGTAGTTTTTCCTATGGAGTTTATGTTACCCTCCCTACGTATTACATGTGCAGGAGGATTGGACGATGAGCAAGCAATAGAGGAGCACATTGATAAACTGATGCAACTAGATGAGTGGCACACCATTGCAAGATGGAGTGAGAAGATAGATAAAGATAGACAAAAGGCTTGGTATGATAGGCATATTAAGAACAAGTCCTTTGTAGTAGGGAAGATGGTGCTCTTGTATGACTCCAAGTTTGCACACCATCCTGGAAAAATAAAAGTGCATTGGTTAGGACCATTTTTAGTAACTAAGATATTGGAATCAGGTGCATGTCAATTACAGGCACTGGATGGCACCATGTTACCATGTTACTTCAATGGGAGTAGGTTAAAGCCCTACTATAAATAAGCTTCTTTTGTGTTTTCTATAAGGTAGTATTTCCATTTAGCTTATATTTCCCTTTATTTTTTTTTTTTTTGTTTTGTTGTAATAAGTGCATTCACATGCATGAGTTGATTACTCTATGTTATATTGATGTGCAGAGGACCATGCATACTTTTAGTGTGGGGTGAAGTAGATGCAAGTGCACGTAAGAAAAAAATGTGATGTTGGTACTTCTTAAGAAGTTGATAGGAGTGTGCACAATGGTATGAGAAAGATGTGCACATGGATGGAAAAATATATTGGTGCACGAAAGATGGTGCTATGAATGGTGCATAAGATATGGTGCAAATGTGTGTGAAGGTGCTTAAGGATGTTGGTGCTTGAAGGTGAAATTTCTCAGATTGGAAACCACGTGAATGAGGAGCCACATAGTGTAACATGAGGGAGGCAACAACAAGATAGACTACTTGGCAAGAGGCACAGAGGAAGAATGTGTGTGACACAGGGAGGTGGTGCAAGGAGGGTCTGTAACCTAGGAAGTAGTAGTGTGCCTTGAAGGTTATGAATGTCGCGTGCGAATAAGAGAAAAGTGAGAGAAAGAAAAAAAGTTCTTTTAAAGAAAAAGTGGTGGTAGGTGAGGAGCAATAAATGCAAATAAATTGGGAAAACTATAAATAGTGCATGGGAAAATTCATTCTTACCTTTCCTTTGATGAACTTGTGTGATTGAGTGAGTGAAATTGTGACTAAGTGTGAAGAAGAGTAAAGACAAAGAACAAACCAAAAATTGAGAGTGAACTAGAGCTGCGTAAGTGAGTGTACATGACCTTGAGTTTGAGAGCTCCTTCAGTGGAAGTGGAAGCTAGGAGAGAAGGTGTGGAAGAAAGAATGAGTTAGGGGGTTCACGAGAAGGGTTTGAAGAGATAGGGTTCACAAGTTTGATTTGATTCATGTAGAGCTAGGGCACAAAAATTGAAGAACAAGGGCATGGCAAAAGTTGAAGCAGATAAGAGTAGGGGTTTTGAGTAAGTAAGGGATTGATTGATGAAGAAATTGGATGCTCAACACTAGGGCACATGATTTAAGAAAGTAAGTTCAAGCACCTAGGGCACATAATTTTCTGAAAATTTGAAGGTTTAAAATTTGAAAATAAAAAATGGCACCAAAGAGGCTCCTACAGTCAAGAAATCACCCAAAAACAAGAACAAGAATAAGAATTGGAGGATGATGCACCTGAAGACTTGGTTTCTAAAATGCAGTATCCTCCAGAAGTGGTAGTAGGGCAGCCATGGATCTCACACTTGAAAAAATGCAAAATAAGTTATTACAATCATCACACAAAGACATGTGAAAGAGAAATAAGGAAATCTGTCGTGAAAGAATTGACCCAGAGGATATCAAAAGGGAAGTTGGTTATTGATGATAAGGTCAAGAAGGACCTAGAGAGTGCAGGAGTTCTACAGTTATATGAGCTGCCATACTTTGGGAAGCTCTGAGTGCCTCTACCAATGGTTATGTCAAGGGTGCATGAATTTCTTCTACTTTCAGGAAGGAGAATGCACATAACTGTGACAATTGATTGGAAGAGTGACTGGCTTGTGCAGTACTAGAGCTGAAATTGGGATAGATTTGGAGGATGACACAGTAGTAGAAGCCACAACAAACATTTTCAACTATCAATGAGGGAAGCACATGTTCACAATCACAAAAATAACCGATCCAGGCACAAGGGTAGTAACGAATCTTATGAGTTACAAAATGGGTGCATCTGAATGCTTGATTGAGGTAAACAAGAAGTGGTTACATATCATGAACAAGATGGCACAAAAGACCCTCTACAACATTGCACTATATATTGTTGAAGGAATAGTTGAGGAGGAAAAGGTACAGGTAAGTAAAGGAGAAAAGATAACTTGGGTATAATTATTCTTTTGATTGTGATTTGGGAGATCAGGTACCTTGATGGCCCAGAGATAAGATGTGGGTCTATCCTATTGGAGAACAAGTCTCCCATGCATAAAGGTTTGTAGATTCACATGTGATGGGGAAATAACAAGCCCTTACAAAATTTGCATAGATCTAAGTGGTATAAATTAATGCACGATGCATTTGAAAATGAATGACATGTACCAGGGAGCTACCCTCACTACTAGATGGAAGGAAGAGTTTGCGGTACACCAACATTTTTGCCTTGGAAGGTTTGTACTTAGCAATGGAGAAATGGGCCCATGGTGTAAGTTTCCTTTTTCCTTCATGGAAAAATATTTTTAGGCTTCCTCAGTGAATAGGATAAAGGATGATGTGCAAAGCTGAATTTTAATGCAAATAGTGTTGATTCAGAATTGTCATACCTTGCGCTAGACCTATGTCTACCCATCAAGGTCAACATACATGGAGATGGTGGAATCTGACAACATGGACCTGAGCCCCACAACTGTCATAGTGGGTAAGCATGCATTTAAGGTATATATTTATCTTAGGCCCAAGTTGAAGGATGGGAAGTATATCAACGCATGAGACCTTCATCTTCCAGAACCCCCACAAAAGAAGCATACAATGGGAATTGCAAAGAGAAGGCACAAAGAGACTCCCCCTCCTAAAGAGGAAGAAGAGGTAGAAGATGAAGAGAAGATGAGATGAAAGAAGAAGAGACCATGCTTGAACAAAAAGGAAGAAAATGCAAAGGCAACAGAGAAGAAAGTAAGGGCATGAGTACCTCAGAGGCACCTAAGGGGTCACCATTCAGTCACAACCAACCAAACCAAGTCCAGAAAAAATAAGCCCTGGTGAAGAAGAAACCAAGGTGGTTTATATTGAAGAAGAAGAGAAGGAATTGGAAGAAAAGGTGACAAAGAGGAGGTAGCACATGAGAAGAGAAACTACAAGAAGATATACCAGATGAAGATGAAGAGGAGTACACAGGAGGAAGAGACCATCCAGGATGATGAAGAGATGAGAGAAATGTGCACACGCGAGAAGGAAGAGGATAAGGGGATGAGAAGAGGAAAAAGGTGAAAAAGGTGATGGGGAGAGCAACCAACTGGGGAAGACTTAGGACACTTGTAGGAGGTGAAGGAAGAGCATGTAACTAAACATTGTGTAGGAGATGCCAAAGGGGAAGTGAGGAAAAGAAGAAAGAAAAGAACCTCTGCAGGTACCCTCAAATGAGCTATATTGATGATCCCTCCAAGGTGTTAAGGGTGATATTTCAGAGCATACAGTGCCAAATAAGGACCTCTCCAGGTGGGAGTTGATTGATCAAGCTGGGGATTTCTTGTGAATAAAGAAGATGCTATCATGGAGCATGCAGACGCATATGGAGGATCCAAAATTTGAAATAAGTAAAGAATCATACTCTAAGATGTGGTTATAGAAGGATCCTAGTATAGTCCTCACTACCATTGATCCAACAGAGCTATCTAATCAGAAAGCCTACAATACACTAAATAAGATGGCAACTAAAGTTGTGCACAAGAAATATAGATAAAGGGGATGTAATACGAGTGATGCAGGGGGATAAAGGAGAAAAAAGATAAAGAGATATAGAAGCTCATAGAGGAGATGAGAGGATGAGAAGAAGCACACAAAATGGATGCCTATGATAAAGCAGAGATATAGTGAAAAGAATATCATGAGCACATGCCTAGAATTAGTGGATCAATCCCATGATGTATATTCCACAGAGTTGGACTATTTGGAAGACCTGGTGCACATGATGTTGGTGGAGAGGAAGAGTGGGAAGTGCCAACAATGGAAGAATAGCAAAACTGAAGAAGAATAATAAGAATAAGTAGTTGAGAAAAAGGTAGTAGAATATGAGGCATTGATCAGAGATCAAGGAGGCCATAAAGAAGGAAGAGCATGCATTTGACAATGCCAATACTTTTGACCCAATTCTTAGCGTGCACATTGCCATGAGGAGGCAGAGTTAAAACAAATTCAAGCCACTATGAAGAATAATAAGGTCAGAGTGGGAGAAATTCATGGCCGAAGTAGTAACAAAGAGAGACTTAATCAATGCCATGAAGGACACACTTGAATAAAGACTTAAGGAAATCCACCTAGAGGTATTGCACAAGATGGATGGGAAAGAGGGTGTGACCTCAGACTTGGAGGTGGTGGTGAAAGAATTGAAGGAGAAGGTTGATGAGCTGGCCCTGAAAGCAGTATTTGGTATTGTTGAAGTCAATGCCAGACAAAGCTGATAAAGAGCTCACAGGTGGAAGGAGTTAGAATATATTTTGAACAGGGAGTTTCCAGAGCTTCTCCAGCCACCTCAAGCCTAAGTTTTGATGTGCATGCAGATTCTCATTTTTGATTCATTATTGGTAAATTCCCCTCCCATTATTTATTCTTTCATTCTTCAGTAATTATTTTGGAGGAACATTCTTTGTTCATATTTCCGAGGATGGACAATATCCTAGTGTGGGTAATGTTGGTCAGAGAAAATGGGTAGTCACAAAATCACGCACTTTGCTATTACATTTATACCGCCAAATATGTTATTTTATATATGGATCTTGCGTAAGAAAAGTATTCACTAATGACCTATCCCCTAGTCATGTCATCAGTTAGTTGGTCATCATCATCATTTGTCTTGCATAGTCATCAGTTGTTTACATAGTTCTGGTCATCTCTCAGGGAGTCTTAGGTGTCGTTATTTGGTCATTTTTCATCTCTAGTCTTTGACTAGGGCACCTAGGGTAGTAATGGGGTGCCCATGGGTGCCCCGGTCCTTAATTTTAGGCACCCTGGTCCCAGAAGCACTTAGATCTAATTTATCTTTCGAGGTCGGTCTTTGTCATTTTCCCTCTCATTCCCCTAGGTACTAGTCGGCATGTCAGGTCATTAGTGTCAAAATTTGAGCAAGAGATCCCTATATAAACATAACATACTTACTATCTTATGGGAAGACTATCTACCATCAAGGGATAGCTATCTACTAAGGCAAGGGACTGCATTTGGGCATCATTGCATCACACACACTGCATAGGAAGGGTTGTATTCATTCTATTCCATCCACCATTTTCATTTTACATCTAGCTATTTCCCCTATCTCTGCATCATTGACACTAGGGCACCCTAGGCACACAATTGCACACACAAGCACACAGAACTACATTGGGTCTAGAATGTAGTGCAATGCTTAGTTGTAAGTCCACCATTGTGGTAGCTAAGGTCAGTCTGACCCCTTCATATGCATCTTTCTTTTTTAGGAATTTGATGCTTTGTATGGGGTTTTGCAGGTAGAATCTTCATTTCAGGTTCACAACACATCAAGCGAAGTTATTGCAGAAATCACACGAAAAGGATCGAGACATTGCAAAGATCTAACGACACTTCCAAGATTCAGATCCTAAGAGTTTTCTATAGACTAGAGCGCCCATTCTACAGACCAAGGCACCCATAGGTGCCCTAGTCCTCTCCAGGTGCCCTAGTCTAGGGAAATCTTCATCTACTGCAATTTTCTGGGTTGTTTCCATCATACTCTGCTTCATCCACACATCATCCTGTTTAGTCCCGAATCACAATGAGGTAAGTCAGTTTCAAGTTAGTACCCTATCCCTTCTATTTCAATTATTTCATTTCATTTCATTTAAATATCAAATAAAATTATTTAGCATCAATATTTAAGTTTACATTAGTTATTACATTTATGTACCTATTTAGATTAACTTAGAATATAATCTAAATTTCATATTTTAGTTAATCATTTTGGTGAACCCGTACTTTAGAATATTTTTCCCTAGGATCCATTTCAAACCCTAATGGCTAAGAATAGTTCATCTTCTTCACCCATCATGTCTCATTTTAGTGTCAACCCTATATATGATGAGGCTACCATTGTTGAGCTCATGACTCTCTATGGTAATCCTATTCCTATCCATCTCATACTCAACAAGAGCTCTTAGATGGTCAACAATATGTGCCTACTCATTTTGAAGACTCTCCCATTGGCATTAGCATTGTTGAGGATCCTATAGCCTTCACTCATTGTACACCATGCTATACAACTACTAGTGATCCTCCTTCTGACCTCTCTAAGGAAATTTTAGATGATTCTCTTATTGATTTTTTTTGGTATTGATCATCATTCACATGTGCATACCGATTCTTCTCCTACTCAACATACTACTATAGTTCCATCTCATGATTCTCCTACATCTGATATTACTTCTCATCATTCATCACATACTAGCTCTCATTCACTTTTGTATTATGTTGATGATCCTATTGATAGTGTCCTTAGTGACATTCTCATTTCTGAGTCTTTATCTGATCATGATCAGGCAGTTGATAGTCATGATTCTCCTTCTTTTCATACTTTCAAGTGTGAATCACCTATTCCATCACTACCTTCTCCTGAGGTTGCATCTAGTACTATGCATGAGTCACCCCATATATCACTTCTTCATCTCCTACTGTTTCATCTCCTCTTATTACATCATATAAACCTATTAGGTCATCTTCCCTTATAGAGGTATCTCCATCGGTAACCTCACCACTTAGGGATGTTTCTGATGCTAATCCGACCATTGCTATAGATATGCCATCTATAACATCTACTATATCTCCTTCGGTACCTACTCCTAGTGTGCCCTTAGCATCGAATCTCCTTTATCATCTCTTGATATTCCTATGATCACTCACAATGGAAAATTACAACCTCTTAATACATTATTTCCATCTTCCACTATTCCTTCACAGGATATCATCTCTCTCATGCATGTTGTAGGTCAATTACAATCTCAGGTTCAGTCTCTTACTTTAGAAAGTAGGGCTTACTATGCTTCTATTGATAACAACTCATTACATGGTAACCCTATCCCTAAGAAGATTCATAATTCAGCATTTCCTAAGGACTTTATCATGCCTACATTCACATGATTTGATGGTACTGGTGATCCTCATGCTCATCTTCTACACTACCACATGGCTATGACCTCTTATTCTAATGATAGATTATTACTTAAGGCCTTTCGATATAGTCTTATTGATGAGGCGTTACAATGGTACACTCATCTTCCCTTTGGGTCCATTAGTACTTACTATGACATGGAGGATGCTTTCCTCCATCATTTATCATCAACAATGGCCCTAAGGTTACTTATGACCGCTTACCTACTTTACATCAGAGCTCATCTGAACCTATCAAGGATTATATCTTATGATTCAATGCTTGTAAACATCAACTAATATTTCAACCTATAGACATTGAGAAGCAATTCATTTTTTGTCATGGTCTGATTCCCACACTTAAAGAAAAGATTACAGTATGATACATGTGAGTCATTCATTCTTCTATGTTATAAAGTCCTAGATCTAGAGCAAGATCTTCTTTCAGAAAATGTCATTGACCCTCCACATACATCTACTTCTATTATATCATCTATTCCTCCTCCGTCGAAATTGGTTGAGCATCCTACACAGTCTCCACCTTTTCCTCACAAGCAAAGCAAACAAGCTCAACCTACTCCACCACCACAACATACTTCTTCTCCTCCTCCACGACAGGTTATTTCTCCTTCCCCTCAATCTATGTCACATGATCCATTGCATTTCTCTCATCATGCTCGAACACATGATGTGCTGTTTTCCTTACTTGAAAAGTGCCTAATTCACTTACCATCCAACCATCATCATCCACAACACAAGCTACAACGTCAGCGTGACAACCTTATTGTAATTATCATCGCATAAATGGCCATAGGGACAATGATTGTCTTGCCCTTCATGATAGATTGCAAAAATTAGAGGAAAAGGGCATCATCTCCTTTGGCTCTCGCTCACGTGAGCTATCTATTGATCCTCTACCTCAGAAAAGAGTTTCTACTCTGCTTAAGTCTTCTTCTCCATCAGGTGCTCAGGCCATAGTTCATCCGTCACTAGCATATGTCACTCATGTGTGCTTTCCACCTCATCCATCACCATCATCACATCATCACATTCACATCCATCACATCCATCACATTCATGCTACCCACCTCATCATGTTGCTTCTACACATTGGCTTCCACAACCCTCTCTATTCATGCATCCCACCGCAACTCCATATGACATTCAGTTTGGCACATATTCACATGCCTCTTCCATCCCACATGCTTCCACTACTTCATGTCTACCTTGGTCTTTGGTAGGTGATTCTTATCACCTTACCCCCGATGATGCACTGGTGTTCTTATGGTTCTTACATGACTGTTGAGAGATTTATTCAAAGAACCTCTTGTCACATGCTTGGTGATTTCATCTAGCACACTCAATCATTTCCTGATGATGCACTCTTGCTTCCACGACTCATCTTTGAATGTTGAAGGGTCTTAACTAAATGAGCCTATTCATCTACACACTGGGGGCATCACTAATCTTCCCCCCTTAGTTTCATCATACTAACATTTTATGATTACATCACATTATCATGCATCACAATACGTTAGTTTTTTGATTATACATTTTTTACATCTATTCTACTATCATCATTACATTAATTATGAGTTCAATAAACATTACAATCACATTACATTCTACCATTACACATTTTATATCTATCATTATCAACATTATAATATGAATATACATCAATCAAACATGCACAATCTATAACACATTACAATATACATAAACATAAAATCATACATCATCAAACACATTATGACTCTATATACAAAAAAAATCATCATATATCCATAAAATGTGTCCATACATATATATAATACAATACAAATAATAATTACAAAACAAATGTCTCATCATTGGAGGGCAATGCACCCACATCATATACAATAAAACAAATCAAATCTCATCATCACTATTGCTCTCAGGTACTGTGAGAGCCCTAGAACTAGATGCCTCTCCACCATGCGACGCCAAAATTTGTGGCCTCGATACCTCTCAACCTACCTCTGTAATAGGTAATCTCCATTACCTACTCATAACACTAGCGCTACACATCTACATATCGTGTAAACACATCTTGTGCCAAGGGACCACCACCTACCGCCTCTCGGGTGCATCAAGTCTCCTCGTGCATGCCTCGTCCCTCTCACCTAGTAATACACATGTACTTTATTACTGATATGGCCATTGGCTCTAATAAATGGGCATGCTTTCCCGTTATGTCATCCACTCGCTCAATTATTCCTCCACCAAGTACATCGTTTGGTACATTCGATGTCAATGTGTAGATGGACATGTCTACTATTAGGGACTAATACACATCACTTAAAAAAATAATAACACAACACGTTAGACTATAGTCTTTGCTATCACGTAAGCCAATAATAACAACAAACCATAGCTATTCATATAGTGTACTCACACTTTTAATGCTACAACTACTATAGTCGTGCATTACTTTTGGCATGAGCTTCCCCCTTCCTCCTCCTCATCACTTCCCCTCATTGGACCTTGTAAATAATGGGAACAACAATACCCATATCCACCCACCATTGGGTCATCCTTATAAACCAACCTCGTCTAAATTACAGCTGATTAATCAACACTACCAACTCATATAGCCCTAGTGGTTTGGCCCCTCTCATTGTGGGCCTTGGTCTAATTCACCTCTTAGGTTCTCTGATGGCTCACAATTATTCCCCCTCAATGACCTAATCATTACCAAAAACTGTATGAATTCTCTCTACCTGAAAATTCATCACTTCCCAATGACCTAAACAAATACAAATATTTCCATGTAATCATTCATTCACATTTCTATAGATTCCCCCCTAATGACCAAACCTTACTATGGTCAAATTTCAAACATTATCGCAACTAATACACACTACAATCAATTTGTCATATCTGGAGCGTTTCTACTCCAATTTACTAACCGTTTATCAAAATCATATCATCAATAAAAATTGGACACAATTTCACATCCCATGTTATCCTAACTTGGGAGTTACATGTTTTTTTCCTAGATGACCTAACTTGGGATTTTTACCACATTTTTTCCTTATATGACCTAACTTGGAAGCTATCATACATTTTTGTGCTTGCTTCTAGATGACCTAACTTGGAAGCCATCATTCATTTCGCATTTGGTTCCAGATGAACTAACTTGGAAGCCATCACATTGTGGCGACACCCATGGAGTGGGGGCAAGAGTGTCTTTCCTATACCACTCCTATATGGGTCAACTGTTTGATCAAATTATTTGGATCCAAAAACCATAAAAATTGATTTGAGTCTGTCTGCAATGGATAGATCTTGAGGATGTAGTTAGAGATTGGAGAATAACACACTTTTCTCCCTACACTCTTCCTTTGGTGGTAGGATGCCCAAATCCTCTTGTTGTTCATTCGTATACACATGTTTGGGTCGGGAATTGATCACTCCCTTCCCCATCTTATCGTCATCATACACATTCAAAATCATCAATATCTAAACATTTAATCATCACTCTCATTTAGTGCAATTCATCACACTAATATCATTTTCATTACATTACATGGATCAACCTACTGATCTATGGTTCGACACACTTTTATATGGTTCTTTCAGCACGTTTTTACTACCACATCTACACATTCTACTACAACATGGGCTTCTCTAGATTTCTCTCATGTACACATCTCTATCTACTTTATGTTACCAAGCTTTCCACTCACCAACATAAAGTGGGGGAAAATGTAGTCACAAAATCACGCACTTACTATTACATTTATACCACCAAATATGTTATTTTATATATGGATCTCGCGTGTAAGAAAAGTATTCACTAATGACCTATCCCCTAGTCCTGTCATCAATTAGTTTCATCTTCGTCATTTGTCTTGCACAATCATCAGTTGTTTTGCACATTTCTGGTCATATCTTCAGGGAGTTTCAAGTGTCTTTATTTGGTCATTTATCATCTCTAGTCTTTGACTAGGGCACCTAGCGTAGTATTGGGGCACCCATTGGCACCACGGTTCTTAATTTTAGGAACCCTGGTCTTGATAGCACTTAGATCTAATTTATCTGTTAAAGGTCAGTCTTTTTCATTTTCCCTCTCATTCCCCTAGGTACTAGTCGGCATGTCGGTCATTAGTGTCAAAATTTGAGCAAGAGATCCCTATATAAACATAACATACTTACTATCTTATGGGCAGACTATCTACCATCAAGGGCTAGCTATCTACTAAGGCAAGGGACTACATTTGGGCATCATTCATCACACACACTACATAGAAAGGGATATTCATTCTATTCCATCCACCATTTGCATTTTACATCTAGTTATTTCCCCCTATCTCTGCATCATTGGTGCTATGGGCACCCTAGGCACACAATTGCACACACAAGCACATAGAACTATGTTGGGTCTCGAATGTAGTGTAGTGCTTAGTTGTAAGTCCACCATTGTGGCAGCTAAGGTCAGTCTAACCCCCTCGTATGCATCTTTCCTTTTTAGGAATTTGATGCTTTGTATGGGGTTTTGCAAGTAGATATTTTTTGTAGGTTTATGATGACATAAGTGAAGTTACTGTGACAATCACGCAACAAGGATCGAGACATTACAAAGACACATTAATACTCCAAGATCTAGATCATGATATTTTTTGCAGACTAAAGCACCCCCACTACAGACTAGGGCACCCACAGGTACCTTAGTTGTCTTCCAGGCACCCTAGTCTAGTCGGATATTCATTTGTTGTAATTTCCCGATTCATACCTTCATACTTTGCTTCATCAACACATCATCCTGTTCAGTCTAGAATCATAGCGAGGTAAGTGATTTTTAGGTTAGTATCTTATCCCTCCTATTTCACTTATTTCATTTGATTTAAATATTAAAATAAAATATTTACCTTTAGTATTTTAGTTTATATCATTTATTGCATTTCTTTACCTATTTATATTAACTTAAAATACAGATGTAATTTTCATATTTTAGTTAATCACATGGTCTACTGCATGGATGTAATGGAAGTATGGATGTAATCAGCTTGTTTTTTATGCAATACATTGTGTTTATGATGGATAATTATGTTTGGATAGCAAAGATGACTTGGTATGAGTATGGAATTATGGGAATTCAAGTAATTTTATTGATTATCTATGTTAAATGAATTCATTATTATATGTGTTGCTAATTTATGATGTCGTTTTTGATTTCATATTGTGTTGTAATGGATATGATGAACATGTATTTCTAACCACATCTTGTGAGTGAAAAAAGGAGGGACCTGGTGGTTGCACGCACTTTGGGTGAGTGTTCATACCTTATCTAAATGAAATTCCAGTGTGCCCAACTTAGAATTAGTTAAGAAACAAGACTACAATCTTTTATGATGATAATAAAATGTTTTCCAAGAAAAGATATAACCATATCAGACACATACAAAATGTTTTTAAAAAGTGTAGAAACTTTGAAATATCTCTTAATCCTAAGAAATGCATTTTTGGAGTAGAAAAAAGTAATTTTCTTGGGCACATTGTGTCCAAATAAGGTGTAATGATTGATTTTGAAAGGGTGAAATCTATTAATGAAATTCCTCTCCCACTCTCCAAAAAGGCATTTAGTCATTTTTTGGGAAGATCAACTTTATTAAGCGTTTTGAGTCAATTGTTTTTGAAATCATGATGCCTATTACCAACATGCTGTAGAAGAACCACTTGATTCACTGGAATTCTAAACAAGAGGATTCATTTGATAATGTGAAGGAGGTTATTGAAAAATCACGAGTGTTGGCCAATCCAAAATATGGTAAATTTTTTCATTTTTTTCTTTTTCTTCCCCACGTATCATAGCTACTATTTTGTTCCAGAAGAATGAGTTGGTCATAAATACACATGCTTAATTAAAATATAATATTATGGAAAAACAAGCTTATTCTTTGGTCAGGGAAATTAAATCTTGTAGATCATATATAATTAGTTTAAATATTACAAACTATGTGAATCATTCAATGGCTAAATACATTTTAACCTAAATGGAAACTTCTGGAAAGAGGTTCAAATGGTTAAATACATTACAAGAATTTGACATTGAGGTGCATACTAAAAATATTATAAGGGGAAAGAGATTGACCATGCTCATGACATAATCAAACTTGCATTTTTTGATATTAATCTATAATAAGAGAGTGATGTATTAATTGAGGATGAGTTTTCTGGATCATATTGGTATAAATACATTGTGTATTAATTAAAGTTTTTTAGTTTCCCTCTCATCTCCAGATAAAAATCAACATAGGTTTCTAATACTAGCTACCCAAAAGTATGTGATTATTATGGAAGTTTTGGATTGGAGGAATCTAAAAATAGTTCTCATGAGGTGTGGGAAAGAAGAATAGTCTGTAAAGATGATTGCAAAATTCCATCATGGGTTATGTGGAGGTCACTATGCAACCAAAACTACTGCTGATATGATTATTAGAGTTGGTATTGGTGGTCCTAATTAATTATATATGTTTCCAAACTTGTAAGGAGATGTGAACCATGTCAACATTTCAAAAGTAGGCTAAAATAATATGGTGCTCTCCCTCTAATTTTAGTTATTGCATCAACTCCTTTTCAACAATGGGGGATGAATTTCATTAGAGAAATTAGTGATCAAAAAGTTATGGACACAAATATATTTTAGTTGCTACTAATTACTTCACAAAGTGGGTTAAAACTATCCCAACTAAAAATGTAACTCAAAAAATAATGATGGATTTTGTGTAAAACATATCATTACCAGGTTTGGAGTGTATAACAAATTGTTGTTGATAATGTCGTTTGTTTAAGGGATATCACTGTTATGAATATGTATTATCAGTTTGGGATCTATCTAACTTACTCCTCCAACTACTACCCACAAGGGAATAACCAAGTTGATTCCAATAAAAAACTTGACTAGAATTGTTATTACTCTAGAGATGGATAAAAAGAAGTGGGAAGAAAAGATGGGGTTTTTCATTTAGGAAGATATAATTAATCCTAAGAACAATACAAGAAAGATTATTTTTGAATTCGTTTATGGTATGAATGCTACCTTTCCTAAAAATATAGAGCTCAGTACTTTCCAATTGTTAGAAGAGGTGAATTTAGAGAACGTCGATCCATTTGTAGAAAGGATTAATCAAATTATTGAGTTGAATGAAAGTAGGAGGTAGTCCATGAAAAATGCAAAAATTTAAGAGTAAGATGAAAAAAGTGTTTCTTAAGAAAGCTTATGCAAGAGAGTTTGAATTAAATGATTTGGTGATGCTCTGGGATGAAAAATATGAGGACAAGGGAATGCATTTAAAGTTTGATTTATTTTGTACTAGACCATATGTAATAAATATATGCATTAGAGAAAACTTTATTTTTAAGGGATCTACATGGTGAATTTTTGGATTTAATTGTCAATGGTAGGCACCTAAAGCACGTTTTCAACTAGTAAGAGTACTAAAGTTCATTTGATAATGTATATAAAGTGTGTGTTTCCTTTTTGGTTCTTGTGCCTGTACATAATTGTTGTTTTGGGTGTGTTTTTCCTTTTTTTTTTAGTTTCTCATCAATTATTAGTGCTTGAAGGTATATCATCTCTATATACATTCAAAATCTTGTTTATAGTGCAAAAAATCACTTGAGTTTGTTTGTTTATTAGATCAATTTAGTTGGGTTAAGATTTCAATTATGGAATTCAAAGTCATTGAAGAAATTGGATCAATTTTTGGATAAGGTACTAGTATTATTTTACCAATATTCTTATGGAATCTTTGGTTACCCATAAGGAGTACCTATCCCACATCTAGAGTCAATGTTGGCACAAAAATGTTCACTTCATTTTGGGGGAATTATAGTTGAAATTTTGGAGTTCAAGTGTTTAAATGATTTAATATACATATTTTTGAGAACTCTAATGATTAAATCACATAAAAAATACTTGCCCTTATTTTCTATGTTATTATAAAATTTGGATCCAAAAGAGTTGGAAGTTTTGAGGTGTTTTTTCAATTGAAACGTTTATAAGACATTCATTTCATTTAGTTACACATTGGAGAGAGGATGTTAAATTTAATCTCTTAAAAAAAGGGAACATGGCGTCAAATGGCATCTCAAATATTATAGACAATTATTTTTTTTATAGTTTTTAGTGCCTTAAATGGATGCATGCTAAGTGGTAGGTATTGAAATTCAACACTCCTATGGACTCTAAGGTTTTTTCCTTTACCTCCAAACATTACAGAGCACTAATGGAGGACAAGTGACATCTTTGAAACATTTAAGCTATCCATGAATGGTAGTAATATCTCAAGGAATTGGCTTAAAACTCCACACTTTACATCACATCGATTTCAAACTAGAGGCAAGGGATAATGTGTGGCGAAATCAATTTATTATTCTTATATATTTACTCCAAAGTTTATGTCCATTGCCTTAATGTTCTTTGACTTGTAACACATCAATTAAAGGTAAGTGATGAGGAAGGACACATGGTGAACATCGACATTTAGGGATTCCATGAAGTTGTCTAAAGGTTAAGGCCTCTCACTTTTAATATGACAGAGCACCAATGAGCGACAAATAAGAGATTGTGGACATGTGGTCACCATCAACACTCTGCACTCATGTAAGCCTTAGTTTCCCATACAAGGATGTTTAATAATTGATGGAGGATACATGCTAAAAGGAGCACATGACACAATTTATTAAACCATGAGATCCTTTATAGTGCCTCTCACTAGATTAAATTTGATGGTTTCAACTAGTGTTAAATTGAGATTAGGGATGTCATAAAGGCATGATAGGGATCATATTTACACTCATTTTTATTGACAAAGAACTCAAAATGACTTGAATATGGTACCATAAAAATATATTCAAGACATATTTTATTTGATCTTGATTTAAGATAGAATGGTTGAGAGATCTATGATATTTTCATGAAAAAGTTGTTAGGTGTTTGTAGATGAATAAACATATCAAATAGTTCCCAAATCACTTGCATATTATTTTGAATGATTATGATATCTTATAGATGATGATATTGAGTTATATTTCCCTTCATATCCCCATCAAAATTTAATGAATAATTAAACAAGTTGTAAATAAAATAGATGTGCTTTCATAGTGGTCCAAAAGAGAAACCATGATCTTACCAAGTAAATAACATCCTCATATCCATCCATTTTCTTGATTTCAAGGGGCACACTTGTAATTTGTCCACGGATATCCATTTTTGATTTCTCAAGGATTAAGTTTATGTCAAAATTATCTTTCTTCTAGGGAATACAAGTGTTTCTTTCTATGTTGGTTTGACAAGAGTGATCCGTGCATGCTACTATCTCTTCACTCAATTGTGGATGGTATATTTTTCTTAGTGCTGAAAATTGGATCTTCCTTAACATCTGATTTCTTCTGGAGGAATATTCTAAGTACCTTTTCTTTCCACTTTTTCAAAGGAAATTGTATATGTTAGAGGAGAAATAATTCATACTATTCTTTTGGCTTACAAGAAAACTTGGCTTTTCTAATTTAACTTTATGTTTTCCATTTATCTAAGTAATCGATTATGTTAGTTTTGCCTAGTTCAAAGAGAAAACATCATAGGATGTTGAACAAGTGTTCTATCTATTTTATAAGGCTTTGAATGCGTAGATCATTTTTTGGTGATGAGGTACTTGTCGGTGTTGTGTAGACATTTGTAAGTTCAGATTTATAAAACCCCTTCATGATTTCACTTCTCTGTAAATTTTTATAATTGTTTCAATATCATTTTACTGTCATTCAATGGTTTTTTTCTTATGAATAATGAGGGGTATGTTTAGGATCATCTTATTAACTATCTGAATTAATCTTGTATTGTGTAGTAATCATGTAGATTGTTTTACTTTATTGGTTTGCATTAACTCATTTTGTTTAAATTCTCGAGACTCCTTGCCTAATGGATTCAATAATTGAGCATAGTTCATAAGAATTTTTTTTTGATAATATTTTCACTTAACCATGTACCTTACTGAAATCTCACTCTATCTTTGTAAATCCATTAAGATTTTAGTTTCTATAAATTGTAATTTATGTTTATGAGTTTTTCTTTAAGTGCTCTATTTTTTAGAGAAAAAATAGCTTATAGATCTTGGATATGTTTATCATCTTACTCTATTTTTTTGCAACTTTTTCCCAATCTTAGGTATCTTTTTGATTCTTCTTTTTGGGTAAGTGCATCAAGTTGGGGGACAATTAATTGGACATCAAATCTTGAATTTTACATTAAAAATAGTAAAACATCAAATTTAGTCTTCCGCAGACTTGAACCATGCCAAAAAGTCAAAAATATGTCATAAAAATGGTACCATCGCGTAGGGGATACTGTTAGCTTTATAGAAATATTGATTTTAAAGTGAATAGAATATGATAGATATAATTTTATAATTTTTTTACTAATAGTAGGTCTTTAAGACACTTTTTCCCATGAATGTTTATGTCTACGTTTAAGACTGCAAATTTTGTTTCACTTGTCAGAATGTGATAAAACTTATACCATCCCAACCATGGTGAAATTATGTACATGTTCAAAAAAATAATATTTGATTTCAATATTTTTTGATGAAGTCATGGCGGGCAAACGAAAAGTGCTCTATTTTTTTTTTTATGTTTTCAGACCACTTTCACAGAAAAAATCATAAAAAATAAAATATTGCTCAAAAAAATACAAAATAAAATCTATTCCAAGATAGATAGCGGCATCTAACTTCTCACCAAAGAAAAAATATATATATCAATTTTTGGTCATCCAAATCAGGGGAAAACGGACTATAATCTTATAGGCTTTTTAAAAAAAAAAACCAAGTCATTAAGTTTTGAGTGTTTAATATAGCTAAACTTGTCCAATTTTTTTTAAAAAATAGTAGTTTAGAAACTAGATTCTGGATGCTACGATTCATATTCATATAAGGTTTTCTAATTTTGAGTGTATGCATTGCTAATAATCCCTACAAGTTGAAATAATGTTGTTATTTACAATATGACGTCCACTTATAACCCATTTTTTGTCCCCCAACTGGCTGCACTTACCCTTCTAGTGACAAAAATATGGGCAGGAAATAATTGTGGTTAGGCAACTTTTTTGGGTCTGCTACATTATACTTGCATAATCCTTGTTATTTGACATATTTTGGGTTATTTTATGGTCTCTCACTTAGGTTACACAGGGCATAAATATTAGGAAGTAAACCACCTTACCAATTGTTGACCTTAAATCTACCCTTAGCTAGTGAAGAAGTATCCAAATATGATTACCTATTCCACTCTCTTCACTCATTTTCACCTTGGAATATATTTGAGAGTTAATAGGATGGATGTCCATGGCATATTATTTTCCTTCCACACCTCACCATTGCCATGCACTCACCATCAGTCCTTCCCCTTACCACCATTAATTATTCCACCATCCTCCAATTTTTTCACCTATCACCTTGTTCCATATATCCCCAAATTTTATTTATATTTTCATTATATACATATGTTATGAATTAATTAATTTTGTTTTATTTTCTATTTTTATATACCTTATCTTTACTCTCTCTCTATATAATATGATTATATCGCTCCTATAACTTAAAATAGTTTTTCAAAGTTAAAAGGGGCTCACAACATAAATGCATACTTAATACCAAATCAAGTAACTTAACAAGGGAATTAAAAAATATGACTTAAAGGAAAAATTTCTAAATATTGACATGCCATCATAAACGAGGAAACAAAATTGGATCAATTAATTAAAAAATACAGGCCCACACCGAACACTATCTGGGTGAAACAACACGGGGCACTAAATATCCATCCACTTAGAGCATCATCCTTGATGTGACACAAAACCCAGGTTTGTGATCATTATCACACGAGGAAAGGGAATATGAGCCACTTATGTCCTTATAGGAAGGAAACCAATTGTCAAAACATGACCCAAAGAGAAAGTGAAAAAGTGTAAACTATCCTCAAATTTCATGTTCTATGAAGATTGTTAGTTATCTTACTACATCTTTCATTTGGTTCATTTTTTCTAATAATTATCATAGTTAAGAAAATTAAGTTCACCATTTCATAGATTTCCCATATAGAATACAACATCCTAATATCATATAAGACACATCATCACAATGCAAATATGACTCCAAAAACTTTCTTTATCACATTTAACATGAGAATTTCTCATAACTAGGACACTCACACATCAAAGAGGGAAATATATATTTTATATATCATGGTTGTTAGATGACAACCCTCTTGTATAGAGATATATGAATAACACGTGCTCAACACAAAAAAAAAGACATCATAGTCATATATTTACAGTAGGTTTGACATATCTCAAAAATAAAAAAACTATATTCAATAATATTGTCAAAATACGGATTCAAGTATCACAATAACATAGTAAACGAACTCACTATTAAGAATGCAATATATTGGAAACCCGTTATTCATACCAAATGAAAAAGCTACAATGTTTATAGACATTGAAAAACTATTACAACATCCATGGAAAGTGGATCCAATCGACTAATTATGGAAAAATGTAGAAATAACATATTGCCCCTAATTAATCACATCTGGGAACAATAAACTAACAATAGAGCAGCCCCCAAAAATCTAGGGATGTGACAAATATGAAATAGCTAACTAACAACTAACTAAGTTAAAGTAATAAAATCTAATTACTTTAACATTACAACTTAGGAAATGATGAATTAACCTAATTTTATTCCTAACATCCCCCCCCCCCTTAATTCATCATGGTCTGAAGTGAATAAGAGAGAAAAAATATGAAAATAATATGTTTACATGAGGTAATCAAATAACTTTATCATTCCCCCCATAATTTCGTATGTTCTCTTTGGATCTCATATGAACAGGAGTAACTGGATGAAGGTGCTTCCTTTGAATGGTGTGCAAGAGATGGAATAGGCTCAGGAATTGTCTCTGGATGTGTGAAACCTCTTTTGGGTTGACATGTGTGCTCAAAAAACAAACTAGTAGCTTTGAATGTTTTGAAAACATCTGTTGGGTTGGCTCATAGCTTGAAATTGGCACTGACACTAAAAACAATCCTCGATTCACTTTTCTCTAATCCGCAAGGAATACCACTGTTGAGTGATCAATTAAGAATTTGCAAGTCTTTCCTATTTTCCCTTAAATTCTCAGTGAAAAGTGAAGACAACTAGCTCCATGAGAATGGAAAATGTTTTTGGCACTTTATAATTATATTGTGATTACAATCTTGTCTCTTCTTCTATGGAAATATTACCTTTTGGGATACATTTTGAATACGAAATTGCAAATGTTTATACCATTTTACACCTTATCTCATCCTTTGAAAAATTTTAACAAAAAATTTGTCAACCACAATCTCCCTAAATGAACTCTATGAATTCCATATTGAAATCTAGAATTTTACAAAAAAATTCATAATTTTTTCACTAAATAGAATGAAAGTTATGGTAATTTTAGTGAACGATGCTTTTTGTGCAAAAAAAGGTCTCCTATGAGGTAATTTATTTTTGTTTTTTTGCTCTTAAGCCTCTTTTCCTTTACAAAAGTATCTCAAAATTTAATTTTGGATCAATCGGGAGAAAGGAAAATTTTCACCATAATCAGGGGTATTATAGATAAATTTAGCAAGGGCTTTAACTATGAATAAGTCACTTTAGTGGAGATATTCCTTTTTATATTTGGAAGTTTGCACTAAAAATTCTTCTAAAAATTTATATAGAAAAATAGAGTTGTGAGGGAAGGGGGTCGACCCCTTGACCTTCCAACCAAAAAAATTTCCTCTTAGCAAAGTTGTGCCTATGACACATAACATATGAAGTGGAGGAAATATTATTTAAAGACTATTGTTTAAACTACCTTACCTTTTAAAACTCAGACGTGGATGCTTGTGGAGATGCCACATGGCTGCGCCTTGTCGAATGGTGGTTTAGGGTTGGCTTATAATCCGCTCTGCTTTGTTTTGTGTTGGCGACCATTGTTTTTAAGTTTTTTCGCCCCTCTCTTGGATGCCTATTGTATTCGCCCATATCCTAGACACCTCTATGATTTGTGCAACATATCTGGTTTTCTTTGCCCAGGTTTAATAGACATCTCTGTGGAGCTCAACTTTAGAGTCTACTTCTATGCAGGTCGACCCCTTGACCTTCCAGCCAAAAAAATTTCCTCTTAACAAAGTTGTGCCTATGACACATAACATATGAAGTGGAGGAAATATTATTTAAATACTATTGTTTAAACTACCTTACCTTTTAATACTATTGTGTAGGTTTGCAGGAACAAAGTTGGAGGAGGATGCTTGGATGACATGGGTGAGGATTTTGTCACTCGCTAATGATATCCAACTTGCCAATGCTTGACATATAGGAAATGATCGGCCAATGTGAGCACGTCTAACTCAACCGATGGTTACTTTGACTGTTGGTCGGGATCTGCTAACCAATTTCAATGCAAAGCATTTAGCTCGCCCTAAAAATTCAAAAATGACGTGATCTAATGTGGATGGCTTGAATTTTGAAAAAAAAATCTCTTCTAACATGATAGTCAGCTAGAAAGAGGGGTCAATTTGCTTGAATACAAAAATGAAGGCTCAATCCAAACAAAACTTTCCCCTTGAGGGCTCAACACTCAAACAATTTGGCCCTTTAGTGTGGCTCTATCTAGCTCACCTGCAGAGGTCATGGGTGTGTTGAATGTTTGGGTGCACGGATTTGTAGGGAATATACAGTAGGTTTCTTATGCAAGGGTTGATTCAACTCGGTGGTGACTTGACCAAACGAAAGAAGAGTTTGCTAATTACTCAGTCAGATAAATGACTCGATCTCTCGCTGTTAAAGATCACAACTCATCCAATTTCCGAGTCATGAATCTTCAACCCTCTCTACAGCTCAGTGAAAAGCCTCCAAATATAGTAGTCTAATAAATGTAGTAGTATATCTAGCTTCTCCTCTAAATTTAGAGGGGAAAACCCTATATGGGATTTTTTTTTTTGATTTTTTTTAATCTACAGATTTTCTACAGTAGCAAATAAATCTACAACACTATGTGCAGATCTGCATCTATGTAAAAAACTTTAGGTATGATGAATCAGTGCAGGTGCTTCCAAGAGGCTGGGGGCATCAAACTTGCAACAATAAACATTTAAATTTATGCAACATGTTAGTGCTCAATATGACCTTTCCCTTTTACCCAAATGTGTGCCTTCGAAAACTTACATTTGACTGATTTTCCTATGTTAAAAACGTATGCTTGAAAGTGAAACCATGTTGAGTCCAAATGAAAACTTTGTGTTTCACTAAATGTCAATTTGACCTCTTTTTTTGGTTACCCAGGAAAATTGGTGACTAATATTTTCATACTTGTGAAATGATCGATTTAATATGGTAATTATCCTCGAAAATTCATCTTGAATAGTTATTATGATATCCAGTGCAAATTGCACTTAGTTTTCCAATGCCTGCAGATATGTGGTATAATGTAATTGATGGTGCAGTGATGGGTCAAGTTTGAAAGATTACAAAATATGTCTAAAAATTTACAAAACGCATACGCAACTCTGAAACTTGATGGAATATTCCAAGGAATATTTGGGTTACAACTGCAATATATGAAGAAGCTTTCGCTTCCCGAAGGAGCTACGTGTCAAAATATGGTTCGAGTGGAGGAATGGGTAATCAGTGCAATTTTACACTAGAGGTGGCTTAAGTGCAATAACAATCCTCTTACCGAGGCTTAACCCAGAGGCTGGACATATCCCATCTTGAGGACATTTTCTACGATGACCAAATCTAGCTGGGGCATGCCCACTGCAATGCCATTTGTCTGACATTTATTTGTAAAAGCTTTGGTGGATTCATGAGATTTGAGGTATCAAATGAGAGGCCATAACTCCATTACCTCGCAGATTGTAAACATTTGGAAGCCTCACATTAAATGATCAAAGAGGTAGAGGTATGGTGAATATTTAGAACCATCTCCTAGCATTCTGGGGATAGGGTTGAGGGAATTTTGACAAGAAGATAGTCCCTAACCCTATATGTAGAGCCAAATTAGTCCATTTGAGGGATTATTTTCAAATAAATTAATGAAGGTGTGACCTTGGGATACTTGTATGATTTATGGCTTCCACCATTACATGTCAATTTTACACAAATTAAAGAAAATTCTTGAATTTCATTGCATAATTTGACTGTAGTGGAAAGCGTATATAACAGATTTAGATGCCCTAGTTTAGAATTCTGATGAAATCACAAAGAGGATGAACCGAAAGTGACTTTTGGATTGTGTAATTGATCACGAGGCTTCCAAGAGGAATTGAAAATCATATTTATGACCTTTTTATATAACTTTATTGTTTAGGGGGATTGATAATTCCTCCTACTTTTTATTTCTCTCTTGATGATAGAATGGAAGTCTATAAATGTATAAGATTGAAGTACCTAAGCATGACAGTAGTTTAGAAACCCATAAATTCTTCTCGGTCCATATTGTTACCCTTGCATTAGATAAAGTCATGTTAATTTGAAGTTGATAGATGCCGACTTGGAGGTTTTACCATGGAGAATGATGATGATACCTACACCTCCCCCTACTTACATTTATGACAACCATTGATGAAGCTAGTGACATTTTCTACTAGACAAGTCCTATTTCCTATGTATCGATGGTTATGTGTGGATGAATTCACAAAATTTTTCATGATGTGAGTGATGAAATATTTAGTGGAAGGTGGAGCAAGCTGATAATTTATTGGACTATACGTATTCTTCCACATCATTAAGCACAGATTCTCACTTAGGTGTGCCAAATCGTAGGTCCATACGATGTCATTGCACAGGGTTGAATTTACATCAATTCCCTATGCGTCAGTGTCAATGTTCATTGGGAGTGCTACAATGTTTAATTCTGGGAATGTATGAATGTTTCTCTCTACTCGAGTTACTCATGATTGCAGAACTGGGGGTTACTAACAAAATTAATATCATACAGCATATTTTTCTTGAGATAGGTGGAGAGACTTTATTGCTTTAATACATACTGGTTCTGAAGGAATATTTGTCAAACTTTCATGCACATGGTGATGCTCGCTCATGCATAGTATATTTCACGTTGTCACAGATCTTAAGTCCGTTGATGGATCCTCCACATCGGTGATGCACCAGGATTAAGTTGAGGGGTGTTCAATACCCTCTACATGTGTCATGAAAGCGGATCTTGTGGAATAACCCTTTGCACTAGCAATTCTAGTGATGTTTTTAATCTCCATAGCTTCTTGAGCATTTAGATTCTCATGGAAAGTGGTTTCATAATGGTTATTCCTACTATGCATGTAAACCTTTCCATTTTGAGGCAATTTAGATGGAATGGACCATTTGGGGCACCATGCTTGTATTCATTTTTTCACGTAATGTGGCATCATTTCGGGTCTACATGGCCTGATTTTTAGAGCTTGTGATAGTTGAATTGGCTACAAGGTTTTCAAATATTTCAGTGATAACATGTTCAGATCCTCATGGATTCCCTAACTTCTAGATCTACCCTCATTCCTTTGATTGGTGCATGCATGCTTCCACAATTGGAATCCTGTTTCTCACTTTAGTTGCTTACTCACTTTCCATCTCGACGTATACTTATGCAAGTTGCTCAATTCTTGTTTTGGGACAACTTGTATTTTATTTGATAACATTGAGATCTATATTGTATCTGAGTTTAATTGCTACATTGTTCATGCAACTATTGATTGACTTGTTTCAACCTACACAGGTAATATGCATAAATTTAGCTAACTCTATCTACGAAATTTTTTCGTTCGAACCTATTGGTTTATGACCTTGGCATGAGGATCAATTCCCTATGGGTGGTAGGATTTTAGCTTATGCCTTGTCACTTACTGATTGACATTTACAAGGCTAGTTGCATTGCAACGATTGTTTGCTTAAGTGCTTTTGGTCTCATTGACTGCAGTGTTTTCAACTGCTCAACTCAGCTGTGATGTGAGAATTTGAGTCATACTCATAGCATTGAGTACCAACATTCCATGGCTCTTCCTGTTCCTCGATTATGTTGTTTTGCATTTACATAGTGCATTGGACAATCATAACCACTGCTCACAACTTGAAGGACACATTGGCATCCAAAACTTGTGACTCGTGTTGGACCTAGGCCCCTCCCTCTTGCTCTCCACTTGCATGGGATGGGTTCCATCTTCCAACTTGTCGTTTTTTACACAGCTTGAAGTCATAATGGCTATATACTGGTTGCCTATAGAGACTTATTAAATTTGACGTGGGTGCATCTTGGTACTTGCAGCTTGCTGTTCCACAACTTGGCATGGATTTCCATTAGCTACAACCATTTCAACAACCTCCACTGGGATGTTTCACCTACTTTTTGGCCAAAATACAATCATTGACATTTTTCACCAGTCCAGCTCTATGCAAACAGTCGACATGATGTTTAACTCTACCTTGTCATCGACTATGTTGTTGACAGGACAGTTTACAATCTACCATTTGCAAGCTCAATATGGCATCCATTCCTCCACTGTAGCATGTGGATAAACGGTTTGAAGCTTGTTTGCAGGTCTAACAACTAACTAGCTCTGTGCAACATCACATAACCTTCCTACATCTTCAGCTTGGTCAAGAAAACATGGGCCCCCATCCATTCCCTTTTAGAATTTTTTGACAAGGTTAAAACAATCCCTTTTTTAATGTTTTGAGGAAAAACATTCATTATGGCATTGTAATAATTTTTTGGCTCCTATTTTGCTTGTTTTAATGTCCTTCCTATGCATGTCAAAGACGGAGGGCGAGGTCTAGGGTTGGCAGGAGGCTAATCCCCCCTCGCAAGAAAACAAACCCTATGCTAAAATTTGATGTCATTTCCAATGAGTACCCACACGACACCCTTTGCACCCATTTCAGGCACTTTTTTAATCAGTTTGCAAAGTTTATTGGCATTTTCCATCAGTTGTGGGAATTGTTTTCTTGTTATAACTTTTGACTCGCTGCTCATTTTTGAGCACTTCTTTAGTCAAAGTTGCATGATTTTTCACACATTACGTGATGACATTGTCAATTTTGTAAATGAACTACTTTATAAAGTGCCACATTCTAGGGGGTTCATTAGTACTCTTGGGTTTTGTAGTACACGTAGACACATTATCGGCTCGAGTCTGACGTCTTGAATTTGTGCACCTTGCACTTTTGATTCCACATCATGGAGGAGTGCTCTTTCCAGACTTGAGCATTGTAGGATCACCTTACATCCTCCTCCACTTCTTATTGGGAGAGAGAACTATTCAGCTTAGCATGCTTCCATGGAACGTTACTTCACCCACGAGGGTCTTTCACCCTTCTTACTTGGGCTAGTTCCTGCACCCACTGATCATTGTTATCTAGAGGAATTTCTCGACACTTGCGACCATGTTTTTGGTCACATGATGATGCATGTCTCTCGATCTCTCTGGTTTCACGTGGCAGACTCAGATCCACCCCACTATGTCTGGAGCATTCTTCAGTCCCTCTATGGAGACCCTTCACATACTATCCACCATTGTTGTTGTTGCTGATTCAGTTGTCTCCTCTATTTCTTCATGTGATGACAGTTCCACTGACATAGACTCGCTTGGTTCTACTTCTGATGACGAGGATTGTGCACCCAGTTCTGATGTCAAGAGTACTACAGAGGACTCTTCTCCTCCTTCTCTCACTATTCCAGAGAGTGTTGACACATCCCACATCTCATCAGATATTGAGTAGTCTCCTATACAGTCTCATATAGTCATCACACCTGCCTCTTTTCCACCTTTAGTGTGTGAGGCCCCTTTCACTCCTCTACCTTCATTGGATGACTCATACCTATCTGACATCACTCTTCTGTTTGTTGAGCCCCCTCATTGGGATGAGTATCTGCCTGACCTTAGTCATCTTTTCACAGAGTACACTTGTGATGTACTATAGGTTCGTCATCCATCTACAGGTATTTCAGAGGAGTTCATTATCTTCATTGTTGGGAGTGCCCCTTTTGGGACTCTTACCACTTCCACTTTTCTGGAGACCTTCATTGATCCACCCTTGCTTGTGGATCCATTTTCTATTGTGGGGGATGTTTTTTTTCCTTCACATCACTTGGACATCCTTTCTACAAGTGTTCCTCTTCTTCACTCTGACAGTTCTACACACGTGGCATTACCTTCGGTTCCTTGGCACTCACTTGCTAGACCTATGTCACACTTTCATGGACCAGACTCAGAGTTCTTTGTGTTGTTGCCTTCAGTTTCCTTTGTGGAGTGGGTGGACTTCCAGCACATCATTTCTATCCTTCCTAAGGGCAGGCACACAGTTCAGTGTGGTGGCTCTTCTTTAATCCAGAGGCAGAGGATATTTTCATCGAAATTCTTCTGGGAGACCTCCTAGAGCTGCAGAGTTCAGATCCATCCATGGCATCTTCTGCATTCCTCTCATCTCTCTCTTCTTCTCTCTTCTTCTTTTCAAGAGATTTCCTCTTTGTACATGGGTACCTTTACAGGCTCGTCTATGGCTGGGACCCATCTTTGGCATCTTTCTTAGATTAGAGAGTGGACTTTTCTCTCTTTTGGGGGGGAGTTTTTTCCCACTGGGTTTTCTCCTTTTACTCCACTTTTTGAGAGTTTCTTGTACATGGGTACCTCATCAGGCTTATTTCTGGGACCCACTTCTCCTTATTTTCATCTATGTTTCCACCTAAGCTATGCTTCAGGGGGGTTGTTTGTGTAGGATATTTACCATGCATTTATTTTAAGTACATGGGATTCCTCCGCATAGGTGATTCACCATAGCTTATGTGTCCTAGGGTGTCATTATGGCCTTACACGCATCATAGAGCATGCATCACAGTACGTCATAGGAGTTACATTTGACTAGCTATTCTGAGAATGTAACTCCCACCTCTTGACGGCTACATTTTTGGGGGAGTTACACACCCCACTACTATATGTACACCCTTTCATCTTGAGAAATACAATGGAATGGAATAGAGTATGGGATTTGAGCCATTTTTCCCTTAATGCATGCACATTGCTCTCATGGGTGATTTCTTTCTTCGATCTTGAAGCTACATCATTTTACACATGGTTGAGTGCAACATTTTGATGCGCATGGATTCCCTTGCAGATCTTAAACCCTCATTCCTCTGACAGTGACTCCATACAATAGAACATGGTCTATAGTGAACAAGTTTAATGGAAATATCACTAAAAAATATGTCATAAGTGGACGTCATCATATCCACACCATAAGCAACAACAGGCTCAATTTTTATATAATGAATTAGCAATAAACACACTCAAAATTGGATAAGTCCATTTGGGTGAGTAAAGATATATGAATCATCCTTATGCTGGAATCTATTTCTAATGCTACTGGTTGCTTCAAAAACAAACAAGTTTCCAGGACTAATAAAGTAAAATTCTGATGACTCATAGGTATATTTTGGATAACAACTTAAGGCTGGAGTCTAATTGTGATCTCACAATGGATGAATTGGAAACGATGAATTTATTTGGTGACAAAGTTATATACCATTTTTCTTGGGATGGATTCAATTCATTTGTGCTATTACTCAAGGATGAAACAATTTTAGGAATAATGGTTTTTAATGTCCATGACAGTGGTTCTGAATCAAATCTATACACTAATGGAGCACTAGATAGAGTTTGAAACCACAATGGAACTATGCACCATGAAATCGAAAGTACACAAATACTTTTGAACCACTAAATGTGTATAGAATTTCCAACCATTGGAGAAGAGTGATGGTATAAGGTTTTACTGCAAAACATTAAAGGAAGTACGCGAAACAAAAGTTGGAAGTTTTAAATGAAGACATTGTTAAATTCATGGGAAAAGAGTGTCTTAAAGACCTACTGGACAGTAAGGAAAATTATAATAACGATATTTATCTTATTCTATTCACTTTAGAATTCAATATTTACATACGAAGCTATCATAATCTCTCTTATGCGATGGTACCATTTTATGAATGACATACTTATTGTCAAATCATCGGCATGGTTCAAGTCCATAGAGAGATCATATACTAATAGAGATATACATTGAGATAGAGCCTTCATATCACATGCCATAATGACGTACCCAAAGCTTTGGTTATAAAGAGAAATAATAGAGATGTGAATCCAAAATTAGCTGATAAATTAGAGAGTCAGTGTGTTGATGATATAGTAAGAACTGTATTTTTTTTTTATCACTATGTTATAAATAATTAATACAATCATGGTTGGTTTTTGGTCAAAAAGTATAAGGGTCGTGGCTATTTTATGGGTGTGCTTAATGTTCTAATCTATAACTGCAATCCCTATTCTCTGGCACATCCCTTACAAAACTGTAGACTAGCTTAATCCTCATGATAGCATCGAGGCTTACGATCACATTTTGATGGCGTATAAGGTAGCGCGTATAAATACGCAGTGGAGAAGAGGGATGCGATGAATAATGAGTTTTTATAAGAGCACGAGCATAGAAGTTTATAACTAGCACGTAGTTTGGTTTATGGATCAGATCGTGAGCATGGTTTATTAAATGTAGTGTAATTCATAAGCTTTTAGGTCCTTAGATTTTCCCAAAATCAAAACTAACCAGACATCGCGACATTCATGGTTCATATTTTGGGGATAGAAAGGTTTATGAACCGCGATCATTGTTCGTAAAGCCATTGCAGGATTTAATGGTCTAGTTTTCCCCGAAGCATTGCCTGCACTCCAAGCTATAATTAGGGATTTCATTATTTTTCGTTAACTTTACCCCCTTAATCATGTATGTCAGCATTTAGGACCATACTTTATAGTAACTATGAATTTGCCTTGATATGTGACTCTCTAATGAGTTACTAATTATCTTACAAACACACAATCATATGTTGCAAATTAGACAATACACACACACAGTATCACATTATACTTTGACACAGTTACTATCAAGATTTGTAGTTGAACTTGTATATTGAAAAATCTTTAGCCTAGAAATGTTCCTAGGTTTAATACTCTAACATACAGAGAGTATCAAGAAAATAACAAGCATAGTAGAGATACATAAGGTGTTATGCTCATACAACATACATGACTGAACATCAAAATAGGCCCGTTTCTTTATTGGCCCATCAAGTCTTGCTGCAGGTATGGTCTATTGTCAAATTTAAAGCATTCAAAATTTCCTAAGATGATGACACTTTCATCAATGTAGCTATTTTTCTTCCTTTCCAGAAATGTATGGATTGAAGTCCTCCTAACTCCAAATATTTCTTGATCATTTGCTTAGCAAGAGTTTTCTATGGATAGAACTAACAGTTAGGCAAGAAAAAGAAAGTGCCACTTGTGATAGCTACGTGAGGATTTGTGATTATCCAAAATAAGCCCCTTGCTTATTTTGGCTAACTTTCCTTTCATTCCTTCCTTCCTTGTGCCTCAGTTAAATTTTTTCACTTTTCAGCAGCACTTAAAAATTAGGTTTAGAAATGGCTTCATGCAAATAGAGAATTTTCTCATCTTTCTAGAAAGGTAAAATTTTCCATTCTAACTCCTTGTATCTTTGCAAGTTATGGCCCGGCGGAGTTTTTGGAGGAAATTTTCCCTTGAAAGGTCCATGCGACCAATAGAGAATGCGCCACATGGTGGCAGAATGGTCAGGCCAATGGAGGTAATTTTGGAAAATTTTCCCAAGGTTTCTGTTGGGAGCAAGGGTAAGAAAAATTTCAAACTGAGCCCCGCGAACCCTAATTTTGAAGGAACGTGTGTCCATACAGGTAGGGAGATCGGCTCAGAGGGGTGGACTTATTTTTGAATTTTTCCAAAAATTAGTTTTAGGTTTTTGAACAAGGGAAGAAATTCGGCCCGAAGGATCACCAACATGAGGACTATGAAACGTTCCTCAGACTTGATAGTAGATGGTTGATGGTGTGAGGTAAATATGAAGAAATTCTTCGTGCAAGGTTAGTGGAGGTAGAACTGACAATCCAACCACCAAATTTTTAATGCAGTATGGCTTCCATTCTTCTCCAGCATGGTCATAAAATCCATTGGTGGAATGAAATTTTAAGGGTACCCATGCTATTTTGATGGATTTATTGTCAGTGGTTGAATCATTCTTTTCAATTTTCCCACGTTTCTCCTTCCTGAACTCGGGTTTTCATTGTTAAAAGCCAGATTTGGCTCATTTGTAAAGGGTTGGACGTTTTTTATAAACACATTTGCAGGCTCCCAACCTTCACCCTGGCAAGTGAATTTGTGGAATATCAGACCTCTTTTAGGACTGCAACATTTGTTTTCTACCTCCTTTTGTTGTAATGCATGTATTTAAAAATGGAAATAACAATGCAAGCTATGTGAATGAATTTTCAATCCTTTCTTGTGTTGTTTGCTCTATTTTGATCCTTCATTACAATTTTAGCAATTTTTGCATGATTAGAAATTTTTGCATAATCTGTGTCAATTTGTAGAAATAGATGTTCATCAACTCCTTTGGTGTATCACCTTGTTAGTTTAGTTTTATCTTCTTTTCTAGCTTCTATCCTTGTCTCCTTGGCAGAATTAGAGTAGGATTTTGAGTTAAACCTCTGGCTCAAATTTCATGCATACATCTGATCAGAGGAGTAGAGGAACCAACCTTGTAATCTTGGATTTTTTTTTTCCCAATTTTGTAAGTCCCACACTTGGGGAAAAGCAATGTTGTGTAATCACACTAAATGACCCAATTCTCAGATTGCAGATCTAAAGGTCATTTAGGGGGTGCTGCTGATTTGCACTAACAGTTTTGGCACACCTAGTGGGAGCCTTAGAGGTCTTCATCTTCATTACAACAAAGTTGATGTGCATTTGTTGTAAGTTTCTTGCTTAAAAGAGCCCTGATTTGCACATCTGGCGACTCCAAAGAGATAAAATCAACTAGTTTCAGCAGTCCAAGTCTGAAGATTCATGAGAAGGATCCAAAAAAGGTCAAGGGCCAGAGAAGAAGGGATTTTTTGAGTATCTGCAATTATCCCCAGGAAGAAGAGAGAGGGGAAGAATAATTCAAAGGTCTCCATCTCCACCAAATAGAACTCTATCAAATCCTCCACCTGGTAGACCTTTCACCCAATCAACAAGGGTTCTCAGGCCAATCAAAATGGCACAACACAACCCTTATGTCAACTTCACTGGTAGCAACCCACTTGCTCTCAATGCACAAAATCCAGTTCCAATTGCAGCATTGAAGAACATCCCATACTTTACTGGGGAAAATCAAACCACTCCTGGTGATCATGTCAAAGACATTGCTAATGTTTGTGCAATCCATGAGATTGTTGAGATGTAAATTTCTGTCAAATTGTTGGCATCTTCATTCAAAGGGAAAGCCTTGCAATGGTTCAAGAGCCTTGGGGCAGGCTCTATCCAAAATTGGAACCAGTTGTGCATAGCTCTCCATGACCAGTTTGGAGAAAAGGGGGACAACTTGTCTCTATTGGAACAACTGACAACTATCAAGAGAGCTCCCAATGAGTAGCTAACAGACTTCAATTTCAGATTTCAAAGGACATGGGATAGAATCCCAGTGACAGTAAGGCCGATAGCTGAAGGTGCTTTCTTATACTTTCTCAAAGCTTTAAATTCTGACATTTCTATGTTAATTCAATCCATGAAAGGTGTAACTATACCTGCAGCTTACAACATCACCATTAGGGCTGAGAATTATTTGATCCAAGCTGGTAAACTTGCACCTAGGCCTCCTATGCCCTTATATCCAAACTTGGAAAGCCCAAGCACTAGTCAAGCACCTACTTTAGCTCCTATTCCCACTCCTAGAAATTAGAGTTCAAATGAAACTTTTACTTCATCCTCTAGTGCCTCAAATGAACTTCAAGAAGTCATGAAACAATTACAAAATTTGGGCAATGAGCTGGTTACACTCAAGAGGTAGCAAGCCCAAAGTTTTAGGCCTTCTTATCAGCCTCAAACTCAGCCTAATAGGCAACCATATCAGCCTAATAGGCCACCCAACTAGCTGCAAATCAAAATCAAGTAAGGCCTCCTGCCAATAGACCATTTCAGCCCTATAACCCCAATGTTGCATCTACCTCTAAAGCCTTAGTGTCAGTGCAAAATAATATAGCTCAAGAGTATGATTGGTGTTTCCCATGCAATGAACCTCACAACCAGTCTATGTGCTTCAATGGTGCTTTGAACCAAGCTTTGATGGTGACAAAAACTGGTGTAGAGAGTGAGGTGAGTCAAGAAACAAACCAACAACAAGGAACATCTCAAAAAATACAACTCCAAATGAGACTACACTTGTGAATTGGTAGGCTGAAGATTTTTGTGGTATGAATCAAACACATGCTCAGAGTGTAGTAGCTAACACACGGTCAAAGAAGAGGAACATTGGTGAAGGAAAATCATTAGCTCCAGGTGATCCACAACCTTCCATCACTCTATAAGGTGTTGGAAAGCAAAATGTAGTTCCAAATGTGCAAGGACAGCCCAAGCCACCTTCTAGACCAGCTCAAATACTAGTTGTTGCAGCCCATGTACAAGAAAAGAATGTGCAGACTAAGGGGCAGCAAAGAGATGTTTCATCACCATTTAGCATCATTGAACAAATGAAGAAGACAAATGTGAATATATCTATGTGGGAATCACTATCCATCCCAGGCCAAAGGGATCTACTACAAGCTGCCATGAAGAATTGGTCAACCTCAAATCAGCAAGCTCATATGCAAGAGAAGGTACTCACAAATGCTACTCAGCCTGAGGGGAAGCTTGGAGGACAACAAGGTAAAGTTTTGAAGCCCCCTCCATTCTATGTTTCATTGATCATTGGGGATAAACTAGTACACAATTGTATGATTGATTCTGGGGCAAGTAGTTCTGTGATGCCCAAGTAAATAGCTGATCAGCTGGGCCTCCAATATGAAGTCATATCCAAAGGGGTGGTGCAATTAGATGGGACAACAGTAATAACATTTGGGGTAATTAAATATTTGAGCCTTACTTTGCATGCATGCCCCAATGTCACTTGTTTTGCAAGATGTGTCAGTGATAGATTTACCACCACTTTTTTCCCTATGTTTGTCAAGGGATTTCACAGCTAGAATTGGAGGCTACTTATCTTCTTGATTGGTCACACATGTTGTTTAGGACAAGATATGGAGCTAAGGCCACAATCAGGTCTGAACCTATTGCAAATTTTCACATTGAGCCTCATACTCCAAGCCCAATCAATGCCAACTGTTCAACATTTGATCAAGAGGATTATCCAAGCACACATGAAGCTGACACCAAAGTTGGAAGCATCCTAGATTTGACTCTTGATGAATGGGCAAACAAGGTACATGCTTTTGATCCCTACAAGGAAATAGAGGAATCTGAACTAGGAGTTTATTACATGCATGAAGAAAATCAGCCTATTCCTAGCATCACCAAGCCAGACCATAAAGATGACAATGAGGTATGGCAGCTATTCTTTGATGGATCAAGAAGTAGACAAGGTGCAGGAGGGGAGCTATGCTTATTTCACCTCAAGGCATTAAGTATTATTTATATTTTAGATTTCAGTTTTCATTTTCTAACAACACTGCTGTTGAATATGAAGCTTTGATACAAGGATTGCATTGGTCAAGAAAGAGAGGTATCAAAAACTTACAAGTCTTTGGTGACAGCGAGTTGATTGTTAATCAAGTTAAAGGACAACATGCTACCAAAAATGACCTGCTCAAGAGTTATAAGAATAGGATGTGGGACCTCATTGAGGATTTTGAAGGCTTTAGCATTAACTCCATCACAAGGAAAGAAAACCAAGCTGCTGACAGGCTTGCAATAGTTGGAGAAGCCTTTGATGTTGTGGAGAGTATGAAGGAAGGATAAAAGTGCAGCCAAAAATCCATGTGATTCATAAGGCCATCAGTGCCAGACAATAATGTAAGTTGGCAAGTGTTTGAGAGTGATAAAAATCATCAATTTCTTGCAAGAATTGAAAGTTGATTTCTCAGCCAAAAATTAAGAAAAGATTTAGCTATAACAACAGTATGGTGATCAAGTGGTATAGCCGAGAACAACAAACTTATAAGATTGTAGGACTTGTCACATTTGGAGTGACCAAATCTTTAATCATAATGATCAATTTAGGAAGGAGAAAGAAAATGTAGTCCAAGTCAAGGGAGAAGATTTTAGAGCCCATCTCAGTTGGAGAAGGCAAGTCACTTCAAATTGGTAAAGTGGAAACCAAGCAAGAAAACGGAGTGCTATGAGCCATCACTTCATGCATATTGAAATTTTTTTGCAAGAGTTCTCAGATAGATTTACCACCACTTGGAGCTATGAAGTTTATCAGAGGTTTCAATCCCAAGTTATTCAGTCTCAACACACAATTGAACATTCATAGGATCCAAGTGCTAAAGACCCATTAGTTAAAAACAATTATGAACCTATTACAATTTCACATTGAGCCTCTACTCATCAAGAAGTTCAAATAAGAGGATTATCCAGGTACCAATGAGTGCAAGTTGGAAGCTATGCGTGTTTCATTGTTTAGCACTTGATGAATTAGGAAAGAAGAGGTGGAAAATACCTTTTAAGCAAATAGAGGAATCTTGGAACTTTATTACATACATGAAGAATTTTTGAAGGGGTCTGACCAGACCATAAAGATTTTCACATTGGTTTTAAGTAGACAAGGTGCACAGAAGGTTTTCATCAAGTTATTACAAGTATTTGTTGTAGACACGTGATGTTGATTGACATGAATCAACAAGTTTAACTGATTGCATTGGTCAACAAGATGGTTGCCAAAAATAGAATTGTGTCAAGTTAAAGGACAACATGCTCAAAAATAAACTTGCTCAAGTGTTATAAGAATAGGGTGTGGGACCTCATTGAGGATTTTGAAGGATTTGCACATCAACTCCATCCTAGGAAAGAAAACCAAGCTGCTGATAAGATCTCTGTACGCAGTTGGAGCAACCTTTGATGTTGTGGAGAGTATCAAGGAGGATAAAGTGTAACCAAACATCCATGTGATTGTAAGGCCATCAGTGTCAGACAATAGTGTAAGTTGGCAAGTGTTTGAAAGTGACCAATAAATCATCAATTTCTTACAAGAAAAGCTGAGTTCTCAGCCAAAAATCAGGAAAATTAGAACAACAGTATGGTGATCAAGTGGTACAGCTGAGAACTAACAAACTGCCAAAGGGACTTGTCACTTTGGAGCCATCTTTAATCCTAATGATCAATTTAGGAAAGAGAAAGAAAACATCCAAGTCAAGGGAGAAGATTTAGTGCCCATCTCAGCGGGAGAAGGCAAATCACTTCAAATTGGTACAGTGGTAAGCAAGTAAGAAAGGTATGAGTTCATGCAACTTTGCCAAGAGTTCCCAGATATATTTTCTTGGAGCTATGAAGACTTGAGAGGTTTCAATCCCAAGCTAGCTCAACACACAATTGAGTTAGATCCAAGTGCTAAACCCATCAGGAAAAAACAAAGGCCAGTCAATCCACACATGGAGCCTCTCATGAAGAAGGAATTGAATAAGTTAATAGAGAAAAGTATCATATTTCCCATCAAGCATTCAAGCTGGGTTGCAAACTTGGTTCCAGTTAGAAAGAAGAGTGGAGAAATCATATTTTGTGTAGACTTTAGAGACTTGAATAGAGCATCCCTCAAGGATCATTACCCACTTCCTTCTATGGAGCAGATTTTTCAAGTTGTTAATGGCTCTGAGAGGTTTTCATTGCTAGATGGTTATTCAGGGTATAATCAGATCATGGTAAAGGAGGATGATCAGTTCAAAACAGCCTTCACCACTAAATGGGGAACCTATGCATATAGGAAAATTCCATTTGGGTTGTCTAACGTTGGAGCTACCTTCCAAAGGGCAATGGATATGGTGTTCAAGGGATTGATCAACAAAATAGTGCTGATATACCTAGATGATATTACTATATTTTCTAAAAGTGCAGCAGATCATCTCTTTCATTTGAGACAAGTGTTCCAAAGATGTAGAAGATTTGGGGTATCCTTGAATCCTAAAAAATGTATTTTCCTAGCTCATGAAGGAAAGCTCCTAGGCCACATTGTTTCCAAAGAGGGATTAGCAATTGATCCAGAGAGGGTTGAAGCAATAAAATCACTGTCCATTACCAAGTCACAAGAAGGCCCTTCAAAGTTTCTTGGGAAGAATCAATTTTGTTTGAAGGTTTGTTCCAGACTTTGCAGCCCTTGTCAAGCCAATAACTATGATGTTGAAGAAAAGTATGGCTTTAAAATGGACAGCTGAAGGTAAGGAAAGTTTTGAGGCAATCAAAGAGGCTATCTCACAAGCTCCAACTCTCATTAACCCAGATTTCTCCAAGGATTTTATCCTTTATGCATTTGGAGGTGATGATACAATTTCTGTAATTTTAGTACAGCAGAACAAAGAAAATGCAGAGCAGCCAATTACCTTCTTTAGCCAAAGCTTGGAGGACTATGAGGTGAGGTATTCCTTCATTGAGAAGCATGTTCTTGTAGTGATTAGGAGCTTGAAGAAATTTAAGCATCTAGTTTCAAACAACAAGGTTCAACTGCTGGTTTCTCATGTGGAAGTCAAGGACTTCCTCCTCAACAAAGACCTTAATGAAAAATGTGCACGGTGGATTACTCGTGTCATGGAGTATGACATTGAGATCAAAGTCACCAAGTTGGTCTGAGGAAAAGGATTGTGTGAGCCGCTGGTCTTGAGCAAATCAATGCAAACAAGTAATGGGAAGGATGTTGTTTTGGTTTTGCAAGACAACCAAGAACAAAGAGGTGTTCAAGAAGAGAATGGTGGTATGCCCACTCCTTGCTGGACCCAAGACATAATGCACTTCTTACAAATAGGCCTATGCCCTCTAGAGATGAACAAAACCAAGAGAAGACACTTCAGATTGCAGGTTGTCCCATATGCACTTGTTGATGGTGTCTTGTTCAAGAAAGGATATAAATGGAGTGTTGCTGAGATGCATTGGGACAAATCAAATCAAGAGAATGTTAGAAGAGTTCCATGGTGGACCAGCTGGGGGTCATTTTTCTCCAAGAGTGACAGCCCTCAAGATTATGAAGGCTGGTTATTATTGGCCCAAGGTGTTTCAGTGATTGTTATGCGTGGATCAAGAAGTGCAAAAATTGTGCATTCTTCACAGGCAAGGAGAGATTAGAATCCCTTCCATTACACCCAATTTCAGTTAACCAGCCATTAATGTAGTGGGGTTTGGACTTCATTGGAGTCATTAACCCAAACTCAAGCCAAGGGCACAAGTGGATTCTAACAGCAACAGACTACTTCACCAAATGGACTGAAGGCAGTAGCACTCAAGGAGGTAAATGAATCTAGCATTCTAGACTTCTATGAGGGGATAGTAACCAGATTTGGTATACTTGCCACTATAATATCAGATAATGCATTGGCATTCATAGGATCAAAGGTAACTGAATGGGCTGTTAAGAATGGGATCTACTCTGAGCACTTCATCAAATTATTACCCTCAAGGTAATGGCCAAGTTGAATCTACCAACAAGAACCTGTTGAGGATCATCAAAAGGACTCTTGATGAAAATCAGAGGACTTGGCACACCAAACTAAAATCAACCTTATGGGCTGATAGGATAACTCCCAAGAGATCCATAGGTAACTCTCCATTCAGACTTGTTTATAGAAGAGAGGAAATCTTACCTATGTCACTTGAGTTGCCAACGTTGGAACTCATGAAGCAATTGGAATTGTTGGAGTTTGAACCCATGGAGGCTAGATATGCAGAATTGATGGAACTCCAAGAAATCAGAGAGCATGCAACCCAAACAATGGAGAAGGACCAAGCCTTGATCAAGAGAACCTTTGATAGGAAAGCTAAGGCTAGAACCTTCCAAGTTGGAGATCTAGTGTTGAAATGGGATGCAGACCGAGAAAAGCTAGGAAGGCATTCAAAGTTTGATGCCATTTGGAGTGGCCCCTACATGGTCACAAAATGTAAGAACAACAATGCCTTCCAATTGTCTACATTGGATGGTGAAGAACTGCAGATTCTAGTTAATGGAATCCATCTAAAGCATTGCTACTAGAAGGGAAACTCCTCACCTTGTACATATTAGCTTAGATTTTCATTCCTCTAAGTGCTTGTGCACATTGTTTTGTTGTAGCTTAGTTTTACATTTCCCTAAGTGCTTTGGCACAAGATTTGCTGTCCCAAGGATGCATCTTTGTAGGCCATGTTCTAGATCAAGTGATGTTCTACTCTCACAATCTTCCTTTCTAGAAATTTTCTAATGAGTTGGGAGTACCAAGCAGTTAAAATTGATGACTCCATTGCCCAATGGATTGCTTCAGGCAACTGGTAACTTCATCCAGCAGGCAGATGACCTCTCTGAGTCGCCAAAATTGTTATCCAAAATAAGCCCCTTGCTTATTTTGTGACTAACTTTCCTTTCATTCCTTCCTTCCTTTATGCCTCAGTCAAATTTTTCCACTTTTCAGGCACTCAAAATTTTTTGGAAATGACTTCATCATATAGAGAATTTCCTCACCTTTCCAGAATGGTAAAATTTTCCTTCTAACTCCTTGTATTTTCCAAGCTATGGCTCGGCGGAGTTTTTGAGGGAAATTTTCCCTAGGAAGGTCTGCACACCAATCAGGAATGTGCCACATGACGGCTAGAATGGCGGGTAAGTGGAGGAAAGTTTGAGAAAATTTTCCAAAGTTCTCGAATGGGTCAGGGTGCAAAGTAAAAAATTTTCCTGTGGGCCCGCCGAGAAATAAATGGCCTGTTTTTGAGGCCCGTGTTCAATGCAGAGGCCTCCCATGTCCTTGTGGCCGGCAGAGATCGGAGAGCGGTGGAGTGATTTTTGGACGTTTTTACAAAAATTACAAAACAAAAAAGTTAAAAAATTGGTCCACGCAAAAGAAAAATGAAAGTTCGTTTGATCTCGCAGCGAATAAATGGTGCCACGTGTCCATGAGAGCTCAGTGGAGATTTAGAGGTGGTGGAGTAAATTTATCTTTTTTCCAAAATGTTGCAAAGGCCGCAAAGGAAAAAGTTGTTAATGCCCAAAGGCCCGCCAAGGAGAAAAAAGAAGGTTTTGAGAGAAGCCCGCGTGGACCAATTGTAAGGTGTGACACATGTCTGTTCTCGGTGGAGATTCGAGGGCGTGGGGAGAATTTGGAAATTTTCCAAAGTGTTTTTAAAGGGTACAAAGGAAACTTTTCTCTCCCTGGGCCTGACAGAGGAAAGAAGACTGATTCAGGCCCGCACGTTGAATAAAGGTGTGACACGTGGCATCAGAGTGGTGGCGTGTGGAGCATTTTTGGAAAATTTTCCAAAATTCAAAAAAGTGTAAAATGTGATGTTTGAACCATGAACCAACAGGAATGTGCCACGTGGCATTGGAGTGGTGGGGGGTGGAGTATTTTGGGAAACTTTTCCCAAATTAAAAAAAGGGGAAAAATTTTGGGTTTCAGCCCGCCGACCTGATTTTTTTCCCTGTTTTTCCCTAAATCTTCAGAGGGGCATATCTTTCGATCCAGAGCTCATTTTTTCTCAATTTTTTTGTCATTGGAAATCTATTTAAGTCATCTACATGATGGAATCTTAAATTTTGTTTTTTGATTGAGTTTGGTGAGAGAAAAATCTAAAAACACCTTTGGTATGGGGAAAGGGGCAGAACTGACATTCAACCACCATTTTTAATGCAGTATGGCTTCCATTCTTCTCCAGCATGGTCAAAAATATTGGGGAATGAAATTTTAAGGGCACCCATGCTATTTTTATGTATTTCATTGGTGGTTGAATGATTCCTTTAATTTTTCCTGCGTTTCTCTTTCCTGAGCCCAGGTTTTCATTGTTAAAAGCCAAAGTTGGCTTATTTTGTAAGGGTTGGACATTTTTATGTTTTTCAAGCTCCGTCCTTCACCCTGGAAAGTGAATTTGTGGAATATCAGACCTCTTTTAGGACTGTAACATGTTTTCTACCTCCTTGATGTTGTAATGCACTGTATTTAAAAATGGAAATGACAATGCAAGCTTTGTGAATGAATTTTCAATCCTTTCTTGTGTTGTTTGCTCTATCCTGATCATTCATTACAATTTTAGAAATTTGTGCATGATTTTTGTTGGATATTGAGACTTATACAACTGAGAATATAAGTATCCCTGAACAGGAGGTGCATGTCCAAGATATTCATCAGGTATTAACTGCAAGTGTGGGAGATCAACCCTAAGATACTCAAGAGTAAAAATACAGATTCTGTCACAAATGATGAGAAAATAGTTCAAGAAAATTTAGATGAGGTACTTGTAGAGAGTAGGGTTCATACTGAAATTCAATTACCAAAAGATTCAAAGTCAGTAGGGGAAGGTCGGTCTTCCAAAGGACTGATATTATGAAGGATGTTGTTACTGAAGTATTAAAAGAAACAAGTAAACATGTTGAGATTACTCCTAAAGAAGATATAAGAAAAATTCAGAAATCACAACTAGGAGCTCAACCAACAGAGCCCAGAGTAGTTGAAAAGAATCCCCAAGTGGATAAACCCACCCAAAAATTACCAACAAGAGATGATGATATTCCAAAGGATAAGGGGCCAATTAAAACTTCAATCCTAGATGAAAGTACCCCAAAGGAAATTGTAGATGTGACAAATATTTCAGTGAAAAATATAGATACAAGTGCAATGAATATCCCTATTGAGGATCCAAAAGAAGTGTCAAGTGAAACAATGATTTCTACATAGGTTTTTACAGGAAATAAAGGTCAAAGTGAAGAAGCAATAGGAGGAAAGAAATTAGAGGATGCTACTCAGCCACAAATTCAAGGGCAGGATGCAGGAAAATCATATGTTGTTATATTGGATAGTGAAAAATAGATAGTAAAAGTTGGAGAAACATCAAAGGAATTAGTAGTGTATTCTGAAAACCCACAAAAATAAAAGAAGGGGAACACCCCTATGGCTAGATGGTTAGGGGGAATTCTTCAACAAGGGGTGAAAGAGATCACTAAAAAGGAAACCTTAAGCATCACAAGCATCTCAATTCCAAATCCCAAAGAATATTTGAAGAAAGTAAGGGTTCTTACCAAGACACAAATAGATCAACATGGGTTTAGAACTTTGGAGGTTGCAACTCCTCATCAGGGAAATACAAAGTATGATATCAAAGAGAGTGACTATGATATTCAACATATCCAATTGGGAAGACCTACCAGAGAATCATTGAAGCAAGGGGTCACTGAGGCAGTTGAAGGTTTGTTACATAAGTTTGATGAGGATAAGATATCCAAAAAGTAGCTAAAAGAACAGGTAAAAACATTGACCTCATGCTTGCATAAATTGGTAAGATCTACCGAAGAAGTTATCACCACCATCACCCCTGAGATGCTAGATAGAATTGAAAAATCCAGTAAAAAGGTTGAAGCAGTAGATAAGTGGGTAGAGGATTTGTCCCAAAGGGGTAGGCAAGTGATTGAAAAAGCAAGAGATAGGTATATAGAGCTTACTAAAGTCCTCAATGAAATTAATGAAGTTATTGAGCTATGTGAAAATGAAGTGTTTTCTTGGGATGGAATTTTTCCTAAACTTGAAGCAATAAATCAACTGGATGAGGATTTACTGGAAAAAGAAGGAATAGTGTCACCCGAGGAGAAGGGACTCAATATGTAATGGAAGACTTAGCCAGAATCAGGGTAGAAACCCTAAACCAAGTTAAAGAAAAGTTGGAGATTGAAAAAGATTGGGTGGAAAACATTATTGATAATATAGATTGCATATTGGAACAAATGGTGTTTGAAAAACACAATATGGTTTATGGGAATTGGGAAATTGATACTTTAAATCAATCATTTGACAAGAATATCAGAGAGGAACCTTGTTCTTATGAGGTCATCAAAAAACTTATCCTGGTAGAGAATAAAATTGTTGAGCTGAACAAGAAGTTGAGAGAATACAGGCCAAGAATGTCCACATGTTGTGACATATTGAACAAGCATCACTTGATCTACAAACATCACCTGGGACCTGAACGAGGAAGAGATAATGCAAATGTTTCAAAGATATGATGCTTATATAGAGAGACAACCAGTTAAGGAAGAAGATGATGAAGATGAAGATGCAACTGCAAAGACTGATGAGCAAGTTTAGGCTTGTTTTTCTTTGAACTTTTTCATCTTATTTTAATTATTACTCTTGTTTCATGAAAACTGAATACTATTTTGAATTGTTGTTTTCAAACATGAATGTAATTTGATGCAATACATTAGATATTTATATTTCTTTGATAGAATTTCAAATCTATTATGAAGCATGTAAACTAATGTAACTATTTGACATCTTTTGTATTGTGGAAAAAAGAAAAATTGGGGTTCTATAGGGGCCCCAGCCCATGAAAAATGTTGCATAGATTTTTGGAAACTATATTAGAAAGAAACAAGAAAAGAGAATCCTAATCATCTTCCACTACAAAATCCTCTCTGCAAAGAGGAAGTTTCTTCACCAGCCTATTCTTTCTAGGAACAAATTCCTCTATTCTCAATGCCATTTGAACAAACACAATGTCTCCAGCCAGGGTGTGAGACATACCCAAAGACATGAGTTCATCAATAGTTGTCATAGGACCATCCAACAAACTAAGAAATTGTGATCTCCTCTCATAGGAGGAAACCCATTCAGTCATGTCCAGACCTCCTTTAGGAAAAACCTTTTTCCCTGTTGCTTTGAAAGTGAATGATGGATTGGAAGCTTGAGCTGGAAGTGCAATAACAACTGATCTTGGAGTAGATGGAGTAGGAGGCCTGGAACTAGACTCACCCCTATATTTCTTCACAAATACGGGTGATGCTTCAGGAGGCTGAGAAGGTATGGTCCCTGATGGTTTCTTCTCCAAGATTGAGACACGTTGCTCCAGTTCATTCATTCTATGAAAAAGAGTAGGCACAGTACCTAGTGAAATCTCTCCATCAAGTACATAAGACCCTAAGGGGATTTCCTTCATAGTAAATGCTTCATTACAAATGAAGGGGCATTTGTAATTGGTCAAACCTTGCACACTAGGCCTGCTCACGAGCCAAAATTTCTTCAATGCATCGGGAGTATTTTGATGTTCTAGTCTGAAGAGATGAAAATACATCATCTGGAAGGCATAAAAATGGGACTTATCCTGATAAGCCTTCTAACCAATGCAACCCAAACAACTTGAGCTGTCAAAGGCCCAGTATAATCTTCAGGATCAACAATCTCAAATAGCATTCTTACGAATGCCTCATCAGGGCCTGATAGATCAAAAATTGAGTGCAAATCCTTAGTGGATATGTCTTTCAAGTTGGCTGCTACTGGTGTTCCCACCATACTACAGATAAATTTCCCCAAATTTCTTACACTCAGAAAATAAAATGTGAGTTTGTAAAGGAAATAGTGTGCATTTATAAGAAATTTGAGGCACGGGAAAGTTGAGATGAGTATAATAATGGTAAGATAACTTATAAAGATCTGAATGTGATATTCACACTGGAGAAATAAGTATGAAGTAAGTTGGTATTATGCAGAAGATAATGGTTGGCTTGATATGACATGATCCATGTGGGAAAAATCAGCCCAGAAAGACATGAAAATGAATGTGTGTTTCCCAAGATGGATTCTCAAAAGGTAAAAGGGATTACACGTCAAATCAAATCACTTGGAGATGCCCAAAAATCATCAAAAAGGGGTTTCTCTGACCACTTGAAGGGATAAATGATTAAAAAAACATCAAAGAAATGACATGGCATCCTAGTCATTCTGGGAGAGTGAAAAACGTGAATGACTCGTGATTCTTCCACCTGGAAACATAAAACAAAATATTTTCAAGAGAATAAAGATGGATTAGACTATGTGTTGTAAAGAAAGAATATTCTTCAAAGATTCATGCTTTTTTGGGGGGAAGGAAGATGGGTGAGTGATCGAAATTGTATAAATGCGATGAGAATACTCTCGCATAAGGGGGTTAAATTTTTCTAAGCTTTAGAAAAGATAAAGGAGAAAACCAATTTGTACTGTCTTAAGCTGAATTAATCTGAGATACCTGAGTTTTTATTCATCCATTCCCAAACCTTCATGCCAAGATGATTGCACTGTACAGTCATTGGTAGAAACTGAGGTCATAGGTGTTGTGTCCCCTTGTTGAAGTGTTGGAGTTTCTTGAATAAATTTGTGTGTATTCTCATGAGCAATGTTATTTTGTTCAAGATGTGTTACTTCAAATCAATCATCTGCATCTCTATTGCAATCTTATACTGTTAATTTCTCTAAATTACACAAAGCCTTAGCTTATATAATGACAATTTGGCAACTGCCACTACATTAATGATAGTCCTTTCTTTCATACTATAGTAAACAATTTTAAATTCAAGTTGTATCTGTTTGATTTAAATATCTTTATCAGTTCTTGAGGGTATCTGGAGCGTATGTTATCAAAAATTATTATTATTTTATTGAGAGTTTATCATGAGATTTTGTGTTTAAATTCTTGAAGTTTGTGTGAAATCTTGTATTCTTGGGCTTCCATGAATACAAACCTTCTGGTTGAAGGAATGCTTTGGATTGTGTGATTTGTATCTTGCATCAAGAACAATTATATACAACATTTGTTCAAGGTTCATTTAAGTTTTTTGTATAATCAACTTTATCCTGCTTAACTTCCCATCCATACATCAAAATTACAACCAATAACCATCAGATCCACCTGAATATCCCCTTCTTGCACTATTTATGCACAAATGCTAAGGAGATTTGTTGATTTTGTCCATCCTTTATCCAAAATATGCAGAAGCAAGTTGGAATTATGATTGTCTTTAGTAACCTGAGCCTTCTTTAGAAGACATCTACATTTTCTAGTGTGACAACTTGTGAGAGTTAGATGATGTTTGTATTGACCATGTCTTCTTGAGGCTTTCCTTTTCACATCCCTGAGAAAGAGAGTCCAAATATTGTAGTTCTATCCATTTCTTTCATAAATACAAGTTACAAAATGGGTCCTCTCACCCTGGTTGCAGGAAGAACCTAAAGTAGTAGGGTAGGTCATACCCTTAGTGAGGTGTTATCCAATATTCCCCAAGTCTAAGTGAAAAAGAGATTGTCAGATCCATCCCCAGCTACAAAACGACTCAAATCCTGGTTTGTCTTTCTCTAAGCATCCTGCTTAGCTCATTGATGTTGCTTGGCTTACAAGGTGGGACTAATTTAGGTACACTTTGAAATGCATCCTTTTGAGAATGGTGTGATAACTCTCCTTTCAATTGACAAAATAGAAACACTCCTAGGTTTTGGGTGACCTATATGTTGGAGTGAGTCTCTAGAGAGGTTTGGTTCCCCTAGTGCAACACCTAAACTATTTCTATCTCCTAAGGCTAACTCTACTCTACCAAAACTAACAAGGAAAAGGGAGAAGGAAGGAAAAGAGAAAAACTGAAAATATGGAGATACACAAAATTTTTGAGGACCTCAGACTTATTTGGATCACACAGATGAAGCAAGGGAATCCACACACACCATACACTAAAAAAATTATTGAATCAAATAAAAGTGATTCATATAAGGGTTTGGAATGAATTGTCACAAGATAAGAAGGGGCAACAGATGGCTCCACAACAAAATCCTGCAAAAAACCTGTTAAACACAATCTATGACCTATAAATTGACACAAGACTGCATAAAGGCATGAAGATTAAACTGATAAAATAAGGATAGACATGTATCACAAAATAAAATCAGTTTAAAATGGAGTATGCACTAAATATAGATTGTAGAAAGATAAAAAAAATCCTTTATTGCTTCAAGAGGTGGAATAAGCACATAAATTCACTTGTGACCCTTGCTTTCTCACTCAAAAAGACTTGATTGCTCCATAAATATGAATGAAGAATCTAGAATATTTTTTACAATGTGTTCTTGAAGCTTTTATAGAAATATCTGAGAGAGGAAAGAAGAAAATCCTAGACATGCAAGTCTTGACTTCTAAAAATAGGAAAAAATATGCATGTTTTTCTTACTTTAAAAGTAACTCTTTCTGAAAAAGAATGCATTCTATTTTTTATTTCCTTTTTTCTAAAAATAATCTTTATACTTTACTTTTATTTAATTTAGTTCCAAAATAAAATATGCATTCCTAAAAATAGATGATGAAACATATTTACCTTTTCATTTTTCATCTATTTTTAATCTTCCATGCTTAATTTTGACAAACTTGTGCTAAAAATAACATTCTATGTTTGGAAAAAGAAAAAAAGCAACATAATTTTATTGAGACAAATTTTGTGAAGATTTGGAGTTGATAATTATAATTTTGTGTTTAAGTTATGATTTGTGTGCATAGAATTGAGATTTTTAAAATGCCTTTTGTTTTCATAGATTTCTTATTTTATCCATTTTTTAAATATGACAAGAGACTTCCAAATTTAATGGAGAAACTGTCACAAACTTGGCATCTTTCAGCATGTATTATATTAAGATATTTATCTCCATTTAACTGATTGTTCCTTTCTTTATCCTTTGTACCATTGGACAATGTACCTTAAAATGTGTCTTCCATGTCCTTCGTTGTATAACCTCCATAACCGTAGAACCATAGATTCTCTATGAATGAACCTTGTCAGCAAAATTTGATTACCAATAGCCCATTAATCCTCATTGAATTTTATCCCTTTATATAGGATGACCTTGGAAAATTCATACCTTCACTCTCTTTCTACACCACATGTGAATGTATCCTTGACTGGATTATTAAAAATAAATTGTTAAGCACATGGACTTTACATGGTTCATCCCCTTCCTTGTCAATTGACAAAATTTTCATTTAGAATGTATTCCACCATTTGGATCTTAATGTATATGGTTCACATAATTATTATTTCATGACATGCCTAGTACAAAATCATATTTTTTCTTTTGTGATCTTAGTTGTGAGAAAAATAAATCTTAGCCATTTTGGGATGTGGCCTGTTAAGTCACTTTGTAACATGTGACTTTTCCTTTGTAAATTTTCGATCTTTGGGGTGCGAACTTTTCTTTGTAAATGATTTAGTCCAAAATATTGCTTTTTTAAAATATCTTCATCTTTTTCCTTCCAATAAGTCATCCTTAAGCATTCTGGTTGAATAAGTTGTATCAAATAAGCATGGGGAATTTATTTGGATAACAATTTGGAAAATTTTGGGACATCTTCCTACTAGATGTAATGAAATTTGGTAGCCTTGAGGCATCCATTGGGCATGGAGTCATGATAAATGTTATAACCTTCTTGGAATTATAAGAGAACTGAAAATACCTTCCAGAAACAACATGTGCTAAAAGCACTTATTAGACAACACACCAAAAAGTGCACAAGGCACACAAGAAAGGAAACTACAAACAACAATGTGCATGAAGTACTTGGAGGAAATTAAACACACCAATATACTACAAAGAAAAATGCTCATAATAACAATGTTTGAGATAGATCCCATTAACTGGGATGGGAATATCATCACCATTCAGTTTGGAGAGAGATGAAAGGCATTGTGTTGTTTGCAACCTGTAATCAAATATGGACCCACTCCAAAAAGCATCAAACTTTGTGTGTCTTCCCAGGTTTTTTTCTATCTTCATCCCACTTAAGCACAATGTCTCCCTCTCTAAATGTTCTTGTAGATGATTTCTTATCAAAATACCTCTTGACTTGTGCTTGATGAAGTTCCATCATTGTTTTCATTGCTTGTTTCTTATTTCTTCTAACTCCATAAACTCTGAAAATCTGATTTCCATTAAATCTCTTCCATCATCTCCATTTGTTTAATGAGGTCTAGAGCTGGTAACTCATTAGAAATTACAAACCTTGCTTCTTTTCCATAGATAAGCATGAAAGGAGAATTTCCAATTGATCTTTTAGGAGTAATCCTATCAGCCCATAAGGCTGATTTCAATTTTGTGTGCCATGATCTCTAATTTTCTGCCATATTTCTCTTGATTATTCAGAGAAGATTCTTGTTTGTTTATTCATCCAAGTCATTCCCTTGAGGGTAATAATTGGAATGATGTTGAATATGAATTCCAAGCTTGACTTCCCATGTACATGATTCTTGTCCAAGGAAAGCTAAAGCATTATCTGAGATGATTGTTGTAGGAACACCAAACCTTGTGACAAGACTTTTCTAAAATTCTAAAATTGATGTCTCATTTGCTTCTTTCAAAGCCACTACTTTTTTCCATCTTGTTAAGTAATTTGTAGCTGTGAGAATCCATTTATGACCTGCACTAGATTTTGGATTAATCATGCCAATAAAATTCAATCCCCAATGCATGAAAGGTTGATTTACATGAATGGGTTGAAGAGGAAGAGCTACTAACTTTTGTTTTTCTGTAAAAATGACACACTTTACACACTTCCTTACCCATGTATGAGCATTTTTGAATAAGTTTGGCCAATAATAACCATCTCTCATGAATCTTCAAGGCTGTAGCTCTTGGTGCAAAATGGCCACCAGATGAACCATCATGGAATTCCTCCAAAACATGCTCAATCTGATCTGAATCAATGCATCTTAAAATAACTCCATTCACATATTTTCTAAACAATATGCCATCAACAAGAACATAAGGAATGGACTGAAATCTGAAATATCTCATTTTTTCTTTTCCAATCTTGTGGGAATTGTCCAGTATGAAGAAAATGGATCATCTCTTGGGTCCAACTTTAAGGCAATGAAATAACTGCAAAGTTTGGACCATCTTGAGGTACTAAAACTCGATCTTTATCATCATGTAAGTCTGAAGCTAACTGTTCACACAATCCTCTTCCTCTAACCAACTTAGTGACTTTAATATTGACATCATATTCCATCACCTTTTTTATTGACCCTGCCCTTTTCCCATTCAAATATTTGCTTAGAAAAAACTCTTTAACACTTGGGTCAAAAACCATTAAATGAATCTTGTTATTATAAAGTAGATGTTTGAATTTTTTGAGGCTCTTAATGAATGAAAGAAATTTTTCTCGATAAAGAAATAATTCAGCTCATAATATTGTAGTCATTGACTGAAAAATGTGATTGGTTGCTCCATTTTCTCATCATTCTACTATACCAACATAGATAAACTTGTATCAATTGATCCAAAACCATAAATAATGAAGTCTTTTTTAAAATATGGATTAATGAGAGTTAGAGCTTGTGAGATGGAATGTTTGATTGCTTCAAATGCATTCTTTCCCTCTATTCTCCAACTGAAAACCATGTTCTTCTTGAGCATTGAGGTTAGTGGATTTACAAGATTTACAAAATATGGAATGAATCTTCTGATAAAATTAATCCTACCCAAAAAACTTTGTAATGCCTTCTTATGATTTGGAAAAGATAAGGAAAAAATTGCACTTACTCATTCAGGATCAATTGTGAGACCTTTCTTGGAAACAATGTGACCAAGTAACTTACCCTCATGGACTGAAAATACACACTTCTTTGGATTAAGTGAAACACCATATTCCTTGCATCTCTCAAAAATGTGTCTGAGATGAATGAGATGATCTACATCATGTTGTTGAAAAATGGTTATATCATCCAAATAAACAAGAACACAAGTATTTATTAATCCTTGAAATTACAAGTCCAATACACTGAAATGTGGATCCTACATTTGACGGTCCAAAAGGCATTTTCCTATATGCATATGTGCCCCATTTTGTAGTGAAATTTGTTTTAAATTTATTTTATTCTTGTACCAAAATATGATTGTAGCCAAAATAGCCATCAAGTAATGAGAAACATTCTGAGCCACTTACTCTTTGTAAAATTTTCTCCATGGATGGCAGAGGGTGATGATATTTTAAAGAAGCTCTATTTAGATCTCTGAAATCTACACACAATTGTATTTATCCATTATTTTTCCTTACAAGAACCAAATTGGTGACCCATGATGAGTGCTTGATAGGAAAAATAATTTAAGCCTTGATTAACTTGTCCAACTCTTGTTTCATCAGTGGTTCAATTTTAGGATTGACATGGTCTTTGCTTTTGTCTAACTAGTTTTGGTTTTTTGATCCAATTCTATGGTATGTTGAGCTAAATCTGGATTAAAAATTTTAAATCACCATATCTCCATGTAAAAACATCATCAAATTTTTGAGCAAGTTGAATAAAAGCAATTCTTTCATCATTGTTACATGTCGTTCCCACTTTGAGTGCTTTTTCATTTCCAATGTTGATTGCTTCATAATCCTCTTGTTTAATCATCATATTGGATTTTTCTTTTCTGACCTGATCATCTGTGTTGAAGATAGACTTGAGAGTAACCAATCCTTGAGGTATCTTGTTGTATTTTAGCTAAATAATTTGATTATCATACTGTTGTTGCAATATTTCCTGATTTTTGACTGAAAACTCAACTTCTTCTTGCAAGAAATTAACAATTTTTGATCTGATTCAAACACTTGCCAATTAATATTGTTATCTGGAATATAAGGTCTTACCACTATTTTGACATATTTATGATCTATGCCCTTCTTTGTCTGATCTGGAATATCAACTTGAGAACTGATGGAAGCCAACCTATCTGCATGTTTGTTCTTCACTCTAGGAATGGACTGAATATTAAAAGCATCAAAGTCTTCAATTAAATCCCATACCCTTTTTTTGTAAGATCTCAACAAGTTATTCTTAGTGGTAGTTTGTTCTCTGATTTGGTTAACCACTAACTCACTGTCACCAAAAACTTGCAACTACTTCACTCCTTTCTTCTTTTCCCACTGAAGACCATGCACAAGAGCTTCATACTCTGTTGTATTGTTTGTGTAAGAAAATTGAAATCTTAGAGCTGAAAAATACTTTGTCTTTGTTGGGGAAATCAACATGATTCCTCCACCTGCTCCATTTTTGCTTCTTGATCCATCAAAGTATAATTCCCACAAACCTTCTTCTTGATGATTTGTTTTGACAAGGTTAGGAACAATAGCATTTTCCTCATGTTAACAATATGTTACGAGATGATTCTTCAATATAGATATGTGGATCAATAAAATGATTTTAGTAGCCATTCATCAAGTAATAAATCAGGAATTCCCTCAAGAAGTGTGGTTGGTTCTTGGTCAATTGGTTGGTCTTCTTCATCTATGATCATGCAATTTGAGTTAATGACACTAGGAACATAAGGTTCTATGTGACAGTGTTGAGATTGGTTCAAACCTTATGATAACCTTGGTGCCATATCTTGTTTTGAATAACATGTGAGACCATTCTGATGATAAGTAACCTCCAATTTTGGCCGTGAAATCTCTAGAAAGGCATAAGGAAAAAAGAGGAGGAAGATCAATGATAAAAACATCTTGAGGAATGGAGAAGTTAGGGCATGCATGCAAGGTTAAATTCAGTCCTCTAATGACTCCAAGAGTGGCTACTGGTGTTCCATCAAGTTGAACTACTCCCTTAGAAAGAGGCTCATAATCTAAAACAAGTTTTTCAACAACTTGCTTGGGCATAACTGAGCTAGAGGTTTTAGAATCAATCATGCAGTTGTGAACTAGATTTTGACCTATGATCAATGAAACATAGAAGGGAGGTGGCTTGACACTCTTGTTTTCTTGAGATTATTTTAGATCAGGTGTATTGGTGAGCACAACCTTAGATGGTTCTTTGGATGGTTGGCTAGAAAGATTGAGGTTTGATAAGGCTTCTTGCAAAAGGTCTTTTTGTCTGGGAAGAGACAAAGTATCCCATATTGACATACTAACTTTGGTTTGCTTCATATGCTCAAGGATATTAAAATATGGGGTACTAACCTTCTGCTTTAATTTTCCAACATCAACACCTTCTTGTGTTGGAGGAATGGAAATTGGAATCTCTTGTTGATTTTGAGATTTTGTAGGCTGATTTATTTGATTGATTTTGCTGATTTGAGACTGAAAAATAGCATGTAATGATGAATAATATTGAGAACTACTCTTACCATCAGGTTGTTCCACTTCTAATGCTATTTTCTTGGACCTTGTGTTTGCTACCACATAAGTAGAACTATGTTTTTGCTGATTGTTAAGTTGATTTATTCCATAGAAATCATCTTCTTTCCAATTTAGGAACATAAAATCACTTTGCACTAATTCTTTTGAAACTTTCTATTGTGGTGGAGTCTCAACTGATGGAATTTGTGACATAGCAACTGCTTGCACCATAACTTCTTGATTTTGAATACCATTGAAGCATGAATTTTGATTATGGGGTTGATTACATGGGTAACACCACTCAAAATCTTGGATCAAATTATTCTAGACTGGAAAAATTACTTTGGATGTGCTAGCAACATTGGGATTGATTGTTTGGATAGGTTTTGGATTAGCAAACTGAATTAGGCCTTGTAAACTTGGTTGGAAAGGGGGCTTGTTTTGTTGGTTAGGAGGATAGTAAGGTCTGAAACTATAATTTTGATGCCTTTTGATAACAACTATCTCATTCCCATACTCTTTTAATATGCATTTTATCTCTTGCAAATAATTTGATTGGGTTAGGGTTGCACTGATTTGGCTCAAAGGATGAGAATTAGGCATTGGAATTGGAGCTATTGTAGGTACTTGGTAAGAAGTGGGAGGGGGAATATCTGGAAAGATGGGCATAAGAGGCCTTGGAGATATCTTCCCTACTTGTATAAGACTATTTTCAATTCTAATTTCTATATCATAAGCATCATGGAGTGTCCCTCCACCCATTGATTGTATCATTACTGAAATATCAGAATTCAAAGCCCTTAGATAATACAAGAAAGCATACTTAGGAGTAGGCCTTACCATTTGTGGAATTTTGTCCCAAGTCCTTTGAAATATGTAATTGAAATCAGTCATGAACTCTTGTGGTGCTCTCTTGATAGTAGTCAATTGTTCAACCAATGAAAGATGATCTGATTTATCCTCAAAGTTCCTACAAAACACTTCTCCTAGCTGATCCCATGTAGTAATATAATTTAGTGGAAGTCCTATGTACCATTGTAATGATTTTCCCTTGAAAGAAGCTGTTAATAATATGACTGTGACATCATCTTGAGTAACATGATAAATAGAGCATATATTGGTAACATATTTTACATGTTCTATGGGTGTAATCTGATTTTCACTAGTAAAAAATGGAATGCTCTTAAGGGCATTAGTTGGGATGTCATTATGTTGGGCTAGCAACAATGGGCTACCAACATTGAAGGGAACAAAAACCCAATGCCTTGGAAGGGCCATATTCAAAATGGAACTGGTTATGGAAAATTTGGGAGATAATATCAGATTTTGTGGAGTGGGAGGAGATTTAGGATATGGTTTGGAACTTGAAAATATGCTCCTCTTAGCTGAATTCAAAGGTAATTCAATGAAATCAAATGGAATACCTTTAGTGGATGATCTGGTTATAATCTTTGGCATGAAATATGAGCTGATCTACTACCAGGATGTGCTTGAACTTATGGAGTCTCCAGATGTTGGATGAAAGTGTCTGAAACACTGATTTTTTCCAAGAATAACATCAAATTATTGAAAAATTCCTTGTTCTTGTCCCACCGGGCATGCCAAAAACTATTGTCACTTTGAAATGCACCCTTTGGAGAATGGTGTGATAACTCTCCTTTCAATTGACAAAATGGAAACACTCCTAGGTTGTGGGTGACCTGTATGTTGGAGTGAGTCTCCAGAGAGGGTTGGTTCCCCTAGTGCAACACCTAAACTATTTCTATCTCCTAAGGCTAACTCTACTCTACCAAAACCATTGAGGAAAAGGGAGAAGGAAATAAAATATAAAAATTAGAAAAGATGATGGTACACCTGAATGTTTTGAGGACCTTAGACTTATTAGGATCACACAAATGAAGTAAGGAAGCTACACACACCATACACTAACTACAAATGATTGAATCAAATAAAAAGTGATTCATAGAAGGGTTTGTAATGAATTGTCACAAGACAAGAAGGGGAAAGATATGGATACACAAAAAAGCCTAAAAATAACCTGTCACAAACAATATATGACCTGCAAATTAACACAAGACTACATAAATGTGTGAGAGATTAAAATGAAAAAACAAGGATAGACATATATCACAAAATAAAATCAGTCTGAAAATAGAGTATGCACTAAATATATATTGTAGAAAGGTTAAAAAACCTCTTTTATTATTCCAAGAGGTGGAATAAGCACATAAAGTCACTCATGACCCTTTCGTTCTTACTCATAAAGGCTGAATTGCTCCAGAAATATGAATGAAGAAGACAAAATATTTTTTACAATGCGTTCTAAAGCTTTTATAGAAATGTGAGAGAGAGGAAAGAAGAAAAGGCCTAGACATGGAAGTGCAACTTGTAAAAATAGGAAAAAATCTGTGTGGTTTATTTTATTTCTCCAAAAATAAATCTTTTTGAGTGAATGGTATACATTCTGCTCTATTTTCTTCATTTTCCTCTAAAACTAATCTCCCTACATTCCTTTTATCCAATCTTGTTCCCAAAATAAAATCTACATTCCCTAAAACAAATTTTCCTCTATTTTTGCATGCATTTTTCTTATTATTAAACCTTCTAGATGATAAAACAAACTTACCTTGCATGTTTTCATCTATTTTGAACTCACCATACTTTTTTTTTGACAATCTGTGCTAAAAATAACATCCCCGTGTTTGAAAAATAAAGCAACTATTTCATGGTTAAAATGGTTTCCCCCACTTTTAGATTTTTAATAATGATATTCCACCTATTTGTAACCTTCTCATGCTTTTAAAAAATCTAATTTTTCCTTTTAGATGGATTTGAGAGGTTAAAAATGAAATCTGGCTCATACAATTTTTTTTAAAAATTTTCCTTTGTAGCGCGTCTTATCCTTTGTAGCACTACTTTTCCTTTGTAGTGCAACTTTTCCTTTTTAACATAAATTTTAATTTGTAACATGAATTTTCCTTGAAAATATGATTCACTTCTTTTAACTCTAGACTGAGCTCCAAACTTATCTTGAATAAGTTGTACAAACAAGCATGGGGAATTATTTGGATAACATTACAAATCTTAAGATGCATCCCAAAATAAAATCATCTAGATGTCTCCCAAAGTAAAAATATCTAGATGCCTTTTAAAATAATATGTGAAACATAGTATCAAACGAGGTTGGGTCACTTTATGGCCTTGTTCACAAAGAGTTTTACTGCCTCATAAAAAGAGAGAGTACATAATGAACTTCAATCTCTAGGAAATACAATCATATTTACACCTTTGGTGCACCCCCATACCACTATGTTCTATGTCAAGTCCAAGACCTAGTTATGCACACATAAACATAAAAACAAACTCATCAAATAATTGAAAAATAACACAATTACATTTAAGACGATAAATAGCCAAAGATGTATTGAGATTACCAAATATTTATCTACATAACTTAAGTCACTAACTAAGTCTCATCATTTTATTGTTCCACAAGGATATATCAAGCGCTACCATGATATACTACACAAAATAGGTTTCCTTTCGTGTTATATAGTTGTTTGAATTTGATGATTTAGTTAGGATATAAATTTTCACAATGTTAATTCGACTAACAAGGTAATATCCAAAAAACCAAGCTATTGTTTACACAAAATATTAATGAAGTTGTATATCAATATTAATCACATTGATTCAAGAGGTTGTTTATATCACCATCCTCTCATTACACCAAAAAGGGTCACTAAGGTTTAGTTAGGAGTTATAAGATAATTGTGTTTTCTCCTCCGTTAGAAGCACAATGGACTGAGAGGGGGGTGAATCAGTCCTTATAAAAACTTCAAATTATATTTCAGATCTGAAACTCAAAATACCATAAGCATACAATCACAATAACCACTTATTCAACTCTTAATGTGTGCACACCATAAACCATCAATGTGCATGTAACCATGAAAGCAAAGAAACACCATAAGAACACAAGATATAAGTGGGAAACCCTCAAGGGGAAGAAAACCCACTAAAACAAAATCTTATATTGATATGTTTCTGAATTTAGTGAGGCACCAACCCCACAAGGAGCACCAACCCCTAGTTTAGTAGAGCACCAACCCTACAAGGAGCACCAACCCCTAATTTTGTGAAGCACCAACTCCACAAGGAGGCTACAACCCCCCAAGATGATCAAAAACCCAATCAACCACCTTATGATGTGTATATATCTCTAATTTTTTTCTGCCATAACTGATGGATATCTAATATTCAGCTCACACTTCTTCACTCAAACCCTAGGTGATCAATCTTCACAAAACAAGCTCTTCAAACCCTCTAAAAATCATCAAACTCTTTCTCTCATGTCCTCTAATTTTTCTCAACTGAAAAACACTTGTTTCAGCTTCAAATAATTCTCAAACACCTGCAATCACACTTCACCTAGGTCGCTCCACATGCACACACACAACTAGTTCCAAAAAGCACCCAAAAACATGCTTTTATATGCTTCTCCACATTTCAAACTTAGGAACAACATTTTCCCTCCATTTGGTTTGACCCATACATCAAGGAAAATTTAAAATTTTAAATACAATAGTCACAAGTGACCCAATTAGGTCATCCTAGCTAAAAACCACATTACATGTGCCAAAAATGGCTCAAAACCCCATGGGCACATTCTTAAAAATGCCCTAACATTAGTACCATAATTTTTCATGACCCAAAACCCTTACATATGAATAAAATATCATAAAAAATTCATACATGGTCACAATTAATATCAACCAATCAAATTATTTCATTTACTGGGCCTAGTTCCCTTTACAAATCTCAAAACAATTGTTTCCTGCACCCTTCAACACCCTGGAAACTTCATCTGATCACCAAATCACTTATACTGAACCAAAAATGCCATGTGACCACTAAAAATAAATTTAATAACCTTTATAACACTTCTAAGCAAGTTATAAGTCATGAAACATCCTTCACTTCAAACCACAACAACATTTTCCTTCACCAAATCAACCTGCCAAAAAATTGTTTCCAAAGGTTAGCTCATAAAATATTTATACATACATTAAAGACCTCAAAATGGATTAATTTGATAACAAATTAATCCCTATTCACATTACAGGTGATAGGAAGCATCACCCAATCCATATCATGCTTCAAACAACATCAAACTTTCACCAAAACAGATGTTGTCTTGAACTGCCAAAAATATTCTTGCTCAAAGAATGACCTGGAAACCCTATCAAATGACCTCATCATGAGGAAAAATATATATAAATGGAAATATATCTGAATATAATTTCCAACACAACTTTAATCATCTCAAAACTCCACTTGTAGCTCAAGTTATGACCATTTTACTGGACCCTGCTATTTGAGACCCCAAAACTGTCCTTTGACCAGTCAACCTGTTTGGACCTCAAAACACCATGAACCTGCATGAAATATGTCCTAAAAATCCATGGAAATCAATAAAAACTCCCAATAATCATGCACCATCAATTTTTCATGCTACTCCTTTGGACCATCTTGTCCTAAAACCTTCTTCTCCAGAAAATGCTATTTTTAGGTGGGGCCCACATATCACCATGACCTCAACCATACATTTATGGAAATATTGAGGATTCCTCTACAACATAAAATCATCAATTTTTATTAATCAATCAAAACTGGGTCACAACACTTCACTTTTTGTCAACTGCTCCTAGCTAGGGTTTAACTAGGGTTTTAGACCTCTTTACCTTCTTAACATTCGTTCATAAAAATGTGATGATCAAATGACCTCATTATTTTTTTGAAACCTTATAAAATCACCTTATAATCATCCCTGAAATCCAAAAGGTCCCATGAAAATCACACTATTCACAACGAGCATCAGAAGTTGCACTTCGAGCTAGAAATGTAATAGATTTTGACCCTGTCTCACAAAATCAGTCATATCTTGAAAAATACACATCATGGGAACCTGAAATTTTTTTGAGAGCATCATGACTCATCCCTATAACATCTCCAATCATCATAATGTCAATTCCATAGCTCAATATCTCCAGTCACTAAGACTTACCTATGCTTGCATGTTAGATCCTCACTGTAGAAGCTAGGGTCAACTGAAATAATGCAATAACTGAACATGAAACCTCTGTAAATGAACCAAACATACCTCATATGCCATGATATACCTTATTTCATGCTTCCATGAGCTCATATGGCTCCAAATCACTCTGTCACACCTCCAAGCTGTCATACTTGCTCCCAATGAGCACCTGTAACATAGCGAACCACATGTACCTGTACCATACCACTATTGTGAGTACTCAAGAACCCTCAAAACATATTAAACATCATGTCAAAATGTTTACCAAGCATCCAAGAAGCTCACATTGTCAAGCTACACCTCCTAGGCACCTGTATAGGCTTGCTAGAGCAAGCACACCTCACTGAATCCCATTGTAGCAGCTGATAAACATCTGAACCAGTATGTTAGCATCATATAAAACATCATGACATCATCATACAACATTCAATTTTTCATTAATGTGGTTTTTCATCAATGACAACACCTATTAGGACACATGCCAACAATCTCCCCCTTTGTCATTGATGGAAAACACCCTGAACTTCTCCCCCTTTTTACATTAATGAAAAAGGCATACCTATATCTTACCTTATTCACCTTCTTCAGCTTCATACCATCATGCTTTGGTTAGAAACATCAACCAAAGGTCTCAATTTGCTCCATTTTCTTGATTTTTTTCCAAAAATAAATTTTGCCTTCATTTTAGGCATGCAAACACCAAGATTACCCTAGAAAAAGCATCTCCAACATCTAAAAATCATCAGTACACCATGAAAAAAAATATCTCACCTTGTTAGGGGCTTAAAACATCATTTTCATCTTCTAGGCATGCAAAAACATCAATTTTCTTCTATACCCTGTTTTGAGCTTCTTAAGAGTACTGTAGCAGTCATAACTGAGTACCATACACCTCTTTAAACATGCCAACAATGTCATAAATGATCATGCCATCATTACTCCATCATTTTTGACAATGAATCCATCATTTCTAGGCCTAAATCATGCAATACAAGGCTTATATTCATACTCTTCATACCATAACAATGTTAAAGACCATAACAACCTTTTTAGTGCAAAAATTTGACCAATTTTCAACATGCATCTATAGGTCAACCATGCTTTGACTCAAGAAAATCACTACTCCCCTGGACTTAAGACCTCTACTTCTAGCTCCCAGAGCACAAAAATTTGAGAGACTATCCTTGCTACCATAGCCTTGAAATCACCTTTGCAACTTTTGTCAAGTCCCTAAACACCTTTTTAGTCTTCTACAGTCATATTTGACTGAGATAAGAATACATACCATTTACAAGCATGAACATGGAAAAGGAAAACCTCATTTTCTCACCTTAAATGGCCTTGAGATCACCATTTCAATCCCTTATGAAGAAAACCAAGTACTCCCCCTGTCTTGAAGAGCCTTCATACATCTTGAGCAACATAATTTCTTGCAAAACAACATTTTCAATACTGTTAGAAGACTGTCAACAACATATCAATACCAAAAACTTCATTTTGAGAAGGAAATAACATGTCTTGAGGCTCTTAAACACTTACAACTATCTTGCATTGAGAGATAAATCATACTCCCCCTGTCATTAGAAGAAAAAATACAACCTCTTACCAATCAAACCTATCTTCATAACACTGTAGCATTGTCTCAGTCTTCACTTAGAGGTCAAGAACCAACATATAGCCTAAAACTAGATCAATTTACTCATGAATGACACTACTCCATATATATTCATCATGAAAATATCATACAAAGGACTGAGAAACATATCTTTTGACTTCATTTCTACTGAATGTTATGCAAAAACATGAGCTCTACAAGCCTGTAGGTGTTATTTTGAGCAAAAACATAGTTTTCAAGTCTTGACAAAACCTAAACATTCTTCATTACACCACCATATATGCAAATAATGAAATATGAATGAATCATACCTTTTCAAATGAGAAATATCCTTTGAGAGATCTTACATCATACCTCTAAGAAAATTAACTTCAACCTTTTTTGACCTCTAGACCTGTAGGTGACTTCATTTCCTTCATGGAAGCACTTAAGAAACCTTCCACAAGCACATTCATTCAACTTGAGACCAAATTACTAAATGTCTATCCAAGAATTTTGAAACACTTCATCATAGTACACCTAAAAATATGTAAAAATGAAGAGAATCATACATCAACATACCTGAGAAAGTCATTACTATCCACTGTACTGTAGAATGCATTTTTAGCATGAAATCATGGTGAAAACACAACCAATATTCTTCACAACCATACTAACCATGAAGAACTAACATATATACATTTTGAATACTCTTATAATGATAAAACATCTTAAAATATTGATCAAGTCTTGAGAAACCAAGAGATAGGGTTTTGAAGATCAAAACCCTCATCACTGTGCACCATAAACAAACTCCAACTCTGTCAAGCATAACTGAAAATACATACACATACCTGAGCTTCCAAAATTTTCACATCCTTTAGCCCCATGATTTTATATGATTTTCCAAAATTTTAAACTTCTAAATTTCATCATTGACCTTCAAAAGTGAGTTTCCATGCATACCGCTTATGGGGATTGTGTAAACCCAGTCAAGGCAGTGAACTAGCAATTTTGACATAATTTTCTCTTATCACCTTCAAACTAGCATTAACACCTTGAAAAAACATATTTAAACATAATAGCACCTTCTTCAATGAGATATTTCATCATGAACAATCACTTCACATACATGTAGCACTCCAAAATTGCTTGAAAACAGTGCTATTTTTGACAGCTACACTACACAGTCAAACTTTTTGAGATAAAATTGATCAAGTAGAACTTGATCACCTTATAACACCTTCAAGGACACTCAGAGGACTAGACACCACATTTTCAACTCATGATACATGACCAAATACACTCAAGAACATGACACATACTTGACATAGACATGTTGACAAGATCAACACCATCATTGAGATAACAAGTACTTCAGACACATAGAGACCAAATTTAGGTCACATAGACCTAGACCTTAACACATTATACCCATGAATGAATCCTTGAAAACACATGATGGACAAAAAAAAACTTAAAGACAAAACATAAACATAGAGCCCAAACTCTTGTTAACAAGACACACAGACAAACATACCTTTGAGGTAAAATGAGATACAAGACATCTTCAACATACACTCCAAGACTCAAACACAAATGACACAAAATGACATGAAAAGAGACATTAGAACATACTGAAGCACATACCAAACACATACTAAGAATACCATACAAACAAATTCAATATTCATGCACCTTATTACATTATCACAAAAAACATCACAAGTAACATACAAGAGCTTACTTGAATGAGCCAAGATGCATACTAAAGGACTCAAGAACCATGTACCATAGACACACATGAAGATATTACATACCTAAAATTTTTTTTCCTTTGCTAGGAGCTGATATAACATTTCTTTCTCCCTAAAAACATACCATAGACCATTTAAGGTCTATTAGGAGCTGAGATTACTCCCAACAAGCTCCTTAGATACTCAAATGTAGGATTTGGAAGTGGTTTAGTGAGAATGTCAGCCACTTCTTCCTTGGTAGACACATGCTCCAACTTTATACATCCTTTTCTCACAAGGTCTCTTAAGTAATGATACTTGATAGGAATGTGTTTTGTCTTGGAATGTAGAACTGGATTCTTTGAGACACTAATTTCACTAGTGCTATCACACAATATAGATGTAGGTCCATCACTCTTTACCTTATAATCCTCCAAAGTTTGTCTCATCCATACAACTTGTGAACAATAGTGAGCAACAACAACATATTCAGCTTCACATGTTGAGAGGGCTACAAGAGATTGCTTCTTACTTGACCATGAGACAAGACATTTTCCAACAAAGTATGCTCCACCACTAGTACTCTTCCTATCATCCATGCTCCCTACCCAATCAACATCAGAATAAGCCTTCAATTCAAAATTTTTCACTCTTAGGATACCATAAACCATACTCAATAGTACCCTTAAGATATCTAAGGATTATTTTCACTGCTTGTAGATGTGATTCTCTAGGATCCTCTTGAAACCTTCCAACCAAACTAACTACTTGAACAATATCAGGTCTAGAGGTTGTAGCATATAGTAGGCTACCAATCATGGATCTATATTCAGTTTGATTTACCTTAGGAGTGTCATCTTCCTTGCATAGTTTGCATCCTGTAACCATAGGTGTGCCAACAGGCCTACATTCATCCATTTGAAACTTCTTAAGCATTTCTTTGACATATTTGGATTGAGAAATGAATATACCTTTGTCATGTTGATTTACTTGAAGTCCAAGAAAGAAGGAAAGTTCTCCTAACATGGACATTTCAAACTCTTTCTTCATAGCTTCAGCAAAATTGTGAACCATATGATCACTACCTCCACCAAAGATGATGTCATCCACATATACAACAACTATCAATAAATGATCTCCTTCACTTTTGATATACAAGTTACTATCAGCTACTCCTCTCTTGAAACCTTGTTCAATCAAGTAACTATCAAGTCTTTCATACCAAGCTCTAGGGGCTTGCTTTAGACCATAAAGAGCCTTGTTTAACTTGCACACATAATCAGATTTATCAGTCAATGAAAAACCATCAGGATGTTCCATATAGACTTCTTCATTTAGAAAACCATTCAAGAAGGTAGATTTAACATCCATTTGATAAACTTTAAATCCTTTAAAACCAACATATGCCAAGAATAATCTGATTGCTTCCATCCTAGCTACAGGTGCAAAAGTTTCATCAAAGTCTATCCCTTCAACTTGAGCATAACCCTTGCAAACTAATCTTTCTTTGTTCCTTATTACTTCTCCATTTTCATTTAGTTTGTTTCTAAACACCCATTTGGATCCAATTACATTCTTATCTTTTGGTCTAGGCACAAGTTCCCAAGTTTTGTTCTTTTCAATCTGATCTAACTCTTCATTCATAGCCTTAACCCAATGCTCATCTTTACTAGCTTCTACTACATTCTTAGGTTCAGTCTTTGAAAGAAGAGCTAGGTTCTCTTGATTTTGAAGACTTACCAATTTCCTTCTTGTAGTGACTCCAGAGTCTTTCTTGCCCAAGATTTGAGATTCAGGATGATCTCTTCTAACTTGTCTAGAAGGATCCTTTGTGTCTTGTCTTTCTTCCTCATCATCCTCTTCTTGATTCTCTTGAAAAAATTCATCATCTTCTTCCTTAGAAATATCCTCACAAACTGATTCATTAGCTCTAGAAAAAGATCTCATAGTGGATGATTCATCAAACTTAACACTAGCACTTTCAACAATAGATTTCAACCTCTTGTTATAACATAAATAAGTTGTGCTTCTTGAGGAATAACCCAAAAATATACCTTCATCAGATCTGGAATCAAACTTACCAAGGTTGTCTTCAGTCCTCTTGATGAAGCATCTACATCCAAATACTCTAAAATGCTCCACATTGGTTGGTCTTCCTTTCCATAGCTCATAAGGAGTCTTGTCACTATTTACTCTTAGTTGACACCTGTTAAGAATATAAACAAGTACATATTGCTTCTTTCCAATAACCATAAGGTAATTTAGACTCATTAAGCATGGTCCTTTCCATCTCTTGAACAATCCTATTCTTTCTTTCAACAACTCCATTTTGTTGGGGAGTTCTAGAAGCTGAAAATTGTCTTCTAATGCCATGCTCACTACAAAACTCATCAAATGAATTAGACCAAAATTCTCCTCCATTATCAGATCTTATACACTTTATCTTTCCATTCTTTTCATTTTCAATGAGAGCTTTGAAGGATCTAAAAACATCTAATGCATCATATTTGTTTCTCAAACATGCCACCCAAGTGTATCTAGTGAAATCATCAATAAGAAGCATGAAATAATAATCACCTGAAGTACTTTCAGTCCTCATAGGCCCACATAAATCAGTATGAATCAGCTGAAGTGGACTTGTAGTAGACTCATATTCATTAGTCTTGAATCTCCTTCTAGTTTTCTTTCCATGCATACATGCCTTGCACAAAGTATCTTTTGGTTTCCTGAGTTTAGGCATGTTTCTCACACAATTGTTAGAGCTGATTTTAACAAGATTATCAAAGTTCACATGGCCTAGCCTCCTATGCCATAACCAAAAATCATCCATCTTACTCATAAGACATCTTTCATTATTAATTTCCTTGAGAACAAACATGTTACCATCAGTCCTTTTTCCTTTTGCAACTAGTCTACCAGATTCTCCTTTCCTTATCTTACAACCTTTCACATCAAAAGTAAGAACATACCCTTGCTTGACCATTTGACTTACACTAAGTAGATTATGTTTCAAACCTTCTACATATAGAACATATTTGGTGATGGTCTTTCCATTTTCCAAACTCAAAGTGCCTCTACCTAGAATGTTTATGGAATAATTGTATCCAAATCTCACTGATCCTACAACATGCTTTTGAAGAGACATAAATTTACTCTTATCACCTATCATATGAGCTGAACAACCACTGTCAATGTACCAAATCAGATTTTCATCTTGAATATGAAAGGTAGTTTGTGCAAGATTACATACTTCATTATGTTGCAAAGAGGATGAACAAGTTCCATAGATGTCATACCAAATATCAAATCCTAAAGGATTCAAATAAGATCTCATATTCATTAATGGAAACATATCACCTTGATTCTTAGAACACTCCATAGTTGTGCTTCAGAAGATCTCCTTCAAGATGTCAAGCTCCTCTAGAAAGGCCTGCTCTGATACCAATTGTTAGAAGCACAATGGACTGAGAGGGGGGATGAATCAGTCCTTATAAAAACTTCAAATTATATTTCAGATCTGAAACTCAAAATACCATAAGTATTCAATCACAATAACCACTTATTCAACTTTTAATGTGTGCACACCATAAACCATCAATAAAGCATGTAACCATGAAAGAAAAGAAACACCATAAGAACACAATATATAAGTGGGAAACCCTCAAGGGGAATAAAACCCACTGAAAACACAATCTTATATTGATATGTTTCTGAATTTAGTGAGGCACCAACCCCACAAGGAGCACCAACCCCTAGTTTAGTAGAGCACCAACCCTACAAGGAGCACCAACCCCTAATTTTGTGAAGCACCAACTCCACAAGGAGGCTACAACCCCCCAAGATGATCAAGCACCCACTCAACCACCTTATTATGATGTGTATATATCTAATTTTTTTCTTCCACAACTGATGGAGATCCAATATTCAGCTCGCACTTCTTCACTCAAACCCTAGGTGATCACACTTCACAAAACAAGCTCTTCAAACCCTCTAAAAATCATCAAACTCTTGCTCTCATGTCCTCTAATTTTTCTCAACCTATAACACACTTGAATCAGCCTCAAATCATTCTCAAACACCTGCAATCACACTTCACCTAGGTCGCTCCACATGCACACACTCAACTAGTTCCAAAAGCACCCAAAAACATGCTTTTATATGCTTCTCCACATTTCAAACTTAGGCACAACCTTTTCCCTCCATTTTTTCAACCCATACATCAAGGAAAAATTTAAAATTTTAAATAAAATAGTCACAAGTGACCCAATTAGGTCATCCTAGCTAAAACCCTCATTACATGTGCCAAAAATGGCTCAAAACCCCATTGGCACAATCTTAAAATTTCCCGAACATTAGCTCCATAATTTTTCATGACCAAAAACCCTTACATATGAATAAAATATCATAAAAATTTCATACATGGTCACAATTAATATCAACCAATCAAATTATTTCATTTACTGGGCCCAGTTCCCTTTACAATTCTCAAAACAGTTGTTTCCTGCACCCTTCAACACCCTGGAAACTTCATCTGATCACCAAATCACTTATAATCAACCAAAACATTCCATGTGACCACTAAAAATAAATTTAATAACCTTTATAACACTTATAAGAAATGTATAAGTCATGAAACATCCTTCACTTCAAACCACAACAACATTTTCCTTCACCAAATCAACCTGCCAAAAAATTATTTCCAAAGGTTAGCTCATAAAATAATTTATACATACATTCAATACCTAAAAATGGATTCATTGGATGAAAAATTAATCCCTATTCACATTCCAGGTGATAGGAAGCATCACCCAATCCATCTCATGCTTCAAACAACATCAAACTTTCACCAAAATAGATGTTGTCTTGAACTGCCAAAAATATTCTTGCTCAAATAATGACCTGGAAACCCTATCAAATGACCTCATCATGAGGAAATAAATATATAAATGGAAATATATCTGAATATAATTTCCAACACAACTTTAATCATCTCAAAACTCCACCTGTAGCTCAAGTTATGCTCATTTTACTGGACCCTGCTATTTGAGACCCCAAAACTGCCCTTTGACCAGTCAACCTGTTTGGACCTCAAAACATCATGAAAATTAATGAAATTTCCTAAACCTCCATGTAAATCAATAAAAACTCCCAATAATCATGCACCATCAATTTTTCATGCTACTCCTTTGGACCATCTTGTCCTAAAACCTTCTTCTTCAGAAACTGCTATTTTTAGGTGGGGCCCACTCATCACCATGACCTCAACCATACATTTATGGAAATATTGAGGAGTCCTATACAACATAAAATCATCACATTTTATGAATCAATCAAAACTAGGTCACAATACTTCACTTTCTGCAACTGCTCCTAGCTAGGGTTTAACTAGGGTTTTAGACCTCTTTACCTTCTTAACATTCGTTCATAAAAATGTGACTATAAAATGACCTCATTATTTTTTTGAAACCTTATAAAATCACCTTATAATCATCCCTGAAATCCACAAGGTCCCATGCAAATCACACTATTCACAATGAGCATCAGAAGTTGCACTTCGAGCTGGAAATACACTTGATTTAGACCTTGTCTCACAAAATCAGTCATATCTTGCAAAATACACATCATGGGAACCTGAAATTTTTTTTAGAGAATATGACTCATCCCTATAACATATCCAATCATCATAATGTCAATTCCATACCTCAATCTCTCCATTCACTAAGACTTACCTATGCTTGCATGTTAGATCCTCACTGTAGAAGCTAGGGTCAACTGAAATAATGCAATAACTGAACAAGAAACCTTTAAAAATGACCCAAACATACCTCATATTCCATGATACACCTGATTTCATGCTTCCATGAGCTCATATATCTCCAAACCACATTGTCACACCTCCAAGCTGTCATACCTGCTCCCAATGAGCACCTTTAACCAAGTGAACCACTTGTACCTGTACCATGCCACTATTGTGAGTGCTCAAGCACCCTCAAAACATGCTATAAATCATGTCAACATTCTTCCCAAGCATCCAAGAAGCTCATACTATCAAGCTACACCTCCTAGGCACCTGTATAGGCTTGCTAGAGCAAGCACACCTCACTGAATCCCATTGTAGCAGCTGATATACATCTGAACCAGTATGTTAGCACCATATACAACATCATGAAATCATCATACAAAATTCAATTTTTCATTAATTTGGTTTTGCATCAATGACAACACCTATTATTCTAGGTACAAAGTGGTCGGTGAGAACAAGTTCCTCATGCTCATGAGTTCTCCGCATTACATTTTGGGCCGCAAGGAATTTTTTTTTTGTGGCTAAGGGGCTAGTGTTGTGTGGGTTTAGGCAAAAAGGCCCTGGGTTGTACACGTTCTTTTGGGCCCCCAATTCCTCGAATACCTGAAATCACCACAAGTTAAAAGGAGTGGGGGGAAAACAATTAAGTGTGGGCAAGAGGTATTTTGTGGGCCCGTAAGGTTGAGGTGTCCTTATTTCCTTCGGGACCTCAGTACCCCACAAAATTGAAATTTACACAAATTGAAAGGTAGAGAGTTATAAGCAGAGTTAAAGAAGAGATCAACATGCTCATGACCAAGCTCATGGTGAGTTAGGAGTAATGTGGGGTTTTGGTTTGATCAAGGTATGTGTAAGAAATATCAGATCTCTGAGTCAAGGCATCTCGAACACATGCAAAGTAATGAATTAAAAAACCCCCAAGATTCCACAATACAGGAAAAATGAAAAGGAGTAGCTTGGGTTTACGACTCGCTCTAGCTAAATTCATGGGGGGTCAAAAGCCCACAAAGCAGGACCAAGGTGAGTAAATCGGGAAAGCGTCACCGGGTAGCTAGTAAGTAATGGCCTCCCCAAACCCTGAGCATAGTTTCTAAGAAAGACCCAAAAGTGAAGGAGATGGAGAGTGTAGTGTAGAAATATGACTTGGAAAAACTAAAAGTAATGGAGTCCCAAAAACCTGATTCAAGAAAAGAAACTCCAAAGGCCCGTAAGGCATTGTAAGGAGAATTAAGTGGGGCTTGAGCTTATGCTTGTTATGAAGCAAAGGAGTCACAAAAACCTTCAAGTCATGTCTTCTCAGAATCCCACAAATAAAAGGATATCAAACAGAGTGTTGTGAGGATTGAGCTCGATAGAGCTGGGAAGTAAAGCTAGCTCAAAAACCTGAGCTAAGTCACCTCAGAAACCGACATAGTCATAACTTTTGACTAAAAACTCCATTTTTCACAAAATTGGACTTTTTCGAATTGATTCTTCATTCTCTTCATCATGGAACCTGAAAATAAGGTTTTAGGGGGTAGAAATGGGTATAAAATGAGAAAAACATGGGAATAGTACATTTCCTTGAGCTTGAGGCAAAAACCCAGTCAAGTGTCAATCATCCTTTGTTAGTAATCAATTTTGAGCTTCTATAAGGACTGAGACCATTAAAAATGAACTTGAGAATTCTCTCTCTCTCTCTCTCTCTCTCTCTTTCTCTCTTCTCTCTAGGATTAATAAATGTAAGTGCTAAGGCACATTTTTAGGGGGAATGTTCATGTAATGGAACTCTGTCAAAATTGTTCCAGAGCAGTGTTGAGTTGCAAGCCTCTGATCTGAATTATATGGAAGAAGATCCGTTGCCTTATTTTACAATTGTAATGAATTGTGCATCCATTTAATCAATAAATCCATGTTTTGTGGCTATTCTCTTCCCTAGTTGTGTTTTATTGCATTTTCCTTTCCTTTCATTGCATATTCTAGGTTTTTGTGCATTCTATGTTCTTCTTGTAGGTTCAAATCTGTTGTGCTCCATGGAAATGACGTTGAAAAATGTAGTTAGGGACTATGTCACTTATGTCTGACCTCTCTCTTTCCCATTCTTCATCTTCATTTTCACTCATCTGGATGTTTTCCCATACCTTTTCTTGGTGCAATCACCTTTGTAGCTTAGGATTTCCATTTTCATGCAATCTCTCTCTCTCTCTCTCTCTCTCTCTCTCTCTCTCTCTCTCTCTCTCTCTCTCTCTCTCTCTCTCTAGTCCCTTGGAAAATTAGGATAGAAGTAGATAGAAGAATTTCCCTTCTAGGAGTAGTTTAGCATTAAGATAAGGTAGAGGAAGTTGGCCTTCTCTAGAGGTTTTTCTTAGTTAGTAGTCCCACAACTAAGAGACAATCACATGTTACCCAAGAACATTGGTTGCTCATTCACAGATTCATGATCAAAACCAGAGGGTGTTGTTTTTTGGTGATAACAGTTTCTGGAACACCCAGTGGGACAAGATTTGAAGGCTTTATACTTCACAGGTGTGCATCCAAGTTATTTTAGAGGGGGTTCCATTACCCTCCCTTGTGTGCAAATTTCATTTCACTGAGTTTGATGTGTCCTTGGTGAGATCTCAACCTTTGGAGGCATGTTTCAATCACATCTGAAACTCCAACTTGATCCAAACAACCCATTCTCTTATTCATCAAACCTTTCCCCTTTATTTTCTTTTCCATTTCCATTGTGAAGTTTCCATACCTTTCCATTTTATTTCATTCATGAAGTTTGCAATCATGACTTCATTCCCTTCTCACTGGAATTCCCATTTTCATTTGCACATGTCATTCAAACCCACTCCAACCTTGAAAAATCCATCTTCAAGCTATGTAGTACAACACACCTCTAGAATAAGCACATTATGATCATCAAAATCATTTGCATATTCCCATGTGAGCTAAATTAAAATCATTTTGGTCATTCACCAAACTATGGAGTTGTTCAAGAGTAGGAGTATGCAAATTTTGGAGGTTTCATTCTACACCTGGAGATGAAGATTTTGAAGGTAGAATTCAAATAATGGAGTAGATATTTTAAGATGCAAATGGATAAATAAAAATATTGCATGCTAAACAAAGACAAGGCATGAACAGCCTATCCATGGGGAGATCCTCAGATATTTCTCAAAACCCACAAAAAAGGCTTGAGGTGAATGAGTGAGTCTCTCAAGTTCAAATGGCTGGTTTCATTTCTTCATTGCAAGTTACATTAAGATTGATAAAAGTTGCAAGTGGGTTAGATGAACCCTATAAATGGTGTTAGGAATCCCTAATGGGGAATCCTTACACTACCATGTCATAGCCCTCCCATTCCTCTTTATCCCCAACCTACACAATCCATCCTAAGTTTCATATCCCTAGCTTTCTACGTGCTGCGCCCATTGAGGGTTCCATTTCTCCATCTTCTACCCTTTCATCACACCTTCATTTCTCTACCCCTTTTCCTTCCAAACATAAATCCCCTCCAAAAGAAAGTGAAAAACCTTCCCCTTCACCACAAGAATTGAAAAAATTAGTTGAGATCCAACCCAAACCTCCTCTTGCATTCCCAAATCCATTTTGGGAGGAATAAAATTAAAAAATCAGTCAAGGAGTAAACAATTGAGGAACCCAGCAGAGAAGAACTTGAAAAAAAATTTAAAGGATGGGCTGCAAAGTTTGATTCAAATCAAATTCCACTTTGAATAATCCTTCAACAAAGGTTGAGATTGAAGAATAAAAGGTGGAAGATGTTTTTGTTAATGAGCAAGCACAACAATAAGATGATCATCAATCCTTGTGTTCTGAGTGTAGTGTACATGATGGCACCATATTCATGTAGGCCACTATTTTAAATCCATAGGAATCAGAAAAGGAAGAGATAAATAAGATTAAGATGTCTTCAATGAATGAAGAGATCATCCAGGGAGGTTTTTAAGATCTTTCACTTTTGTTAAGGTTGAAATTTCCACCAAGAACATTCCACCTCATCCATTGCATGAGGATCTTCATGCCATGGAGGAAATGAAAGTTTGATTTATCAAAGGTTTGTGCTAAAGAGCAGGAGAATGAGAACTTTTAGAAAGATTCCTATTCTTATTCCAAAAATCAGTCCTTCATGAAGAATATGAATTTTGGATGAGTTTGATCTTTCAAATTTCATGTTTGAGTAGGAGAACAATGGTGAACTATTACAAAGTTAGAAAATCATGGATAAGGTAGTTTTGAACTTAAAGAGTTGGTTTTTGTTGAAGCATCACAAGGATTCAATCATTACAACTAGCTCTATTTAAGAAATTCTATAGGAAGACTCCATTCATGGATGTTAGTTTCATAGAAATGGGAATATTTAGAGGATTGATAATGTGTCCAAATTCAAATATTTGGCTTCTTTGGAGCCAAGGAAGGAGTTGCAACCATGTCAAATTAGTCATTCAAAGAATGAGGAAGAGCTTCAAAGTTCCAAGGATTCAGCTACAATGCATCTCAAATACAAATGCAGAGCAACTAAAAGAGGTATTGCTTTTGTTTCCAGTTGATATCTTGGTGAAATGGGTGGAAAATTAGATTATATTCAATTTTTCACTCTCATTAATTGACCATGTTCAGTGTTCAAATCAGTTGCATGATCTCAATTTCATGAGGAAGGGAAGCTACTTTCCCTGCAACCAGTTGTAGGATTTGTTTGGGTTTCCTTTTCCTCTGTTAGATAGAGTAGAACTGTAGGTAGTTTTGTTTTGTTATCCTAAGTGCTTGTGCAAACTCTTCATGTTACACTTTGGGAGTACATGTATGTATTTTCATGTTTGTATATAGTTTTTTTTTTCATTGCCTTGCACAAGTTCATTTTATATGCCAATCAGCTAAGTTGAGAAAAGGATTCCCAAGCTTCATCTAGAGTCATGAGATCATTTCAGTCCATTTGGGAATCAGTTTTCATGAAGGACTTTGAGTAGATATGTTCAAGAAGAAGGTGTTTGGGACAAATTTGCAAGTGCATCCATACTCATTTACAAATCATTAGCATGTGTTCTAGAACTTCTGCAATACATCATCCTTTCCAAGAAATCACATTCAGTTCTTCATACTTGGTAGAAATCAGATTTTGGGACAGCTTCAAATATTCATCCTTTGTCTCAATAGATCACTTACAGAGGAAAGAAGGTGAAATTTAGATTCAGATAAAATTTCCCACTCACATAAAACTTCAACTCTAGAAAATTTCTTATGATTTAAATGGTCAATTCAAGAAATGAAAAATCAGCTTCAAGTTCAGTTAAGTGATTTGAGTGGTCTCAAGGGTTTGTTCTTCAGCTCCATATCAGTTTTTAGTTTATCAAGTAGACTCCATGCCCATTGGATGCTCCTAGGCCACTGATATTTCAATCTAGCAAGCATATTACCCCTGGAGGTCACCAAATTGTTATCCATCCCCCCCTTGGAAAAATGGTCAACTTGAGAAAATTGGACTTGGGCAGTTTCATGGGATCTTGGTGGAGAATCTGAAGATTTCAAGTATTTTTCCATGATTTGGACACTTACAGTTTATTTTGAGGACTTAGAACCATTTGGAAACATCCCCCTTCTCTCTAGACTTCAGATCTTGCACTTAGCTAAAATTTGGGTAAAAATGATAAAATTGAAAAAACTGGCTTTAGGACACTTCTTCTCACTCCTTTCCTAACTCCTTAGTCCAAGAAAATCTAAAAAAATTAGAAAAAATTGAGGAAAAAATGGAAAAAGAAGAAATTGATGTTAATGCAGTCATTTTGGCTTTGGAGGTATCAAGGAACAAGTTCTTAGGGCCTCAAGTTCTCCAAAAGACCCAAAATTGCAAAATTTAAAGGATTTTAGGGATTTAGTGTAATGTTTGATGTATGTTTCTTTCTCCGCACTTCTTTTCTCTGAAACTAAGGAGGTACTTATGCAGAACAATGAGTTACCAAGGTGGTTGTAAAAGGCCCGTGTTCCCCACATTCCCTTTTGGGATGAAAAGTGAAGAAATTGGCTAAGGGCAGAAAGTGTTACATGTCTATTAGTTGAATGCACTAAAAAGGAGTAAACTAACTTCACTTGCAGGGTTCCCCAGTAGTGAATTAGTCAAAAAACTCTGCAAAAAGAAGAGAGTGAAAGTAGTTAAGTTTATTGTGGGGATATGTGAGGCCGAGGAGGCCCTATTACTACAAATCTCAATTCCTAACCCCCAAAGACCAAAAGGGAGTAGCAGTTCCTGAAAAACCCGAAGAGAGCAAGTGAGTAGAGCTCGGGCAAAAAAGGGAAGTAAAGTGGAAATGTGTCAGGGAATATGCTACGAAGTAGTGTAGAGTTCAAAAACTTGTAATTAAAGGCACCCCAAACCCCTAGAAAGGACCAAGGCAATGAAGAGTAAAACCCCAAACCCCAACTTTTTAGAGTAAAGCTCACTCACAAAGAGCATGAAAAACCCATGGGAAAAGTTTGAGGTGATCATGCTGAGAAGCAAAGGCACCCAGAAACCCCAAAAATTATGGGAATGGAAAGTGGAGCAATGGGAAAAAAATGTTGCCAAGACTATGAAGCAAAGTGAAGTAAGAGAAGCTCCTGAAACCCCAAAACCAAAGGAGGAGAGAGTGTTAGTAATGTGGAGCTTTACGACTTGACAAAAACTGCCAAAAGTAATGAAGGCCTGAACTAGTCAAGTAAATTCATCTCAAATCTCGGAAAGAAAGGAAAATGAAAGTCTAAGCAGGAAAATCTTTGACCCAACACTCTCAAAGAAGTGAGTAATTTGTCTCAAAAATCCAAAACAGTAAAAATTCGAAATCTTTTAAATGTGTATCCTGACTAATGAAATTGAAGAATCTTGGGAAGGTAAAGCTTTCAGGAATGAAAAGAAGCAAAGCTACCCAAAAACCCACACAGCCATAACTTTTGACTCAAAACTCCATTTTCCACAAAATTAGAACTTTTTGGAATCATTTTTCACGCTCTATATCATGAAACCTAGAAAATCATATTTTAGAAGGGAATAAATGGGTAAAAATGAGGAAAAAATGGGAATAACACATTTCCTTGAGCTCCAAGAAAAAACCCAACCAAGTGTCAATCATCCTTTGCTGGTAATCATTTTTGAGCTTCTAGAAGGGTTGGGACCACTGAAAAATGAGATATGGAATTCTCTCTCTCTTCTCTCTGGGATCAATAAATGTAAGTGCTAAGGCACATTTTTAGGGGGGGATGTTCATGTAATGGAACTCTATCAAAATTGTTCTAGAGAAGTGTTGAGTTCCAGGCCTCTGGTCAAATTATTCTGGAATAAAATCCTTGCCTTTCTTTTGTAATTGTAATGAATTGTGCATCCATTTAATCAATAAATCCATGTTTTATGGCTATTCTCTTCCCTAACTGTATGTTTTATTGCATTTTCCTTTCCTTTCATTGCATATTCCAGGTTTTTGTGCATTCTATGTTCTTCTTGCAGGTTCATATTTGTTGTGCTCCATGGAAATGATGTTGACAAATGTAGTTAGGGACTATGTCACTTGTGTCTGACCTCTCTCTTTCCCATTCTTCATCTCATTTTCACTCATCTAGATGTTTTCCCATTCCTTTCTTGGTGCAATCACCTTTGTAGCTTAGGATTTCCATTTTCATGCAATCTCTCTCTCTCTCTCTCTCTCCTTGGAAGCTTAGGATAGAAGTAGATAGTAGAATTTCCCTTCTAGGAGTAGTTTAGCATTAGGAATAGGTAGAGGAAGCCATCCTTCTCTAGAGGTTTGTCTTAGTTAGTAGTCCCATAACTGAGAGACAATCCCATGTTACCCAAAAACATTGGTTGCTCATTCATAGATTCATGATCAAAACGTTCTTTAATTGAAATCCTCATTATGGTTTGAGTTAAGGATACATCTCAGAATATATACAAATGCACACATATATGTATATATGTACATGTGCATATATATATATATATATATATATATATATATATATATATAATTTTATTTAACATGTAAAAGAGTAAACACATTGTATATATATATATATATATATATATATATATATATGTATGTATATTTCATGGTCGAGGGGGAAATGGGTTTGGTAGAGGTCGAATGGTCTGAGAAAAAAAATGCATTCACAGGATGCGAGTCACATAGGGTTATAGGGGCAATAATAGATATGTAAATACATATGAAAAACCCAAGGGATGGAGGTCATAACCTGTTTCAAGGGGTAGGTTATAGGAGAGGACACGAATAATGTAATAACATGCCTTGACCATAAGAGAGGATTCAAAACTTACTTTTATATACTTATATATGTATATATAGATTCATTTCTATCACAATGTAAACCCTAATATGAACCACCACCAATTTCCATAATTTTAATTTGCTAATTTAAACAAGGCCATATATATGTATATTTATAAATATGTAACTATTACACACACACACACACACACACACACACACACACGCCAAAATTTGTAGTTATAAGAAGACTATCAAAGTATTTTTTCCAACGTCTATCATCCGGAGTTGACCTCACTTACAATGTTGGTCATCCAGAGCTCATAGTAGCAGTATATTTCATGGATTATCGCTTAGAATGTTTACTCATCTGGAGTCAGGCTACATAGTAAATTGTTCCTCATCTGGAGCTTGTAGTATATTTGGTCTAGAGATCGTAGTAGTTAATGGTCCAGAGCTCATAGTATTTTTGGTACGGAGGTAATGGTATGATTGGCTATGAATGGTCCTAAGTCTCAAAGTCTGAAGCCACAATTATTTTGTTTGAGCTAACCCATAGTGCAATGCTTGTCATCCAGAGCTAGAAGTATAAATGGTCTAGAGCTTGGAGGAGTTATGAATGATTGTACATTCAGAGCTACATGTAGAAGTATGATTAGGGAAAAAGGCCTTGGAGCTTGGTCGATCCATCTATTTTTTTGACTAGATATCTTGAAGGTCATTATGTTTAGTTTTTGTCTCAAATAAGTAACTATTCAAGGAAAATATTTGGTCATTGTAATGGTATCTCTGGAATTTCAGAAATAGATTAATCTTTTTGAAGACTATGCAGAAGAATTCCAAGGTGTGAATAGATAAGTTTTTGTCTTGACCCTAATTGTCAAGGCCAAAATCCCTTATCGTTTGGCAAATGATCCCCTGTTTGCATTTATTTCAGGATGAACCATGGAGTCGACCTACATCTATATCTATGATCAACCTATTTTTGAGACCATCCTTTAGGTTGGTATTGACATTTAACTTATAGGCCGACTCATGATTAGCTAAAGAATAATAGATCAAGAGAGTATATAACTCAAGACATAGCAGTTAAAAATGGAAAGGGTTGATTGAGAGAAAACCATGAATTGTGAGCGAAAAGGAAGTGAATAAGTGGAGTGTGAGGAGTCAAGTGTGGAAGTGGAAAGACATAATGAATACATATTTTGAGTCTCAAAATATATTTTTGAGTATAGAGAAATAATGAATTTAAGGCTTGAACAGGAGGAAGAGAAAACTGTGTAGCAGAGAGAAAATGGTGATGTTCATGAAGAGAAAGGAGTGAAAGTCAAAGGTAGAGCATGAAATAATTGTGGGAGAGAGTGAAGTATGTGAAGAGGTGATGAAAGAAAAATATTGTAAGGTGTGAAACAAGTTTTTGCAAGTGAAACAGAGTGGAGTTTGAGTGGATAAAAAATATATCTAGTTATATTTGAATAATAGAGTAAAAGAAAAGATAAAGAGATTTAGGAACAATTCCTGAAGAATGGAGAAGGAAGAGTAGAAATATAAAGTAATATGAGTTGATTAATTGGATGAGTAGGTGCTCAACATTAGGGATTGGTCTCCAGTGAGTTGGTGCTCATGAATTGGCTATTGTGCTCTGGCTTGGCATTAGTGATTATTATCTCCAGTGAACTGGTGCTCATGACATTGGGTTGGTGTACTTAATTGGCATTAGGGATTGGTGTCTCCAGTAGGTTGGTACCTATACACAACTGTAAAAGAATTAATTTTGTGACTGGATTTAGACAATAGATCCGAGTAGTCCTTCTATGTGGTTTTCTCCCAGAAGGGTTTCCACATAAATCCTGTGTTTCGTAATTTTTGGATATTATATGGATGTTTTTGTTGTGGATGTTAAAGTTTTAAATAATTAAAATATTGTATAATACTGATTCACCCCCTCTCAGTATTAGTGTGTTCCCTTCAATTGGTATCAGAGTGAGTTACCTAAATAATAGTTTAACAACTAGAAGGTATATATCAAAAGCAAACATGATAGGTCAAGAAGGTTTCTCCTAGAATAGAGCTCCATTGTTTGATGGAACTAACTTACGGTTTTTTGGAGTATAAATATGCACACCTATTTAATGGATCTTGGTTTTGATATTTGGTATTTAGTTATGAATGGGTATGATTCTCCAACAACTCCTCCAACATATCAAGATGGAAAGAAGGCAAGTGAAAGCAATGTAAAAGTCTATAAATGCAACACTGTGTGGTTTTTCTAAATTTGAATTTGTTCAAGTGTATTGCATTGAATTTCATTCCAAGGAAATATGGGATAAAATTAAGAAACGTATATGGAGGAGATTATAAAGTAAATAAATTAAAACTCCAAATACATAGGATTCAATTTGAGGGTTTGAAAATGAAGGGTGATGAAAACATTGCATACTATTTTCTTCACGGGGATGAAATTTGTCAACACTATTAGAGGGATTGGAGAGGAAATTAAATATGAGATTATTGTGAATTTTTTTCTAAGATATCTTCATTTAATGTTTGACACCAAATTTTCTACCATTGAAGAAATGAAGGAATTAAGCACCCTAACAATGGATGAGATGCATGAGATTATCATGGCATATGAGATGAGAAATGAAAAGGATAAATCATCCAAGTTTAAGGTAGCCTTGAAAGCATCAAAAAAGTTGAAGAAAAAAATCCCAAACAACATGACTTCTCCAAAAATGAGTTAAACAAGGAAAAATCTCATTTTTTCATGAAAGGTGTATAAAGGATCGGGAAAATACAAAGGTAAGTTACCCTTAAAATGTGTTAATTATGGTAAAGTAGGGGATTATGCTGCTAAATGTCCATATATAGAAAGTGAGAATAGTGATAATGAATAATATCATACTGATGAAATAAGGAAACAATTATTATCAGTATAAGAAGAACTATAAGCAAGGAAAATATGAAAAAAGAAAGAACTTATATAAGAACAAGAAAAATCCCTCTACGAAGGAGGAAAGTAGTTCATCCTAAGAAAATGAAGAAAGAAAAATTTTCAGTGACAAAGAAGAATCATTGTTCATGGAAATAGAGATAAAATAATGTGAAGAAGAGATGGTTTTAAAAGATGAAGAAGATGTTGAAGTTGAAGGTGAAGTAAATCTTGAAGAAGAGCTCATTTGTGCCCTAGATGAGATCAAAATACTAAAGAAGAAAATTGTGAAACAAAAACAAAAATTTCAGAAATTTGAAGAAGAATACAGTGCCTCAAAATCAAATTTGACACAAGATATTGAATAATATAATAAGATCATAATTGGCCTGAAGGTTCAACTTGAATAGATGAAGAAAATAAATGAGGATGTGAGAACCCAGCTGAAACAAAAAGAAGAAAATTGTGAGAATCTTGAATTTAAAATTATTTCCTTAAGAAAGGACCTTGAGAAAAAAACTACTAAGTTGAACATATGTCTCAAGTTTGAAAATAGCACTGAGATGCTGGATGATAAGCTTAGTTGTCAAAGGTCATCATTCAACAAAACTGGTCTAGGTTATGAAGAAAATCATAAGTCTACTAAATTTGATTCCAAAGAGCCACCAAAGGTGTCAAATGTAGACAAGCCAAAAAATATAAAGTAGATGCTCTTAGTAATAACTGACAAGCAATCCATAAGAAAGTCATTCTAGTGTTCACATGATTAAATATAGTTGAGAACTTAAAGGGGGTGGATAAACAAATCAAGGTTTTACTTGAGAAGGACATGACTAGATCCCAACCAATGCTTAATGACACTCATATACTAAAATTTGAGCATGGAGGCATTTAGATTTTAAAACTCATAATGAGAAGTGGATTTACATGGTCATTAAAATGCAAATGAAGTCCTTAGGGAGTCAAAAGAATTATTACTATTTTTAATCCTTCTAATGGATTTGAGGCATGTGAAGGATTATGGCAATAATTGTGAGGGGGGAAAAGGTTTATTAGATTATGGAAAAAAGGAGGAATAGGAATTTCGAACACTATTCAACTCTACAACTTTGGAGTAGAGTTGGCACATACATTCTTATAACCTTAAGGATGGGAGGAGACCTGGTAAGAACAAAGCTAGATATGATGATTGAAATCACATAATGAAGCTAAATTAGTTAATTGAAGTGGGTACTATGGCTTCACATCTTCAAAAAAGTTAGAGGACGTACATGAGAATAATTAAGTATGGAGGTGCTATGGAAAGTTGTGGAATAATGCTACTAAAGGATATCTTTTAAGGGGATTTTCCTTCGCAATCACTCATAAGCTAATTGCCAAGGTCACTATCTACCGATGGAGGGGAGAATGATTTTCAAGCCTAAATCTAACCGCAGTATGGAAATCGACAGTTTCTTCATCGACAAGAAAACCCTTAAACAACATTTTGCTGGTTTTGATAGGGAATATCTACCTCTTCCATTTGATGAAATTTATCTTCTATTGATGCAATATGTGACACTTGAGGGTTGGTTTGGAAGTAGAAGGTTTTCCCATCAATTTCCCAATTTGTTACCACATCAGCTCCAAGAAATCTATAGAGACATTCCTAATTTTTTGTTTAGATCCCTATCTAAATCAATTTACTAAGTGCAAAAGGGGACTTTCATAGTCCCTCTCCATCAAGCCATTATCAAATCCCTAGTTCACACAAGGATACCAAATGTTAGCAGGGATGAGGAAATTTCTAGACCCAAGGACTTTGTGAAAGTCTAGGATCTATCTTAGAGGTTAGGATGACTTTCTAGAATGAACATAGGTCTAAAATCAAATCTAGAGAGAAGGGTGAAAGGAAGGAATATGTGGGTCTTGACCAAAAGGATGGTAAAAGGTATCCTAAAGTTGGGGAGAAAGATCGGATGGAAGGTGCTGAGGATAGAAATATTGATAAAGGAAATGAAAACCAAGATAAGAATGCAAAATTTGAATTGGAAGACTTAAGAAATTGGGAGAGACCTCTCCAATATGCCAAAATATAGACAAGGAAATGGAAAATCATACCCAGCATACTGAGGAAGGCATTGACAATCTCAATTTTCTTAAAGTGGATCAAAGGGATCTATTTGCAACACATAAAGGAGTGGTAAAAGCTAACACTTTCAAGAATGAATTTGAAAGTTTCAAACTTGATACTGATATTAAAAAACACATGATTATTATGGTTTCTAAGTTACTAAGAGAGGTCAAGGAGAGAGTGGATAAAATCACGTCTTTGGTGGTCAATGATCAACAAGAAACTGTTAACAAGAGGTGTGATAACATGGAAAAAGAACTTCTAAGCATAAAGGACACTATGATTCAAATTAAAATCCTCCATATCCTTAATATTAAAACCAAAATTTCTCACCTAAAAATGATGGCTGAGTTGTTTAATGTGAAGAAAAAATCCAAGTAATTGGAAAAGGATGAAATTGTCCCCAAGAAAGAGATGATTAAACCAAACTATGAGATGTGGAGAATAACCATAAAAGGTTTGGTAAAAAATCCAACTATCAAACAACATGCACACTATGGATGACTATGTAAAGGATTCACTTAATGCATTAGTTATGGTTATTACCCAAAAATCATTACTATGTGTCACGCTATAATTCCTAACATTCCCCCCATTAGTTGGTTGAACATGGGAAGAAATGCACATTTGAATAAATGGAAACAAAATTAGTATGTCATGCCACATTGCTATTTAGGTACTTACTATTACTGTTCGGTTTGGGATTCAATGGGTATATCACATGACCAATCCGATTCACAATCAGTGAATCCCATACCATTTGTATGGGGTAGGGTCACTCTTCCACCAATTCACCTACTGATAGCATGAAAATCAACAGTATCCCACTTTCATCTTCCAAATGAATGCTCTTTCACCAAGAAGATCGATGTTAGAATGTACCGATAGTACAAAGAATCCTCCTACAGTCAACTTAGGATCAACAAATAAGTTCAACTGCCCTCCTATAGGCAACTATTCTTACATGACCAAAATGCACATCCTCCTCGTTTCAAACTTAACAAGGGAATTGAAATCATGTAGTCACCATTTTATACTCACACAGCACCACACAACTGGAAAAGAGATGCCACCATACCAAAATGTGGCCCCGTCATTGGTGACTTGACGTGAGGCATTCATCGTCCTCCTTCCTCCATTGCCTCCGACTTCCAATGTATGTGTTGCTAACTCAGCCAAATGCGAACATGAAGCACATGTTTTAAATGCCACAACTATGGGCATATAACATGTTTTTGTAGAATTTTTTGTGAAATCCCTTTAATTAAGAATGAGAAAACTATGTATAATCAAAAGGATGAACTAGAAAGATTTTGGAAGAAGAAGCAAGAGCAAGAAAAGAATAAAGAAAAATCTATGCTTGTTCAAACAGTGTTTCATGCAAAAAATGAAGGAAATCGATGGTTTATTGATAGTTGCTTCTCAAGCCACATGACTGGAGACAATATTAAGTTTCTCACCTTGAAATAAGTTGATGGAGGAAATGTGAAGTTTGGAGACAATGCTACAACAATAATTTCAGGTAAAGGAACTATTAGCCTTAACAATGGTAAATCAAAAACTGATAATGTCTTGTATGTTGAAGGATTGAAGCATAATATTTTGAGTGTGAGAAAAAAGAGTGATCAATAGTATACTATCACATTTTATGTTAATGGATGTGAGATCAGAAAGGAAAAAATAGGAAAGGTAGTTGACTTATGCTTGTAGGACAACTAATAATCTTTATATTATTAGTGAGATTAAAGGATAAAAAATGCTACATGGGGGAAGTATATGATAGTTGGTTATGGTATAGAAGAATGGACCATGTGAAATTTGATAATTTAGTAAAAGTTAGTTCCAAGCAAGTTGTTAGAGACATGCCAAAGATCACTAAACCAATAAACACTCTTTACAAGAAATGTTAGCATGGGAAGCAGAAAAGAGTTACATTCAAGACAAAGGAGTACTCAACTACAAGGTTATTAGAACTTGTTTATACTGATCTTGTGTGGGCTTATAAGGACTCAAAGCATGTAAGGTGATACTATATTTCATGTTATTTATTGATGATTATTCTAGAATGACATGGGTTACATTTCTAAAAGAGAAATCTGAAGCATTTGAGAGGTTTAAGGCGTTCAAAGCCTTAGTTGAAAATGAAACTGGTAAGAGAATCAAGTTCCTAAGATTTGGTCGTGGAGGATAATTTACTTCAAATGAGTTTGAAGAATTTTTTGAGAATCATGGAATAAGGATACATTACTCAGTTGTAAGGAATCCTCAATAAAATAGAATTGTAGAGAAAGAATATAATTCAGGAAATAGCAAAAAAATTGCTAAAATATTGTAAGTTGTCTGATATGTTTTGGAGAGAAGTAGTCAACATAATTTACATTTTAAATAGAGGGAAAATTAGAGTAAACAACAAGATACCTATGAATTATGGAAGGGCAGACCAACAACCCTCAAATATTTCAGAGTTGTTTGGAAGCACATGCTATATCAAAAGAGATGATGAAGACTTGGGTAAGTTTGATTCTAGATCTGATGAAGGTATTTTTCTTGGTTACTCTTCAAGAAGCAAGGTGTATAGATGCTACAAATGATAACAACACAAGATTGTTGAAAGTGCAAATGTGAAAGTGGATGATATCAATTATAAAAAGAATAAGACACAAGAAAATGAATATTCAAGGAAAGCAAGTGAAGATGAAGAAGAAGATAAAAAGGAACAAGTTGAAAAAAATGATACAAAAAAACCATCCATATCATTCCAAAGAAACCATTCAGAAAAATAGATTAAAGGTGACAAAAACATTGGAGTACAGAATAGAAGAAGATTGGCAAATGCAGTTGAACATGCAAATATGTCTTTACTATCCAAGATAGAACCTAAGAATTTTACTGAAGCAAGTGAAGACAAGCATTGGATTGGAGAAATGGAAGAAGAGATAGATCAGATTGAGAAGAATGAAATGTGGGAACTTGTCCCAAGACCAAAATATAAAAATGTGATTGGCACCAAGTGGGTTTTTAAGGAACAAGCTGAATGAAGATGGACAAGTTGTAAGAAATAAAGCAAGGTTAGTCTGTAAGGGGTATGCACAAGTTGAAGGTATTTATTTTCTTGAAATATTTTCTCATGTTGCATGTTTAGAAGCCATTAGAATGTTTTTGGCATTTTCTTGTTTTAAAATTTTAAAGTATATCAGATGGATGTTAAATCAACATTTCTAAATGGGAATTTGGAAGAAGAAGTTTATATTAAACAACCAGAAGGATTCATTTTATCATATGATAAGGATTATGTATACAAGCTGAAGAAATATCTTTATGGACTGAAACAAGCCCCCAGAGCCTGGTATTCAAGACTGGACAAGTATCTACAACAACAAGGTTTTAAGAAGGGTATTTTTGATAGCAATATTTACATCAAATATGAAGGTGAGAATTAGCTGATTGTTGTTGTTTATGTTGATGATATCATTTTTGGAGGAAGTAGTGACAAGATGTGTTCAAGATTTTTTGTTTAAATGTAAAAGAGTTTGAAATGTCCATGCTTGGTGAGTTATCTTTATTTCTTGGTTTACAAATTTCTCAATCAGAAAAAGGAATATTTATTTCACAAACTAAGTATGTTAAAGAGATGTTGAAGAAGTTTAGAATGGAATATTGTAAACCAGTTAGTACTCATATGGTCACATTATGTAATTTGGGCAAGGATGATGAGTCTCTTGAAGCAAATCAGACTCTTTATAGATCAATGATTGGAAGTTTATTGTATGTGACAACATCAAGACCAGATGTGATGCAAGCAATAGGTTTAGTAGTACACTTTCAAGATGCTTCAAAAGAGACTCATGTGTAGGTTGTTAAGAGAATATTCAAATATCTGAAAGGCACGTTGGATTATGGCTTGTGGTATTCTAGGGATGAAAAGTTCACTCTGAAAATGTATACAAATGCATATTAAGATGGTTGTATTGATGATAGAAAGAGTATAAGTGGAGGAGCATTATTTTTGGGAAATAGTTTGGTATCTTGGATAAAAAAGAAGAAAGCTTCCATTTATTTATCTATAGAACTGAGGTAGAGTACATTGCAGTGGTGTCATGTTGTACACAAGTTCTATGGATGAAGAAAACATTGAAAGACATCAAGGTAGAGTTTGATTTTCCAATCTCCATATCTTTGTGATAACACTAGTGAAATAAATATATCAAAGAATCTTTTTATGCACTCTAGAACAAAGATCACATTCCCATCAAGTATCATTTCTCGAGAGAACAAGTAGTGGAACAACATGTTAAGCAAGAATATGTTGCCACAAAAAGAATAACAAAATTAAGGCATGGACATTTTCACAAAGCCTCTTCCAAAAGAAACATTTGAATATCTTAAACAAAAATTGGGGGTTTTATCTTTCTCAACTCCAGTCACTAAAGGAGAAGCTTCAACAAAGAGGGAGCTAATCACTACATTATCTTCTAGATCCGTTTATTTATCTATAGTATACATCACAACATTGTCATGTTTCCCAACAAATGATCTCTCTCTTTCGTAGATACAATGGAAACACCTCAGGTCTGTGGGTATACCTATTTTGAGGTGAGTCTCTGGTATCAAGGCCGGTTCCTTATTGGTGTATCCTAAACTGATTTCTGGGAGTTTGAGAGTAAAAGATGACTGTAAAATGATTAAAACTAAGGTGATACACCAAATTTGTATGAGGGCTTTGACTGAGTATATGCACAACTGATTTGGGAAGGATTCTTGATGCACGAACCAATAGTTTTTCTACAGAATATCTAAGGGAAAAACACTTGATTGTACTGAGGGAGAATCACAACAGTACTAATAAGTTAACATGCACATTAAAATTAAGTAGAAAAGACTGAATTTGCAGCAGGGTAAGGTGATTGATCAGGGAATTTGCATTCACAAGATTAATATAAACATACACAAGACTGCAAAATAACTTGGAAAGGCAGAAAATACTTCACACTCAGAGGGAAAAACTGGCAAAATTTTCTTCAGTACTCATATATCCAAAAATCCTCCAGAAGTTCCTCTTTGTGCTTTGCAAAGGCACACAATATATAGCAAAAATAAAATTCACCCTCTCCCTAAAAATAGCCTAAGGCTTGTACTCACCCATGCATCTTATTTTTATCCTTTATTTAATAATAGATAAAGGGAAAAATAGAGCATGCAATTACAAATAGGCATTATTAGCCTTACTTACATTAAAGTCAAACTTGAAGTTGATTGTTCTATTTTAAGAAAATAAGGATGAATAATTTGCTAAAATAAGGTTGCTTGCTAGGCAAGTCTCTTTCCATGAACATGCAACTCTGTCTTCTTCTCTATTTTGTCCTGTTGTGAAGGCATGCAAAATACAACTCCCTGTATGTGAGCAAAATAATTACAATACTTAGCAATATTTGCAAAAATAATTCCTCCTGTGGGGACCACCTGCTATGTGCACATGTTCTGATATTGACATCTCCTTTGGCCATGAGTGGCATCTGCATAATAACCTAGCTCTCACCACCTGTGGTTGAACTTTGTCTTCATTGGGCACTTTTGTGGACTTAGCAATACTATGTTTTAAAATAATTAAGCCCCCCACATGCATAACACCATTATATAGTCTGCCACCTTTGATTATGTCAGCCTTGGCATATTATAATATTCACCTTTTCGGTGATCATGATATATGATTTGGTCGCCCCTTTAAAATTATTTGAAGCATGCACTTGGGTTAGACTTTGAAAGTCATTTGTAATGATTAATTCGGTGGACACGTGGGTTGTCCCCTTCCACGGTGACTCACCCCTTGTGACTTGGTCGGTGGCATCAACTCTGGTCAGGTTAACTATAACCCTTGTGGTTTATTTTGAAATTTTGTGCCTTGTTCTTTGTCGTTGATCTTTGTACCCTGTCTGATCGCAGACCATCGATTTATGACCTGTGGTTAGGGTTTTGGCTGGCATTTAATGTGGGTGGTGGCATACTGACTATGGTTAGCATTGATTGTTGTGATGATTTGAGGACATTGATCTTGTTTCCCTAGTGTTTGATGCTATTAATATCTGACTGTGGTCGAGTTTGAGTTAACCCACTTCTTGGGTTCAGGTAAAGGGAACTTGACCCTAAAGCACATTCATTTGGATTTTTTGGTTGTATGGGTGAAGCCCTGGAAAAATTTCTCCTGACACATTATTTTGTTCTGTTTGAGCTCAGATTTCACTGTATTTGGAGCTCCTTATCTACAAAAGACTCTCTGTCATATCGGGTTTCACGGTTTCTGTGTAGTGGTCGTGCTTTGGTCATTTTCAAGCTTTTCCTGTAAATCCATTTTTCTTTCCACCATGGTTGTTACTTTGAAGCTTGGTCTATTCTGTTTGGTATTTTGTGGTGAAGCCTATGAGATCTGAGTTTGCTTTGTGAGTTGAAAATTTGATATCTCTGTCATTTCTTTCTTTTGATCTGGAATCTGAGATAGCTCTGAGAAATGGTTTCTTGCAATCTGTTCTTTAAGCTTTCTCATTTTAGTTCTTGTACCATTTGTCATGTGGGCCATTATTGTTTCTTTTTTTGAGCGGTTTTCCTTTCCCTTGAAGCTCTGTGGATTCAGTTTTCTTGCAATGGCCTCCATGGTGAGTTTCTGAAGCTTGATCTTCTCTGTTATTCAGATCTCCTCAGTATATTGGCCACCATAGTCATTTATAGGTGAGATAATTTCTCTTGCATACGTACACTTCTGTTTTCTTTTCTTCTTTAAATGTATCACTGAACTCTTGGAAATATTTGTGGGTTCTGTGATTTGTTTCTCCTGATTGACTCCTGAGTTTGAAACTTCACGTGGGCCTATGGACCTCTCACTTCATCATCTGGTTGCTCAAAAGTTCTGACCATTTGATTATCTATGGTGAGTGTGTTCTTCGGCCCAATCTGCATCATGAATTATAGATCTGTATTTTCTGAGTTCTGGGTATCTGTCATGTTACCTGTAAAATCTTGAAGTATTGCTATGTAAATGATCTGTCTTTGAAAAGATGAACTTTGAAAAGAGTGTGATTATGTGTTTGTTGTTATGAAACTTTGATTTACTTTGTACCTTCCTTTGTTTTACTTCGATGAACATATAGTATTTTATTCTTTCTGGATATTCATACTTTAAGCCTCTTCTCTGTATGAGTTCTTTGTGCTAGGACAAGTGTTATCTCATCATTTGTTGAGAATATTGTAGAATATGGTTCTGATTTTATGAAAATATAGTTCTGTACATTACTTCAGGTCCATTCTGAAATCTTTGGCTCATTTTGTATTTTGGAGAATCCATTTGTTACAATTCATTGTTTCATGATCAACTTGATTCTTTGAAATTCTGTAGCACCCTTTGAGAATACTTGCTTTAATCCTTTTCAAACTGAGATCACTTGAACATTGAATTTCTCCATGAGATGAGTGTTTGAAATGCAATTGTTTTCTAAAAATCACATCTATTGAATGCTTGACTGTAACAATATTCTTGACTTTCTGAAAATAATGTATACTGTTTTCTGAAACTATGCATAACATATTATTTCTGGAACTCTGTTTACAACTCCTGCATGTTGGAAAATTCAAGTTTTGTCAAAAATGTAGTTCCATTTTCTTTTGTGCTTCAATGTTGTACTTGAGCTTCACCTGTAGCAATCTATTTGATCTTTGCATAGATAGTTGTACTTCTTTGATATGGCAGCATCTCTGTATTCAAATAGCTATTTGTAACTGCAAATTGCATTCTTTGATCTCTAGCAACTGTCTAAAGTTTATTTGTATCTCATAGTAACTAAAAATTTGAAATTTTATCCCATAGCAACTTTGAATTTATAGTGTTGATTTTTATGGTTATCTTGATCAAACTGAAATTTTTCTGTAGCACTTACTTGAAAATTTTTTTAGTTTAAAAACAACATGAAAAGTTGTTGTCTTACATTCCAAATTTTTTCCAGAATCTTGTCTTCATTCCTTTCAACTTGACTCTCTTTTAGCCAAACATCAGCTTTCAAATTCTAAATTTTTCTTTTGTTACAAGTGCTTCTATTGCTAGTCTCTCTTCTACACTGTAACTTCTTCCATTTCAGAACAGTTATTGGAACTTTGAGTTACATTCTTCCTTTTATTGCATGAACTTATGACTTGTCTATTTTTCTCTTTGGCTGCAACCTGTACCTACACACTTAGGAAAATAGTTAGAAAATAATTAGGCTTTTTGGCCTCTCTTATGTCCATGTTTTCTTCTTTCTTTTCTCTTTCTTCTTTCTGAGTGAATAAAGCATGCATGCAGTTTTCTCTTCAAGTAGAATACATCTCCTGTTAGGAGAAGATTCATATGCACGAAGTAGGATAGTGTAGGAATATGAATTGATCCCTGAGCTCGTAACTGACAGTTAATTCTTTTCTTCTTTTTCAGGTACAATGGCTTCTACAATGAAGATGAAGGAGAAACAAAAGATGGAGATGAAGATGCTTCAATCGAAGAACAGAAACCCCAAGGCAATGATGGGTTCACTCATACTCCTTTTCTTTCTCTTTCATGCATGTGTACCTTTCTTTTCAGTAGTTGTACTTTACTTTTCAGTTACATCCCACGGCTTGTGTGGGAAACATTTGACTCTCCTTGTGAATAAAACATTGAATTTTGAAAATGAGTTGTGTATTTCCTTGTGCATTCTAGATTTTCTGTATGGATTGTATAATGAACTAAACAACTCAGTAACATAATTGAATGTCTTAATCATGAAGGAAAGAACATTGATGAGAACTTGTAACATTCAGTAATGAACTCTGATTTTCTGTAATCTGCATTTCTGTTTGCTGCTTCAAAACTCAGCACTTCACCTAATTTGTAATTTGTCATCTTCATCAAGACAACACAGTTGTCCTTCAGGGCTTTGTGTTCTTTTGCTGAAGATGACATGAAATTGTAGACTATGTGATCTGTTCTTGTTTTGAGACAGCACACATAACTGCAGATTTCATTTAATCTTGTAACTAATTCAGCAGTAACCAATAACATCAAAACTTCCTTAGCTTAGGTATACTTCACCCAAGACTTTTCATCGTAACGACGAAGTTTTGAGTTGCCCATTTTTGCACAAGTGCAAAAATTGTCAACATTTCTGGCGATCCTGTGGGGAAAGCTGCCTGCTAGCTTAAAGACTAGTGCCTTGCTCTTGTCCATTGGGCATGGAGTCTAAGCATGTAACCAAAATTTTCCTTTTCCGAAAGGTCCAACCCTTCCAAAACAAACTAAAGCTGGGAAAGGATCTGGTAAACAGATCACGTGCATGAATGCACTTATTGAATTGAAAAACATTGCAATGTGTAGGAACTGCACTTATTGAAGGGAAATCCTACTCTAACAATCACTGTAAGATTTTCAATAATAGTGTTTGAGAAACATACCATTCACAGGAATGGGAAGTTCCTCTCCATTCAGCTTCGAAAGCTGAAAAAGCATTGTGTTCTTTGCAAGCTGAAATCATGTAAGGACCACTCCAGAGTGTATCAAACTTTGAGTGTCTTCCTGGCTTTGCACGATCAACATCCCACTTTAACACAATATCTCCTTCATTGAAGACTCTGAATTTGGCTTTCTTGTCAAAAGTCTTCTTCATTTGTTTCTGATTTTTCTCCATATTCAAATGGGCTTTATCTCTTAGCTCTTGTAATTCCATTAACTCTACATAACAAACCTGTAATGGTTCATTCTCAAGCAGCTCCATTTGATGCAGCAAATCTAATGCAGGTAACTCAACTGAAATAGGCATTCTTGCTTCTTTTCCATACACAAGTTTGTATGGTGAATTGCCAACTGATCTTTTAGGAGTCACTCTGTCAGCCCAAAGTGTTGAATTCAACATCAGATGTCAAGCTCTTTGATTATCCTTGAGTGTTCTTCTGATGATCCTTAACAGATTCTTGTTAGTACTCTCAGCTAAGCCATTACCTTGTGGGTAATAATTAGATGAAGAACTTAGATATATTCCATGTTTGACAGCCCAATCTGTTATCTTTGCACCAAGGAATGCTAAAGCATTATCTGATATGATAGTTGCTGGAACACCAAATCTGTAAACTATTCCTTCATAAAAGGATAGTATCGAAGCTTCATTAGCATCCTTCAAGGCTATTGCTTCAGTCCATCATGTAAAATAATCTGTAGCAGTTAAGATCCACTTGTGTCCTTGTGATGATGGTGGGTTTATCATGCCAATAAAGTCAAGACCCCACTGCATAAAAGGTTGATCAGCTGAAATAGGCTGCAAGGGCAGCGAAGCTAAACGTTTCTTTTCCAACAAAGAAAGCACATTTTTTACACTTTCTAATCCATTCAAAATAGTCTTTGAATATGCTAGGCCAATAGTAACCAGCTTTCATAATTTTTAAGGCTATAGTACGTGCTGAGAAGTGACCTCCTGCAGGTCCTTCATGGAATTCTGACAGTATTTTCTGAACTTTATCATAATCAACACACCGCAGCAAGATTCCATTTATATCCTTTTTGAATAACACATTATCAATGAAGATATAAGGTACAACTTGTAATCTGAAATACCTTCATTTATTTTTGTCCATACCTTCCAGATAGGTGCCCTGCTGTAGATAATTAACCAAATCAGTCATCCATCTTGATTCCTGAATCTCGTGAGTGAGCTCAGGTTGCTGATTTTCTGGTTGAACCATAATTTCTGATTGTTGATACACAATTTCAGCATGTTGTTTTGAATCATCTGGTTCTGTAGCTTGTTGTTTTTCCATATCAGCAATTAGATGCTCACATAAACCTTTCCCTCGAACTGTCTTAGCAACCTGAATATCAACATCATACTCCATGACCTTTGTTATCCAGTTTTCTCTTTTCTCATTCAATTCCTTATTTAGTAAGAATGCTTTCACACTTGGATGAGAAACAAGAACGTGGATTTTATTGTTCGAAAGCATATACTTGAAATTATTTAGTCCTCTGACTACTGAAAGTACTTTCTTTTCAAGAAATGTGTACCTTGTTTCATAATCATGCAAGCTCTGTCCAAAGAAAGCAATAGGCTGCTCAATATTTTCATCATTGACTTGAGTTAATATAGCTGAGATTGTTTCAGCTCCTGCAAGTGCATACATTGTAAAATCTTTATCAAAATTTGGATTTGCAAGAGTAGGAGCCTGAGAGATAGCTGTTTTGATTGCTTCAAATCCTTCTCTTCCTTCGCTGGTCCAAGAGAAAGTTTTCTCTTTCTTCAGCATAGCTGTGAGTGGTTTAACCAATGCTGCAAAATGTGGAACAAATCTCCTAACAAAGTTGATTTTTCCAAGAAAACTCTTGTAATGCCTTCTTATGATGAGGCAATGATAGCTGTGATATGGCTTCGATCCTGAAAGGATCAATTGCTAAACCCTGCTTAGAAACAATATGACCAAGTAGCTTGCCTTGATGTACTGAAAAGATAGACTTCAGTGGATTCAAAGATATTCCAAATTGCCTGCACAACTGAAAAGTCTTCCTTAAGTGCATTAGATGTTCTTCAGAATCTTTTGAAAATACAGTAACATCATCTAAATAAACCAGGATGCATTTATTTAATAAGCTGTGAAAATCCATGTCCATTGCACGTTGAAACATTGCACCGGCATTTGAAAGACCAAAAGGCATCCTTTTGTAAGCATAAGTACCCCACTTGGTGGTAAAAGTTGTTTTGTATCTATCTTCTTCTCGAACTAAAATCTGATTATATCCACTGTAACCATCTAGAAGAGATAGTCTATCTGAACCTGAGACTGTTCTTAAAATCTGATCCATATTTGGGAGTGGGTAATGATCTTTTAATGAAGCCTTATTAAGATCTCTGAAATCTACACATAGTCTGATTTCACCGTTCTTCTTCCTAACAAGAACAAGATTGGCTACCCAACTTGAATGCTTAACTGGAAAGATAATACCTGATTCAATCAACTTAGATAATTCTTTCCTCATCAGAGGCTCTATTTTGGGATTCACAGGCCTCTGTTTCTGCCTAACAGGTTTAGAATTTGGCTGCAACTCAATTGTATGTTGTGCTAGACTGGGATCAAATCCTTTCAGATCTTGGTATTTCCAAGAAAAACATCCTTAAACTCTTTGCAAAGATTAATAAATGACTGCTTTTCAGTTAAGGAACATACCTTTCCAAGAAATAGCTTTTTCCCTTCATCAACCAAGATCTCTTCGTAATTGTCAGCGTGAGTTGACATTTTAGTCTTGACCTTTCTTAACTGATTATCAGTGCTGAAGATGTCTTCTAATGTGACTAGACCATGAGGTAGTTTATTTGTCTTCAACTGAACAATCTGGTCACCATATAAGTGTTGTAATTTATCCTTGATTAAATGTAGAAAACTCAGCTTCTTACAAAAAACCTACAGATTTGATCATCACTTTCAAAAACTTGCCAATTTGAATCATTACCAGGTACTGAAGGGCCTGACAATTAACTTTATATGAGGCTATATTTTTGTATTTTCAATCTGTTCCAGCACTTCAAAACTAGCCCCAACTGCTGCAAGTCTGTCTGCATGCTTGTTTTCAGCTCTAGGAATAGACTGAATGTTAATAGCATTGAAATCTTCCATTAAGTATGAAACTCTGTGTTTGTAAGACTTCATTAATGGATTCTTACAAACATTGAAATTTTTTACTTGATTAATAACCAACTCAGAGTCACCAAAAATCTGTAGAATGTTGATACCTTTCTTTCTGGCCTAAAGTAAGCCATGAATTAAAGCTTTGTATTCAACTACATTACAAGTACATGAAAATTGGAGATTCAAAGCTGAGAAATACCTCTCATTTGTTGGGGAAGTGAGCATCAGACCTGCTCCCTGTCCCTTCTTGTTCTTAGCTCCATCAAAATGAAGCTTCCAAATCCCTTCTGCTGAATCTTCTATTTTGGACAGCAAGGGAAGTGGTGTATTCTCTTCATGCATACAATACACACCAAACAGGTGTTCTTCAACTTCCTTAAAAGGATCATGAGCATGTTCTTCCACTATTTTTTCATCCATAAACATGTTAGAAACACCATCCAATGCTGAAACATGAGCTACCTCATCAAAATCAGACTGATCTAAGGCTGAATAATTAGCCACTGCATTTGAAGAGTGAGGCTCAATGTGAAATCTAGCCAATGGCTCTGAATTGATAGTAACTTTAGTACCATAACGAGTAGTGAAAAATAAGGACCAATCTGAAGAGAGATAACCTCCTATTTTTGCTGTGAAATCTCTAGATAAGCATAAAGCAAAGTATGGAGGTAAGTCTACAATAGTAACATCTTGAAGAATAGAAACATTTGGGCAAACATGTAACGTTACTTCTAAATTTTTTATTATACCAACTGTATTAATTGCAGTTCTATCAAGTTGTAATACACTCCTTTCTGTAGGCTCATACTGCAAAACCCAATTTTTCTGCAATCACTTTTGGCATAACTGTGCTACTTGCACCACTGTCCACCATGCAATTATGAACTAGATTTTCACCAATAATCAGTGATAAATAAAATGGTGGTGGTTTCTTGATGTCATGAGCATTCAGAACTTTCTGAACCATCCACTTAACTTCTTTAATGTGGTCTTGCTCAAACGTTCCAAGGACCATGTCTGTCTTCTGAACTTCCTTTTCTGTTGTATTTGAAGAAATCTGCAGCTTAGCTAGTTCATGAGAAAGTAAATCTTGTTGTCCAGGAATACTTAGAGCATCCCATAGTGAGATGTTAACATTATGCTTTTTCATTACATCAACAATGTTAAAAGAAGCAACTATTTTAGAGACAGAATCAACTGTCTTAGAGTAGGCCTTAGCAAAAACTGATTCTGCTTCAGCTGCCTTGGATATCTGAGGTATAAACAATCTTCTTGGATCAGGCTGTAGCTATTTTTGATGGCCTTTATCAACTGGAACACTTGTTGGTTTTTGAGGAACAACAGGGTTGTTAGTTGACTTTGGAGCTGTAGATGTTGTCTTATCAGTGACAGTAGGCAGGATAGGCCTATTTTGTTGCTTTTGATTTTCAGCAGCCTTCCCTTGAGCCCTAGTAGTGACTGCAATGAAATCCTCCTCATTAAAACTGACTAAATTCTGTTCAGGTGCTTTCTGAACATGAGTTTCTTGCTGCCCACCCTCCATTTGAGGCATGAACAATGTTTCAGATTGAGGTTGTGCAACAAGATTCAGATTCAGAAAAGCATTTGGGAAAGTTGCAGCTGAATGAGGTTGATTGCAAGGTTGACACCACTCTTCTGTAGCCATATTAACTGGGACTAAAGCGTTAGATGAACTAGGAGCCTTTGGGTCAAACTGCCTTTGCTGGTAAGGCTGCCTATAATTTTGATTCTGTTGGTAGGGCTGCCTGTTTTGTTGATTCTGTTGATAGGGCTGATAAGGAGCCTGATAGGGTCTGCTAGGTAATGCAATTTTGTTCTCAATCGAAGTCAATTTATTTCCCATAGTCTGCAAAGCTTTGAATACATCATCTGATGGAGCTACAACAGTAGGCTCTATGATTGTAATAGGCTGAGGAATAGGTGCTAAATCTACCAAAAATGGCATTGATGGCCTTGGTGCTAATTTTCCAGCTTGAATAAGACTATTTTCAGCTCAGATAGCAATATCATAAGCATCCAGAAGTGTCTCTCCACCCATTGACTGAATCATAGTTGAGATATCACTGTTTAATGCTCTAAGATAATAAAGAAAAGCATGATCAGCTTGAGGCTTGACACTTACTGGAATTCTCTCCCAAGTTCTGGAAAAATGGATATTGAAGCTAGACATAAATTCATTGGGAGCTCTTTTAATAGTAGACAACTGTTCAATGAGAGACAAATGATCTGAATTATCCTGGAACTGTTTCAGCAATTTTTCACCTAAGTTATCCCAAGTTCTTATGCTTCCAATTTCTAGGTTTCTATACCATTGCAAGGCCTGCCCTTTAAAAGATGCAGCTAAAAGTCTTAAAGCTACATCTTCATGAGTGATATTATGGACTGCACATAGGGCTGCAACATCTTTAATATGTTCAGCTGGTGTAACCTGATTTTCACCCGTGAATGATGGAAAAATTTTCATGGCAGCATTAGGAATGTCATGGTAAACTGGGATTACTAATGGACTGCCATTAGTAAAGGTCACAAAATTCCTTGGTGGTTGGATAGCCATTTGAAAAACTGGGATATTAATTGAGAAATTGATACGTGGTGAAGGAATATTAGGAGGAGGATTACCAAAACCAGGTCTATTATAAGGTAAAGTATTACCAACTCTTCTCCTTCTAGCAGAATTCAAAGGTAAAGAAACAAACTCAGAAGGAATTCCTCTTACCGATGATCTTGTAGTCACTTTAGGCATGGAACATGCTGCAATACTGGTCTGAAATCAGCTTTAACAGGAGTCACCAAAAGATCCTAGAATCTTTAGAATAAATTGCTGCAACTTGCTCCTGAAAGTAACTTTTAATTTGTTGTAATCTGCTATAGATCTGCTGTAGAAATTGTAATTCACATGCAGATCTGATTCGTTGTCCCACCGGGCATGCCAAAAACTGTTATCTCTCAAAAGTGCACCCTGTAGAGAGATGGCTGCAGGTTTTCTAAGCTTGCACAAATGATCTCTCTCTTTCGTAGATACAATGGAAACACCTCAAGTCTGTGGGTATACCTATTTTGAGGTGAATCTCCGGTATCAAGGCCGGTTCCTTATTGGTGTATCCTGAACTGAATTCTGGGAGTTTGAGAGTAAAAGATGACTGTAAAATGATTAAAAATAAGGTGATACACCAAATTTTTATGAGGGATTTGATGGAGTATATGCACAACTGATTTGGGAAGGATTCTTGATGCACGAACCAATAGTTTTTCTGTAGAATATCTAAGGGAAAAACACTTGATTGTACTGAGGGAGAATCACAACAGTACTAATAAGTTAACATGCACATTAAAATTAAGCAGAAAGACTGAATTTGCAGCAGGGTAAGGTGATTGATCAGGGAATTTGCATTCACAAGATTAATATAAACATACACAAGACTGCAAAATAACTTGGAAAGGCAGAAAATACTTCACACTCAGAGGGAAAAACTGGAAAAATTTGCTTCAGTACTCATATATCCAAAAATTCCTCTAGAAGTCCTCCTTTGTGCTTTGCAAAGGCACACAATATATAGCAAAAATAAAATTCACCCTCTCCCTAAAAATAGCCTAAGGCTTGTACTCACCCATGCATCTTATTTTTATCCTTTATTTAATAATAGATAAAGGGAAAAATAGAGCATGCAATTACAAATAGGCATTATTAGCCTTACTTACATTACAGTCAAACTGAAGTTGACTGTTCTATTTTTAAGAAAAGAAGGATGAATAATTTGCTAAAAATAAGGTTGCTTGCTAGGCAAGTCTCTTTCCATGAACATGCAACTCTGTCTTCTTCTCTATTCTGTCCTGTTGTGAAGGCATGCAAAATACAACTCCCTGTATGTGAGAAAAATAATTACAATACTTAGCAATATTTGCAAAAATAATTCCTCCTGTGGGGACCACCTGCTATGTGCACATGTTCTGATATTGACATCTCCTTTGGAAAAATGGTCACATGAGTGACACTCTGAAAAATCACCCTTTGCTCTTTGAAGTGGGGACCACCTGTGGTTGAACTAAGTCTTCATTGGGTTATGGCCACTTTTGTGGACTTAGCATATACTATGTTTTAAAATCATGAGGGGCCACCACCCCACCATGCTCGACCACCTTTGATTATGTCTTTCCACCTTTGAGCCTTGGCATATTATAATATTCACCTTTACGGTGATCATGATATATGATTTGGTCGCCCCTTTAAAATTATTTGAAGCATGCACTTGGGTTAGACTTTGAAAAATCATTTGCAATGATTAATTTGGTGGACACGTGGGTTGTCCCCTTCCATGGTGACTCACCCCTTGGTGACTTGGTCGGTGGCATCAACTCTGGTCAGGTTAATTATAACCCTTGTGGTTTATTTTGAATTTTGTGCCTTGTTCTTTGTCATTGATCTTTGTACCCTGTCTGATCACAGACCGTCGATTTATGACCTGTGGTTAGGGTTTTGGCTGGCATTTAATGTGGGTGGTGGCATCTTGACTGTGGTTAGCATTGATTGTTGTGATGATCTGAGGACATTGATCTTGTGTCCTTGGTGTTTGATGATCGTTGATCTCTGACTGTGGTTGAGTTCGAGTTAACTCGCTTCTTGGGTTCAGGCGGTAAAGGGAACTTGACCCTAAAGCACATTCATTTGGATTTTTTGGTTGTATGGGCGAAGCCATGGAAAAATTTCCTCTCGATGCCATTATTCTGTTCTGATTCGAGCTTGGTTTTCACTGTATTTTGGAGCTCCTTCTTTACAAAAGACTCTCTGTCATATCGGGTTTCATGGTTTATGTGCAGTGGTCGTGCTTTTCAAGCTTTTCCTGTAAATCCATTTTTTCTTTCCGCCATGGCTGTTACTTCGAGCTCGGTTTGTTCTATTTGGTATTTTGTGGCAAAGCCTATGAGATCTGAGTTTTCTTTGTGAGTTGAAAATTTGATATCTCTGCCATTTCTTTCTTTTGATCGAACGGTTTCTTTGAATCTGAATCTGAGATAGCTCTGAGAAATGGTTTCTTGCAATCTGTTCGAGCCTCAAGGTGGTTGATGTGGGCCGCCATTATTGTTTCTGATTCATTTTTCTTGTAATGGCCTCCATGGTGAGTTTTTGAAGCTTGATTCTTATCTATTCTGTGATATCTCCTCAGTCTATTGGCCACCATAGTCATTCATAGGTGAGATAATCTCTCTTGCATACATACACTTCTATTTTCTTTTCTTCTTCAAATGTATCACTGAACTCTTGGAAATATTTGTGGGTTCTGTGATTTGTTTCTCCTGATTGACTCCCGAGTTTGAAACTTCACGTGGGCCTGTGGACCTCTCGCTTCATCATCTGGTTGCTCAAAAGTTCTGACCATTTGATTATCTATGGTGAGTTTGTTCTTCGGCCCAATCTGCATCATGAATTATAGATCTGTATTTTCTGAGTTCTGGGTATCTGTAGATATGTGACCTTGAGAATTTTCAACTCTGTGTGGAAAATACTTGTAAAAGCTTGAAGTACTAGTTTCATTAACTATAATTGATTTCCTGTTTTCTTATATCTATGTGTTTGCTAAAATGAACTTCGAAAAGACTTGTGGTTATGTGTTTGCTGTTATGAAACTCTGATTTAATTTGTACCTTCCTTTGTTTTACTGTGGTGACATAGAGTATTTTCTTCTTTCTAGATATTCATACTTCAGCCTCTTCTCTGTATGAGTTATTTGTGCTAGGAAAAATGTTATCTCATCATTTGTTGAGAATATTGTAGAAGATGGTTGTGATTTTCTACAAATATAGTTCTGTACATTTCTTCAGGTCCATTCTGAAATCTTTGGCTCAATTTTGTATTCTGGAGAATCCATTTGTTACAATTCATTGTTTCAGGATCAACTTGATTCTTTGAAATTCTGTAGCACCCTTTGAGAATACTTGCTTTAATCCTTTTCAAACTGAGATCACTTGAACATTGAAATTCTCCATGAGATGAGTGTTTGAAATGCAATTGTTTTCTGAAAATCACATCTATTGAATGCTTGACTGTAACAATATTCTTGACTTTCTGAAAATAATGTATACTTTTTTCTGAAACTATGCATAACATATTATTTCTGGAACTCTGTTTACAACTCCTGCATGTTTGGACAATTCAAGTTTTGTCAAAAATGTAGTTCCATTTTCTTTTGTGCTTCAATGTTGTACTTGAGCTTCACCTGTAGCAACTAGCTTTGATTTTTTGCTTAGTTGTACAACTTTTTTCTGTAGCAACTGCATTCAATTTTCTCCTATTTCCTTTTACTAGTCTTATTTGTATCTCAGCAACTGAAAATTTATTTTCCTTTTATAGCAACTAATTTTCTGATTTAACACTTCATGTTTGAAGCCATCATAGTTGTGTTATCTTGTAGCAACTATTTTTCTGTATCAACTTTATAATTCCTATAAGTATGTAGTAGTTACAAAAACATGATGGAAAGTTGTAAATGTCCGTTTTACATGGCGAAGCCCTGTCAAAATTTTTTAGAAACTTGTCTTCATTCCTTTCAACTGTGACCTTCTCTTTTAGCCAAACATCAGCTTTCAAATTCTTCTTTTTCTTCTGTTGTAAACTGAAACATGTGCTTCCATTGCTAGTCTCTCTTCTACACTGTAACTTCTTCCATTTCAGAATAGTTGTTGGAACTTTGAGTTACATTCTTCCTTTTATTGCATGCACTTATGACTTGTCTATTTTTCTCTTTGGCTGCAACCTGTACCTGCACACTTAGAAAACAGTTAGAAAATAATTAGGCTTTTTGGCCTCTCTTATGTCCATGTTTTCTTCTTTCTTTTCTCTTTCTTCTTTCTGAGTGAATAAAGCATGCATGCAGTTTTTCTTCAAGTAGAATACATCTCCTGTTAGGAGAAGATTCATATGCACGAAGTAGGATAGTGTAGGAATATGAATTGATCCCTGAGCTCGTAACTGATAGTTAATTCTTTTCTTCTTTTTCAGGTACAATGGCTTCTACAATGAAGATGAAGGAGAAACAAAGGTGGAGATGAAGATGCTTCAATCGAAGAACAGAAACCCCAAGGCAATGATGGGTTCACTCATACTCCTTTTCTTTCTCTTTCATGCATGTGTACCTTTCTTTTTAGTAGTTGTACTTTACTTTTCAGTTACATCCCACGGCTTGTGTGGGAAACATTTGACTCTCCTTGTGAATAAAACATTGAATTTTGTAAAATGAGTTGTGTATTTCCTTGTGCATTCTAGCTTTTCTGTATGGATTATATAATGAACTAAACAACTCAGTAACATAATTGAACGTCTTAATCATGAAGGAAAGAACATTGATAGAACTTGTAACATTCAGTAATGAACTCTGATTTTCTGTAATCTACATTTCTGTTTGCTGCTTCAAAACTCAGCACTTCACCTAATTTGTAATTTTTCATCTTCATCAAGACAACACAGTTGTCCTTCGAGGATTTGTGTTCTTTTGCTGAAGATGACATGAAATTACAGACTATGTGATCTGTTCTGTTTTGAAACAACACACATAACTGCAGATTTCATTTAATCTTGTAACTAATTCAGCAGTAACAAATAACATAAAAACTTCCTTAGCTTAGGTATACGGGGAGATAGAAACAACATTAGTAGAAATGGTCAAAGAGGACAACATGAGAGGTCTTAGTTTAAAGCTAGAGGAAATAGAATCTGAAATGGAGAACATGAAGCAATTTCTAATTGAAAAAGAGGGCCAAGATAATGTTATGATTCAGATAATGATAGAAGTAGAATACAATCAAAGAATTTCCAAAGACATATGTAGATTTAAAAAATAGGATGCAACTACACAATGACTTACTGTAAATGAGATCGAGGTAAAGTATGAAGATGCAAAGAATAAACTTGTTATGATGGAAAAGAGAGAAATGATAGAAGTTGAGATAGGAATTTGACTATGAGAAAACATCATGAATGAGATTACAATGTGGAAAAATCAAGAAGCATCCATTCAGGGGGAGCTAAAATTCAGGGGGAGTTAATCAATGATAACTCATAAAAAGATTAGCAATGGATATTACTTTTTTCCATTAATGCTAAAAGGGGGAGATTATTGTAGAAAGGGAGAGATCATTCACATGTCATGGGTATATGCAAGGTGGTAGGTTGTCAATCAATGAAAAAGGGGGAGATATTGTTGGAATTTATTGTCATTGATTTCAAAGGTTTTAGCTCACTCATAGTGTAATGCCTATTGTCTGGAGCTGAGATCAGTATACATCATTGGTCCAAATATTAGAGCTAGGCATAGCTTGCAAATTATGCAATGCATATCTCATCTAGATCTAGAAGTATAAATTGGTCCAGAGCTCATACTAAAAATGGTCGTGAGCTAGAAATAGAATGTTTTGGAGTTCATAGTAGCAATGGTTCAGAGATCATAGTAATAATGGTCCGAATCTTATGGTAATAATGGTATGGAGCTATAAGTAGAATGTTTCTAGACCCAATATCTAACAATGATATAGCGATTGAAGTGTAGATCTTATAAGAACTCGCCCATAGTGCAATGTTTATCATCCTGAGATAAAAGTATAAATGGTTAAAATCTCATGGAGGAATTCACGACAGTGTTTCTCTTTTGGAGCGAGAAGTAGCAATATGATCATAGTGTGAAGCTCGTTCAGATATCTCTGGTCCGCCTATGTCACCTCGTTAATATCTGGAGATTAAATAGTTGGTTTTAGAACTCAATAATGTATTTAGTCCAGAGATCTTCAAATTTTTAGTGGTCTTGGAATGCTAGTAGATATAGAAGTTTTTAGCTAGTGTGTATGAATTTGTCAGGTGCTAACTCAAAACTATAAGGTGATATTGTGAATATGGAGCTAATATCTCCAATGCATGAATAAAATCAGTTCAAATATGCACATACTGTAGGCTGAATATGGCCGACCCAGGTGTGAAATATAGGTTTTATAATCATTCTAATGCATCAAAGAAAACTTAGTTTGAATTATCCCTCCCTTGTCTTGATATTGACATTTAACTTATAGGCCGATCCATGCTTGGCACCAAAGAATATCTACAGGTATATAAGAAGATATAGTTAAAAATAAATTAGAGTGATTTTGAGAAGGAATTTTGAACTTCTCAGGAGAAGAGTGGAGTGACTAATGAAGACATCCTTTTGAGTCTCGATAAAATTTATAAGTATGGAGTAATAAATAATTTCTAAAGAGGAGGAAGAGAAAAATCAAGAAGAATGAAATGGTGAATTAATGAAGAGAAAGGAGGAGCAAAATAGAGCATACAATAATTGAAGTGTGGAGTGAGTGAAGTATGTAGTGGAAAGAAAGATAAGAGAGTAAAGTGTGAATAGGTAGGAGTGAAGTGAGTGTATGAGAGGGGGACACTAATAATATATCAAGCATATTTAAATAAGAGAGTATAAGAAACAGAAAGAGATTTATGGAATGATAGTGAAGAATAAGAAGGAAGAGTAAAACATATAGAGTAATATGAATTGATTAATTGGCTGAGTAGATTCTCGACATTGGGGATTTGTGTCTCCAGTGAGTTGGTGCTTGGAGTTGGGGATTAGTGTCTCGAGTGAGCTAGTTCTCATGAAGCTGCTGAGTTGGTGCTTAGCATTGGGGATTTGTGTCTCCAGTAGGTTGGTGTCTACAAACATTTGTAAAATAAATTAATTTTGTGATTGGATTTGGATAGTAGATCCACGAAGTATTTTCTATATCCAGTTTTCTCTCGAAAGGGTTTCCACATAAATCTTATGTTTCATAATTTTTGGATCTTATATGACTACTGATGTTGTGAATGTTAATGTTTTAAATAAGTAAAAGTTAGATAATACTGATTCACCCCACTCAGTATTAGTGTTCACTCTATATACTTTAAACTGAAAATACCATTCGTATTAATTAAATATTTAATTATATATTGTAATAATGAAAATAAATATGATTATGTGTATATTTACTTATATATATATATATATATATATATATATATATATATATATATATACACACATAATTTCTCCTTATAAAAATAAATCTCGAGAATTAAACAAATATATATATATATATATATATATGAATTATCACTAATACAATATTCTATTAAATTTCATTAAAATAAATCATACTAAAACTAGATAAATAAGGCATATTTCTAACTAAATTCACTATAATGAATTGTAATCAAATTTCCTAGCCACATATGCAGCGAAGGAAAGACTTTAAGCAAGTATGGAGAATAATATACCCCCTAAGTAATTCTTTATTATTTCACACACCATAAAATATCAAATAACTATATATACAAATAAATAGTCACAACTTATTTGATGTGTAACATTCTTCCTTTACAACTAGAGTAAACAATATCATTGATATACCATTAACAATTTTTTTTGTCCATTTCCAAATAAACATTATAAAACTTCCTCATAGTCACTAAGATCCTATAAGTCTTATATCGAGTTCCAAGGGATCAAAGAAATATAAAAATCATTTTCAGAGTTTAATGTACCCTTTTGAGGAAGGAATTATATATGAATGCAAATGCGAAGGAATTAACAAAAATAAGAAATTTTCAATAATAATGGGATAGCCAATAGATTTAAACACCTTAGTTATTTATCCTTTGTATTTACAAAATTTTAGCTACTAGTAAAAGCTATAAGATAGCATATACTAAGAAGAATTTTGTTTTCCATCTATATATCAAACCCACTCCAAATAATAAGAGTGTTATGGAAAACACCAAGGGGTTTAAAATACACATAATAATATATATAAGTCAAAGTGATCAAGAACTCCTTCATGTAGAGATTAACAACTTAAAACATTAAGCAACTACAAGGATAGAAGCTTCCATAATGTCATTTTCTTCTTTTTATTTACATCTACACATTGTTTAATATGAATTTCAGAAAAAAATAACTTAAATTGATATTTGTATCCATTGGAAAGATAACAAGATCAATGTATACAAAATTATACAAATTTGTCATTCTGAATGTACGATAATATCTTGTATTATAATGTGGATATCCCCAAACCACCAAAGTATCAAATAACCATTTCCTCCATTTACCATATCAAGAATCAAGAAAAATCAAGTTACATAATTATTTACTTAAAAATAAAGAACTAAGCCACCCTAAAATACAATTAGATAAGCCTACCTAATACTAGAACAAAATGTCAAAATTTTGAGAAAAACTCTTTATCTCCAAACAATGAACACTCCAGAAAAGGCTCCAATAAGCAATGACATCATTACATGCCATCTCCAAATTTAGAGGATATTCTAGCCTCAATCCAATCCCATAGGAGAGAGAGGAAGCATGCCTCCTAAGATGCACAAGGGGAAAGAGGATGGGAAAACACCATATGGAAGCATCTCCCACATCAACCAAATGAAGGGAGGATTTTATAAATACCATCAAGGCTCCCATTCAAAATGTGGGAGAAAGAGGGGTTCTTCTGTCTTCCCCAACACTCCAAAATCCAATCCCCATATAAGGAGATGGATGGAGAAAGAAAAAAAGAATGCAACCACAACAACAATTACACACATACATGCCTATATCATTTTTTAATACAAAATAAAATCAAATACAAAATTTCAAAAATTTAAAGGTGTGATGCCTACCTCACAAGTGTAATTAATTCCAAGACCAATTCTCCTTGCAAAAGGCAATCCAAACCTTCCAAGTTCCTTGCTCCTCCAAGCTCCCCCAAAATATCCGAAGTGAAAAATGAGGATTAAGAAACCCCAAACCCTCCTCCAAAATAGAGGATAAGCTAAGTGGAGAAAGAGTTTCCAACCTATGGGATGGTGACATGTGTCACCCATCCCTCTAAAATCCATGTCACCCAAAATGTCCCTATCAAGCATAAGAAAAATTATTAAAGGAAATTCAAATTCAAAATCAAAAATAAAAACAAATAAAACCTTCCCTCCCAAGTCCCATAATATGGGACAAAATCAAATGGGAGGGAAAATCCCATTTGAACCTTGAAAAATGTCAATAGTGTAGGGTCCAAATTTTAGTGTAAATGGGAAAAGTACCTCTTACAAATTCCACTTTTAGCCCAAATTCGGGTTTGGGAAAAGTGGCACACTTAGAGAGGTGGTGGGGCCCACCTAGTTCATGATTAGGTGGCCCCAAAATAACTCCTTAAACAATATTTACACTAATTAAATCACTTCCCTAATCCAAGTTTTGGAACCATTAAAGCCATAAAATTTGGTTTAAACATGATATTAGGATAATTAATAATAAATATTAACACTATTCAAATGGAATACCAAAAACCAAGGTGACCAAGACAAAATGACAAAAATACATACAAGGATGATGGATTTATTATTTCCATCCTTAGACAAAAACAAACAAGGAAAGACCAAACAATTAAGGGAAGAATAATTTGGCCCAAATAGACTATTGTGCAATCTTAGAGGTGCAATCCCTGAGTCCCATGTTCTCTTGTGGCATAAACCTATCACTTCCACACTCAATTGCAAGCATCATACCTTCTCGATAAAATATGCTAAATGAATAAATCACACACATATCAAGTAATTATGCCATACATATACAACCAACCAAATAGTTACAAATTCATCCTATATTATATACAAGATGTTAGAAATCATGAAAATTTGTCCATGGTATGTTTCACAATTTGTTGTACAAGATGCATGAAACTCTACAAATACATAAAATACCATATAATAAATCACCCAAATTAGGATTACTAATAATTCCATAAATTATCCTCATGGGCCAAAAAGATCAATAACCATTACCAAGACATAACATATACATATATCATCAAAATAATCATATTCATGTAATTCAAATCAGGTCAACATATCCCTAACATCATAATCTAAACCAATAAATAATGATAAAAGTAGTGAATTGGCATTGTATGCCTCACACATCATCCTGACCAAGAACATGTTAGCAACTAAGTGTTAAATGAATAAAATCATAATTATTCAAATCAAATAGTCATGATAATATCAATTCCAATGTCTCAAACAAATAATACACATGGAATTCATCAAATGTTATTAGCAAATGGAGAGAAACTAGTAGGCACTACATCCCCCTCCCCTAGAAATAGACTTCCTCCTGGAAGTCACTAGAAGGGATAAGAATAATGACTCTCAAAGGTATCACATCATACCACGTAGTTTGTTTGTCTCAAAAAACATGTCCCACTGAAACCCTAACTTGGTTCAACATCAAGTGCACCTTGGAATATAAGAATGTTAATCAAGAAAACCGTGACTACCAAAAATGTTCATTAACATCATCATCCAAATTCTCTACAAGGTTCAACATAAGTGGATGTACAATATAATAATCACTCTTTAAGGAAACTGTTGATGGGTGAGCCAAGGGAACAAAAATTGTTGTCTTAGAAAGGTTATCAAGTTGTATGTGCACATGATGTGCACTAAACCACCCATGGGTGTCACAAAAAGCATATGAGAAGAGAGAAAATTTTCCAAATTTACATGAGGATTCACTTCCTATCCTACACTTATCTTTAAAAGATGGAAAAATTGTTCACAAGACCCTCAAATTTTCCCTAGCATTTGCACTACTTATTCTTTAGGGGTCAATGGTGAAGGGTCACATAACACCAAGCATAATGAAAAGGTGATGAATTGATTAGGTAAAAATATTTACGTGCACATAACACAAGTAATAATAAATTTATATGCATCATCCAAACAACCATATAGTTAAGATTAGTTTTCTAGTTTTGTTTTGGGGTTCTGTAGGTTGAACCCTTTTCTCAAACATCATAATTCATACACAAAATTTGATTTAGAAAACTAATAAAGGATAGACCAATTTTTATTGTTTAAAATTTTATCAAAGTTTCCACCATGAAAATCCAAATTCCACACTACCACATCCCAAAAAATGCCACTATCACTTATTGAAACAACAAACAACTAGTTTTAGAACTCAACAAGGCACATTAGAAGTTTACTAAGATTACAAACTTTACCATTTTAGCCAAAAGAAACATGAATGGGCTAGTTGGAAAATGTATCCAAAGGGGGTTTCAAAACTTATCAAAGTTCCCAGGAAAATCACCAAATTATTTCTTGGATGAGCTCAAAACAACTTGTCCTTTCACATTTTCCCCAAGAGGTCAAGAGGAAAACAAGAAACATTTCCTCCAAATGAAAGGTAGATTACAATGTTTTCTCAATATCCTTAACATATGTTTCTTAAACTCATCAATTAACCTAGGTCACCAATGACCCAAGAAGTCTGAAGGAATGATATTTTCCTTAAACTAGAAGTGTAAGTCCAGTTTTGAACTAGGAACTTAAAATTTACCACCTTGTTGAGTGGTAAAAGCAATGGGGCTAAATTGGTCAAGAGGACCCCAATAACAACCACAACTCTCATTCTAACTCCAAAGTCACATTGTTTGGCTAGAGGCTACATCAATTCAAAGGATTTCATTATCCAAGGTAGGTGGGAGGATTAAATAATCGCCATTCTTAGATTTCATGATGTAGAGTTAAATAATTTCTCTAATATCCAGGTAACAAGATTTTTCCAAGGTGATTAAAATATTTTACAAGAATCTCCCAAGAATCAAATAACTAATGGAATATCCAAGTGTGAAATGATGCAACCTTCTATTATTCACATTACTTTTACTTGTATCAAGAGAAGATAAGACAAATGCATCAATCAACTTCACATGACCAAAACTTAGTGTGTAACCAAGATTGGAAGTTCATAATGCAATCAAGAATAATGATTCAAATTCACATTTCAATTGGTTCAATACATTTAATCACATATTTTTCTATATTCTAGGGTAACAATAATAACATTTTCCTATAATCCAAGGTTGTTTGTGTATGTATTCTACATGTTCCCAAATACATATAATTGTCCAAATTTTATTCACAGTTATAAGATACAAGTTATAGATATTATAGATATGATTCTTTTGGGTTTCCAATTATTTCATTTTTATGCTTAGTATCCCATAATTTTTTGACATCATGGAACAAAACCCATGTTGGCATGAAAACTCACCCCACCATGAGAGTGACTTACGAATTTAAATCATTTGACTTCTAGGAAGAAACGAGAGAGAGAACACTTTGTTATTTTCACAAAATAATGTTTTTCCTTTAGAGATATTTAACCATTCCATAATTTTATATTTAATCATTTAGTACCAAGAAATCATGACTATTTAATGTGTTCTTACCAATTCAAGTTCATTACAATTTCACAAAATTAACTTCTAATGAGTAACAAGGTCCAACCAAGTTGCATTGTCACAACCCCAAACGAAAAAATTTAACAAGAGACCATTATACATAAATGAACTTTCCAATCTCGAGAAGGGTTCTAAATAACTAGAGTATTACATCATTACATACTAAAAAATCTCCACAAGTCATATCAAGGGTCTCGATGAAATTTTAATTGTGAAGTCAAAATTTTCTTTTAATAGTTCAAGGGATTCTCAGTTTTTCCAAGAAGTATAAAGTAGCTATGAATAACCCCTGTAATAAAATCACCATATAAGTCAGATACCAAAACCATTTCTTCCATATCATTTCTTGATTGGTAAAAATTTAGGAGGTTATTAAAAATATTCTTCACTATGGTATACTTGTTTCTAGCCATACTATTCCGAATGAATTTGCAAGGTTTTAAAAGTCACTTTTACCATTTTTCTTACAACCTGGGTTAGAGAATCAGGGTCAATTAATAAATTATCAAGGAATAAAATTTTTCTAATTCATATTATGATAATTTAAATCCATTTGAAACCATTCAAGATAACAAGTTCTACTAAAAATATAAGCACAAATATTTGTTTCACGCCCATTCCAAATGGGCTTTTCTAGGTCTAAAAGGGGTGTTTTTAACACTACAAGCACATGCTCTAAATATAATGACTCAACTAGGAGTAAAATACCAAAATGTTTAAACACAAAGCATTCCCCTAGGCTCTAGGGGAACAAATATACACTCTCTTATCATATTACCAATTATTTATAATACCAAAAGCAAGGCTCCATAGGGGTCTAAAATGACAAAACCAAAGCAATATAGTTCACACCCAAAAATGCTTCCTAGCACCTAACTCATCTGGATCACGATATTGTTTAACCAAGAAAATATGTAATAAACATGTTTATAACATTAAAATAGTTTTCACCCACCAAGGGTGTCTCGAAACGTCAAACATGTCAATAGGGCCTAGTTTCCCCATTTCACGATCTAGTTCAAATGGCTACAAAAAAGCCTACCAAAATGATTGTCAAATGCACAAATGGAAAATATAACACATATACCCTATTCTCTGTTATATAGAGAATCGAACAAGGCTTCATAAACCTGAAACTTAGAAACTATATCTCAAACTACAAACATCTCTCCAGCTAGTCGGTTATTAAATTTTGTTTCTTGCATTAAAGAAATCCTAGCCAAAGTGGCTATAAAATGTGGATCAAAAACAAACATACCAAAACTCAATAATACATTTAGTTAGATATCATGTACTCTAATACATATGGAAAATTTGATGCAATTGCCATAATGCATTTCTAATAACTAGAGCTCAAACTATGACTTCCTTTACATAGTTGATTATTGTGATTGGGCTAGTTTTCCCTTGCTACAAAACTACCAAAGGCCTACAAAACACACTCAGAAAACTAGATCCCAAAGAATTTTTATCAAAACTAATGGTTGATATAATTTTTCATGGAGGAACTCTAGAGGTTTGTGGTGGTAGATTTTAGTTTCTCACCACGGATCCCTAAACCAAGGGTATTGTTATCACCAAATTATAGCACCCTTTGATTTTTCATGTGTGTGTATGAGCTACCAATATAATCAAGTAACATGGGACCATCTCTCAAGTTGTGGGACATACTACTTGACATGGACCTCTAGAGAAGGCTGCTCGGTGGCAGCAGTGGTTTCGTAACAATGGTGGTAGGGTGGATTAGTGGTTTTCTCGGGTGGTTCTCCCCTCTAGTGAAGTGAGTGATGCTAGAACTAGACTATAGTGCCATATAGTGCCCTCTCTATATACATGAAACCTGTGAGCCCCACCTAGAGTTCGTCCCTCTAGTGAAGTGAGTGATGCCCATTCGTAGCTTAGAGTTGTATATTCTAGATTCGACCCTGTTTCTTTTTTTTTTTCACGGTGATGCGGTCTATACGTAACACCCATCGGCCGAGTTGGTTCCTAGAGGATAGGAAAGATTTGACACAGTTCCAAGAATCTACTCACCACCAAATCTCTAAGAAACACAAGAACATAAACCTAAAAAATGTGAGAAAATACGCAAAAAATAAAACAACAACCAAGGAAAGGCAAGAAAACACAAGAAAATTGCAAAAGGATTGTGAGGACACCAAAATGCACAATTTTTTTTCGCTAGGAATTTTCATAGTCCATTATAGTTATAGAATAGAGGAACCATTAAGTTTACATAGCTCATGTGAAGGTTTGCAGCTCAATGAAAAAATGAGAAACAATTTTTCAAGAGTTTCCCCTTGAATCCTAGAGAGAGAGAGAGAGAGAAAGAGAGAGATCCTACACTAATCGGTAGTGATAGCACCAAGAAAAGGGGTGTTTCTAGATAGATTCCCATGCTTGAAATGAAGAGAGGTGAGCATGGAGAGGAGGGACATGCATCACAGACCAAAGAGATTAACACAATGCACCATTTCATTTCCTAGTAAACACAGCTGCACCTGAACCTATAATGAACACAAGAGATGCACAATATAACTAAATAATGAAGAGAGGAAACTTAGAGACAATGAAACTAAGCAAGGATGGATAAATCATCACAACACATAAGTTTATTACTCCAATGGATTTTTCATAGTACATCATTGGGGGTAAGAGGCAAGAATGTTATTATAAAGCTTAGGGAGGAAGCTTGAAGCTCTCACATTCAACCTAGAAGAGAGGAAGAAGGGAGGGGGGAAAGACAATATTTTTTCTATCTCCTTGAAAGTTTTTACCCCCTTTACATTTCATATAGGAATAATAGGTGAGAGGAGAGAAGAAGAAATTAATGCATATTAACCACCCATTGAAGGCAAGTAGTGCACCTAGGTCTGCTATTTGAATCTGTATCCACCTACCCTCCTTTACTTCCCACATAGCTCACCGCTTCACCTTGGGTGGCTCACCATTTAGCTCAGTGGTCTCCACGTTTGATTCAGGGGTGGGATTTTGATTACATTGACATCATCTTAGCCGAGTTATGATTGATGCACATGTATCTCCGAACCGGCTCCCACTTTGACTTGCCCCTCGTAACCTGAACTTGCTCAGAAGATGCGGGATCTTCATTGCACCAAAAAAACATCTCAAGTTTCTTTGATTCCTATGCTTCTCAGCCTTTTCTCCCAACACTGCTGACCTTGACTCTCTTTCCATGTTTTGCGGGGGCGGACCACGACTTACACTGCACATCTCCCACACCAAATTGTATTGGCTCCATGTTTCCCTGAGCCAAATCCTTGACACACTCCACTGATTCACCTACCTCTATATCATGTTCTGTAGGCATGGAACTCACTCACCACACTACATCTCACCTCATGCCATGTACCATGTAAATGTGCCTCCGCGCCAGAACCTGATACACTGTCTCACTGACATGATCTGATCCTTTTCTCTTGTGTGCCCCGTGATGTTTCTGCTCTCGAGCTTAGCTTGCCAAGCTGATTTTAACTTGACACACCCACTGTGCCTTAGCTCAGATGAGCTTTCTCAAGTTTTGTGAACACCTCTATCCCCTTTTGAACAATTTAGCTTGGTGAGTTGCTCAGTGAGCCATTTTTTGGCTCGGTTTCCCAATTGGCCCATTTGGGAATTTTTATCACTTTATTGTATTTTTTCTAATATTTTTTCCAAGCCAAAGCGATGAGGAGGGGCCATGGAGTTCCTAGAACATGAAATTCGACATTTTCTTGATATTTGGAATTTTTAATTGTTTTAAGCTGAACGTGGGCCCCCGGAGCTCTTCTTCACTTTAAGATCAATTTGAGTTCCTTCAAAACCCAAAAGAGGCAAAATTTCTCATACGGTTCTAATCCTTCTCAAGAAATTGCCAATGATCCTGAAGCATGACCTTTTCCTTGTAGATCTCATGTTCACCTTTGAGGGTCCTGCTCAACATTGAAGCTCATCTTCCCAAGTTGGTTATTTTTACGTGGGGGGTAAAAATAGATAACAAATTACATTGGAATGACAAAAATACCCTTATTCCAAATGTATGCTTAGTCATGACCCTTAATCCCATATTCAAAATAGCCTTATTTAGGAAGCACTATGGACTGTTGTTAAAACAAATTTCCCTATTTTTGTACACTGCTCAAAGCACTACTAGAGGCTAGAACTACTCATAAATTCATAAAATTTTCAACTGAACAAGATCTAGTGAGTGAGGAGGGAGAATTCAAGGTTAATCTTCTGATCAAATCCTAAGAGAACCTTGAATAAAATGAGAGTTGTTGCCATCAAAAGCCTGGAACATACAAAGTACCATGAGACTCGCCATTTGTAACATAACAAACTACTTCTGTAACTGATTTCCTAATTTTGTAAGAGGCATGAGAAGCTCAACTATGGCTGATCTGAAGGGACATGAGAATTAAAACACCAAAATCTATCCCTAAATCTGATTTTATTTTCTCTGCATTTGAAACATTTTTATAACTACAACCGTTTCTTGTAACTTTTAACTTCTTCCTACAATCATTCTTTTCTCCCGGACATATTGAACTGTACAAAGAGACCACTAGGAGAAATAGAACTTGTTGTAGTCACAAAATCAAACACTTACTTTTACATTTATACCGCTAAGTATGTTATTTTATATATGGATATCGCATAATAAAAGTATTCACTAATGACATATCCCTTAGTCCTATCGTCAGTTAGTTGGTCATCATTGTTGTTTGTCTTGAAAAGTTGTCAATTAGTTATCTATACAGTTATGATAGGCATCTCTCAGCAAGTGTTAGGTGTCATTTATTTTGTTTTTTTTCAGTCTCCAGTATATAACTAGGGCAGCTAGGGTAGCACTGGGGTGCCTTGAGGGTGCCCCAGTCCATGATTTTAGGCATGCCCTGGTTTCCGTAACTCTTAGTTCTAATTTATCTATTCGAGGTCTGATCTTTGTTATTTTCCCATTCATTCCCCTACGTAGTAGTTGGTGTTTCAGGTCATTAGTGTCGAAATTTAAACAAGAGATCCCTTTATAAACATAACATACTCATTATATTATGGTCACATAACTATTATCTATCAAGGGCAGTTATCTACTAAGGCAAGGAACTACATTTGGACATCTACTTACATCTTACATCACATAAGAATAGGGGGGAAAGAGTTTTATTCACTCTATTCCATTCACCATTTGCAATTCTTGCATCTAGTTATTGCCCCTTACTTCTTTTTCATTAGATGTTAGGGCACCCTAGGCACAAGATTACAGACATAAGAACATGTAGAACTATATGGGGTCTATAATGTAGTGTAGTGCTTAGTTGTAAGTCCATCATTGTGGAAGCTAAGGTCAATCCGAATTATTCATGTGAATTTTTATTTTTTAGGAATTTTATGCTTTGAATAGGGTTTTATGCAGGTATATCTTCACATTACATTCATTGGCAACATAAGATAAATATATTGCGATAACCATGCGATAAGGATAAGAAGACACTGGGAAGACCTTGCGACACTGTCAAAACTTCATATCCTGAGCTTTTATATAGACCAGAGCACCCATATCACTATAGACCAAGGCACCCTTAGGTACTCTTTTTCACTCCCAGGTGCCTCAGTCTAGCTTTATGTTCAACTTCTATAACTTCTTAGAGCAGCATATCCTACATCCAAGTCTAGTCCATACATCATTGACTTGTTCAAGTCCAACACATAGTGAGGTAAGTGGCTATTCATGTTAGTACCTCATTCCTTTTGTTTTCATTTATTTCATTTTATTTAAATATTTAATAATAAGTATTTGGCGTTAGTATTTCAATTTACATTAGTTATTCCATTTGTTGTTTCTATATCATATTAACTTAGATAAAATATCACATTTTAGTTAATCATATTGGTGAACCCATATTTTTGAATAGTTTACCCTAGGATCCAATCAAACACTAATGGCTAAAGATCATTCATCTTATTCACCCATCATCTCCCACTTTAGTGTTAATCCTATTTATGATGAGGCTACCATAGCTGAGCTCAAGGATCTACATAGTTTTATAATCCCTACACCCGATCACATCCAACAACATCTCTTAGAAGATCAACAACATGTGCCTACTATTTTTACAGATTCTCCTATAGGAATTAACATTTTCTGATGATCCTATTGTATTTACTCATTGTAAAATATGTCAGTACAGTCACTTGTGATGCCTCCTTCTAATATTTTGACAAGAAACTTTCGATGATTCCCTTATTAATTACTTTCTAGGTATTGACAATCATTCACAAGTCCCTTACTTGATTCTTATATTACTCCAGACCACTGATATAGTTTCTTCTTATGATCCTACTATTTCTGATATTGATTACCCTACTACATCTCCTACTAGCTTCCCATGCTCCTTTACATTATGTTGACGATCCTCTTGATAATATCCTTAGCAACATTACCTCACTCCTCGAGGCTATATTTGACTACTAGTGAGGCAGATGATATTCATGGTTCTCCTTCTTTCTACACTTTTGAAGTGTGCATTCTCCTGCTCCACTATTATCCTTCTCCTGAGTATTACATCTAATATTGTGCATGAGTCACCACCACTCAATGTCACTTATTCTCATATTCGTATCATCACCTCATCTACCACTCTTAGTCCATCCTCAAACCTATAGATATGTTCATCCTTTGGTCATTTCATCTATCAAGGATGTTGTCTGATGCTAGTACCAACTATAGATATAACTGCTTCCATCTATCTCACCTACTATAGCTTCCTTCGGCTCTTATTCCTAATGTGACCTATAGCATCCAAACTCTTCCTGTATCACCTCTTTATATTTCTATGATTACACATAAATGGAAAACTACAACCACTTAATACATTAGTTTTCATCTTCCACCATTTCTTCAAAAGACATCATCTCTCTCATGCATGCAGTAGGTCAGCTCCAATCTGCAATTTCACTCTCTCACTTTATAAAGTAGGGCTTATTACGCTTCTATTGACAATAACTCATTACATGGTAATTTGGTCCCTGAAGAATATTCATAACTCTACATTTCCCCTAAAGATTTTGTCATGCCTAACTTTCACTTGTTTTTGATGGTACTAGCAACCCTCATGACTCATCTTTTACATTACCACTCATGTTTACGGTCCTTATCATTCCAATGATATATTATTACTTAAGGCATTATGATATAGTCTTGTTGACAATGTGGCATTACAGTGGTACACCCATCTACCTTTTGGGTCTATTAGTACTCTTCAATGATACGGAGGATGCTTTCCTCCATTGTTTTATCATTAACAATGGCCCAAAAGTCACTTATGATCGTATACCTACTTTACATTAGGGTTCCTCTGAAACCTGTTACAATATTATATATTGTGATTCAATGATTACATACATCAGCTCATATTCCAACCTATTGAATTAGAGAAGCAATTCATTTTTTTGTGGCCTAATTCCTCCACTTAATCAAAGATTATAATATGATACATGCGAGTCATTCATTCTCCTATGTTATAAATTTATTGACCTAGAAAAATATCTTTTATCATCACATGTCATTGAGCTTACACATACTTTCTTCAGGCATTGCTTCATCTTCTATCCCTCTACCCATGCACCTTCGGTTGAGCATCCAAAGAAATATCCACCTTTTTTCCTCACATACTAAATAAACAAGCTCAACCCAATCCATAACTAAAATGTACTTATTATCTCCAGCTCCATGAAAAGATACTGCTCCCACCAATTTTCCATCTAGGTCATGTGAGACTCTACATTTCTCTCCTCATGCCTCGACCACATGATGTGTTGCATGTGTTTACTTAATGAGTGATTAATTTGACCTACCCTCCAATCAGTATCATCCACAACACCGACTTATAGTAAGTTAGCATGAGAAAACATTACTATAATTACCATCGCATAAACGACCATAGGGACAATGATTGTACTCATGCCCTTCATGATTGACTACAAAAACTAGAGGATACGGGTATTATATCCTTTGGCCCTTGTGAGGCGGTCTCTACCTCCTTTTACCACATCAGTCATAGGCATACCCCACTTGAGTCTTCTACATAAAGTACTTAGTTTATAGGTCGACCAATATTCAGTCATTATGCACATTCTCCACCTACATTCTACTACTTCCACCATTCATTCTATTCAATATATCCACTGCATCCACGCTATCCATCAACTTTATGTTGCTATGTCACATGGGATACCATGACCCTCTGGCATATCCCATTGCTACTCCATATGACATTCATTTTGGTTCATACACTAATGTTGCATCCATTCCAAACACTTCCACTACTTTACACCGTCTTGGTATTTTGTAGGTGATTATTATCACCTTCCTCCTTGATGATGCACTTGTGTTCTTACGGTTCTTACACGATTGTTGAGGGTTTTTTTATAAGAACCTATCATCACGTGTTTCTTCATCTCATCTAGTGCACTCAATCATTTCCCTAGACTACTGAGGGGTCTTAATTAAATGATCCTTTCCATTCACACACTGGGGGCATCATTAATCATTGAGCCTTTCATCATATTGACATATTACGACTACATTAAGTTCTCATAAACTCATTATGATATCTTAATTTTACTATCATATATTTTCATCTGGTTTAGTAATCATCATTGTACTAATTTTGCGCTACTTTGAGCTGACAGGTTCATCCAATGTCTAGGTTGTGGATCCTGTTTTCATGTGAGAAAGTGTTGAAGACTGTAAACTTTCCAGTAGTTGTCTCACTTTCGGGGCCGAACCGGGCCCCCAGCATATGTTTATGGGAATTTTGGCCCATTGTGATTTTAATACCCACGGTTTTGTAAAACTTCTTAAGCAGTTGTCTATTTATATGGTTTTATGCATATGGTAGATGTACATGTAAATGTATTGCAGATGTGTTTTGAATTCGGGTGTGAATTCTATAGAGTTTGTTGAGCATAATCTCCAAACAGATCTGGGTATTGTATTGAGAGAGTGGTTGCTTGTAATAAAATCTGAGCAAGTGATTCTTGGTGGACGTAGCCCAAATTGGGTGAACCACGTTAAATACTGTCTCTTTGTGTTGTGTTATTTTATTCTACAATTTTATTTGAGATCTGTAATAATTTCTACATATTAGTTTCTACTGTTGCGATTTTGTGAGGGATTATTCCACATATTTTATCCCTTATTTCCTAAAAATTGGTATCAGAGCCTGGTTTGGTTTGCTGAAGTGTTGAATCACAGGGAAAGTTTTTTCTTGAGTGGGAGCTATGGTAGATGATGGAAGATCTAGGGTTGATAAATTCAATGGGAAGAATTTCAGTCTTTGGAAGATGCAGATGGAAGATTACCTTTATCAGAAGGATCTTTATATTCCGTTGTTTGAGAAGGTGAACAAACCCTCGAGCATGACAGATGCGGAATGGGATTTGTAGGATAGGAATGCACTTGGGACAATCTGACATGTGTCTTGCATCTTTGGTATTATTTAATGTTTCAAAGGAAAAGACTACAAAAGATCTAATGGATGCATTAGGGAAGTTGTATGAAAAACCCTCTGCCTCTAACAAGATATTTTTAATGAAAAAGTTGTTTAATATGAAGATGTCTGAGAATAGTTCAGTAGCAGATCATTTAAATGATTTCAATACGGTTGTGAATATGCTAGCTTCGGTTACAATAGAATTTGATGAAGAAGTTAGGGCTTTATTAATTCTGTGCTCTTTACTTGAGAGTTGGAATAGCCTAGTAATGGTGGTAAGCGAACTCGGTTCCAGCTAACTCAAAGTTGAAGTTTGAGGATGTTGTAGGGGTGATTCTAAGCGAGGAAATGCGAAGAAAAATTTATCTGGTGAATCTTCTACTTCAGGGAATGCTTTGACAATGGAAACTAGAGGGAGACAGAAGAATAGAGGAAACCGTGGAAAATCAAAAGATTGGGTTAAGGTCAAAATCCAAGAACAAGATTGTATGATGGAACTGTGGAAAGTCTGGGCATGCAAAGAAGGACTAGTTGGGAGCTTCAGGATAAGAAGAAACAATAATGAAGAAAACAAGGAGGAAAATGTGGCAACGGGTAATGTATGTCAGGATGCTTTGATTTTTTTTTGCACAATATTACTGAATCTTGGGTTTTAGATTCGGGGGCTTTCTTTCCATGCTACTCCACATAGGCATTATTTTGTTGATTATGTTCAAGGAGATTTTGGGCATGTTTTTCTTGGTGATGATGAGCCTTGTAGCATAGTTGGAAAATGTTCTGTTCAGGTTAAGATGCAGAATGGGAATACTTGGCTATTGAAGGATGTCAGACATGTGCCTACATTAAGATGAAATTTGATATCAGACAGGGAAATTGGGAAGTGATGGTTGTACTGTGATATTTATAGCTAGACTCTTGGAAGGTTACCAAGGGTGCTCTTGTGGTGGCAAGAGGTAAGAAGGTTGGAACCTTGTATTTAACCACTGATAGCACTAATGATTGTAATCTTGTGGCTTCAGAAGTAGATACAACATTATGGCACTATAGGCTCGGTCATATGAGCCATAAGGGCATGGAGATCATAAAGAAGGATTTTCCTGGATATACAAAAATGGGTTTGGATTTTATGAGAACTGCATATATGGGAAACAAAAGTGAGTAAGGTTTCTCAAGGTTGGACCTACAAAGAAAGAGACTAAGTTAGAGCTAGTACATTCTGATGTGTGGGGGCCAGCTCAGGTATCATCTCTTGGGGGTTCAAGTTATTATGTTACTTTTATTGATGATGCAACAATGAAAGTTTGAGTTTATTGTATTAGAAAAAAATCTAATGTATTTGATGCTTTTGTTAAATGGAAAGCCTTGGTAGAGAATGAATACATGTCTTAAGCTAAAATGTCTCAGGTCAGATAATGGAGTGGAGTATTGCAGCAATGAATTTACATGATTATTGTTCTAAGAATGGAATCTGCAGGAAAAGATACAGTTCCAGGAACTCCGCAACAGAATGGGGTGTCGATAAAAGGATGAACATAACAATAATGGAACACTAGGAGCATGAGGTTACATGCAGGAAACAACTTCCTCTTTCTTTTTGGGCAGAAGCGGTGAGCACAACTGTGTACTTGATAAACAGAGGACCCTCAAGTGCCTTGGATGGAGGCATACCTGAGGAGGCTTGGTATGGTAAGAAAGTTGATTATTCATTTCTTAGAGTCTTTGGATGTGAGGTGTTTGTCCATATAGACAAGGATGATAGGACCAAGCTAGAGGCTAAATCTTGAAAAATGTACTTTCATTGGTTATGGTGGTGATGACTTTGGATTTAAATGTTGGAGTATTAAGGACAAGAAAATCATTTCGGTCTAGGGATGTGGTCTTTAATGAGAAAGTCATGTATAAGAAGCAGTTGCAGGAAAATAGGGAAGAATCCAAGAAAGAATATGCAGTAGTAGAGGATATTCCAGATGGGACAATGACACATGAATCAGTTCAGGTACCTCCTTAACAGGAACCCCAAACTCCTATATTGAGGAGGTCTTATAGGGTAAGAAGATAACTTGAATTTTTTTTCCTTCTCTTTATTATTTATTACTCACTGATAGTGGAGAGCTCAGAAGATTGCCATGGGAGCAATGATAGGAGCACCAGTATATGGAGAACTAGGTGAAGAAAAAAAAGGGATTACAAAACAAGTTTTGTACTAGAGTTCAAAGATGAGGAGCAAGAAGATATAAGGCTCATGGTGGTCAGGGGTTTACCAAACATGATTTTTGAGTTTTTTCTCCTGAGTAAAAATACCTATCAGAAGGGAATAAAAGAAGACTTATAAGAACAAATGTAAGTGGGTGTTCAAAGTTAATGACTAAGAAGAAGGAGGTGTGCAAATTTAGAAAGAGGAGTATAAACAAGGCCCACGTCAATGGTATTTTGATAGCTCATGAGGAGCAAGGTTTATTAGATGTCATTCTGACCATTGCAGTTATTCAAATTTGATGATGGCATATATTATCCTGTAGTTGTATGTATGACATTCTATTGCAGGTAACATCATGCTAAGGAATACTATGTACAAGAAAAAGTTTAACTTTTTATGATTTGGAGCTAAATGTTACAAATCCATGAGGATTTGGATAGGGAGGAACGAAAGCTGACAGTAACCTACTAGGAAGAGCTACAGGTAAAAGGTAAAGGAGATGGTTTAAATGAAGGATGCTAAACCGGTTGGGACTTTTGGCAGGCCATTTCAAGGTATCAAAGGAACAGCTGTCCCATCATTTTTTTTGGAGTAGGAAGTTAATTTTAGATGTCAAGGTACCATTTGCGCAAAATTGGTATTTGATGTATGCCATGGTGTGCACTAGGCCTATATTGCCCATGCAGTGGGAGCAACAATTGATAGATTTATGAGTGATCCAGGTAAAACATGCAGGTAGTAAAGTATACTTCAAGTATTTGAGAGTAGACCATGGGGATAGTTTTGGGGGTAGCATTTTTCAGATCAATGTCACTTGGTATGTGGTTAACCGGGATTTAGGATATGGCTGGAGATGTAGACTTTATCTCAGGAGGAGCACAATAGGTTATATTTACAACTGTATTGGATAACAGTTTAACATGCACGACTACAAAGTTGGTGGCTTTGTCAACCATGAGGCTGAGTATGTTGTGTCCACATGATAGGCAGCGAAAGAAATGATTTTTTTGTGCACAACAATTTACTTGAGGAGTTGGGGCATTTGCAGGATGAAGGAAAGCTGCATAGTTGATAGTTGCCCGTTGAGTGGGATTTTGACACTAGTAAGAACTTATGCTTTCCACTCTAGGAATGAAGCATATACAGTTGAGGTACCATTTCATCAGGACACCATTTGGAGGAAGAGAAGTTTTGTGCTGGAGTCAGATTCCATACCAGTGACAGAATAATGTAGACATGATGACCAAGGTGGTCACAGATTCAGGGAAAAACGATGAAGGTTATGTTCAGCTTTGGTTGGTCTTCACAATTTTCCTTGACTAATGACAGGGTTATAAGCTTTACACTGGAAAACTAGTCTCCAAGTGGGAGATTGTTAGGTTGTGGAGCATGTTTTCATGTGAGAAAGTGTTGAAGACTGACACTAAGAGTTCTAGTACACTTTCTACAATTCTCTCATGGGTTCAGGACGTTGGTAATGGGTTTTACGGCTTCCACTGAGCGGTAGAGGTTCCTAGGGGTAGTAACCCCCAAGATTTATTTTCCATTTAGAAATTGTTGAGGCCTTAAAACATGCGAATGATAAATCAGGAAATGTGCTTTTCTCATATGGGCGGGATTTTTGACCCATAGGTTTATGGGATAGTTTTGGCCCATGGTTTTAATACCCACGTGTTTTGTAAAATTGCTTAAGCAGTTGTCTACTTATATGGTTTTATGCATATGGTAGAGTCATTATGTAACATTGCAAATGTGTTTTGAATTTGGGTGTGAATTCTGTAGAGTTTGTTGAGCATAGCTCCAAATTGTAGATCTGGGTATTGTATTGAGAGAGCGGTGGCTTGTAATAAAATCTGAGCAAGTGATTCTTGGTGGACGTAGCCCAAATTAGGTGAACCACATTAAATATTGTCTCTTTGTGTTGTGTTATTTTATTCTGCACTTTTATTTGAGATCTGTAATATTTTCTGCATATTAGTTTCTACTGTTGTTTATTCTTGAGGGATTATTCAACATATTTTATCCCTTATGTTCCTAGTAACACACACTCCACTAGATCAAAGTGCCAACATACCAAATCACTCTCAATGGCATCCACCTCAGATTTTACATCTGTATTTTTGACACTTCTAGTTGGCTCAGTCTAACTCTTAAGATTGGATCTATTTTTGTGAAGCCTAGTGTTAGTTTGTTCACCTTAGCTTCCAGTAAAATCAGATAATTTTGAGAATTCATATAGAAAGTGAAGCATTACAACCTATTCAGCAGTATGGGAGGGTGTGGTACATTGATGTTTCTTCTTCAACTTATGTGTCCTTGTCTTGTTACATGAGGATATTGCTTCTTCGAGTTTCTGTTTTTGTGAAGCATCGTGAAACCTTAGATAAACAACATTAATTTACAGGAGTGATGGAATTATGGAGGTAGATGTTGCAGTAAAATGGGTCATTAAGGTTCTGTAAACGGAGGACGTGGAATTCTATCAATTTGTGCTACCCATCACATGGAAAGTGTGGAAGAGAAACCCCCTCGGCTTCTCAAGAAGGCTCCTTTCATATCTAAGATAGGAGAGGAGTCATTGGTGCACATTTGAATCCACATTTGGTGATAACATTATCATGCGACTTCTATGCTTTCAGTGTCAAGTGATAAGTATTCAACCCAGTTTGTTTGGTGGAATGTATTGATCGATACGAAGCACTCTACAATGGTATAAATGTTTTCGTTTGACATAACAAATGGTTAAGCTCAAGTCATTCCTTATGTTTGGAGGTGTATTGCACTGGAACAAAATTTTGGGCAACCAAAGTTACACAAAGTTGACATGTTAAACCCATTTGGAAGTGATATGGGACACATTCTGGTAGGGGTGGAATACACATTTCTTATTAGCACGCAATATGAGCATGGTCATTAGGGACTACAAGGCGCGACCACTTCAGGACCCTAAACCAGCTATAGGAGGTGAAATAGGATACTTAGTAGACCTAGATTCATATCCTAAGGATTTGGTGGGTCAGGAGGAATAGGCATTGGTGGATCTAATGGATCTAGTGGTAGAGGCAACACCACAGGGAATCAAGGTTCTGGATAGTATACCACAACGATAAGGGCCTCAACCACCTCAACAAGTATTTTTTGAGTGTCTTTGCATCATACCAGATTAAAAAGGTGTTCGAGGATGCTATATCTAGAAAGTACACAAATGTGACTCCTGCTACATAGTTACAAAGGGGATCACTATCCCGGAATGGAAGGCAAGTTAGTTTACATGTAACTAATTGCAACGGTGCGCACATAGTTGTTGTACAAGAAGTATAACCCCCCACTACTAAAATAGTAAATCGGGGTACACTCTATTGTGTAATGCCTCATCCTTAACTGAGTTCCACATAGTCTGCATAAACAGAAGACAATCGTAGTTCACACTGAAGGAGATATTAATAAGGTATCCTAGAGCATGTGCGGGAGTATGATTGTGTTTTAAGACTCCCTTGTTAACAATTGTCTTCTGATATTCATCTGATCTTAGCATCTTACTCAATAATTCATTAGAGGACTAATAACACCTTTCTAGGAGAGCACTTGTCACACAAGACTTTCACAGACCCACATGGCCTTAGAGCATTGAGGTTGAGGGACGCGTGGATATTAGTCAGTCCTTTTCTTAAAGCTCATATTGTTGCACATTTCAACAAGTAGCTAGAGAAGCTATTTGTGAACTTGGCCCATGAGACTTTCATGGTCTATGGATGTACATAATTCTTGAGGTACAGGGGCCTATACAAGGATATTTGTCCTCAGAGATCACACATCGTACTGCACTTCCTGACTCTATACGACTTATGACATTTATCATGGAGATCATGATACAAGATAGGCTATCCACCTTCTACAGCACTGATCATAAGAATATGTCTTGTTATTGCAAGATTTACACCTCTATGAACTCATGAACCAATGATTGTAGATTATATGACCACATATCTATTCTATTGATATGGTGTGTGCTAGGTACTCAATGTTGCAAACCATTCAAAGGACGATGGTCATCATGATGAATCGTCTGGATGGAGGATCATGAGGAATCAGCTTCTCCACACAATTTCAAGGTGGAGGAATCGCAGTGGGGGCGTGATATAAGTGAGTCCTCTCAATATGGAACTTTCATCTACCTAGTAGGTTTATACACTATAATGTGAATGCCTTGATCTGTTCACACTGATCTCTCGAGTGATCTAATAAGGCTCAAGTATGAGGATTTCCCATAGTTATTTGGCACATGAGCCATCATCAGTGCTTCAGTGATCACAGGCTCGATAGTTAAGCGTGATAAGGTCGACTCATCTTGGAACCCAAGGGTGGCACATATTCAGATGTTAGAACCCACCACAGTAATGACACGAGTTGATATCTATGCACACCAAAAGAAACACCCGAGAAAATGTCAGCGACTGGAACACATAGACATTAGAGGTGGTACACGGAAAGTATATACTGTACTCATCAAACAAGAGGTTTATTAGGATACATGGATGTACATTCAACCTATAAACATTCTTGACTAGGAGTAGTCATGGCAGTTAGAGCAAAGGAAGAGCACCCAGGCTCTAGCATGAAGGATCTAGATTAAGTTAGGGAAGTATGAAATCCTAATGTCATTAGAGAACATCATCCCTTGTCTAGGGGAATGGGTACGGGAAAAAGTATCACGTGCCGGAGGAGAGTGTGAGTGACAGGTCTTACATGCTAACCTTCCCCCCTCACACTATTGATTATGATAAGGGGATTACCTTGAATGCAGTAGTCGATGGACTTAAGCAATGTTCATGTTAGATACGGAAGTGGAGGTTAATTTTCTCACTCTATATGCATGAAATCAAATGACTAGGCACCCATTACAGCTCATCCTCAAATGTGGTATATGGCTTCACACAGACAAGGGTGATACACATTGGTGTCTTGAAGGACGTTGGTATCATTATCCAAATGAATTTAAGTAGAGACTTCAAAGTTTGGTACAGCTTTAACTTTCCAGTGTTACTTGTTCCCCTACCATGTTATAAGAACATTATTTCTAACTTACAATTCAATAATATACACTACATGTTTTGAGAACAAGGATAACTTGAGAATATCCCTCTAACTCCAATGGGAAATCAGCACCCGTATACTGAACATTATTTCTTAGAATAAAATTCCTCGATAGAATATCATATGCATTCTTGTTTGTCATTATATTACCACTAAGGTGATTAATCCTACGAAACATAGTGCACACAGTTTGATGACACACTCTCATCTTACACAGTGATACTTTACTATTGTCAGCATGTGACTTGTTGGGTGCATGGGACTTATGACTTCCCATTTCACCAGAAATTAAGAGGCTCCGGGCACAAGAGTGATAAGGGCATGCCATTAAATCTTAGGTGCCTGAGAGGGCATCTAGTTAACAAGATACACTAGGGACGAAAACCCTTGCTTTCCTACGACATTTGAATCTCAATGGACCATGTGAGATCAAAAATAAGGAGCATGACTTGTATTACACTTTGTTGGAACCGCAATCCTATTGGTGGATGACACATTAGGACGTAATATTCTAGGGTGGTGCAGGTGAGGATTGCATTCCCCCTAATGACCTAGATTCTTAAGGAGTAACGTGCCAACTAAAATTTATGTCTATGATGGAAAAACATCTCACCTTAGATCATGTCTGGATACACCCTGCAAGAGGATTTGGGGGAATCTTGTATAAAGAATTTACCTCCTTCCACTCTAGTGCACCAAGGTTTCTATTCCACAATGCAAGGTCACACGTGTGCATTAAATTCATTCAAAATTTCTAACAACTTGATATTATTACAACAATAACAAGTGCTTCATGTTCACAATTGGCCTACTTATACTTGACCCAACTTAGGTAGTTACATTATCTGTAATTTCAGATGTTCTTAACTTGGTCTACAGAACTACATTCACATCAGCTTTTACTAAGACAAGTTGTCCTTACGGCACTTGTGTTAATCTATGTGACACCATTTGTAGTGGTGTTTTATTGTAACCTAACTTGGAGTAGCCTTCTTGTATTTTTGGGTGTTTACGCTTGTCTTCAAGATGACACTAAACTTGGAATCCATCATTCTATTTCTACTGTTACATTCATTTTCTACATGACATGTTCGTACTTAAAGCCATCTCTAGAGTTTCAAGAAGTGACACCCTTGGTTGGAGGATAAGAGTGCCTTTCCTTATATCACTTCTCTATGGCCCTATAGGTGTGAGATCAAAAAAATTTGCACTTCATTGATAAATGGTTTGTACACCTTTTTTTGGGGAGTCCATTCTCCTATGTGCAACATGTTCCTTTTCCACATGCACCCGTGAAACATTGGGGAACATACACTTTGGGTTTACACACTTCATAACACAGTACTAGTACGAGTTCAGTCCTTTAGTTATTCTTCTCATATACATAGTGTCCATCTAGGTTTAGGAAGCAAGAGTCACATCAACCCCATACATCAATGGATTATACTACTTTCAAATTCATCCTATACATTCTGGTCAGCACTTTACATGTTAGCACACATCGGAATTTCCTGCCCTACGCTTCTTTGGCTACCTTTTACACTGGCATCAGTCTCCACGTTGCTCCATGGTTTGGCACGTTTTTTATCACTCTATCACGCATCTCTTCTACCACATCTCATGCATAGTTCTACTACATAGAGAATCTCACATGGATTTCTCAGGTACACATCTCTATCCACTTTATGTTATCGAGCATTTCCACTCACCCAACATAAAGTGGGGGAACATGTAGTCACCGAATCATGCACTTAAAATTACATTTATATCTCCAAGTCTATTATTCTATATCACGGATCTCGTGTAATACATGTATTCACTAATGACCTATCCCCTAGTCCTGTAGTAAGTTAGTTGGTCGTTATTTTTACATTTTCTCCTACAGTCATCAGTATGTATATATAGTATATATATGCGGGTTTACACATATACATGTGTTATTTGACTACTTGATCATCTTCTCTGTTTGCAGGTATCTCTAGTATATATACTAGAGTGTTTTTACACATAGGGTAGGACTGGGGTGCCCCGTGGCATTTGACTACTATGATCATCTTAGGCTCCATGGTTGCAGGTAACCATCCATATGAGAAGAAATTTGTTTCAGTTGAGGTCCGTCTTTGTTGTTTCACATGGCATGTACATTACACACTGGGATACTAACCGATGTTTTGGATACACTAGTGCCTAAATTGGCATCCACACACGCGATTCCACCCTACATTCACTCAACATCACTTTTTACATTTTGGGAAGAATATCAGTCTATCAAGGGAAGCTATCTTTTAAGGCAAGAGACTCCATGCTTTATCTAGTCCCTCGATATATTTTCATCACATCAATCATAGGGGTAAATGGATGTATTCATTTTATTCACATCCACTATTTACATTTATGTTATTTAGCTTTCTACTTCTACCAACATAAAGTGGGGGTAGATGTAGCCGCAAAATCATAAGAGAAATCTAGGACCACGATTTGCACATAGCACACCTAGAACTGCATTATGTTTGGAGATATATTGTAACACTCAGTTAGTAAGTCCATACCATTGTGGTGCCATTGAGGATCTAGTCAGGACGCCTTTATATGCATCTTTATTTTTTAGGAACTGATGCTTTGTATGGGGTTTTATAGGTAGATCTTCATATCAGATTATTGATGACATAAGTGAAGATATTGTGACAACTGTGTGACAACGATGAAGATATTATGAAGACCTAGTGGCACTATCATAACTAGATCCTGAGCTTTTCTGTAGATCAAATTACCTAGATTATAGACCAAGGTGCCCTTAGGCACCCCAGTTCACTCCCAAGCACCCCAATTCAGCCAGATCTCCAACTTCTACAAATTCCAGAACAACATCTCCACATCCAGTCTAGCCCACATATTGGCATGTTCAAGTCTTGCACACAACGGGGTAAGTTATATTGAGGTTAGTATCTTATCCCTTCTATTTCATTTATTTCACTTCATTTAATATCAAATAAAAAGTATTTAGCATTAGTATTTCAGTTCATTACTGTTTCTATCTAGATTAACTTAGATAAAATTCAAATTTTAGTTGATTACCTGTGAAAAGAACTTAGGGAAAGAAAACGTACTCTAACAACAGAACAATGTGCTACACTAAACTAATATGTACAAAGGTTAGAATTTACTTCAATAACAATGTTTAAGATGGATCCCATTAACTAGATTCAACATTTATTCACCATCAAACTTTGAAAACTATAAAGCATTATAACTTTTTCACCCCATGATCACATGTAGGACCACTCCATATAGTATCAAATTTGGAATGATTTCTTGTTTTTTCCCTGTCAACATCCCACTTCAGTACCAAATCTCCCTCTTTGGAAAGTTTCTAGCTTTAGCTTTCTTATCAAAGGACTTCTTGATTTGATCAAGGCTTGATCCTTCTCCATGGTTTGTGATGCTTGATTGATCTCATCTCTCTCCTAACTCCATGAGTTCTACATATCTAGCTTCTATAGGCTCAAACTCAGATAACTCCAGCTGCTTGAGAAAATCCAGTGCTGGTAACTCAAGAGATATGGGAAACCTAGCCTTTTTCCATAAACTATCTTGTAGGAGAGCTACAGTTGATCACTTTTGGTGTGATTCTATCATCCCACAAGGATGATTTGAGCTTGGTATGCCATGTCCTCTAATTTTCATCCAGAGTCCTTCTGATAATTCTCAACAAATTCTTGTTTGTGGACTCATCTTTCCCATTACCCTGGGGGTAATAATTAGAACAAGTGCTCAAGTATATCCATTTCTAACATCCCACTCAAAAATCTTGGTTTTAAGGAATGCTAGAGAATTGTCTGATATGATAGTGGTTAGGAGACACCAAATATTGGTACAATTCCTCATAAAATTCTAATATGCTAGACTCATTTTCCTCCTTGAGTGCCACTGTTCAGTCCACTTGGTGAAATAGTCCATTAGCTGTGAGAATCCACTTGTGGCCCTGGCTTGAGTTCAGGATTGATAACCCTAATGAAATCCAATCCCCATTGGATGAATGGTTGATCAAATTGAGATTGGGTGGAGTGGAAGTGCTGCTAGATTTTCTTTCCCTGTGAAAAATGCACATTTCTTGCACTTCTTGATCCATGCATAGCAATCACTAAACATTGTGGGCCAATAGTAACCAGCCTTCATGATCTTGAGGGTTGTTACTCATGGAGTAAAATGACCTCCAGCTTCTCCATCATGGAACTCATGTAGCACTTTCTCAATCTGATTTTTTGGAACACACCTCAAGAGAACTCCATTCACGTATTTCTTGAGTAAGATACCATCAATGAGAATATATAGAATGGATTGGAGTCTAAAATACCTTCTCTTTTATTTGATCAACTCTAGAGGGCATAAACCTATTTGAAAAATTTGATCATGTCTTGGGTCCAACAAGGAGTGGGTATACCATCTGCTACTTGTTCTTGATCATCTTGGAGCACTAGAACAACTCTCCTTTATCTTTTGACTCATCATGTTGATTGGAAGTCAACTTCTCACACAATCCTTTGCCACAAAAAAATTTGGTTGCTTTTATTTAAATGTCATACTCCATGACATGGGTGATCTAAACTACCCTTTTTCATTCAATTCCTTGTTTAGGAGGAAGTTCTTAACTCCGACATGAAACACTAGCAACTGCATTTTTTTGTTTGAAACCAAGTGTCTAAACTTCTTCAAACTCCTTATAATAGCGAGGATATGATTTTTCAATGAAAGAGTACCTCACCTCATAGTCTTCTAAGATCTAACTAAAAAAGGAAACTGGATACTCAGATCCTTCCCTATTCAATTGCACCAAGATGCCATAGATTGTGTCTGAGCCACCAAAAGCATAGAGGATGAAGTCCTTAGAGAAATCAAGGTTGATGAGAGTTGGAGCTTGTGATATTGCTTGTTTGATGCCTCAAAACTCTCTTTTTCCCTCCACATCTATCCATTTGAATGCAATACTCTTCTTCAACATCATTGTTAATGGCTTAACAAGAGTGGAAAAATTAGGCACAAACCTTTTGGAAACAAATTTATTCTTCCCCAAGAAGATTTGGAGATATTCTTGTGACTTGGCAAAGGTAGACGTCGGATAACTTCAAATATTTCAGATCAATTGTTCAACCCTTCCTTTAGAACAATGTGGCCTAAGATTTGCCTTCATGAGCTAGGAATATACATTTGTTATGATTCAAAGATACTCCAAATTTCTTGCATCTCTTGAACACTTTCCTGAGGTGAGAAAGGTGATCTGTTGCATTCTTGGAGAACACTGTGATATCATCAAGATAAACAAGAACCATCTTATTAATCAACCCCTTTGAACTTCATGTCCATAGCCCTCTGAAATGTTTATCTGGCATTTGATAACCCAAATGGAATCTTCCTATAAGCTTATGTACCCCATTTTTTGGTGAAGGTTTTTTTGAATTGATCCTCCTCTTTCACCATAATTTGATTATATCCTGAGTAGCCATCTAGTGAGAACCTTTCAAACCAGCTACTACTTGCAATATTTTCTCCATGGAAGGAAGTAGATAATGATCTTTGAGTGAAGATGCTTTTTCAAATCCTCATAAATCCACACACAATATGATTTTCCCATTTCTTTTCATAACTGGCACCAGATTAGCAACCCATGAAGAGTGCTTGATTGGAAAAATAATACTTGCCTCAATGAGCTTGTTCAATTCCTTCTTCATGAGAGGCTCAATATGAGGGTTCACTGGCCTTTGCTTTTGTCTAATGGGCTTGGATTCTGGATCTAGCTCAATAGTGTGTTGTGCCAATATTAGGATAAATCCTCTCAAATATTCATAACTCCAAGCAAATATGTCAATAAATTCTTGAAAAAGTTGAATGAAATCAGATTTTTCTTTATGAGTACTTACTTTTCCAATTTGGAGCACTTTACCTTCTCTAACTGAAACAAGTTCTGAATCTTCACCCTTGACTTGAATATTGGATTTCTCTTTCTGAAACTAGTCATTAGGATTGAAGATTGATTCTAGAGTTACCAAACCTTTTGGGAGTTTGTTTGTTCTCAGCTGGAATACTTGATCACCATATTACTGCTCCAATTTGTCTTGATTCTTTGCAGAGAACTCAACTTCTTCTTATAAAAATTTAATGATTTGTTGATCACTTTCAAACACTTGCTAAGTAGTGTTGTTGTTTGGAACAACTAGCCTCACAACCACTTTGATATGAGGCTGAGTTTGATCTTTCTTGATACTTTCAACCACATCAAATGTTGCTCTAATTGCTGCAAGCCTTGTCTACAACCTCATTTTTCTTCCTTGGTATGGAATCAATGTTAAAATATTCAAAATTTCAATGAGATCCCATACCTATTCTTATAGCTCTTAAGAAGATCATTTTTAGCATCATTAAGCCCTCTAATCTGATTTACAACCAGCTCACTATCTCCAAAAACTTGCAAGTTCTTGATACCTCTTTTTCTTGCCCAGTGTAATCCATGGATTAAAGCTTTGTACTCAATTGTGTTATTAGAACAATTGAATTAGAAACAGAAATCTGAGTAGTACTTGTACCTTTGGGAGATATAAGCATTGTTCCTCCTCCTACACCTTTCCTGCTCCTTGAACCATCAAAGAATAATTTCCAAGCTTCATTATCATCTTCATTATTTGGTTTGGTGATGCTAGGAAGAGGTGGATTTTCTTCATGTAAGAAAATAAATACCCAACTCAGCTTTCCATTTCTTATATGGATCATAGCCATGCTTCTTGTTTTCCCATTCATCTAGTGTCAAATCTGGAATGCCTCTAACCTTAGTACATGTTTCTTCTTGGGTGCTTGGGAAATCTTCTTGGTCAAAAGATGAGCAATTGGCATTGATTGGACTTGGCATGTAAGGCTCAATGTGATAATTTGCAATTGGCTCAGATCTGATTGTAGCTTTAGCTCCATACCTTGTTCTAAAAAGCATGTGGGACCAATCAGTTGATAGGTACCTGCCAATTTTAGCTATGAAATCCCTTGACAAGCATAGGAAAAGAGTGGTGGTAAGTCAATCACAGATATATCTTGTGGAAATGTGACATTTGGGCATGCATGCAATGTAAGATTCAATCCTTTGATACTCCAATATTTTTCATTGTTGTCCCATCTAATTGTACCAATCCTTTAGAGAGAGTTTCATATTTTAGACCCAATTGATCTGTAATTTTTTTTAGGCATCACTGAGCTACTTGCACCTGAGTCAATCATGCAATTGTGTACAAGAATTGTTTCCAATGATCAAAGATACATAAAATGGTGGAGGTTTCATATTTCCCTTTGGATGACCTCCTTCTTGTTGAGTTGCATTAGTTAGCACCTTGTCTTGATCCTTGGATGCATGATTTGGAATGGATAAGTTTGCCATGGCTGCCTGCAATAAATCCCTGTCCTGGAATTGTCAATGACTCCCACATTGAGATACTCACATTTGTTTTATTCATTTGATCAATGATGTTAAATGGAGATGGACTATCCTTTTTTTACCCTTTATTTGGCACAACTTTCTCTTGCACATGAGCTGATACAACAGGTACTCTAGGTTGATTTTGTGAGCTTGGGACTGCATTTGAACTACTAATTCCTTGAAGTGTGGTAGAAGGTTGAGAAATAATTGCATTTGATGATTTTCTTCCTCTATATTTCACTTTTTATATCTTGTGTTGGCTACCACACCCTAAGAAAGAGACTCATGTATTCCACAGAAATCCTCTGTTTTTCAGTTCACAAGTGAAGTGTCACTTGGAGGTGCCTTCTTGAGTAACTTGTTGCTACTGATTTTCTTCTTGATTTGTTTCTTGAGACACACCAATGTTTTTCACCATTAAGGCTTGATTCAGAGCACCATTGAAGCATGTTGCTTGATTATGGGGTTGACCACAAGGGAAACACCATTCATATTCATGTGCCAAGTTATTCTGGACTGGAACCAAGGCTCTGGATGTTGAAGTTGCATTAGGATTGTATGGTTGAAATGGTCTAGAAGCCTTGAGGTTGTCCTTGGATTTAGTTTTGATTTAACAGCTTGAGCTAGGAGGTTTATTAGACTGATATGGAGGCCTATTTGGTTGGGAAAGTGGCTGATAAGGTTTGAAATTTTAAGCTTGTTACCTCTTGATTGTTACTAACTCATTGCCTAGATTCTGTAATTGTTTCATGACTTCCTGAAGCTCAGTTGAGGTGTTAGAAGAAGTGGAATCTTCATTAGAATTCTATTTTTGGGGGTTGGGATGGGAGCTAATGCAGGTGTTTGATTAGAACTAGGATTCCCCATTTTTGGATAAATAGGCATAGGTGGCCTAGGTGCAAGTTTACCAGCTTGAATTAGGTAATTCTTATCTCTAATGGCTATGTTATAAGCTCCTGGTAAATGTTATCCCTCCCATAGATTGTATCATGACATATATATCAGAATTAAGAGATTTTAAGGAAATAGAGGAAATGCACCTTTAACAGTTGGTCTTATGGTAATTGGAATCATGTCCCATGTTCTTTGGAATCTGAAATTGAAGTCAGCCATTTGTTCATTTGGTGATCTCTCTTGATTGTAGTCAATTTCTCTAAAAGAGATAAGATTATCTAACCTTTCTCTCAAACTAGTCACAAAGAGTTTAACGCATAGTTCATTCTAGTTCTGAATTAATCTTGCTCTTAAGCTTTTGAACCACTTACAAAGAATATTTTCCTTTGAAAGAAGAAGCTAAAAATTCACTACCACATCCATCTCAGCAATTTCATATATGGCACAAAAATTTACAATGTCCTAGATATGATTAATTGGGGTTGTGTGGTTTTCTCCATTGAAGAATGTAAAGTTTTTCAAAGCTACCACTGGAAATGGATTCTGTGCATTGAGGACAAGTGGACTACTACCCATAAAATTAACAAATGGATTTGGTAGTGGTTGTTGAGCCATTCTGATTGGTCTAAGAACTCTAGTAGATTGTAGAAATGGCCTACCAGGTGGAGGTGTTGAAAGAGTTATGTTTGGTGGAGATGGAGATCTTTGAACTTTTCCTCCTCTTCTTCTTCTGCTTGGAGATAGTTGCAAGTATTCAAGGTACACTCTGTGCTGCTGAAGATAACTTAAATTTTGATCATGGGATTTGAAACAGATGTACCTCGGATTACAGATCCTCCAAAGGACTATAAATTGGACCAAGACACACATCTAATCTTGATAAACATGGAAAATAGGGAAATGTCTCTCAGGTCATAAATGCATACATCTAATCGACTCAACCATTGGATTTCAATCATATCTAGCCTTCTTCCTTCTTCCACATGCCAAACAGACATGTGAAGGTGCATTTGATAGCCTTGTAGGTGAATTTTCAGGCATTTAATGCTTGTTATTGGTGGTTACATATTTGAATCCAAGTTTCCCAGCTCTTTTATCCTCATTTTCTCTCCTTCTTCTATAAATGTAGATCTATGATCATTAAAATGGATCCCTTTTTGTTCTAATGACACCATGTAAAAATGGTCGTCGAACTTCCCATAGGTTTCAGAATTTTGACTTGGTCTTTTGTAATGTATTATTTCCTTCTTCCATGAATGTAACTGATTGTGCATCTTGTAAGCAATGAAATTAGGTTTTTTGACACTTTTGTATGCCCTTTTCTCATTTTTGTTGCCTCTTGCCTCTTTTTCTTCATTTTTTAGCATGTTGTGTGTTTCCTCTATGTTCAGTCCCCATGTTGACGTGTTATTGTGTGCAAAAATTTGTTTGCGTGGTTCTTTTGTATGGCACGTGCATGTCCACCATTTATCGCACATTTTTTCATTTTCTTGCCTCTCCTTTGTTTTTGTTTTGTTTTGTGCATGTTTTCTCATATTTTTAGGTTTATGTTGTGTTTCTTAGGGACTTGGTGGCGAGTGCATTCTTGGGACTGTGTCAAACCTTTCATGGCCTCTTTCAACTGCATCCCCCTTCAATTTTCTCCCTCCGTAGAAATTTTCACACCCTTCTCTTGGTGCTATCACCAATTTTAGTTGTGTGCAACTATTGGGTGGTTGCATCGTCAGATTCTTCATATGTCCCCAATTTGTTTCCAATGGCTTCAAGACAAGATTCATCCCAAAGTTACTGAGGAAGACCCGTGAGCCTTACCCAGATAGGCATTCTGTTAAACGAGTATTTGCGTGTGTCAAAAGAAGGATACCAAGGTTTATTCACGATTCTATTGTGGTCTCCCCAAAACCAATACACATTATCAATGATCTCTCTTTCTTCAAAAGATTCAAAAATAGATAAGAAATAATATTATTGGAGCAAGGATAGAGTTCAATCTTACCCTTGATTTCTCCACATTTTTCATGCGTGATGCCTACTAGGGTAGTTGTAACAATAACATCCAAAAAAATTACTCTATCTATTATAATCTTTTTGGATGTCCATACCCTATTCCAAAGCCCCCATTTTAGTAAAGGTAGGTAGGATGATAGCAAATGTTGTGTAATTTGGATTTGAGTCTTCCAATTTCTTTTTGATTGAAACTTGTTTAAAGCCTTTTCAACAAATTTGTTTTTGCACATGCAAGTAGGATCCTAGAAAAGGTTGTGGAATTTCACTTTAAATATACCAATGGCATTTTATTAAAATTATCTAAATCCTTTTTAACAAATGCATTTGTGAAAAGCATGCAATGAATGTTTTCCATGCAAATGCATCTCTTAAAGGCATTATGCAAAAAAAATCATTTACCTTGTCTATGCCTCCACATTTTATATCCATGTCTACAAGGGTAGTTGCAACCAAAACAACTGAAAAAAATTTCCTATATCCTTTATACTTTTTTGGAATTCCATACCCTTTTCCAAATCCCCCATTTTGACACAGACATGTAGGATGTTGAAAAAGGTTGGAAAATTTGGCTGTAAATATACGAATTGCATTTTCTTGAAAATTTTCAAAGTATTTTCAACAAATTCATATTACAAATAGCCTGCAATCAATGTTTTCCATGAGAACACATCTCTTTGAGGCATTCCATGAAACAATTCACTTGCCTTGTCGATACTTCCACATTTTGCGTACATGTCTACGAGGGTAGTTGTAACCACAACATATGGAATATTTACATATTCCTTATGGTTTTATGGATGTCCATAGGCTGCCCCCATTTTGGCACATAAAGGTAGGATGCTTCTTTTCAAATTTCTTGAAAGCATATTTCCCATTTAGTGGAGTTTATCAAGCCTAAAGATATATGTTATCATTGAATCACAACACCCTCTGATATGCAAAAGTGTGTGTTTTTGAGTTCACGGTGTGACTGGGTAACATGGTTACTATCTCTAAGTTGTGGGACTTGCTACTTGAGTTATACCTCCAGAGAAAATTGGTTCTTGCTCCTAAACTACCTACCACAATTTACTCTGATGTAGGAAAGACTATCTTATCTGAATCTAAATTTCCAAGTGAGTAGGGAGAGAGAGTGCATGAAAAAAATCCTACACTAAAGTGGTGATACACCAAAAAAGGAGGGAATGAGAATAGCTTTCCAATGTGTGAAAGATGGAAGCAAAGTACATACTAGAGAGGGTGATAACAGTTCTCCACAATCTATAAAATGCATTCACAACAATATTTCATACACACACAATGATAATGAATCCCTGTAAGAGTATAAAATGGAAACAATATATTTGCAATAGGGTTGAAGAGGCAAGAAGAGTGAAAACAAACACAACAAGGGAAGATACATCCACAAACTTACATCTATTGCTTCATGATATGCACGGTTCAATTTATTACAAAATAAAGGTCTGGATCACCATGCAAGGAGTCCACTACAAGGGCCTAAAGCACATTGGCTTCACAAAACCAAAATGACAGAGTTTTTCTACTCAAACTATCCCCCCTTACAATGAGCCCAACACTCTAATTTATAGAATTTGGAAGACAGGGGATTGAAATCCTGAAATCCATCTTTCAACCATTTGCAAGAGGTAATAACTGAAGTAAAATGATGGTATGTTTCTTGCAAAAGTATCTCCATATTGTCCCATGACATGTAGTAGTGAAATATGTCTACCCATGCTTCATTAAATGCATCTCCAACCACTACTAAACTCATTGTTCAAAACTTGTCACGTTTTCCTTAAAATCGTCATTAAAACTTCATCTATTTCTATATTTATTGACTTTTTTTGTGTCCGTCTCAGAAGCACAATCCTAAAGAGACCAATTTTGCATGGTTTCATTAAGAAACACAAAAATATGGCATTCTGAGTGTGAGGAACTATTTTACGTTTGCGAGGGATTCCTAGCATTTTATGGGAATGAGAACTTAAATTTTTGTAGCTGTAGATGTTTCTTTTATTTTCACCCACCGAACCTCATTTAAATAATAAATCCATTTTTTGGCGTAGAGGATGTTGTGCCCTTTTCAAAAAGACAAATTTTGCGAAAATCAAATTTATGGGTCAAAAGTTATACACGTTTTAACTTCAGGGGTCAGGGGTTCCAATGTCCCTTTGGGTTGTGGGTATTGCGGGTTTTCGAGGAGCTTACATCCCTGCGGTACTTGGACTAGGCGGGCCTTCTTTGTGTGCATCGAATGACTCGAATTTTTCTGTCCTCCCACGTCCGCCGTTGACTGGGCCAGGTGGATTGTTAACCACCGACTTCTCCACACCACTCCCCTGTGAGTATTTTGACCATTGCAGGTCTGCATGTCCTAGCTGTTTCGGACATTTTTTCCTGCCATCTCCGCACTAAACATGATGCAACCAAATCATCTTTTCGGGCATTTCGGGTATTTTTGTCCTAGCTTAAGTGATGTATTGTTAGCTGTAAGAAAATGTCAAATATACTTATATAGTGATATAATGGTCAAACAGAAAACTTATGTTCCTATAAATATTATGTGTTTGTGGGGGTGATCCATCATCTCCTACTACAAAAAAAATATGTACCTATTTATTTAACTCCATCCAACTAGATCCTGACACCCTTTTGACATTTCTTTCTTTCATCTTATTCTAACCTTATCCACATCTTTCCACATGTTAACCACTTCATAGATATTCAAAAAAGCACATAATAGCATCATTTGTTTGGTTTAGCTCAACAAGGTGCCAAAATCGCACATGCTGGAAAAATACACGCAAAAGTGTACTCATTTGGTTTTATATCTGCTTGATGCATTTCATAAAATAATCCCAAGGCAACTTTGCTATATCCATGCTCAAAATAAGTTGCAATCAATGTAGTTAAGGAGACCATGTCCTATTCAGTTATTTCATTCAATATTCTTTGGCTATCCTCCAAATTCCCATATTTAATGTAAAAGGTGATGAGCTTGGTGCGCACATTGATTTTAGGGGTGAATCCAATTAGAATGATGTTGGCATGCACCAATTTACCATACAGAAGAGATTTGAAGTTGAAGAAACTATGCAATAGAAAACTCTATAAGAAAGAGTCCTTCAAAATGTAAATTGATCTGAAAAAATAGGTTATAACATTAAAAAAATATGTCTTACTCAAATTAACATATTGAAGCCCCTAAAATATCCTTGCAAAATTCTCAACTGGCATCTTAATGTTAATTGTTTAGGGTGTTGTTTAGATAACCAGTAAGGCAAAGAAGGTTAACCGTGCACGCATAATTATCAATTGTAGATGTGACGTAATAAGGGATACTCATCTAATTAAATTTTGTTCAACACTCGTCTAAATTAAAAGTTCCCAATGTACAAAATTAATTCTTTTTTTCTTTTTTGTTGCAAGGTTTGCATGTTGAAAATGATTATGTGTTATATTGAATATGTAGAAAATATCATTCTTTCTTGTTTTCATTTGTCATAGATTACATTTCTTTGTCTCATCTCATTTCTTCCTCCTTTCCTCTTTTTTTGAGTCATCATGTTTCTTGTTTCTCCATAAGGTGTGGAGTGGCTTCAACTTCCATTATTGGTTGTATGTTACTTTTTTCTCTCCACACATATTCCTTAACTCACCTTTTCCTTCATCTCCCAAGTGAATTTATCCAAATTTACATGGATCTCTTATGTCTATGGATGTGATATGTTTCCTACACATAAAGTACTGTGTATGATATTTGGCCTTAAATCCAACTACATCTAGAGATCTTTTTAATTCCTCTATCTTTTATCAATCTCCTTAGAATTTGAACCTCACTACACATGCCCAGTTTTGCATAAATGTATGATAAAAGAACATAAGTTACATTAACTAAAGTGTTATGCTCTAAAACCCCCACTTTGGAATAGTCAGATATGATGTTGAAAAGGTTGTTGAATTTTTCTTTAAACCTATCAATTATATTTCCTTGAAATTTTCTTAATCATTTTAACATATCCATTTTGTGCATAGACTGAAATCAATGTCATCCACACAAACACATCTCTTCTCATGATTCTGCCAAAAAAATTGTCACTTGCATTGTCTATGATTCTACATTTTGCATGCATGTCGACAAGGGAAGTTACAACCACATTTGAAAAAAATCCTTAATCCTTTATGATTTTATAGATATTTATGACCTATTCCAAAGCCCCCATTTTGGCACAAGGAGGTAGATTTCTGGAAAATCTTGTAGAATTTTTCTATAAATATCCCAATTGCATTTTCTTGAATATTTCTAAATCCTTTTAAATTTTTTTTGTGTGTGCATAGCCTACAATCAATGTTGTCCTCATGAACACATCTCTTTGATGCATTTTTTCAAATAGTTCACTTGTATTTCCTATGCTTCCATATTTTGCATGCATGTCTACAAGGGTTGTTGCAACTAAAACATCTGAATGAAACAACAATTTATGTTTTGATTTTATTTTGTTAGAGTTCGTAATAATAGCTGAATTATGCTTCAATTTAATAATCGTATGAGTACTTTTTTACTAGCATGCATGTTCCTATTTTACTATTAACTCAAGAGTTTAATTTTTTTTTTCATTTCTTATTGTTACAAATGTCCAACAAACATGAACACTTCTAGCATAACCAATTGACCATAAATTGATCTTTTTTTAATAGAATTAGTCATACTATCCTTCAAGGGATTGGTCTATAATGAAATATTTCCATTGTAACGCTCACTAAAACACACAAAAAATCTTGGATAATTTTTTATTTTTGACTTGCATGGAGTTTACATGACAACACATGTGACTAGAAAGGGCTACAGCCAACACACAAGAAGTTTAACACAACCTTGACCACATATGGAAAAAGGAATCATACAACACCCATAAAAAATAGTTCACTTTACTCTTCAACAAGGCACAACATAATAGACCAACCACAATACACACTTATTGTTAAGGACCTCCCACAGAGTAAAATCTTTGAAGGTTATTTATCTAATAAAATGTCTTTCAAAAATTGACTATGATCTAGAAGATTCATGTTTTGATTAGTGAAATTCTTCTTATAAAGGTGAACTTCTTTCTTCTATATTATTGACTAATTAGCTTAAGATCAAGTCTTCTAGAGGAGAATAATTCTATAATATGTCAATAACTTGCATAATTTTTTTGATTTAAGAAACTTTTTCATTTCTCACAAGGTTAATTAATTTTACTCAAGACATTGAAACTTATTCCACACCTCTATTGCACAGGTGATAAGCACAAGATCCAATTGAGGGAAAGTACCATTTTAGGTTTGGAACAATATTATTCTTTGTGCAAGAATCAACAGTTTAACATTACTTAAGAAAGATTACAATGAACCAAGGAAAGGGTTAAGGGAAATAGGTCAAAAATAAATAATCTTTAGGGTCACATTGCTTATTAACCGGTCTTTTATTGAGCCTAAGAATTTATCAAGATTGGTCAAAAGTTTAATTTAGACTTTGCTTGATTAAGTCTAACAAAGGAAAAAAATTACATTTCAAATGATTGAGAGAGATTGAAGGGGTTTTAAATAAATTTCCCCTCCTACTTATATAACCTTATTATCTTCCAAAAATTAATCATTGATTTCACCATAAGATCATTTAAGAGTTCACCACAAAAGGATAATGTTGATTTGTTTAGCTTGGAAAAAAAAACAAGGTAAATATATTTTTATTACAAAATCTAGTTTCCTCTTTGATTGCCTAAGGGCTCTATGTTATCAAGTAGATCACAACTGCATTAATTTGTTCATATATATATATATATATATATATATAGAGAGAGAGAGAGAGAGAGAGAGAGAGAGAGATGTATATATTATATATGTATATATACATATATATATATATGGATATATATATACACACACACACACACATATATATATATATACATATATATATATATATATATATATATATACATATATATATATACATATATACATATACATATATACATATATACATATATATACATATATACATATATACATGTATATATATATATATATATGTATGTATGTATGTATATGTATATATGTATATATATATATATAAACCTTTATAAGGATCATACAACCATTTATTATGCTTAGCAATACATTGTTACTATATCGTAGAAGGGTTTACAACTCAACATTTTATCTCAAGAGCAAAGTTTACCATTACTAATTTGTGGACACTATACATGGTTACATCAATTCTTTCCAACACGAAGCACAACCCAAAGGGACAAACCAACTCTATGGAACCATGAATAGGGAACAAGAGAGTAATAACATTGGTCACACCACACTATACTATTCTTATAATTTATATAATACATTAGAACCACCCATAACCAAATGGTAATCAACTTTTATATTTTCCATGATAACAAAACAAGATAAAGTTTCAATAGTTACGACAACAATACTCCACAAGACATAATACTAAGGCACCGGTTTTCTTCTAAATTTCCCACAGAACCCATTCTAGAGATTTACAACATAAAATCATATTTACAAAAGAGATTCACAACCAAGTTGACGCAATATCCGAAAATAATTTCCCTCCTCTACTCGCATAAGCCATCCACAATTACTAATAACCTGAGTCGGTTTGTGATAATTGAGCACGATAAAAGCTATAACATTAAGACATTGTGTGGTTATCTAACTGTTTCTAAAAGAGGAACAATTTTGTTTATGAGAAATGTTCCAAGTACTCAAAATAATAGTAATTAAAAAGACCGTCCAAAAATCTAGAATGTTATAAATAGAATAACAGTCACTAATTATCATTAGGCAATAACTACCTACAAAATAAGTTAATTAATCCAACAAAATAAAGTCCACCAGTGTTTCAGTCATGAGAATCATTTCAACATGATAAAATTTAAAACTACAGCCATCTATTAAAGAAGATATTTAATAATTTTTTTGAATCAATCCACAATAATATCAGTTAATTCTATAAGCCATAAGTTCCACTATATTACAATCAATCTCCTATCAAAAATATAAAAGGAATTGATATGCAAACATAATGACTCAACAGGAATAGAAAGTTATCACCTATGTCTCTGCTAACCAAATCCTTTTCAAGATCTGAAATGGATGTCATCAGAACAAATAAATAATTCAATAGAAAATTAAGTACACTTGTTATACATTCCTACAGGAGGTTTATTCTAGTCCATTGACAAGATGATTTAATCACAATGATAAAGAATTCTATAAGGGTCTATCGAAACAAAAATAAATGAGATCTAAAATCCAATTTGATATATACCTTTCTATTTAACCAAGAGACCTAGCCAATTATTTGATAAAAAGATTACTTGGATTCTCCCCATGCATGTTTAGGGAAAACATTAATTCATGCAAAAGCAATAACTACTCTACTCCTTGATTTATGCCCATAATGAACAACATTGATTTTTTTAAAATTTAATTTAATTTAATTTTTCTATTTTCAGGGGAAACACTTGAATAAATTATATATGTTTACTTAAAATCTTGAATGAGTATTCTTGCAAGAATTCTTTCCATAAAAGTATCTCACGAAACATAATTTACTCTTGGTAGAATACTCACATGCTCCAGAAACATTTCCATGATATTATGTCACCTACAACATGAATGATGGTTTATTATTATCTACAATCACCTAGGGGAAGTCATTTACATTCACATTGGGATCATTAGACTGAATAGGTAGGACATGTGGACTGACTTGGGGGTGTCTTGGGAAGTTATAAATTTGAAAAGTTTTGACACTGTGGTATCGTTGTCATGTTTAAAAATTGGAAATTTTCCTATTGCACATTTGCATGATAACAAGTGGGTTGAAATTGTTTTCTTTTCTTAGGAGGAAAAGGTGGAGATTGTGTAGGATGCTCAACCACTTTCAATAGAGGAGTAGATGATATAATAGAATTCGATATAATTCTAAAACATTTACAGTCCGTTGTGGTAGAGTCAACAACTAAGGAAAATCCTCTAGTAGCTATGGAAAGGCTATTGTAGCAATTATAAGTTAACCATCCTTACCATATCCATTCCTCATTCCACCCCAAATGGGTCATAAGTTACCTTACTCTTGTTGAGATCTACATGTACTGATCGGGGATCCAAGTTGAATAGCAAGGGAAATGTACCGACCACAGATCTACGTGATTACACAACAAATTCATCCTAATAACAAGATGTTGAAACATTTTTACGCCAATCAAAATTCCATTTTTCTATTAAAGTATATTAAAAAACAACCCTCATTACTTAAAGCTAACGTCTGATTCCTTAATCGACCCAAAATTGAAACCAAGGGCAAGGATATGAATTCAAACTCCCCAGGTAATCAACCATAATACCCACACATCAAGTGCCTAATGATCTCATTGAAACAAAAAAAATCAGAAGATCGGTTACTATTCTTAAGCCAAAATGAAGGATTATGAACCAAATTCAGAATCTGAAAATAGGTATTCTAGAATCGAGTTGACCAACAACATTAATAATACAAGTAAATCATATGACCACCAAGCTAAAATAGGAGTTCATTAATAGAGCCCCTTTTTATTTTTTATTATGTATTAAGAACAAGTTCGACTCAACTAGTATTTATTTAAACCCAAAAATAATATAAAAGGCTTCAATGGACACAGTCATTTCTAACACCAAAAATAATATCCTCCTATAAATTTCAAAAGAGAAAGGGAATTATCAACCACAAAATAAAACCATCACATGAGCCATTTTTATGAAGAGAAGAGTCATTTAATCAAACGTTTAAATAACAACATAAGACTCAAAGGTATAGGGCTTATCGTTCTTGATGTAAGCTCCCACAAGTCGAGTGCACATTGAACAGGGTCTAGAACAACATCTCAAGCCAAAATCCATTGTCCTTCAGCTTATTGGGTGGTCCACACTCTTCTCACGAGCAATCTCATGAGAAGGTAGTGATGGAATAGGTTATTCACACTCAATAGTATGAAAATAAGTAGCGTGGCTATCAACTACCTCATCATGATCAAATAAAGACTCAGAAATAAGAATGTCACTAAGAGTGCTATCAATAGGACCAACAACATAATACAAAACTGAATGAGAGCTAGTATGTGTTGAATGATGAGAAGCAATATACAATGTAGGTGAATTGGGAGCATGGAACTATGTTTGGACAACTATGGAGCTTGAGTTTCATAGAGTAAATGGAATCAATATGCACATGTGATATGATTATTTCAAATTCCTCTACCAAAGTAATCCTCTCTGGGGATTTTTCGAAATACCCATTTTTTTAAGGAAGGGAAAATTCCTGAGAGATTGATATAGATGTAGGATATATAATTGGTATCTAATACAAGCATAATCTACAACTGAGTGAAGGCAACAAGATCAAAGACAATGCTAATAAAAATACGGAGAGTCTTCAAAGCAAGTAGAGCACATATTTTTTTTTATGTTTCCGAGTTCTTGTTGAGTATGAGCAAGAGTAGGATTAGGATTAGCTGCATAGAAGGGGGGGTTGAGCTCAACAAAATCAGCCTGGAGCAGGGTGTATGGGTGTTGGGACTAAAATGAGGGTTGATGGGAAAAGAATGTGAACTACTCTGAGGCCAGAGGTATGGTGGATATTGGAATGGATCCTAGGGAAAAATATTTTAAAGTGCATGATGTGGGGGAATTATAATGATTAACTAAAATACGAACCCACTTGTAACCCAATCTAAACAGACACAACAATGTTAGTTAGGAAAATTTATGGTAATAAATTTTTTTGAAATAAGAAGAGTCTAGATATTTTATTTAATATTATAAGGAAAATGAAATAAATCACTAATAAGTTACTGGTAAGATATTCAAATCTACTAGAACATAACTTTAATTTTATTGACAATTATTAGAGTGTCATAAGGACTCAACAAATATAGGTTTGCAGATGGAGTTCAATTAAGGTGTCAGATGGTAAATCATCACCATACCCACTGTCTACACAAGCTGGTAAAGGTTTTCAACTTGACTTTTCTCACACTTAGACTCATTCTAGGAATGGGGCCCTAAATCATCTACTCATTGGATAGGCAATTAATGGTCTACAAAACAGCTTAGGACCATAATGATATAAATAAGTCTTCCTAACTCCTCATAATATCTCTCAAGTTATGGGTCGGCAGGCCTAGGGTGTTGCAGTATCCTCCAAGAGCAAACCTGCAGTGCCCAGGTGTGAAAAACTTTCCCAAAACCCCATACAAGGCATAGCGGGCCTACAGGGAGACTTTTGAATCATTTGAAGGGATAGGGAAAAAAACTAAATTTTTGCCACAAGCACCCGCAGGTCTTACAAGTCCAGCTTTCCACTACATGGCACTTCTCAAGACCAACATGTAGAGAATGGGGAGGTGGGAGACATTTTGTGTAAACATTGTCCCACACAGGGAGAAAAATCCAACATTGCAGCCCGTCAAGTCCGACACAGATGATAAGGGACATGTAGCCATCAGATACGTCAAATACGGGGAAATTGGTGGATGGAATGGGAGAAATTTCCCTTTAACTCCCCAAAGTGTGTGTGATGGAATGATAACCAAATACAACCCGCTTTCCTCCAGTAGATTGTTAGCCTCATTGCCATGGTAAATAGTCTTCCCATGATTGGTTACGGGTTAGAGGGATGACGTGTTTATAAACATGGGGAAAACTTTCTCAAAAAATTCGACACTGAATGAAAAAACATAGGAAAAGGGACTAGTCTCCTCTGGATAATGCCTGATGATGCCAACCCTAAAGCACCGACCGCATTGGTCACTAGCTGAAGGGGAAAACTTAGAAAATGTTGGGTCCAAGGTGCCTAAAATAAATTGTAGATGTGCTAAGTTTAAAAGGAACCCAAAGTACTACGACTAGGTGCCTCTATTCAAGGACTAGAGTGGTGCCAAAATGGTAGCCTCATGACGACACATTGCAGACTCTTTGCAGAGACAACTAGAACTGTGTATACAACTGAAAACTGTGTAAGACAAATTTTCCCAAATAAATATTTAAATAAGCTCTAAGGTAGAAATGTGATGGGCCCACGGGCCCGCCATACGAAATTTATTACACAATTTTTAACACCATATGATAAAAAATCATACTTAGAAGACCATAACTTTAACAGTAAAGAGCGTGAGTTTTAGTGACTACATGAGTGACTATCTGGAAACCCTCTTGACATCCTCATTATACAATGCGAACTGGTAAATTTTAGGTCTTCAGGGAGTGATTTAAGTCTTAAATTTGATCTTCTTCCTATCTCAACATGTCAAATAGGCATCTCAGAGTTGGTATCTTAGGAGGAAATTTCAGATATAATATCCTGTGAGGTAGATCGGTTTGATTGAATTCTAATTCAAAATTTACCATATTTGACAGGAAATACGACTGTGAAAACTTTGAAGGCAATTTTGCCACATTTTCAAGTATTTCGTTTAAGTGTTTTTGTCTAATTGGATTCGTTTTAGGGCCCTTGAATACTTCCAATTTAATCATTTAAATTGTTATCCACATCTGTTACCTAGGTTCGTATCATCATTCCCACCATTTTTTGTTTATGCTAATTGTCATTTTGAATAAGAATGAAACATTATAGGGAAATTTTTTCCTCAATGATCTATATAAGGTACTTTACATCTCACAAGTGTGGAAGCAAGTCATTCTAATCCTATGCTACTTTATTTTTATTGTCTGATCCTTCCAACCCTTTTTTAAGGATCTCAAATGGGCTCATTACATACAAATTCTGCCTTTCACAACATGAACATTATACATTTTGAAACTCATAGAGCATTACTAAAAGATCAATCCTTACACACTAATTCTTCTTATCAACTAGAGATCTTCTACAGTCATAAAGGATGATCCAATTTCAATAGACACTAATACAGATCTGAAACAAGGCATTAGATGGAGATCTTATTATTGATTCCAAAATACATCAATACAAATTTTCATTCTTTTATTCCTTCAAAAAGATATATTATATATACAGAATAGACACCATACATTTTCTTCTCATGTGTATTAACTTTACCACTTTTCACACACAGATTTGCATAGGTGAGATGCTACACCATAGATTTTGAATGGAATCCACAACATATGAGTTTTTAGACACAACCTTTTCCATCAATTTCAATGAACTTCTTACAACTTCCTTACATCCTCTTTGGACCTCATGAATATGCATCCTCATAACTAACCATCCCCTCTTTCTTCTCACATTCTTTCTCTAAAACAGAAAATCGAGTATGAATATCTCTTATATTGTCAACTCCTAAGGGATAATTTTAGCGGCGAATATTCGTAATATGGCGAAAATTTCATTTTAGGAAAATTTGAAAAGGCGAATTATTCGGAGTGGGTCGGTGTCCTGTTCGCCTAAAATATAAAGTATATTTTTTTTGGGGGGTCGGCTTCGCCTTCATTTGAAAACATCTCCTATAAAAACCTATGTGATTCGCCGGGTAGTATACCTCAAGTAGCTTACCAAATTACCAATACTGTGAAATTTGAACTCGCATACCCTTGAGCACCAGAGATTCATATTACTGTTATCCTGTGATTGTTGACGCGCGACAAATGCAGTGTTGACGCGCGACAAGGGCAATATTGACGCGCGACAAGAGCTGTACTGACGCACGACAAGAGCTGTACTGACGCGCGACAAGAGCTGTATTGACGCGCGACAAGAGCTATACTGACGCGCGACTTGGGCTAAGAAGTGACGCGCGACAGAGGAAGGGTTGACGCGCGACAGAGGTTGTGTTGACGCGCGACTTGGGCAGTGTTGACGCGCGACATCAGACAGTTCACCCGCGACAAGACCTCAGAGACTGGACAGAGTCGCTTCTTGGTTCTTTTGCTGACGCAGGACTATTTTCAGAATAATGGAAGGTGCCAGCTCAAAGAATACGAATAACCTAAAAGTAAGTAAGAAATCTCAGAAATCACTCTTCAAGTATTTTGGAAACTCTGCGGATACAGATAATGTAAATACCAATCATATAGATGCCACCAAAAAGAATCAGAATACTGACTGTGTGGAAGGTATTATTGAGGTGGACATGCATTCTGCACAGTATCACAGTCAAACAAATGAAACCTACGATAATATGCCAGATCTTGAAGATATTGTTCCTGTTGGGGTGCAACCAGAAGTGCAGCTAGATATCACAGATACAAACACTCAGCAAAATGGAAGACAGAAATCAATATCAAACTCTGGTCCAAGAAAGAGGAAACCAGGTGATTGCGATATTGCTCAAAATTCTACTCAAAAAAGTAAAGCATTGAAAACGAACAAGAATATGTGGACCATTGGCAGGACATACAAGTTTGATTGGGCAGCTAAATTTCCATTTATTGAACCTGTACAATCATCTAATTCTGAAGAAATCCCATGTGAATGTACATGTAAAATATGTACGTGGAAATTGGGAAAGCAACAAAAAATGCAACTGAAGCTGGACACTATAGAAAAACATTGTGGAAAACAATATTTAACTGTAACAGGGGCGGATGGCCAGAAAATCAAAACACATAGGTGGAAAACTGAAAAGGAGTGCATGCATGTCAGATACGCAGCGGAATATGAGGCAGAGCAGAAAAAACACAGACATCTGTTGGAAAAGGGAGGAACAATCACATCGCATATTGGTAAGATGAAAGAAACAAATCTACATGCAAAATTCATACAATTCTCTACTCTTTTTCAAATACTTAAAAAAGGAAGGGCGATGTCAGATTTCCTTGATTTCAAAGTTTTGTATCAATTTAACGGAATGCTGAATGTACCTCAGTCTCATTGGTCTGAGAGTAGTGGATGGGAAATGGCAAAATGCCTCTCGATGATAGAGAAGGAAGATTTGAAAGAGAATGTAAAAAAAGCAAACTTTATCTCTCTTTCAATTGATGAAGTGACAGCAGTCGACAACACCGCATGGGTATGTATCCACATATATACTTTAGAAAATCATATAAGGACTCCTCATCTGTTGGGTGTTATGAAAATGGTTGAAAACTGCAATGCTGAAAACCTATATAAAATAGTTGTTTCTCATTTGAAAGATGTTGCTGGTATGACTGATTATGAAATTGCTACGAAGTTGGTATGCGTTGGAGCAGATGGTGCATCTGTCATGCAGGGTCACCGAACAGGGCTGTGTGTTAGATTACAAACAACAGTGGCCCCATATATGCTACCAATTCACTGTATGGCTCACAGAATGAATTTAGCGTATAAAATGGTAAGCAACCACGAAAATGTTGCTAAATTAGAAGACCTCATAAGAGAACTTCATGCCTATATGTCAAGCAGCCCAAAGCGTTTTCTCGAGTTCCAAAAATTTGCAATTGGAATTACAGACGGCAAAAAACTTCTGAAGGATGTGGAGACTAGATGGATCTCTTTGTATGAACCAGCATGCAGAGTTCGTGAGGAGTATCCTTCATTGGTTGGTTTCATGCACAAATACCGTCATGAAGTTGATAGGGCAAGGGACCTGTTGTTCCGCTTAACTGATTTGGAGACTTTGCTTACATTGGTTGGTATTCTTCCAATGTTAAAGGAGATCAATACACTGATGAAGCATGCACAGGGCAGATTGATCTATATTGTGGATTTTATACGGATGAGGAAAATGGTATGTCAAAGTCTTGATATATTGTACTGTTCCCAGGATAGTTTTGATGCACCTGTTTTTGAAAATTGGAGAGATTTATTAGATCTTAAAAATCCTAACACCTTTTTGAGATTTAATATCCACGATCACCTATGCATCTCTGTTAATGGGAGGGAAATACCTATGCACATTTTGCAAAGACGTCAAGATATTACAGGATCGGAACGAGAAGATGTTCCTGTGACACGTAATTTGTTTGAGTCTGTGATAGTTGAAACAAGAATAAAGCTTAAAAAAATTTCAGAAACCTTGTCATCAGAAATTAGGGAACGTTTCTGTAAAGATAAAATTCTGGAAGCCATGGGTGTGATGAATCCGAATTTTTGGAATACAGAAGGTGGCCGTGCAGACTTTGTCAGTAAGCATTTCCATAAATCAATGGGTACAATAATGGAACAATTTACAAAGACGTCAGAGCTCAAGGGTACGGAAATCAAAGGTATACTGAATGCCGATTTATTAAAGTTTCAGTCAACCAATTTTGCAACAACAATGAGGAACCAATATAAGAATTTAGATCAACCTTCTGAAAGTGGTGCTATTACAAGGCTGTGGAGAGGAATCTATCAAAGTTCTATCTTACAAGAAGATATCAGTGAGTATTTCAGACTATATGAGTTATGCCAGACAATGATTTTGGGGTCTGTGGAGGATGAAAGAGTTTTCAGTGCATTGTCATTTATAAAATCAAAACTGAGAAACAGGTTGGATAAAAATCTGGAAAGTTGCATGAGGTGTTACGTTTCACGATACTCCCTCGAAACCTTTCCGTTTGACAGAGCAATTGCGCACTGGAATTCCCTTTGCGAAAGAAGAGGTGTAAATAATACAGCTACAAGTACAAATATTCCCAACCTTGAGAGTGTAATTGGCTCTTCGTCACATTCTACAGAAGACAACATCGACTTTGATGAAGCTATTGATAATGGATTGTTTCAACTTTAAGTAGGTATCTTCTTTATCTATCTTTTATCTTTATCATTAAAGATGTTACAGGTCTATATACTAAAAATGTCAGGCAATTCACCCATCTATCTACTAATCCATTTCTCATGTTGGATTTTTTTAAAACACAGATCTAGCGCATTACCAGTGGCAGTGATGATTTCAACTTTAAGCAGGTATCTTTTTCCCCTTAATCTTATTGTTTGTTACTATTCATTTTTTGACAGAGCAATTGCTCACTGGAATTCCCTTTGCGAAAAAAGAGGTGTAAATAATACAGCTACAAGTACAAATATTCCCAACCTTGAGAGTGTAATTGGCTCTTCGTCACATTCTACAGAAGACAACATCGACTTTGATGAAGCTATTGATAATGGATTGTTTCAACTTTAAGCAGGTATCTTCTTTATCTATCTTTTATCTTTATATACTAAAAATGTCAGGCAATTCACCCATCTATCTACTAATCCATTTCTCGTGTTGGATTTTTTTAAAACAAAGATCTATATCATTACCAGTGGCAGTGATGATTTCAACTTTAAGCAGGTATCTTTTTCCCCTTAATCTTATTGTTTGTTACTATTCATTTTTTCAGCTCTGGTTATTATTAAAGATGTTACAGGTGTATGTATTTACATTTAGTTAAATACAAAATTTTTATTTTTTGAAAACGTGGGTTGACATCCGTCCGAGGAAGCTGTTACTTCTCGGGACTGACAATGTCAGGCAACTCACCCATCTATCTACTAATCAATTTTTTGTGTTGAATTTTTTAAGACAAAGATCTAGCACATTACCGGTGATGATTTCAATTTTAAATAGGTATCTTCTTCAACATAATCTTATTGTTTGTTACCTTACATTTTTTCAGCTCTTGTTATCATTAAAGACATTACAAGTCTAATTCTTTATATTTACATTTATTTAAAGATATTGTTGGTCTATATATTTTAAGATGTTGCTGGCACTTCTCAGGACTGACAATGTCAAGCAACTCACCCCTCCATCTACAATGTCATGTGAAACAAAGATCTAGCACGTTACCCTTGATGATTTCACAGCAATCTAATACGCAAGAGGTAAGCTAAACCCTAGCATATTTGCAATTATGATTAATTTCTTACCAGTGATGATTCTTTCTTGATTTCTTAGAATTATATTTAATTTATTTTTAAATACAAGTCCACATAAAATTCACATAAAATTTGGGATAAACAATACATTATACGATTTTAAATATAAGTCCACATAAAATTCCTCATCATCCATATATATCATATCATCACCATATCATTATCATATCCTCATTATCATCATCTATCATTAATTATCAATTATCATCATTCATCATCTACGTCCACATACAATTCATGACAATGCAAATAAACAAGAAACATACATATAATTCATGATAATCACCATCTAATGCAATTAAAATTAAAGATTGTATGTAAATCCATATAATTAAATTCAAATACCATAGTACATACTCAATAGTAGAAGTTTTCAAATTCAATATTTAAAGTTTCCTCAATAATAAAAGTTTCTAGTTTTCAAAACCCTCTTTTTCTTTATTCAATTCTACTCCTCTGCACTATTTCCCAACGGCTTCTTCCACTGTGGCTGAACCTCTTTCCCCAACACCAGAAATCTCCATGCGACAGCAAATTTGGATCAGCTGCAGCGTATAAACTATCCCGTTGCCAATAATTTTCATTGATTAGAACCTTTAGCCCTTCTGTCCCATTCTATAAGCTGATTGATATGAGGAAGCATCTCCATCTTTCTCATCAACCCACACAAAATCTTTTTTGTGCTTGTCCAGATCTATGAAATACTCCTTGCCCTCTTTAGAGGTACTTGTGCCCAAACCCTGGGGCCTGTATGGTCCAAGCAACAAGTGATACCTAATCAGCAAGTGAACAAAACCAGAACTCGAAAACATATAAAGAGGAAACAAACTAGCATTACTTTGTACTATATGGTCCAGCCGGTTATCGATCCACTCAATGATTCTCTCCAAGCTTCATACTCAGGAATTGTGTAGAAAGATAACACATTTCCATTTTTGTGAGTTGCCTACATCAACATGTGCCGACATTAGACATGGAGATACATAACATCTGGAGGCTTAGAAAACAAATATAAAAAGTCTCGAAACACAACCAAATATACAGGGGGAACATTTACAGAAACTAAACAGCGCTATACAAAGATCATGTACCTGGTCTGTCATTATCATCAGATGGCCATATATTTAATGCTGTCATATATTTTATCTTCCTGTAGACCAAGGATTTTTTTTCTATTTACTATCTCTTTATTCTCCATTTGTTGGTGAGTGGTAGCTTCCCAAAAAATAGATATTCCTGCCACCTGATAGGATAAAGATAACTAAAATAACAAAAAATTAAATTGGAAAGTGATGTCGAAACATGTCACAATACTACCAAATTCAATATTCACATTTCCCTGATTCAAGCCACAAACACTTACAGCGACTGCAAGAGCCTTGGCTGAGTCACCCTCCGTTAATATTAAAGTACATTGATCAGAATTCTTCCCTCCTGCTTGATTTGCATCAAGTTTGGGAACATCAATTAATTTCCCCTTCTTGGTTCCATCAGTTTTCTTAAGATCTTTTTTTTTTTTAAAACTTTTCCACTGCACTCATCAGGTCAAACAAAGTTACAAAGCCCATCTTAGATAACCTGACCAAACAAAGTTGCAAAGATAGATAAGCATTTGAATCAACGCATTCCTGGAGCCACTGTCAAACCTTGCATTGACCTCTAAGAATCCTTTAAGAAACAATGTGTTATACTCTTCCTTACTATGCACAAATCTTATGACAAGGTAACATCAATATGAGATTTCTCAACTTTATAACATTTGTAGATACTCATTTTTCCCTACTTTGAGCATGAATCAGAAGTATAACCTCTATTACACAATACATCTTCTTGTAGTAGCAATACATTCTTGTCTCAACACCATGATAGACCACATAATGACATATAGAAACAATGTGTTATACTCTTCCTTACTATGCACAAATCTTATGACAAGGTAACATCAATATGAGATTTCTCAACTTTATAACATTTGTAGATACTCATTTTTCCCAACTTTGAGCATGAATCAGAATTATAACCTCTATTACACAATACATCTTCTTGTAGTAGCAATACATTCTTGTCTCAACACCATGATAGACCACATAATGACATATAGCATGACATTTGGGTCTTGACAGACCTTGAGCTTTTCTCAAAGATGTGAAAACATTTCTTAAGGCATAAAACAAGGTCCTCTTAATATGTCACCTTTTAGAACTACAAGACATTGATGAATCAACACCTTGACATGGTCTTATACCACTTTTAGAGAATTATAAATCTCCTTGATGAAATTCTTTCACTTTGTACATCATGAAGCACTGATAATTTTCATCACCAACTAGGACTGAGTCAGCTTGAAGCACTGACAGAGTAACTTGCACTTGACAATCCAATATTCAATTCATGAATTCCTTAACAAGGATGAGCTTTACCAACTAGATAACAGGACAGATTGCTAGACCTTAGCATCATTGACTTGGATATCTTTATTTTAGACTGATAAAGGTCATTCATAAAATCCAAACACACTTTGAAGTCCTCAACACGTTGAAAAATCATAGTACAACACAGATTCTTAACCTATCCACCTTTTACCAACTATAGACCTTAAGTCTACTTTCATAGACAGTATAACCCCACAGATACAATTAAAGTCCCACGACATAATTTTCAAGATAATTAAAGTCCCACAAGATATTTAGGCACTAAATTTTACATTATACACATTAAATTGATCATCGTCTTTCATCATCATCTATCATTGATTATCAATTGTCATCATTCATCATCTACGTACACATACTATTCATGACAATGCAAGTAAACAAGAAACATACATATAATTCATGATAATAACCATCTAATCACCATATAATTAAATTCAAATAGCATAGTACAAACACAATAGTTGAAGTTTTCAAATTCAATATTTAAAGTTTAGTCAATAATAAAAGTTTCTAATTTTCAGAACCGTCTTTTTCTTTAGAAAACTCTGCTCTGCTCTCTTCCCCAACGGCTTCTTCCACTCTGGCTGCACCTCTTTCCCCAACACCAGAAATAACTCCTGAACTTATAAGATCTTCTGCAGCACTGTCCAGATTTTTTATAATTCTTTCTTCTTGATTTGTTGCATCTCCATGCGACAGCAAATTTGGATCAGCAGCTGCTTTGGCTTTGAACAAGATGTCAGGGTCGAGACCATGCTCTTTAATTATCCGCTTTAGTGTATTGTTTTGTTTGTTAACCAAAACAATATTTTGCTTCAAATTTTTTGCTGCGGATAAGCTGTTCTTTGCTGTTTCCAAGTGAACTTGCAAAACCTTCGCCTGACTCTTCAAATTTTCATATTTCAACTGCACAAAAAGAGTAACGTCAATTCAAAATATTAATGTAAATTCAAAATTTCAAATTAACAAAAATGATTGTTTGAATGTAATAGTACTTACAACCGCTCTATCTCTTTCGGCATTTGCGATTGATACCAAATCCTTGTCCTTTGACCATTTGTTAAAATATGCCTGGGCCTCGGCACTAATATTTTCCAATTTGTTTAGTGCCTTATCTAAAATGCCATCTTTATAGTCGTTGTTAAACGTGACAGTCCCACATTTTACTTGGGTAAGTAAGGAATCCATCTTCGCAGGTTGATTCTGGACTGCAGCGTATAAACTATCCCGTTGCCAATAATTTTCATAACGACTAATAATCTCATTGATAAGAACTTTAGCCCTTCTCTCCCATTCTATAAGCTGTTGGATTTGAGGAATAATAAACTCACTGACATGGGATTGACAATCATTACCAATTAAGTTCTCCAAAGGAAAAGGTGGAAACTCTTCACTATCTGAATCTGATGCAGACGATCTTGCTGGAGAAGTGTGGGGGCTTTCACCATGACAAAGATCAACTGCTCCTTGTTTCTGTCTTTGGGTGGGCTGATCCTGTTTTTGAAAAAATAAATCAAGATTTAGATAAATAAATTTAAATCAGAATGTAATTAAAAATTGTAAAGCATATTAAAATTGAAATTTGAAGTATACCTGCTGGCCTTGAATCATCTCGCGGGTATCGAAAAAACCAGTTGGGTCATTGCTATCAATGCCCAAATAATCTTCATCTAAATTTATATTGTTCAAAACAGATATGCCCGTTGCGCTGGGCAAGCCACCAAGTGAGAGAGTTGGAATTCGAAACGAGGAGTCAAGGTTTAGTGTCCCACTAGGGGCCGGAGCAAAAGGCATGCGTTTACCAATGTTCTTTTTTACTGTTCCTCTGGTTGGCATTTTAAAAATTAATGGTTGAGTGGGTGTCGGTGCCGTGGTTTGATCATGACTGACATGTGCTGAAAAGTACAAGAAAAAATGAAAAATATTAAAACAATTCATAAAGTCAAAACTACGAAATTAAACGTTGTATAGAAAAGTTGTACCTTGTTGTCGAGGGGTATTTTTTTTCGGTGCTACGGGTGGCCTTGTAGGAGTTGTACTCAGTGGCTGTTCAGAAGATATCAATGCATGCGACTGTACGGAGTGAGTTGGGGAAGAAGGTTCCATAGTCCCTGCTATTCATCAATATTAAATGTTGTCAATTCATTTTGTTAAAATTTAAATTGAAAAATAAATCTGCAAGTTTGGAATTTGTAATTAATATATGAGAATGTATTACTTCTCTGGCGTTTAACGAGTTCAAACTGTTGAGGGTTTGGAGAGGAGTGAGCTTCCATTTCAGATTGGGAGTCCCCCGAAGCCTCCGCGTGTAGTTGGCCTCTTCCTCTCGACATCTTTTTTTTTCGGGGAATGGCTTCAAGATATCTTCTCTGCATAACATTAAAATTTAAGTTTTAATAACTGTGCACTGTAATGAAGAAAATTGTAATACAATTACAAACTAAATAGTTTATACCTGTTGTTCTGCAAATGGAATTGAGAATTTCTTCAAAGCCTCATCAGAGCAAGTAGGAATTTCTTTAGCTTTTAAATTAAAAAGTGCCTCATAGTAGAAGCCGAGGAGATAGTTTGTCGAATAAATGAAAGGTTTTTCTGAGATTTTTGAATTTGATATTTCAGCTCTTATTTTTTTGGATAGAAATGTGCACCAATCGAATTTTTGTTTTGAGATAGTGGCACAAATGTATGCAATGGCCCAATTTGGTATATCTGTTTGGCGACCCTGCATAACAATTCTGGCTTGAAAAAATGCAATAAGTGCAGCAAGAAAGTGGTGTGCAATTGATTGTGTATCTACACCACGCCGGGATTTATTGACATGGGCTGCAAATGCGAAACAGTGAAAATTACTATAAAAAACAGCAAATTGTATCAGAATAAAAAACAGAATAAAAAATTTGAATCAAAACGAATTATACTTACAATCAACATGGAAACCGTACGTTGATTCGAGAAATTTCTTGTTTTCTTCCACGAGTGTTGCCTTGGTTGTAACAGTTGGTAAATTTCTGATAGGAAGGCCCGTAAACCGATGTATGTCATTCGGTTCAATAGTGAATTGGAACATTTGGCCATCGTTCAGAGTCACATAAAATATACCGTCCTCTGAATTGTAGCATGACAGAAGGTAATTCAAAATATCCGGATCTGTTTCGAAATGGGGCATATTAACGAGCCCTGTAAATCCACACTCCTCCATTATAGCTTGATATTCTGAAGACATCTTTAAAGCCGTATGGATGTGAGGGCATAAGGGATTCCTGTAGGTTATCTTGGAAATCGATTGACTTGGATTCTCTTCATTTTCTTGCTGAACTTGCAATTGGGAAGCATGTGAAGTCGACATTATAGCTGTAATTGCGTCTTTGTCAAAGATTTAGACCTGCAAAAATTCAAGAACGGGAAAACGAAAACGAGAAAATGAGCGGCATAAGGGTATTTATAACCTAAATAGGGCGTCACTGTCCCCTATTGACGTGCGTCATTTGCTTCAAATGACGCGCGTCAATAGGAGGCAGTGTCGCGCGTCAATAGAAAGACTGTCGCGCGTCAATAGAAGGCTGTGTCGCGCGTCATTTGATTACAGTGTCGCGCGTCATTTGATTACAGTGTCGCGCGTCAATAGAAGACAGTGTCGCGCGTCAATAGAGGACAGTGTCGCGCGTCAATAGAGGACAATGTCGCGCGTCAATAGAGGACAATGTCGCGCGTCAATAGAGGACAATGTCGCGTGTCAATAGAGGACAATGTCGCGCGTCAATAGAGGACAATGTCGCGCGTCAATAGAGGACAATGTCGCGCGTCAATAGAGGACAATGTCGCGCGTCAATAGAGGACAATGTCGCGCGTCAATAGAGGACAATGTCGCGCGTCAATTGAGAACAATGTCGCGCGTCATTATGATCTAGTGTCGCTCCAGTGTCGCGCGTCATCAGGATCTATTGTCGCGCCAGTGACGTGCGTCATTACGGTTTACTGTTGTCGCACGTCACTGATGGAGCCTTGAAAAACCAGGTGAAAATTTTGTTTTTGAATACTGTCAAATTCACCTTTCGCTGAAACTGGTTACGGGGATATTCGCCAGGTATTTTCCACCTTCAATTTTATAGGGGTGTCTTAAAATGTCTCTTTTCTCTTTTTTGTTTATTCCCAATTTAAGCTCTTACGATTTTATTATTCGTAAAGTTTCAGTTTATTCATTCTTGTGGGTGCCCAACATGAACTGCAATCACAACACCCTACCAGGGTCATACACAACACTAATGATTCACAAGAATAATTTTACATACTTTCAGGATGGTACCACACAAAAAGATCTTAAATCAAATATGGAAGAGAACAAGACATGGTCCACACATAATATAGTACTTATCAAACATCTATGAACGACATACAATACTTGAAAAAAAATGTACTACAACAACCAGAAATTTCCACAGTTCCACAGGTGAAGATTGCACATATCTCAAAACAATAGCTATAGGTACATAGTGTCAACAAGGGCATCAATGCCATATCCACAACATCTCAAAACATATCCAACTAACATGATTAACACATACATCATAGGACGACTCCCAAGAAATCACAACAACCCAACATACATCCCGAAGCATCAATCATACATAAAAATCTCTTATGCCTCCCTCAAGTCTCTTATGTCTCCCTCAATCTCTTATGCCTCCCTCAATTCTCTTATGCCTCTCTCAAGTCTCTTATGCCTCCATCAAGTCTCTTATGCCTCCCTCAAGTAGTAATAATAAAATAAATTTCCTTTTTTCTCCCTAAAGAGGTCAGTCTCCCTATGGCCCTAGGCACATAGAGTCCAGGCACCCTTAACCCAAGTGACATAATAACTCGTGGTTCAGCAACCCGCTAGTTATCTGTAACTCCTTGGGGCATACCCCCATACAAAAAAGTGGGTCCATAGGTCCAACCATTCCATGGTGCATCCCATGACCCTATTCCACACATCACGACAATAGAACCGGCATAGCAATCCGATTCAAATGCCAAGTGGTAAAGTACAAGCCTTGGGAAAGGTGGTAAAATCTTAAAATTTTAAAAGAAGATCCAAATCCAAGAAAAAAAAATGGCCAAATAGCCATAGTTAGTGCAAAAATTCTTCATGTTAGTACCACAAACCAAGGAAATGCCCAAAAAATATAGAACATTGTAATCAAGAAAATTGCTTGCTCCTTACAAAAATAAAATAAAAAGTTCAATTTACAAATAAAATACACATATAATAATAGCACATTACAGATGACTATGTGACCTTATCTAGCCACCAAGGGGGTACTCAACGAGTTGCTAGCACTCGGAACATTGAGCCTCAGCTCAAAAAATAACATATCAATAGTACAATTGTCATCATCTCTATCTGAACCATCCCACCACCAATTCGACAAGGATAAACACAATCACAACTACATTTAGGTTGCATCCATACAAAAACCATAAGGAGAGAGCAAAAGAGGAGTACAGGTCGTCATCTACTAAGACTAAGGTCAGGTCAAGTTACTAGCCCATGGTACACATTCCCTCACTCCAAACATACACTTTTACTGATTTCCCTCAAGGTCAGTTAGCGTAAGGTTCATAACATAACATGCAACTACATCACTTAACACAATGGTGGTTCACACACATTAACTATAGCATCTTATGCATGGTACCGATATAGGGTAAATCACATACATAACATTCACGGTTTACAACACACCACATCACCACATGTTGCACCCAAAGTGCAATCACTGTATGATAGGGATCATATACCCACCATATTTCCCTAAATCATGACATGAATCATTACATATTACATGAATTATAATAATGATGAGCACAATTACAACATACAGTCAACTGCCATATAACATGGGAATACACACATTTCTACACAAATGATAGTGACATCATTAAGAAATCCAGTTCACTAAAACCAACTTGGTCGCATAACAACATATCAGCACACCCACACATCAAAAATTCCCAAAGGATCCAACACTCTGAAATCAACAATCACATTTCTTTCACACACACAACAAGACAGTGTTTCACACTCAAATTCTCATAAAATTCCTAAGAAAGGAGGAAGAATACTCTCCTCTCCAACACATCAACATGTTAACAGTTACGCACTAAGTGACATACACAACATGTGCGCCCACAATATCACAATTATGACATAGTTCACATCACGCTTATATCACATTACTCTTCCAATATATACCACCATCACGCAACACCATCACAACTCCAATTTGTCCCAGAGGTTCGAGAGCATGAATCTCTACTCTGATACCAAGTGTAACACCCGCTAAAACACACCCCAAATACAACACCAAAAAAAATCAGATAATTTTTTTTGACTTGCATGGCGTTTACACGAAAACATAGATGACCAGAAAGGGCTACAATCAAACACTCAAGAAGTTTGACACAACCTTGACCACATATGCAACAAGGAATCATACAATACCTCATCACGAACAAACTCACTTTACTCTTCAACAAGGCACAACATAATAGACCAACCACAATACACACTTACGGTTAAGGACCTCCCACATACTAAAATCTTTGAAGGTTATTTATCTAATAAAAACGTGTTTCAAAAACTGACTATGATCTAGAAGATTCATGTTTTGATTAGTGCAATTCTTCTTACAAAGGTGAACTTATTTCTTGTATATTATTTACAAAATATAGCTTAAGATCAAGTTTTCTGAAGGAGAATCATTCTATAATATATCAATAACTTGCTTAATTTTGTTGATTTAAGAGCATTTTCCATTTCTCACAAGGTCAATTAATTTTACTCAAACCACTGAAACTTGTCCCACACCTCTATTGCACAGGTGATAAGCACAAGCTCCAATTGAGGGAAGGTACCATTTTAGGTTCAAAACAATAACCTTCTTTGCACAAGGATCAAAATATTTAACATTACTTAAGAAAGATTACTATGAACCAAGACAAGGGTTAAGGGGAAAACTGGTCAAAAAAACAACTCAGCTTGAGGGTCTCATTGCTTATTAACATGTCTTTTATTGAGGCTAAGAATTTATCAGGACTAGTTACAAGTTTCATTTAGACTTTGCTTGATTAATTTTGGAAAAAGAAAAAAAATTAAATTTCAAATGATTTAGAGATATTGGAGGTTTTCTTAAACAAATTTCCATCCTACTTATATAACCTTATAATCTTCCAAAACTAATCATCGATTTCACCATAAGATCATTTAAGTATTCACCATAAAAGGATAATGTTGATTAGTTTATCTTGGGGACAAACAACATATATAAAATATTTATATTACCAAAAATAGTTTCCTCTTTGATCGCTTAGGGGTTCAAATGTTATCAAGTAGATCACATCTACATTACTTTATTCATATATAAACTTTAGTTTAAATTTTATAAGGATTATCCAACCCATTTTACTATGCTTAGAAATACATTGTTACTATGTCTTAGAAGGTTTAACAACTCAACATTTTACCTCAAGATCAAAGTTTACTATTACTCGTTTGGGAACACTATACATGGTTACATCAATTCTTTCCAACACGACGCACAACCCAAAGGGAACAACCAACTCTATGGAACCATGACTAGGGAGCAAGAGAGAATAAAATTGGTCCATGCCCTCATCTATACAATTATTAGAATTTCTATAATACCTTACAATCACCCATAACCATGCGGTAATCAAATTTTATATTTTCCACGATAACAAAATTTCAAGCCAAAGTTTCAAAAGTCATGAAAACAATACTCCACAAGACATAATACTAAGGCTCTAGTTTTCTTCTACATTTCCCACAAAAACCATTCCAGTGTTTTACAACATAAAATAATTCGTACAAAAGAGCTTGACAACCAAGTTTGATGCAATATCTTACAAGACTTTCCCTCATCTACTCAGAGAAGCCATCTACAAAAATTAATAACCTGAGTTATTTTTGTGAGAACTGAGCATGATAAATGCTATAACGTTAAGAAATTGTGTGGCTATCCCTATCTATTTCAAAAAGAAGAGCACTGTTGTTTATGAGAAGTGTTCCAAGTACTCAAAATAAGAGTAATTAAAAAGACTGTCCAAAAACCTATAATGTTAGAAATAGAAAAGAACTCACTAATTCTCATTCGACAACAATCCACCTACAAAAGTAGTTAATTAATCCAACAAAATAAATTCCACTTGTGTTTCAGTCATGAGATCATTTCAACACGATAACATTTAAAACTACATCCATGTAATAAATAAGATATTTAATAAAAATTATGAATCAGTATACAAAAATATTAGTTAATTCTACACGCCATAAGTTCCACTATATTAAAATCAATATCCTATCAACAATATAAAAGGAATTGATATTCAAACACAATTACTCGACACGAACTGAAAGTTGTTCACCTGTGTCTCTTCTAACCAAATCCCTTCCATGATCCAAAAGGGATGTCATTAGAACAAAGGATTAATTCAATGCATGAAATTAAGTGTACTTATTATGCATTCCTATAAGAGGTTTACTCTAGTCCATTGACAAGATGATTCAATCACAATGATAAAGAACTCTAGGAGGGTCTATTGAAACAAAAAGAACTAAGATCTAAAACCCATTTTCATCAATACATTTCTATTTAACTAAGAGAGCTAGCCAATTTTTTTATAAAAAGATTACTTGGATTCTCCCAACACAAGTTTAGGGGAAAACATGAATTCATGCAAAAGAAAGAACTAGGCTACTCCTTGATTTATGCCCACAATGAACAACATCTATTTTTTTATTTTTTTATTTTGTTTTCATGGGAAACAATTTAATAAAGTATAAATATTTACTTAAACTCTTGAATGAGTATTCATGCAAGAAATATTTTTGTAAAAGTCTCTCATTAACCATAATTTACTCTTGGTAGAATATTCATTCAAGAAACATTTCCATGATATTATGTTCTACAACATGACTTATGGTTTATTATTATCATAAAGTGTTGGAAGTCATAACATTTTTAAATATTTTCTTATAGTAGGATAGAGATATACTAACCTAGTACACCCCTCTCAAGTGTTAGGAAAACCCGGTTACCATTCCAACCAAAATGTCCCAACAACTAAGAATTGGTTATTATAAAAAAAAAAAATGTAACCTCGGAGCTAAATTTCCTAGATCCTTGTATCGGGAAAAATATTAGTAATTATGAACCTATGTACACTGATAAGATATAGCAATGGTAAGGTCACATTAAGACAAAAATCATGATTTCAGAGCTCAATATAATCCTAAAAGTGGTAGAGTTAATAACTAAGGAAAATCCTCTAGTAGTTTTGGAAAGTATATTCTGGCAAGGATAAGTTAACCATCCTTCCTTATCCATTCCTCATTCCACCCCAAATGGGTCATAAGTTACCTTACTCTCGTCGAGATCTACCTATACTGATCGGGGTTCCAAGTTGAATAGCAAGGGAAAAGTACCCAACACAAATCTTCGTGATTACACAATAATTTCATCCTAATAACAAGACGGTGAAATGTTTTCAGGACAATCAAAAATCCATTTCACCATTAAAGTATATAAAAAAAATCAACCCTCATTGGTTAAAGCTAACGTTTGATTCCTTAACCAAACCAAAATCGAAACCAAGGGCAAGGATATCAATACAAACTCCCCAGGTAAGAAACCATAAAACCCAAACATTAAATACCCGATGATCACATTTAAACAAAAAAATATAGAAGATCGGTTACTAATCTTAAGCCAAAATGAAGGATTATGAACTAAATCAAGAATCTGCAAATAGTTATTTTACAATCGAGTCGACCAACAACATTTCTTTTACAACTCAAATTGTATGATCTCCATCATCATGACAATGCCATGAGTCTAGCTTCGCATCTACCGGACCCCTTTTTTATGATTATCCCTATTTATCCAATCCCCCAGGTCTTCCCACCTCATCCCATTTCCTCTTAAACCTTTTAATAATATTCAAATGCATCAATCGGCACAGTCATTCCATAAGAGCCAAAAGTAATGCCTTCCCTTCCACCATAAATTGTGACAAGAAACTAGTGGAGACCAACTGTCCACAATCTAAAACCTGCTTTCCCATGATACCATGTTCATGAAGAAACTCAAGGTCATCCAACAAAACAGGTAACAAGACAGAAGAAGAGTGAAGGGTATAGAGCAATATCGTGCCTGAATCAAAGGCTCCCACAAGTCGAGCGCATGCTGAACAGAGTCTGTGATTACATCTCAATCCAAACTCCCCTTATTGGTCCAAGCTTGTATAGGTGGACGCACAGGGTCAGACCACAAGTGGTGGAAGCTTTAGCCATAACACAAGCATGAGCTAGAAGGCATATACTCTAATCCAAAAGAAGAGGAGTTACAATTCCAGCTGTGGAGGGTGACCATATAGTCGTCTCAGAGGACTGCAAAGATTGCAGAGAACTGAGCCACAGAATAACCTTCAGTTATTCATCCCACTACATCCCACTTCAAAATCTACTGATCGAAGAACTAAAATCATCCTTCTCAAACCTCACCTGTCGTGAGCCATGAGGGGAACCATATCCAGAGTCAAGAGATGGCAGATCCGAAGGACACCATGGATGGACCTCCACCACAAGCATACTAGAGAAGAGACCCAGGGTAAACCTTTTAGTTGTCAATTCCTTAGAAGGGATGTATGCAAAATGTGGAGGAGACTACATGAGGCACAGTAAACTAGATTGAAAAAATAACTCAAAGATATGTGGTCGCAGGAATGCCATGGCAGGATAGGATCCAATCACAACAGGACCAGTAAAAAAACAACAGCCCTTAACCATAACCAAGGTAACAAGAGTCCAAATCAACTCACTTCGCCTATGCAAGCATACAAGTAGACAGGGCCAAAAATGGCGAGAGCAGCATCGCCCAGCGGACAGGGGCCAAAGAAGGTCAAAAAGACTCAAGTTTAACATTAAAGGTTCGTGTCTCCTTCCCACAAATACAAGGGTCAAAGCAAGTACCAAAACCCACAAATGTGAGCTTCGACGAAGGCTCATGACTCAGAAGAAAAAATTCAGAACACTGATACCAGGCTTGGGGCGAGTATCAAGGCAATACAAATTAACCAGACCCAAAATTATAGGAGGCCAATAAGCATGAAATACAAGACGTGAGCTCAACCAAGCTCCCACAGATCCTCCAAAATGGTAAAAAAAGAAGCAACATAAGGTTTCTAAACCATAATATAAGAAAGTAGCATGGTTTGCAACCCCAACATAAATACATGACCAATTTTTTCCTAAAAACCAACATTACAAAACTTCCATGAAAGAGTATTGTTGGCCAAAATTCATAGAGGGTGACCCACCATAAGAAAGGATTTAGACCTTCACCCAGGTAGAAGCCAAGCACATTTTTCACATTATATGAAGATACACTAAATGAGATAGGCCCATCAATTTTTCCCACCAACTCATGCATGGCCATCTTCAAATTGTGGTGATTTGCAATCCTTCAAAACGTATGCCAAGTTGGTTCATTAAGTAACCAATAAAGAGTGGCAACGTTGGTGGGTGAATAAATCAAATTTATCACTAACTTGATAATTAACCATCTGGGCATGCATAGACCGGAATTTCTAACAAGGGGAGAAAAGCAGGGAAGGTGGTTGAAGACATTAATCCAAACATTTACCGACCAAACAACCTCCCAACAATGGCGCCAGTAACTAAAACTATCCCTTCTTGATTCGCATGTTAACATTTAGGCCTAATTGTTCTTGATCATCATAGCAGGTAGCATGTCACAGCCGCGAGTCACCAAATCAATAGAAATATTGTTCGTATTTAACTAAGTTTTATAACTAAACTAGGGCCTCTAATTTTATTAAAGATCAATAGAATGATGTCTGATAATTATAGTACTTAATAATGTAATGACAATGATGGTGATTTTTCTTATCTACAGTGATGTCACCACATGATTAGATATGGATATTGTTTCAAAATTCCTCTCATAGGGAGCTATTTATTTCATTGGAAAACTAGTTAGAAAGAATTATCTCAAGAATCTATGGAAACATGTTTGAAGGAGGTGTCACTCTTTCTTGTAAAAAAAGTTAGAAATAATTAGCTAAAAAATCTATGCCAGCACATTTAGAGGAGGTGTGATGGTGTAATTTTAACACAATAAATAGGTTTACCATTCTATGTCAAGTGCGAATGACATTTAGACAACCCTTTGTATTCTCTTCTTTTGATATTAATAAAATGTTTTTGGATCCATTAGTGATCACAAAGTTCAACTCGAATTGTTTCTTTTATAATATTGATCACTAACTCACTCTATTTCCATTGGTGATATGCATCCATCCATTATACTATAAGACATTTAGTTATTTATTATATTTGAAATTCAGTTTCTAATTCTTTAAATTTTTATTGTCTTTAGACAGACAAAAATTAAACTTCATATTGTCCCTCGAGAGACAAATTTGATATTATGTCTCAAGAGACAAAATATGTATTCATCTATATTCTAATATTATAGACACCCTCTTTGAGACAATATAAATCTTTTTATCATCTCAATTGATATTTTTTGGTCAAATATTATTGTATCTAATGTTGTCTAAAATCACCCCCCTTGTAGTAGTGGCATATGATAGATTCTATAACGGAATCTATGATAGATCCTACGACACCTAAGACCTATAATCTAAGATAAGTGAGATGACTCACTAAGTGATGTGGATAATTCCCCAAGCTGAAAAGGAAAGTACCCCACACCAATAGGTACATGTGGATCCCATCAGAGTGACTTCAACATATACGTAGACATAAAAATAACACCTAGATTAGCAGAATGACACCTATGATTAGTAATGATCTCTCACTCCATTAAAGATCTAGGTCTTCAGTTTTGTCACTTGCTTCAGTTGCAAATTAGCCACTTGTTTAGTTTATGATAACCCGATATCACTCAAGTCTACAGCTTGAAGAAATATTAAATTATACTTTGGATTAATATCCACTTCACAACATCATAACTAACATTTAGATCAAGCTCTTTTATATAATCTTAGATGGGTGGTAGTCATGAACTTCAATGTATGAGTTTACACCTCTATGTCATACAATATATGTATTGAATCTGGGAAATATTTTGGTGTCTTCATCATTCGTACAATTACTCCTACTTCGTACATATCTACCCAATTGACATTCTAATAATAAAGTTAAGAGTTTCCTCAAGATAGCCAGCACAACCAAGAATATCAACCATGCACACATAATGATCAACTGTAGACATAATAAGATAAGTTTCTTTCATCTAATTGAAATATTTATAAGACTTATTCATGAACCTACATGGTAGTACACAAATAAAACATATCGTTATGGTATGTTCTAGTCTGCTTCGTTGGTTCAAAATGTTTAAGTGCATCCTTGCAAAATACATTTTGTGCATATCCTACAATCATGTCATTCCATGAGAAAACACTTCTGTGAGGCATTTTGGTAAAAAAATTCATGTTCATAGTGCATGCTTCCAAACTTTAAATATGTATCTATGAAGGCTCTTAAAACTACAACATTCGAAACAAATCTACATTAGGCAACTGCCTATGGCACCAACATTTAAGGGGGAAACTAATTTATTTTAATTTTACTACACTGTTTATGAAGAGTTGATCAATTTATTAACCATATAAGTTAGGACCAGTTAGTGGCCAATCTCACATACCAATTCAATTCATTTAATTCAAATACAATAAAATTTACAAAATTATATTAAGAATATGATATTTAGGAGGCCTCAAATACCTATGCACTCATCTGCATTAAAATAAACTCGTCATAGCAGCACGCAATAGAATACTGTCTTTAGAATTTGTGAATGCAACCCATCAAATATCTGCTCATCTACCATTCTTATTATCATTTAGTGCCTTCCAAAAGTATGTAAGTATAACATTCTAAAGTACTGGAAAATTGTTGATCTTCCATTACTTTATATTTGGTATACACAGATCTACAAAAGTGTCATTTGCGGAGACTTTTGTTAAGGTTGATGAAGAAGTTATGGCACAGGTTAAAACTGTATTCGTTGATGGTTTTCTGAAAACCTGGGATGAGCATGGAAATTTTAGATCCTTATATGACACAACACATGGGAAATTATTTGCATGATATGGTTTCAGAAACATCGTATAGCAACATGACTAAGTAAATTTGTTGTTGGAACATAAATTTTTTGATAAAGAGAGCAAAGACATATTGCAGAGAGGATGATTAGATTGATGGAAGAGTGTGCCCCTTCCTTTGACATGGAATAATAGCAAGAATGGAGTGGAACATAGAAGGTTTGAATAGGAAGATTTTTGTGATAACCTTGTTATGCTGACCATAACTTGTCGGTGCGTCGGTGTTGATTGCCCACTGGTTAACACTGACCATAGGCTAAAAAAATGGAAGTTGTTTGATTAAGCACAGATTGTTGAAAAAATAGTTGATGTGCCAGTAAGATACGCTCTTCCACCTTGTTACCGTAAGTAGCAAGGAATGATAAGACTATTAAGGATATGCATAAAGAGGGCATTTCATCAAGAACTTTGCTATATCTACTTTGCTCATGCCAAGTAGATCTTGCCTCGGTGACCCGAATAAGACCTAGCAAGATTTTCATATTCAAACCTTCCATGTTCCACTCCATTCTTGCTCTTATTCCATGTCAAAGGAAGGGGCATGCTCTTCCATCAATCTAATCATCCTCTCTGCAAGATTTTTTGCTCTCTTTATTAGAATTTTTATGTTCCAACAATAAATTTACTTGTTCATGTTGCTATACGATGTTTATGAAACCATATAATGCAAATCATTTCCCATGTGTTATGTTGTATAAGAATCTAAAACTTCCATGCTCATCCCAAGTTTCCAGAAAACCATCAATGAATACAGTTTTACCCTGTGCCATAACTTCTTCATCAGCCTTAACAAAAGTCTCCGCAAACGAAACTTTTTTAGATCTGTGTATACCAAATATAAATGGCCATTTACGGACATTTTGGCTAACCCACACACACATTTGTTGGGTCAATTTAGTATCCCAAAGTTAAAATTGAACTAAAAAAATGTTGTGGCATAGTGGCAGGGGCACTTGGTTGTCATCCTTAGGTCTTGGGTTTAATTTTGTCTTACACCCCCGTGAACTTGCATCAATATATTACTTAACTGTAACAAAATATTGTATTACTTGATATCTTTTTCTCATATATTTGGGAGTTATATTTTCAAAAGTTCTTTTTCACCTTTTTTAATTTCTCCAAATATATTTCCAAGACTTCAAAACAATATAAACTATGAAAAATACATGAGTATGAATTTTAAATTTAATAAATTGTAAGGAAGGCACTTGCATAAATATTTGAGGCCTCCTAAATATCATATTCTTAATACAATTATGCAATTTTAATTTTATTTTGTATGAAGTGAATTGAATTGAATTGGTATGTGAGGTTGGACACTAACTGCTACTAGCATTTTTTTAACTAATAAATTGATCTATTCTTCATAAAAACTATATTAAAATAAAATAAAATAGTGTCCCCTAAATATTAGCACCCTATGCAGTTGCTTAGTTTGCATAAGCCTTAATCAGCCTCTATGTCCATTCCTTCGTTTTAAAAATCTTCTACTGTACTCAAATCCTCAATATTTATGATGAAAGACATTCTTCAGCTGGGTTGAGGGTGAGTCACCTCTGACAGAGTGTAGAGGCATAGACGGTGGAGAGGGGAGCATAGAAGACGTTGTGTATGGGTTGTTTCCAAGTCGCTGGATGGAGAAGACGTGAACCCTAGGACAGAGAAGAAGGTGATTGTGCCGAGATGTAGAGGAGAGAGAGGGTGCGGAGGTCAGGTTAGTGACAAAGACAAAGCAGAACCGAGGAGAGCATGTGACCATGCCCGAAGTGCATTTCGTTGCAGAATGATACTGAAAATGTAATACATTGTGTGGGGAAGGAAATGACATTTCTTGAATGTGAAATTTCCCGTGAACAATTTTAAGGGTTTGGTGTTGTTTTTTCAGGGTGTACGCAGAAGAAGGGTTACGTTGGAGGGGAGGGGGAAGCAGTCGGAAAGTAGGTGGAAGAGGTGGACAAGTGTTATTCGAAAAATGATAAATGCAAAAAGGAGGATTGTGAGTGGTTTCTTTGCATTGTTGATTTAGAATATGTAAACAAATTTTAAATGTCCCATAAAGAAGAGGCGCCTATTTAAAAAATGGCTCCACTATGTACTAATGGTTGACATTGTTCAAATGAAGTGTCTTTTTAAGGATATGAACGTTAGTCAAAAGAAGATCTGTATAAAGATATTTAGGTTTTATTTGTCTGGTAGTTTCCTACCCGACATGAATAAAAACCATTCCCAAATAACAGTGCTTACCTACGTAATTTTTTTTCTATCGTGGGCTACTTTAGCATATTGCTCTGCGTAGTTAAGAGTAATGACTGATGGCTAATGTTGATAATAAAACTAACTGTCAGCTTCTATGGGGAACTGTAAGTCTGCGCTGTAAATGTAATGACTCTGCTTTAAAGTATTTTTGTCCTTACTCTAGTTTTGGCTTCCATGGGCCAAAGATAAGGTTAATTATAGAGTATGTGTTAATCTGGTTATAAAAGTGCATGCTTTCAAATTTCTGAATAAAGTATGCAAAGAAAGACTTGACTTGTAGTTAGGCTAGAACTCTAGGGAAAGTTGGTCTATTGTATTCTTGTAAAGCTTTTCACACTAATTTCAAGGTTGAAGTTCTGTTGTGTATTTTACCCAAAAAGGTTTTCCCAAGATAAAAATTGTGTTAATATTACTTGGTACGTTGGGAGTTTCATTTAGAGATTGGTACTTATTTTTTTCATATCCTAGTTCTAGTTTATGGCTTGCATAGCCTTGCACAAGGATATCAACATATGGTATGCAACTGCCAAGTTGCAAACTTTGGTTGGAATGATTTTCTTGCATTTCTTTAAATGGGTATTTCGAATTGCAAATCTCATTTTTAAGTCAAAATCTGCTAATATGGCAGCTAGTAGCACAATGAGTCTGATATTGCATAGGTTGTAGGACAGAAAAATTTTGCCTTTTCTTCTTGAGTAATGGCCAGATACACCAACATGGCCAATGATCTTTTAACGGAGAGGAATCCTCAATGGATAACTTTACACAAACAACTCCTGGACACTTAGACACAAGATTGAGTGAAAGGACGAGATTGATACTTGAAGGCATGGGACACTTGGGGATCAAGTTATTGCTGTTAGGTTTGAATACTGTTGCATGCCTTGCCTATTTCCACTGTTTTATAGTTTAGAAAACAACAAAGGAGTTTATTTGGAATAAGCTAGGGACATTGTCCTCAAGATAAATCTTTTAAAGTTCAACAAGATTTTAATCTATAGGATGAATTTGATATTATTTGTAGATGACAATGTGCTCATGGTGACTGCAGTCTGTGGAGCACCTAAATGTTTTAAAGTTGTCATAATTTCTATTATTCAATTCTACATGGATCTGAACTGATGAATCTTTCGAGGAGATTGTGTTATTAGTATTCTCTGTTCATTTGTCAGACTCTTGGAAAATTTTACTCTGATGGCTATTACTAGTAGTACCACAAAACTGAAGCTTGATCGAAATAGGTTTACAACTTTTTAAATGTATCTAGTTAGATATGAGAAGAAAGATTCCTCTTGTGCAATATCACTGAAATGAATACTTTGTTAGTTCGATGGGACCTTTTAGAGAAAGAAGAGACTCAAGAAGAAAAAGGGTGGAGATAAAAGGTGTATAGTCTAAAAATAGCATCCAGAGACTCTCCCCTCAAAGTCCCAGAAAAAGTGATTGGGATTGTCCTTAAAATAGGGCACTTTAAGAACACAATGTATAAAGAAATAAGGGAATCCATAAATACCCAAAAGTAAATTCCATTGCTTCTTGTTTAACCTTCTCTAAGGAAAAGGAACGTACACATGATGGTGACAGTTACCTTGGCATCCCTGAGTGTAATGCACCAAAAAATTTGATATTATGTGTCCTTATTTTATTTTGAGTGTATTGCATTCCACATGACCCTATCAGTAAGGAAAATTGGTTTTCTGAATATGAGGCTTTCATGATGGTGTCCAAATGTGTTCTGGGATGCATAATTCAACCTATTTTGAGACTTCTTCAGGGAAGTGGGAGCAATACTATAGTTGAAGTTTATATGGGAGGGACCAAAAACCTCCCTCTGTCTTGGTTTCTATTGATACCATTAGCCCTTGCTAGAAATATCGTCAGGGTTTTTTTTAGTGGCGAATATTCCATTTAATTTTTTTTTAAAAGGCAAATTTTCTAGTGCGGGTCAATGACCTGTTCACCTAAAAATTACAGTTTAATTTTTTTTAGGGGTCAGCTTCACCTAACCTTGAAAATATCCCCTATATAATCTTATATTATTTGTGTAATGACCCAAAACCAAGCACACACGAACAACATAGTGAAATACAGGATAACTTTTTTTTTTGGACTTGCTTGACACATAACACGACGCAACATGTTATCACCAAGGATACAACTAACACTGTGAACAACTTGATACAAGGACGGCCATAACGGCAGCATGGAGACGTTCACACCTATAAAGGACAATACATATTTTTTTTTGACAAGACAACATGGAAGTCCAACCACATGACATACTTACATTTAGAGCATCCATGAGGAAATTCTTGTTAAGTTTTCTTGTTTACTAAAATGTCTCTTAATTCTTAACTTACGTTCTTATAAAATCTCATGTAATGATTCACACAATTCTTTTCACAAGGGAGAACATCTGTCTTTTCAACTATTGACTAAATAGCTTAAGGCTGAGATTTCTAAACTAGGATCATCAATTTTATGTCCAAGGCTTTTTATTCATTTGATTTTAGAACATTTTCCATTTCTTACAAGGTTAATTAAACTTACTCAAGTCACTAACACATGTTCGACACCTCTATAGCACAGGTGAAGGCATAAGCTCCGATTGAGTGGAAAGTACCGCTTACAGTTCATAACAATAGCCTTCTTGTTTAAGGATCAAATGTTGACCTTGCTTAAGAAATATCACCATGAATCATGGTAAGGGTTAACGGAACATGACAACAGAATTCAGCTTCAAGGTCACATTGTTCACTATCCATCTTTTATTGAGGTTAAGAGTTTATCAAGATTGGTTAAATGTTCCATCTAGACCTTACTTAATTAAGTCTGACAAAGGAAAACATTCCAAACGATAGAGAGAGATTTAAGGTTTAATTAATCAATTTCCCTCCTACTTATTAAATCCTATCATCTTCTAAAATCTAACCATTGCTTTCACCATGAGATCATTTAAGGTTTCACCATAAAAGGATATGGTTTATTAGTTTAGCTCGGGGAAAAACAAGTAATCATATTTTGTTACAAAACATAGATTTCTCTTGATTGTTCCAGGCTTCAAAAGCTATCAAGTAGATCACATCTACATTAATATATATAAATTTTACTTTAAATTTTATAAGGACTATCCAGTTCACTTTATAGTGCTTACTAACTCATTACTACTATGTCTTAGAAGGATTTACAACTCAACATTTAAACTCAAGAGCAAAGTTTGACAGTTACAACAACAATACTCTACAATACATTTACTAAGGCACTGACCCTTCTTCTAAAATTTTTTCCACTAGATGTTACCAATAGTTTAACCATAAAATACAACGTACAAGCACCAAAGTGGATATCATCTATGCAACTACAACAGCCACTTCTTTCATACTTGAGCTCGGAAAGACAACCTGCAAAAACATGTTAGCTTTTGTCAGTTCAAAAGAACTGGCATGAGCATGCATTCCCTTTTCCTAGATATTTCATCAAAATTAATTGAATGACTAGTGCATGATTTCCATTCCATGACATAAACAAAATGTAATTAATATGAATGTAACAGAATAGATACATAGTTAACAAAAGGCACAATTGCATTATATATTAAGGCTAGATTGTGCATTTTCTATCCAAAGTTACTCTTACACCATACATTCCAATTATCACATATTTATCATATAATACACTTTGTTTAATTTTCCTTAAGTAATGATGGTGGTAGAAATTTCACAATCACAAAAATGAATAAAGGAATCGTACGAAAACCTCCCAATATGGAAATAGTAAATTATCTTGATAATGTATAAGGAAGATAACTAATTAACTTATTCCAAACATCCCTACTCAAATCCAAGAGGGCCACACAAGCCCACAAAAAAAAACATGGATCCTAGAGGGTGTATTATAGCCACTAAAAGACCCATCCAAAGATCATGTAAAAAGGAATGCATTGCACATGCATACACCTTAAAGAATGCAGGTGTTGTTCCAAGTATTATGCCCAATATTTATATACATACATACATACATATATATATATATATATATATATATATATATATATATATATATATATATATATATATATATATATATATATATATATATATATATATATATAAGGTTAAACAACCATCCACATAATGATAAGTTAAAACTTTGAAAGTATACTATAAAGTGGAAAGTACCAAACTCCACACATCCCTCAACGAAAACCATTCATTCTCAACATAATAACTATTTCAATGCTATATAATTTTAACTGACTTGCTAAATTAATGAGGAAAAGACTCATAACAAAATTGTTACTTTGGGGTAAATGTAGTTTACCTTTCAGAGATCCCAAATGCATCTCAAATGCATCTCAAATGTTGAACTTAGTTCTATGTTTACCACATCACCAACATATGAATCATTGTTCATTACTCAGAAGGGGTAAGATAATATTCATGCACTCACTATTGTGGGTGCTTTCGAAAAAAAAGGCTTTCTTATTAATATAAATTTAGGAAACTTAAATAGTTGTGTCAGGTGTATAGGATATCTTAGTATAAAACGTGAGTACCTCAAATACTTTAAGTATTTTCTTCAATTATTTGAGTAAGTATTTCCTTAAAATAATCCCTTAAATTTCCATCACCAAGAAGTCGGTGGGCCTTTTGTAAAACAAGTTAGGGGAGGGATTATTCAAATATAGGACTAACACTGATATCCCTTGTCCAAGGTACTAAAATTTTAATGTCATCATAAGCCAGGTATGTAAGTTAGATTTTAAAAAATGAACGTTCAGATAATATGCTATCGAAAACCCAACTATCTAGTTATAGCCGGTCACATCAGGCGAGCATATTACACAGACTGTTAAAGGTTCTAAAAAGAATAGAAAATTATTATGTCACAGACTTCCAAATGACCTCTTATGTTTGAAATTGGAATGAGTTTATACCAAATTTGGTTATTCGAGGGAACTAGAAGATTGATTGAATATATTTTCAACCAAGAGTTGACTCTAAGCCAACTGCACCATGAATACCAAAATGTATTGCTAAAAAAACAACGATGAGAAGGGATTTTTCCAATATCATTTCCAGACTGAATTTATTCCAGCCCGTGATATAATCAATATGTCTAGCAAAACACGGGCCTCCGTTGAGACCCTCAATTTTATTACCTATCCCCCTCTTTTATGGATACATAAAGGAGGTAAAAAAAACAAATTACATTTTTTTTTGGTTTTACATGAAAGAGGACTGAACTTAAACAAACAACTGAAGTCATTGGCACATGCTGAGGATAGGTCCAAAACCAGGTTGCAGAGAAAATAAAACTACTCCATTTCAAGCATAACACAGACGTATCTAGATAAGACTTCCTCACACAGGTCTTAGCAGAAGCAAGACTAGAATCACTTTATAGGGGTTCAGGCTGATGGGAATTGAACTCCACACAACATTACAAACTGATAAAATTTCCCTAGCAGAGCTTATCTCAAAATTAAACATAGCACACATTTACCAGGAGAACAAGCAATAATCATGCATTCAATATAAAAGAAAATATGCTGGCAAAAAGGGAAAAAAATAGCTCATGCCTGTTCCTCCTGATTCAACATCGCCCCTCCTGCCTCTTCCATTGCTTCGACGCCCTCCCGAAATCCTCCACCCAACCCAACATGCTAAACATTAGACTGGAAAGCAAGGTTGTGGACATCCATCCACGCTTCGCAGGGAAGAACCCAGGAGGATTCACAAAAAAAATGAAAATGTCAAGAGTCGAAAGCTAACCAACTTGCACATTTTCCCCAGCAAGTTCAAATCCTGCAAAGCTAAATTGTGCTTTCATGAAAATTCTGATATGAAACAGATCCACGCCTCCTATGAGATCTCTTCCATGAGTTACATCGTAAGACAAGTATGCACATCTCAATAGAGAATCTTTGTAAATAAAATTTCATCAGGTCTCCTGGTAACACTCTCACTGTCACATAGTTAAGATTTTGATACAAATCAGTCATGAAGGAGAATCCCGAAAATAGGATGCAGTCCTTCAATAAACTTCCCAAGAACAATATAAGCTCCAATTTCATTGCTTCATCTCAGTAAGGCATACCCAACAGAACTAATAGCTGTGACTCAACTATCACCTTGAAACAGTAATACCCAACATCCTATTGCCCTTGTCCCGTTGCTGTCCCTATTTTCAAACAGTCCGGAAACAACAAATATTCACTGACCACCTACTAATTAATGCCAATGGAAAGTTATAAATTCAACTATAATCTTCAACATACCTGCATCCCTAGCTAATTACAATGTTACAAATTAATCTTGCCAATCACCAACAATCTACACAACATTAATCATTTGTTCTGATCAAAGATTTGGTAAAACATCTACTCAAAGCTTGCAGCCCACTACTATAACAAATTTAGTTATCAAAATACCCACTTGGTCACAACATATCTGTCGCCTAATAAGCAATGACATTGGCCTTGACATTTTGCACCCACCACTCCAGGTACCATAGTCAAATTCAATCCAGCAACCATGCTATAAATTTTTATCAAGAATTGGGTATTTAAAAGATCCTCCTCAAAGCGTATTATCCTGACGGCCTGCCTAAATCTTCTTTGCTAAGCGCGGCACCCAAATCTGTGATTTTCATCCAAGAAACTGCCCTCATTGGATACTTTACCTGCAGCTTGGCTAAGTGAGTTTCCAAAATGAAAGGCAAGATCGGCTCAACTAAAAAACCTCATTCTTCTAACTACAGCATGCAAGATTTTGCACAACTGATCACGACTCTGGTCACGTGCAACCAGGAAAATGCAGGATCCACCATCGTTGTCCTTGGGCTCGCCACTGCAGCAAAACTATCCCGCAAAAGATCCTATACTCTCTCTGGACTTCACGAGCTGGGAGGGAGGAGCAGGTTATGCTGCAACCATTGAAAGATCATTTTCAATTAAAAATTTGGCCAAATTCTAAGTACTGACATGAAAACAACATTTGAATTAATTTTGCAAAAACAGCCTGTGCGGCTTCATGGACAAGGAGAGGAGCAGACAAAATAAAGTTTTCTTCTAAAAGCCTAACACGAACTCCACTGAAAAAATCCTCCTACACACCATTTTTGAGACCTCATACCCACCCACGCAACATCAATGGCGGTAGACTTTCAAAAAAATGACTTTAACCATCAATGAATTTGACAAAATGCTGTTGAAACATGTTTTTAATTCATCTTAAGCTTTTCATGGAGTGCCAACAAGCATTCGTGGTTTGGGCATGAAAACAACAGGCATTAAAATCAGGTTGCAAGCAACGTGACAATAATTAATGACTGGGGCAAAGTGAAATCACCAACCAGGAAGAAAACTGAACAACGTCAACAGTCAAGAAAAGGGTGCAGGGCTCATTAATGCAGGCGGGAAGGAGACAAACACAAGGAAGTCGATGATCATTACAAATCCAATGGGCCCTTAAGAAAGCTATCGTCCCAGAGGGTGGAAGACATACGGTAGTGGCAAAAGACAATGGTTCCATTACTTCTCACCAACTATAGGTAAACAAGAAAGCTACACCCTATGGTTTACAAAGCATAGTTCGATGCGAATAACACAGAGTCACAAGTTGTAAGCAACTTTCAGGAACATTTGGTAGAAATTTTAACTTTCAAGGTTCTGTGAAGATTGGCAGTTCTTTCTTGTTCATCATTTCATTAGTTCCCTTCCATTAGCATTATTCTTAGTTTAATTTCTTTTAAAATTTTATCATTGAAGAGTTTTGATTTATTCCTTATTGTGGGTTCCCAACATGAACTGTTAACACAACACCCTATCAGGTTCACAAGACACTACAGATTCACAAGCAAACAAGTATATACTTCATGATTGTATTACACCACAAAAGGGTTACTGAAATATGGAATGGAATAGGCATAGTACTCATCACACATCAATGACTGACACAAAAAATACTCAAACAAAGAGTACTACAATCCACCAGACATTCCCTCAATTTTACATCAATGAAATACTTCACATAACTCCAAACCAAAACAGGTACATAGTGTCCACAAGGGAATCAATGACATAACCACAACATCACAACACATATCCATCTGACATGAGTAACACATACATCAAAAGACCACTACCAAACAATCACAATAACTCAACATATATCCTGAAACATCAACCATACAGACAAATATCATAAGCCTCCCTCAAACTCGTATGCCATCCCTCAAGTCTCTTATGCCTCCCTCAAACTCTTATGCCTCCCTCAAGTCTCTTATGCCTCCCTCAAGCATCTTATAGCCTCCCTCAAGTCTTATGCCTCCCTCAAGAAATAATTATGCCTCCCTCAAATTTCCTCTTATGCCTCCCTCAAGGAGGCCGGTTGACCCTATGGTCCAAGACACATAGAGTTCGAACACTCCTAACCCAAGTGACATAATAACGCGTGGTTCAAAAACCCGCTAGTTATATGTACACTCCTTGGGGCGTACCCCCATACAACGAAGTGGGTCCATAGGTCCAACTATCCATGGTGCATCCTATGACCCTATTCCACACATCACAACAATAGAACCAGCACAACAATCCAATCAAAGTGCCAAGTGGCAAAGTACAAGCCTTGGGCAAGGCGGTAAAAAAAAATTCCAAATTTAAAAGAAGACCCAAAATCAAGCAAAAATAAATGGCCAAATAGCCATAGTTAGTATCAAAATCCCCATGTTAGTGATGCACAAACCAAGGAAATGCCCAAAATTGTAAAGCATTGCAATCAAGAAAAGATGCTGGTCCTTACAAAATAAGAGTAAAAAGCTCAATTTACGAATAAAATCAACTTATAATAATGTCACATTACGATAACTGTGTGGCCTTATCTAGCCACCAAGGGGTACTCAACGAGTTGCTAGCACTCGGAACATCGAGCCTCAGCTCGTAAAATACATATCAATAATACAACTGTCATCACCTCCATCTGAATCATCCCGCCACCACTTCGACAAGGCTAAACATAGTCATAGATACACTTAGGTTGTACATAAGACAACCACATAGGGAGAGAGGAAAGAATCACATGTACCATCTACTAAACCTAAGTTTTGACTCGATTGATTGACCCATGGTACACCATTCCTCACTCTCAACATACACTTCTACCGATTTCCCTCAGGATCGGTTAGCGTAAGGTTCACAACATAACATACAACAACATCACTAACATAACGGTGGCACACACATAACTACCATAACATCTCACATATGGTATGTATACAGGGTAGATCACAATCATACATCCACAGGGTGTAATACATCACTTTACCACATTCTGCACCCAAAGTGCAATCACCATACGATAGGGTTCATACACTCATCGTATGACCCAAAATCACAACATGAAGCACTAAATATTTGCACAAACTCATACATACGATGAACATAGTAACATCACAACATAACATCCATTGCAACATAACAAGGTGGTACACACATTTCTTCAAAACATGGTAAAAACATCAAGATACAACTCATTTCTTTTAACATCAATCTAGTCATACAACACATTGATACACCTACATATCACAATATGTCACAATGCTCCAACACTACGTCATCCACATTATAATTCTTTTCACACATCATAAACAGTAATTCACACGTGAAATCTTCATAGAATCCACAAGAAGGAGAGAGAATACTACCATCCCCAACATATCAACATGATCACAAACACGCACTAAGTGACATACACATCACGTTCGTTCACAATATCACAATTACGACAATAATCACATCACAACTTAAAGCACATTACTCTTCCAATATCTACCACCATCATGCAACATCATCATCATCATGAAGTATCATCATGTAACACCATCACCACCATGTAACATCACCATATAACACCAATCCAGGCCCATAGGTTCGAGAGCATGAACCTATGCTCTGATACCAAGTGTAACGACCCAAAATTTCACACACACGACAACACAGTGAAATACAGGATAATTTTTTTTTTTTTTTGACTTGCTTTGACACATAACACGACACAACATGTCGTCACAAGGTTACAACCAACACTAGGAACCACTTGTTACGGGGGAGACCACAAGGTCAGCACGGAAACGTTCACACCTATCAAGGACAATGTACTCTTCTTTTGACAAGACAACATGGAAGTCCAATCCACATGACACACTCACAGCTAGGGCATCCCATGAGGAATTCTTGTTAAATTTTCTTGTTTACTAAAGTGTCTCTTAATTCTTAACTTACGTTCCTATAAAATTTCATGTAATGATTCACACAATTCTGTTCACAAGGGAGAACTTCTTTCTTTTCAACTATTGGCTAAATAGCTTAAGGCCAGGCTTTCTAAACTAGGATCATCAATTTTATGTCCAAATCTTTTTATTCATTTGATTTTAGAACATTTTCCATTTCTTACAAGGTTAATTAATCTTACTCAAGCCACTAACACATGTTCCACACCTCTATTGCACAGGTGAAGGCATAAGCTCCGATTGAGTGGAAAGTACCGCTTAGGGTTCATAACAATAACCTTCTTGTTTAAGGATCAAATTTTGACCTTGCTTAAGAAATATCACCATGAATCAAGGCAAGGGTTAACAGAATAGGACAACAGAATTTAGCTTCAGGGTCACATTGTTTACTATCAGTCTTTTATTGAGGTTAAGAGTTTATCAAGATTGGTTAAATGTTCCATCTAGACTTTACTTAATTAAGTTTGACAAAGGAGAACATTTCAAATGATAGAGAGATATTTAAGGTTTTATTAATCAATTTCCCTCCTACTTATTAAATCCTATCATCTTCTAAAATCTAACCATTGATTTCACCATGAGATCATTTAAGGTTTCACCATAAAAGGATAATGTTTATTAGTTTAACTTTTATAAGGACTATCCAACTTCATAAGTGTTTACAAACTCATACTTATGCCTTACAGGATTTACAGACTCAGTTTCCTCAAGATTTTAACAGTACTCGTTTGCAAAGGTTAAACAAGGTAGATCACATTACATTCCAATATGATTCAAATACGAAACATACCATTCTATTGAACTTTGGCTTAGGAGCAATCCAGTAATCACATGGGATAGTCCCACTACTATTCTAAGGATCAAAATTCACTAGAATATCCCGTAACCAAGTGGTAATTTTCATACTTTCAACATGATAACCACTCAAGACCAAAGTTTCAACAGTTACAACAACAATACTCTACAATACATTTACTAAGGCACATTGACCCTTCTTCTAAAATTTCCACTAGACGTTACCAATAGTTTAACCATAAAATTCACAACGTACAAGCACAAATTTCATCTTTTAAGTGTTTCAATAGTTATAACAACAATATCATCTATAGCAAATACAACAGCCACTTCTTTCATACAGTTAAGCTCGGATCAAACCACAACCTGCAACAACATGTAATAACCTGAGTCAGTTCGCGAGAACTGGCAAGATAAGACTATACATAGCAACCTTAAGCTACTAGCTATTTCATCAAACCATGAATTGAAAGCATTCTATTTCAAGAAATGGATTTCAAAGTTCTAACCTCTAATAACCTTTTGAAACAAGATATAATTTGTCATGACATATCAACTAAGATAGAAATCCATAAGTTTTAGTTATGAAAAGGCACACTGCAGAACATACTGAAAGCCAAAATTTTGCATTTTCAATCCAAGGTTACCCTTAGACTATGAAATTCTAAATGATTAGACACAAGAGTTCCCAGAGTAATAGGACCTTTCAATTTTCATTAAGTAAGATAGTGATAGCAGCTTCACATTCACAAAACAGAATAAAGGAATTCGTACAAAAACCAGACCCGATATGGAAATAGTAAATTCTCCTGATAATGTCCAAAGAAAGGGTAACAAGATTTATTATTCTCAAGAACAAAGATAAAAACCAGACCCGATCCCTACTCAGATAGACAAGAGTGCCACACAAGTTCCATCATGTAATCAATACAGGGTTTAAAGGATGAAAATCTTATGGCCATTCAAGGACCCACATTCATTATATCTTAGGTAATAAGTGAATTCATAGCTACATAAGCGATACACCTTAAAGGACGGTAAGAATGACGGAATAGGCATTGCCTATACAGCCTACCTACTGATTTATATATTCAGGGTCAGAATAGCAACAAGCCTCATATAATACCCAAGTTGAGTAGGCAATCTAGCATTCTGAAAGCACATCCTTTCAATTTTCATAATACTTTAGATTTATAACCCTCCCATTCTAGAGGAACATAGCCATGAATCCCAGACTTGGTTGAAATTTTCAAACGTTATACTCACTTTTAATATCCATAAACTGACTGATACAAAGAAAAAGGTCTCATCAAACATTGTTGTTTACATGGGGGGGTAAATGTAATTTACCCTATGTCATAGGTCCCCAAAAGCATCTCAAGCCTCAGAATTAGTTCCATGTTAACCACATCCAACATATACTTCATTGTTTATTACTCGATAAGGGGGGGGGGGTAAAACACTATTCCATTGAAGCACTCACTACCTATGGATGCATCGTTCGACAAGGAAAATTCCATAGCTTTTTTCCCTTTTGATTAGTCACGACCTTCCATCACAATCATTAAGCTAAACTTACACATGAAAGGTCGGGCTCATCAAGATAGGAATGTACAAAATAGAGTTTGACTAAATTAAGGAACTTCATGTCTACCTTAGGCAGTTCGATGAAAACCTTTCCTTATCACGAACCGTGAAAGATATTACCTTACTCCATCAAGGCATTATGTCTGGACATAATTAAATTGATCACAGTTAGGGAGATCATACAACATACCGTAGGTCTTAACACCATCCCTTGGTCAGGTTAATTTTATCAAATTTTAAGGTCATAGATAAGCTAGGTAAGCAAGTCAAATTGGGCCTATCAATAATTTATGCCCTTCTATTAACCCAGGACATATCTTCGTCACAAAACCAGTCACATCTTAACAAGCATATATATTGACACTTCGTTAAAGCTTCAAAAAGCCCTAAAAATTTACAATGTTCACGAACCATGCATAGTCGACGCTCCCAGGTCATAAAAAAATGGGATGAAATTGTACCAAATTAGATTCCTCCAGGGAAATAACATAGAATAGGAGTCTCAATACTAGTCAAAGCTGCAACGTTCTAGGGGCGAATTACATACCCAGACCGTGATCACATCAAAGGAAAATAATTACGACATTTTCTGCAGAAGGTAAGTAACTTTATTCATTATATCACCTGCTATCCTATATATACCATAGGGATACATAAAGGAGGTAAAAATTCATATGGTAAATCACATTTTTTTTTGTTTTATAAAAATGGGTTTGATCACGTCAACAAGAACAACTCAACAGAGGCAAAATGCTGAGGAAGTAACAAAAACCAGGTCGCTGAACACAAATCCACAAAAACCGATTTAAACCAATTTCTAGAAATAACACAGACGTTTCATTTCAAAGACCCCTCATTAGATACTAGCATATTATGTATATGGTTAGTACTATCTTGCCTGTTTTAAGGCGTCCAGCAGGGACTGCTACAGCCACACATCATTTCAAATTATCCTCTACTCACACTGAGTCTTTTCTTGCAATATACCACACCAGGATTCCCTTTTGACCAGGCACGACTAGAAGAAATGCAATCAGGTGGCATGTCCAAACATAGATTGCTTCAATGCAGCTGCTTTGAAAAAGGGGGAAGAGTTGAACTCTTACCTCATTCCTTCTGCACTTGCGCTAGATCAGCTAAACACCTGACCATGGTTCCATTGCTTGGACACAAGACATAATGATTACATCACGCTCCAGGTTCTGAAAGGCATCTACCGTATTGATACACAATCCTTTTCCTTCATCAGATTTGGGGACATCATCAAACTCTTGGTGCAAACATTTCAGCTGCAGCTCTGTAAGGCGTGATTATTCCAACAGAAAACTTTATGCCTGCCAACTTAGTGACTTGTTGAAGCAGCTCATATAATAGCAAAGCAAATTGTGTTTCATGAATATTCTGATATGAAACAGATCGGCCTCTATGAGGTTCTCTTCCATGAGTTACATCGTAAACAAGTAAGATCTCAATAGAGAATCTTTGTAAATAAATTTCATCAGGTCTGCTGGTAACACCCTCACTGTCACATAATTGATTTTGAAGAAACAAACTCAGTACATGTTCTGGATCTGAAAAATATCCTGCTACCTTCATCTCCCAAGACATTTTCTCCAACATTGCATAGATCTCCTGTGCCCGTGGGTGTGATCTGTCACCTTGAAGGAGAATCCCGAATTCGAGGGTGTAGTCAATGCTGAACAGATAACAACAAAGTTGGACCACCTACTTGTTGGAGCGCTCAAACATGCTTTTACTATACTGCAACATGCCTGCTACCTAGCTAATTATTGTTGCAGGTAGTTGTTGTGGATCCCCAACAAGAACACACCATACAACACCCAATGAAAGTGGAGGTAACACGCCTACTTCCCTAGCTTGTAGCTTCAACTATAACCACCATATCAAACCCAACTTGGAACAACATATCTGTCGCCAATAAGCAATGACATTGGCCTTGACAGCACAACCGGGAGGACCATAGTCAAATAATCCAGCAACCCCTCTATAAATTTTTAAAGGAGGGTATATAAAAGAGCCTCCTCTCTAGTGTATTGTTGACGGCCTGCCTGAAGGCTTCTTTGCTAAGCGCGGCACCCAAATCTGTTATTTTCATGAAAAAACTGCCCTCATCGGATATCTTGGCATGCAGCCTAGCTGGAAGTGACTTTCCAAAATGAAAAGGCAATATGGCTCAACTAAAACTTTATCTCGTTCTTCTACTACAGCTGCAAGATTTTGCACAACTGATCACGACTGTGGTCGCGTGCAACCAGAACAGCAAGATCAACACCATCGTTTCCTTGGGCTCACCCTGCAGCAGCTGTTGCACTTACTCTCTCTGGACCTCACGAGAGGGAGGGACTGAACAGGCGGTTGCAACCATTGAAAGCATTTAACAACAAAACATTTGGCCCCATTCTAAGCACTGCACCCGTCAACAAGAAAATCATTGCAAAAACAGCCTGTGCGGCCATGGCAAGGAGAGGAGCAACAAAAGAAGAGCTTCTAAAAGCCTGCGACTCCACTGAACTGCCTGTACAACACCATTTTTGAGACCCACACCCACCCACGCAACATCATGGCGGTAGACTTTCATTTCACCATCAATGAATCCACTGTCCAGAACACGCTGAAGCAATTCATCTGTTGCAGCATTTGATGGAGCGCCAACAAGCATTCGTGGTTTGGGCAGAAAACAACAGGCATCAGACAGGTTGCAAGTCAAAAGAATTAATGACTGGGGCATGTGCGGCCACCAACCAGGAAGAAAAACTTAACACGCCAAGAAAAGGGTGTAGGGCTCTTTAATGCCATGGCGGGAAGGAGACAAACACAAGGAAACATCAAATAAAAATCCGATTCTTTTTGAAAGCTACGCGGCCAGCAGGGCGGAAGACATACGGTGGTGGCAGGAAAACAATTGGTTTCATTACTTCTCACCAACTATATGCCAAACAAGCTTCATGTCAAATCTCACAATGATCTTGACTTCATGGGTCTTGATTAATAGAATGGCTAGGTTTTGGTTTATGACATAGTCGAGGTCTAGGTTATACTGTTTAGAAACGTCAAGTCTTACCTTAGGAAAAAGAGTTTGTTGACACGTGACAGGGAGAGTTTGTTGATGCACGAAAGAGTGCAGAGGAAGTAGATGCATGACAGAGAGTTTTTTGATGTGCTATATGGAGATTTTTTTTATTGCGTGACCAGATGGCGGAGGCTACAGACGCGCGACAAAAATTTGCTAATGCGCATCAACAAGGTGGTTGACACGCTTCAACAAACCTTATTGACGCATGTTAACAACCTTGTTGACGTACGTCAATGGGGTTTGTTGACACACATCAACCACCTTGTTGATGCACGTCAACAAGGGTGCTATGATATTTTTTTTTTTGCGCAACCAGATGGCGGAGGTTGCAGATGCGTGACAGAGATTTACTGACACACATCAACAAGTTAGTTAACGCGCTTCAACAAACCTCATTGACACGCGTCAACAACCTTGTTAACACGCGTCAATGGGGTTTGTTGACATGTGTCAACCACCTTGTTGACGTGCGTCAATGAGGGTGCTGTGAGATTTTTTTGTTGGGCACTACAAGATGAGGTAGTCTAATCAAGACTAGTTTGCAAGAAAATGGTTCAGTGATTGGGTTAAAGGAATGGAAAAAGGGTTTCATAACCCGATAGCATGATTCAAAAACCTATAGGTTTCTAGCTATGATTTTATTATCATCAATTGAGGAAAAAGCTACAATAAATGAACCCATAACACAAGGCTAAATATCTAACCTTCTAGTAATGAGTGGGATCCAATACTTGGAGATCCATTTTTTCAAAACTAGTAGGATGGGCCAAGAACTGGTGAATCTGCATATCAAGGTATGCTCTTGCCAAAAATACTTAGTTTCGAGAACCTCCTCACCAAAAATCCCACAAGGGTAGTTGTAATAGGGGACATGGGTTTCCTATCCTGCAAGACATCACTGAAGAAGGGGACAACCTTCCCATTAGAGGCTGACCCAACGTTCGCAAGACATTTTCTAGCCACCGTAGGGGAGGCAAGGAAATTTCCCTTCAAGTTAATGTTTTATTGTGCATGTTACATGTCTCTGTCTGCAAGTTGGCAACTTGTATAAAACTTGTTCAATAGGTGGAAATAGTAAAATGAAACTTACATTAGTTGTTGTTATTGTTATGGTTAGGTATCTTTTCAATTCAGAAATTAATTTCTGTGAACCGTTTTTCTTATGCTTTATGAAAGTATGGTCCCCAAAAAATAATTGCCCTGATTAATAATGGCATGAAGGAGCACGTGTCTTTCCTGTTAGCATGATTCTTAGTGTGCTCAAGGGATTATCTCCCTAGGAAGCCACTTCGAAGCGTCCCACAAGTTTCCCTTGCGGGACGTTAGATTGTTCAAATGTGGGAGGCTTTTAAAGCTATCTTCTAACAAAGAAACCTTCATTAACCTCTTCATACATTTTGAGTACAATATTGCTTTCTATATGGGATGTTTGGGTTTTTTTCCTTTTCAGTTTGAAAGAATGAGGACTAGAAACATAATTATCACTAATACCCGGTTGGTGTGACTGTTACGACACGGCACTTGCAAATGAGAACAACAGTTTAAAATGATTCAGTTTGTTAACGTTTTACATTGCAGGCAAGTCGAAACTACCTAAACCGATTGTAACAGAATTGGTTAGAGAGCGAGTTCGATTATTGCCACAAAGCCTTTTGTAATCTGTCCAAATGATCGAATACTGCTGGACCTCACTCTCGCTGGATTTGGCCTAGCTTATGCTTCTAAGGAGGATGCAATGAAATCTAGAACCTTCCTATAAATTAAAAAGAATGAGTGTGGTGAAATGCTAAAAACCCAGAAATTTAAGTGGAAAAAATAAAAATAACAATCTGCAAAGAAAATTTTCTAGTGCTAGCAAAAAAATTTTGAGAAAAAAAAAATGATAGCCTCCTCCCCAAAGACCTTGTAATGGAGACTAAAGTTGTAGACTTATAAAGTTTTAGGCATTTCTGTAAGGGCTAAGAAAATCTACAAGTATACTTGTTACACTAAACCATATTTTAGATCTACAAATAATGGCTCGAATATACATGTTTAATTTATCTAGCTACTTGTACTCTGGTATTTTGTAGGTGATATTAAAACTTAAACCATGATTTGTAACTACATATAATGGTCACAATATATATATGTTTATTCTATCTACCTTGTTCTACTTTGGTAACTATGTGCTTCGTTTAATTAAAAAATCTATTTTCCCTTTCGTTCTTTTTCAATATCATACAAAGCTTAATTGTGTTTGAGTGAGGAATATATTTTTTGTATAGTACCACCTGTATGTAGATTTAGTGTGTGCACTATGACATTCTTGGATTTTCAATTAAATGTGTTGTTAATGCTGCACTTCTGACAATTCAATCTGCATTTCTCATATCTTCCTATCCAAATCATTTTTAGATGTCTTTGGTTCAAAAGTTGAAGTCTTTGCTGCAAATCGAATTTCGATGGCTTTGCCCCAAAAAAATGAAAGTTGTTGTTGCATGGCAGTGAAATGTAGTTTTGATTGTGATCATTTGACGGTAACATTTTTAATACAAGCATTTCCTTTATTTTGTGGAAATGTTATGATAGCATGTACTGATATAAATGAAAAAGATAAAAACATATCTAAACTCCTCTTGCGTGGTAAAATCGGCATGTATAAAATAGGTTCAAATAATGCATAGCTCTATTAAATTTCATGATTGCTCCTCCACGAAATTGAAAGCCATGACTGAGCTGTTATTCAAAACTCTTTTTTACTAGGTCATACTTTGTGTACATTCACAACTTCTAGATATTTTGAATTTTGATGCCATGTAAAATCAAGTGTTGGCAAATTTTGGTTAATTGTTTTAATGTCTTATTTTAATGTCCGCTAGAGTCAATGATAACATAATTGATTCAACATTCATTAATTTATTGCTTTTTGTTTGCTTGTTTAACTTATTTATACAAACTCCGTGCTATTATCTCTTGAACTGCTATCAACCTTTTGATCCACTTCAACCTTCCCTTCCACAATTATCCTTTCATCAACAATATCCATAATATTGTTTCCTTTGTCAATGTGAGTTGCAGTCCACGAGGGAAATTACTACCTACTGGATTGCACAGACAAGTCTACATATCTTCGGCCTGATATTATTTCCAGCAGCATCATGCCAAAAATGTATACGTCCACCTTCATTGTGATGGGAGGGCCGAAGATCCATTCAGGGTCCAAGTAACCCCTTGTTTGTAATGCCCCCCAACCTACTTGGTCGCGATTAGCCTTGTCTCTTTCTTGGCATGGAGGGTGGAGTATTAAGTTTGGCATGTTGAAATTCTCCCTGCTGGCACTCATTTATTTCTGATTTGCAAATCTTACTTGTTTCTTGTCTGACTGCCTGTTTTTCCTACTCTCGAACCGCGTGAGATCTCCTTTGGATATTCTACGCGTGGAGTGGTTGAGAGACGTGTTCTTCCTATTGCATGGGCAGAGAGGCCACTGAAATCCTTCCTGCCAAGGAGTTTTCCTTCCTGGATCCTCCTGGACGCCTTCCTTTCTCCCTGCGGGCCGCGTGGGTTCAATATGATGGTTAGATGAAGCTACAATCTAAAGAAAATGGTCTTCACCTGTACGTGCTGCTCCTAAGCTCGGGTAGACGTGGTTTGTTGTTGTTTCTGGATGCGTTTGGGGGAGAAAGGAGCGTTGTCTTCTTCTGTTGGCCGCGTACAGCTGCAAGCTAGTGTAACAGGCGTGTTACCTCCTTTTCCCTTGGGTGCTGCGAGGCATGTTCTTGTCGGGGATCCACAACACTGTCCTGCAACTGTGATTAGCCAGGCAGCAGGCATGTTGCAGAGTAGTAGAGGCATTTTTGAGCGCTTCCAACAGGCAGGCTGTCCAACTATGTTGCGTTCGGTTCAGTGTCGACTGCATCTTCAAATTCGGGATTCTCCTTCAAGATATTTTTATCAAAATCGATTAAGTGACAGTGTGAGTGTTACCAGGAGACCCGATGAAATTTATTACAGAGATTCTCTATTGAGACCTTACTTGTTTTACGATGTAACTCATGGGAGAGAATCTCATAGGCGTGGGTCTGTACTATATCAGAATATTCATGAAGCACATTTTTCTTTGCAATTTTATGAGCTTCTTCAGCGAGTCACTAAGCTGGCAGGCATAAGGGTTTCTGTTGGATTTTTCACACCTTACAAGCTACAGCTGTAATGTTTGCACCGAGAGTTTCATGCCGTCCTCAAATCTGATGACACCTAACAAAATCAGCACCTCCAAACGCTATTACAGCGGCCTTGCATTTGCAGAAGTTCACAAATTAACCACACCCAATGTGGTCATCACCAGATATGTCTGCTGGACAGAGTATTGCACAGTGGGAACATATGAATCTGTGCCAGGACAATGGCTGCCCCGTGATTTCAAAGCCACAATCCCCTATCTCAGACCATATGCTCTGCAGGGCTATTCATGGGCTTCTGTATCCAACGCCTATGCTTTTCTTGATGTATGATGGCTTCGGATCGTGGACTGGATTGAGACCAGGAAGCGGTGTTCTCATTCTAATTTTGAAACCCCAATGGAGAAAACTGGGTTGTGGATTGCCTCTGTGGCCATTTCTTCTGCTCAGTCATGACAATGGTGTTTGGAATGGTCTTGCACCAGGTGAGTATCTCACATCTCCGGACCAGAGAATAAGGCTGGAAATGGAAAGAGGTTGTAATCTTGTATTGACTGATACACAGTACAGCCAAATGCTGTGGCACAGTAATACTACAGGAGATGTAGACCAGCTGTGTTTTCTGCGCCTTCAGCCAGATGGGAAACTTGGCTATATATGATTCTAGTTCTAATTCTACACCTGTGTGGAGCAAGCTTTTCTATTGAGATAGTATCAGCTCAATTTGAGGAGGATTAGGGCTTGAGCGGCAGGTAGGCTGCGGGTATTTAATATCAAGAGCTCTTGCAACTACTTCATCGTCTGACAAATATCCTTTCCAATGTTGGGCAATGTTGCTTCACGTCGTTGGAGTAGATTACGCGCAAACTGTTTGACAAAATGCTTCAAAGAAATTTTGCTTAGCGTGGAGGATAAAAGTAATGTTAATTGAAGCAAGCTAATGTGTGAGACTTCCAATGGTAAGCATGAATCAACTTTGATTTTAGTTTTTGGAATGTTTTCTTTGCGCACAAATTGCTGGGTAAACTAATGTTATAGGTGCGTCCTAATGGCTTTAAAAAAACTAATTTGCAATGCCTTAAATAGGAAAGCGATTCATGAGTTGTTTGAATAGTTGAACGCAAGACTTTCCGATCTTGTTCTAGAATCTAGACTCAAGAGTAAAAGCATATTGCAAGGACATGCAAAACCCTGTTAATTATTCCAAATTTCTGTTGCTGTTTCGTGGATTTACATACTGGGAATTGGGGTTAACTGCTCTAGAATGAATTTTCTCCTTCTGCCTGTGTCTATGCAGTTTACCGGAATGGTTATTGTTTCTTTTTGCGTGGTATTTGGGACACCGTGTGGGTGAGAAGCGTGAGTTTGGTGGAGAAATAATTTTGGGACTGCGGGGAGAAGGGGTCTGCACGTGCGTGGCCATGAGATATAGCGTTTAAAACAGGCATGTTAAATCTACTCCTTGTAATAGTTTTCTACCTTCTTTCAGTATCTTGAAATGAATTTTCTTTCCTATTGAATAACGCCTAGACAAATGTTTTTGTGGTTGCTTATATCGCTACCTGATTGTGTTGGTTGTTCCCTTAAATATCAATCTAATTTCGTTGGTTTTGCTTGGAATGTTCTTTCCTCCCTTATAGCTTACTCTATTTCATATTTGTCTAAATGGGTTACTACAATTTTGAGTGATGCAATCTAGTTCGTAGGGAAGGAAACATTATTGAGTTTTGTTTGCTTATATGACTCTCTTTTAAAAGAACTCTGTGATGGTAGTTATAATTGAAGGTTACTAAATGAAAGGTTAAGCCTTCATATCTCTATTTGGTTGAATAAATACGTATTTCCTGTTTAGGGCTCTCCTGTTTTGCTAAAAGGTACATTAATAGTGACGTTGTGTTCTAAAACTTGTTTAAGCCTGTGGGCATTCCTTACTTTTTGTTTGATTAGAAAATGGCATTGGGTTTTGTTTTAGAACTGTACATGGTTGACTGTTGTACCTAGTTCTAGAGGATGAATAACCTAACATCTATTTTGGCCTCTACGTGTCGAGAGAATTTCTATACCTACTTCCTGGTTCAAACTCTTGTTTGATTAAAGTAAGGGGGAAACATTGTAAGTTTTATTGAATGAAATCTCTACAAATTTTATTAAGGGTCGCAAGCAAGTTATTAATAGCTGGACTGAAACAAAAGTTGTAGGTGAATCCATGGTATTGGACTCGTGAACTCGTTTCCTGTTAGATGACAGCTGATTACAGTGATAATATAATAGGTGGTTATTATGCTCATCTGTTTGATATTTGCTAGACATGTCCTTGATAAGCCCACATGGATCGGGTAAAATTTCCATCTTCTATACCATTGGCCAGGAGCTCATAGAACTTCTAGGCCTGACTGCACTGTGTGACCTTCCTGATGGATATGTGTGTTGGTTCCTATTTTTTTTGTGCTTGCACTCGTGGTAGGGTCTTTTGAGTCTGGGGCATCGTTGGTGTTTTACCCGCTGCGTATCGAATCCCCTTGTTTTCGGACTCGAATATCATATTCTTCGAACTTGGTTACTAAAAGTCTCATTTTGTGGCTTTGTTAAGGAAATCAATTTTTATTTTATTTTAAAATACTTTTGGCATTGCCAGAAATATATAAAAAATTTATTATCAACTTTCGGATTTAGCCTCCCCTTATATTATGTAGAGAAGTTGACGTTTAGGATAAGGTTTGTTGGTAGAATAATGACCCTTTTTGTATCTCCCTTGTACGCTTTTGGAAGAGTGGTTTTGTATTGTTAACTAGTCCTACGTTTAAGAAATCCTATAAGAAGGTAGTGGTAAAGCTCCTTGGTTAAAACTGAAACTATAGTTGTTTTTCTTTTAAGGGCGTCGAACCCTATATTGCTATGAAGCCTCCCCTGGGAGAATTGGATAACGTCGTTTTGCTTCGCGCCTACGATCATAATTAGTATGTTTTGTCTTCTCTTGGACCCCTTTAGTTGGATGGAGTAAGTTTTGGATTCCAATCACGTAATCCATAGGATTACATGAAGGAGATATCAACACTCTTGACCTTCTTGTTCCTAACCCATAAGGTCTTGCCTTGATTTATGTGATTTTGTTCTTACTGGTATTTTGACTTTCTCCTTGTTGGATGGTTTAGATTTCTTTCTCATGCGAATAATTTTGGAGTTGTGGGTTGTGTTTTAATCCATTTTTGAATTAGAACATTCCTTTCTTGATATTGTTAAATGTTAGCTTACTGTTGCAATGTGTAGCCTTAACATGCTCAGTTCTCGCGAACTGATTCTAGCTAGTATTTGTGCAGATGGATTATGCGAGTAGATTAAAGGAAAGAGTTGTAAAGTTTTCATCAGTGCAATTTATGAAGTTCCTTGTAAAAATGTCCAATGTGAGGTAAATTTTGTAATAGTGCTTGCAAAGGAGTTTAGAAGACCTCTTGCCTTGGGTTATTCTGAAATTTCGTGATGATGTTGTCTTGTCCTTCTGTAGGTAAACTGGTAACTTATCCTTTGTGAGAAATGGTATTCAATCTTTACATTGATATGAGTATTGTAAAACTTTGATCTTGAGAATAAATTGTTAAGTTAAATCTTTCTAAGACTTAGTGACAATATTTTATAAGTAAAGTAAAATGGGTCGGTTAACCCTTATGAAGCTAAACAAATAATGATTTTATATTCAACAAATAAATGTAGAGGTGATCTACTTGAAATCAAATAATTCCATGAGTGATCAAAATGAAGCCATCCTTTGTGAAGTAAAAATTTTATAACTTGATATCCCTAGCTACACTAGCGAACATTATCCTTTTTGTATGGTGAATTCTTAGAATGATCCTAAGGTGAAACAAATTGTTAGTTGATATAAGTTAACAAGATTTAATAAGTAGGAGGGATCGGTTTCGAAACCACGCAATCTGTCCCTCAACCATTTGAAAGGTAAATTGTTTTCTTTTGTAAAATCATCCAGCGAAGCCTAAGTAAAATAATTAATAATTACGTATAAAACCTCAAGCTCCAATTAAACCTCAGTAAGAACTAATGATGTCTCAAGGATGAACTCAATTGACCTTCTTCCTTTAACTTTATCCAAGGTACCTCGTAATTTTCTCTTAAGTTGTTGAACGTGAACCCATGTTGTCATATGGGCATGAACAAGTTCTAGTAGCGTAAGTGTTAATAGATGGCCTTGTGAAATTAAATTACCCCTTTCTCTAAACAAACGAATTAAGCAAATGAATGTCATAATAGAGAAGATTAAAGATGATTACTCAGTGTAAAAAGAATAAACTTAGCTTGGTAAGATGAATTATATGAATCATACCTTGAGCATCCTTGAAAACGTAAACTAAGAATTGCAAGATGTATTTTTAAAATAAATAATCCTCAAGAATATCTCATTGTGGATGGCCCTAACTGTTAGTGTGTTCTGTGGATGGACCTCTATGTTGTCATGTCTAAAAAAAAAGTGTATTGTCCTTTTGGGTGTGAACGTTTCCGTGCTGCCTTTATGGCCATCCTTGTATCAAGTTGCACAATGACTGTATTAGTAAAAAGCGGAAAATGGCTCGGTGTGAAGAAATCTTGTAGCAAAAAAGATTCCAAGCTCCTTCCACGAGGCTGCAGCTTAACAGAAAATCTTATTAGCAAATGGTACTAGTTTTAAGGTTGACTTGTTTTTATTGTGCTAATTTTCTGAAAGAGTACATTTTTCCATATAACGTAACAAAGCATGAAGTGTGAAAAAATTATCGAGATATTTATTGCGTTTTTGTAGTTTCACAAGCTTTAGCTATAATCCGGTTCAGTATTTCTGGTGAGATTTATTCGCAGTTTGATTTTTTCACAATTCTTGGTTTGAAAAAATTACATAGGTCGCCAGAATTTAGCTCAGGCACACAATCCTGGTGAAACCACAGACAATTCATATAAGTTAAGTTTAGTTTTAAGGTTAACATAGACATGCTTTGGTAACAGAGCTATACCGACACTGGAAACTATTTATTTACTGAAACAATAAATTTGTTTGTTGATTTGTACTTTTCTATTCTCGATCGGATTTTATTTATCACTATTTAAATTACAATATTCATGCTTGCCAGAGATATTATTGCTCGCATTTAAATTACAATATTCGTGCTTGCCAGAGATATTATTGCTCGCATAAATACCCGTGTTCATATTTCCATTGCAAGTATACTATTTCAACATCTACAAATGATCTTAATTTTTGCCAGAGATATATTTACTTGGGCTCGAGATTTTATCATTTGAATGTATTTTGTGAAGAGTGCCCACAAAAAATATGTATTACTGTCTGGACATTTTTTGTAAACAGTGCTACAATATTTTGTAATAAATTAAAAATTTTGTTATGGGGGGCCCTCCAAAACTTTCTTGGAGTTTGCAATGTTTTTTCTATTTCATTATTATTTATAATTTTTGTTTTTATTTGGTATTATAATTAATTTGTTAAATAGCTATTATTTATTTTTATTAAACATTTTTCTTATTGTTGACAAATAGTTTTTTTGGGAGGGACTACCCTAATAGAAAATAGGCTTCAAAAAGTGATCAAGATCAGATGTGACAAGAAAACATAACAGTTAAACAACTGCCCAAAAAGTACCAAAACAACTACAAAACTGCCATACAACACCGACTAAACAGCCAGTTCACAGTATTGGTTTTTTCTTTTTGGTTTGTTTATTTCAGTTTTATGTTCGTTGTTCTGTTGTTTTCAATAAAGTACAGATGATACAGAATTTCCTATAATGCAGATTTTGTATAAGTGAAGAGCATAATTGGGAATTTTATATGTTATGTAAGCAACATATGGTACTCACCTTGGGTTCGTGGTAATCCTATTTATTCACCAATTTATTTTATCCTATTGGGTTCGTGGTATGCCTATAAAACCATTGAGGTAAAAAAGAGTCCTCTTGGTTCGTGGTAATCCTGTAAAACCACCGAGGTGAATAGTCAGGAAAGTGTTCCTGTCCCTCTAGGTTTATGGTCAACCTTAGAAAAACCATGTGTATATGGGGACCATGTAGGCACATGTTCATGTGAAGGAATTATCTTTGCGGTGTTCTCATTAAATGGGGGACATCTAATGTATCAGGAAATGTATATTTGTACGAATAATGTAATAAGGGGGGGAATGTTAGCATTAGTTTAGTGTTAATACATTTTATTTTATTCTATTTGTTAATGACAATTAATAGAAAGTTATAACTATCATCCTCCTCCTTATTCTCCGCATCCTACAGCCTTTATATGGGATCTACACTCTTGTTTGTTCATAGAATGCATTGATTTTTCAAGGCATGTCTATCATATTATTTATTTCCTATCTCATGCTAATGTAGCAGGTCTTCCTTACGATGTGGAAACTGGTGTAAAATGGATGGTTTATGTTTTAGGAAGTATATTTTTTTCCATTTAGTTGAGTTAATTGAAATAACATCCCTTACTGGCTAACCTTAAGAATTTATGTGCATTGTAAAGTAGATAGAAATAATTTAGGGATGACATGTTTTTATTACCATTAATAATAATTAGTGGTTGGCATATAAATGGATTATTGTAAGTTATATGAGGTGATATTAAGAATTTCTCTAATAAATGTTAATTTGAATAAATTCCGATCATTAAGGCTAAGCTCAAATAGGATAAAATACCCATTATTTAGATAGTGCTCATTGAAAAAAGATATATTCTGTGTTGGAAACATGTCCGTTTACCATTTATTAAAGTATACAATGTTTTAGATAGTGAGGAGTATATCATATGAAATATGCATGGCCCCAATAAAATTTTTGATACAGAGTAATTTGAGAACTGTCATAATTTTTCGAATTGGAAGTTATATGAAATGGTGTTAATGAAGCCTTGATGGATGTGATATGTAATTCATGCACTTGGAGTAATCTACTGAAAGGATTTTTATCAATTGAATAGGTTTAAAAACACAATTTTAATGGAGTAGTGTTGTTGCTAAAAGGGTAAATTTCCGAAATTGAGTGTCAAAATTCTCGACATTTAAGTTTGAAATGTGTTGTATATTAAGGAAAGAATATACTTAAAGTTTAATAAATGTTTGTCTTACTTGAAGTATAATATTATCTAGATATGGTGGTCATTACTCCATGATAAATTACAACAAAAGTGATACTTCAATAAGTAGAATTGAATTGTAACTCCAACAGTAACTATAGAATTTAAATTAGGCATAATAGTTCCAAATTTGATATTGTAAAACACATATATGTGACACCTTATAATTAAGAGATCATGGAAAATTTATTTCCATTCCTTTAAATATAATTGTTGATATTCAGTTATTATTCTGTTAAATAAAATATTGAACCATATCTATATAATTAATTTGAAATTTTTACAGAATCTATAACAAAATTTTAGGTAATGTATCACCCAATTTTAATGGAATTTAATTAAAAATTATATAAATACCTCTTGTCCAAACATGTTTTAAGAGATCTTGAATTTCCCTATTAGTAAGAAGTAAATTTTAATTATTCATTTATAAATTGAAGATATAACATTAATTAAATGTATAACATAATTTTGATGTAATCTTCAATATGTAGTAAGGTAAATTTAATATAAAGTAATTATTAACATATTATTGTTAATATATGTAATATAAGGTATTTTTAATTTATGAAGCCCTATAATATGATCCCAAGGGTAGGATGAAAGATTAATATAATGATATTGTTTGTAAGATTTATGAGAGGATAATATTGAAGATTAGGAATTTGATATTTATTAGATGTCTATATATAATGTAATTAGGGTTTTGGACAGAATGGATTCATTAAAAGCTAAGGGATTAAGTTTGCTAAATGATTTAAAGTTTAAATATATTGTAAGGAAACTATTATAATAATAGTTTCATAGCATTATTTAGCTATGTATTAAAGACATATTCAGTGAAACATGCGGACATATATGTGTATGTAATTTTAACTTAGTAAATATGGAAATTCTAGAAACATGATTGGATAAATGGAATATTATGATGTGAATTTTTTCTTAGCTAAAAATGTGAGTATCAAGAAAAATATATTATAATATTATGGGTGCTAGTTTAATGGAAGAAATTTGGTCCTATTATACTATGTGTTTAATTAGTGTCACTTATAGAATGTATGTTTGTACATGGTCATTTCAAATATGTTGAGGTGTATTTATAATTATGGTGAATTCAATACATAATATTCAAACAATAATACCTTAGAAAAGAAATATTATTGATCTTAGAACCTATAATTGATATGTTTGATATAGATAACTTAAGTGAGAGAATAGATCAATAAATAAAGGATATGTATGAAAAACTACATTTATATAGATTTTATTATTAATGTAGTTTTAGCGTATGTTTGATTATATGTCCCTTAAAGATAGGATTATTAATTCATAATTGAAAATATAGGGATTGGGAACTATCTTAAAAATAAATATTATGTAGATTATAGGAATTTATTAAAATAGGGGCACTATAATGTGAATATTAGTCCTTTATATAAATAATGTATATGATATTATCATAATTATGATAATAGTATAATAATGTTTTATTAAATATTATTGTTAATACCTAATGAAAATAAGAAATGTATATATATTTCCTTATCAATCTATTTTGACATAAACTTATAAGATTTATTAGAGACGGTAAATAAAGAATAAATAATAACATTATAAAATCATTCATAGAATTAGACAAAAGCACCCATGTGAATGGTATGTATCCAAATATCTTGTCCCTAATGGGCGGTTATACAAGGTAAGTTTATGTAAAAATGGAAAAAGCTAAATAGGATTCATAATGTGTATATTTAAGGTGTAAATAATTATCTATGAATGCATATGATATAGGAGTCATAATTTTACATAGTGAACCCTATTGTGGAAATACTAAATTAATGACATTTTATGGATATTTTGTATGATATGAACTATGAAGTATTTAATTAGGGTAGATTACAATACATAAGTACGTTTTCAAGAATTTAGATGAATGAACAAAAATATTATTGACCCAATTGGATTGTGAAAGTCTTAAGTGAAAGGATTGGTCAAGTTATGATAAAAAAAATAGTAGTAAAAAAACTAGATCTACAAAATGTTAGAAATGAGGTCCAACGTAAGCTCCAAATGTGTGTACTACAGGATTCACATATATAATTATAAACAAGAGTGTCAAATTATTAGAAAGGTGTAATTAATATAATCATGGCCAAGTACTTTGCACCAATCTAAGGGCACATTTAATACCATTTTAGTGTAAAAAGGAAAAATAAGTTCTTCTTAATATACATCTCAATACCAACTGAGGATATCAATATCTCCAAATGTTTACAAACAAATCTTCATTTTTATATGTATTAATTTGAAATTCCTTTCCTACATAATAAATTTTTGCTAAGATGGCATCACAAAGTGAAACAATATGACACATAAAACTGGACAAAATGACCTCTTGGCCTTTATTTGTTATTAAATTGATCCTCTTTTTGCCTCTTTTGGTTTGAATTCCTTTATATCGGTCCATGTGTTATCACCCAAAAGCTATTTTTAAAATGTAACATGATGATGTATACAATTCGAACAGCTTCCCATAAGTGATAAAACATTTCTTTTGTGCCCCCAATTAGCTAATGGGCCCATCCACCAGGGTTTTCCTTTCCCATCTTCTAATAGTTGGAATTTAAATCATGTGCACCAATACCTGTAGAATTTGAATTCAAACTCATTTAAAGGAAGGGCATGTGTTGTGGTTTATTTAACAAGAGGGTTGGTAATGAATAGAGTCAATCAATCATTAGATCACTTATCATTGTTGGAGGTAACATTCTATTGTGGAGCACTTTTGACACAATGTCAAGTTATTTTATGTTGTGGCAATTTCTATTTATTGGAATTTTTGTTTCCTAAATTAATGGGGTACAACTAAATTAGGCACTTAGTTCACATTAACCACCCAAACTCTACTATAGGTTTGCCATACTTTGTTTTCTTAATATTATGTGTTGAGTTCATTACATGGAGATGGCAGTCACAATGCATAGAGTCAGGGAAGAGGAGATGAAAGTGAAGTAGAAGGTTAACAAGCCTTGAAAGTTAGAATTTAGGTATCAAATCATTCCACAAGAGTACATATGTATTGACTTGGGAACAAACTTAGCTCATTGCCAAATTAGAGAGTGTTGTCACAACTTTGGCGTGCGCATTTTCATGTGCTTAGTTACAAAGATAGATTAGGCATTGAATTAATCTTTTATTATTAGAATTTGGATGCTTGATTAGTAACTGAAAATACTCTATATATAAATTGTATTGATATACATAAATATGTATTAAAAACTTGTAAAATAAATGACAATTGTCTTTTATATTTTTATCATATCATATTAACAGTAAATTTTGATTTTGAATTTTGCTGGGGGTGAGTGAGGCACAAGTTAAAGGTCGAGGTTATTATCCGGAAAAGAATGCACCGCCCTACAATCTATCCCCCATAAAAACACACCATCAACAATTCATACAATGCATGGGTGAGCCCTGCCCTAACCTGTTAAATCATGGGCGGGTTGTTTTTTTTAATGTATGAATTTGGAAATGGTATAATTGCATGTGTAAAGTGATAGCTGAATCGATGGGAACGCTGGTTGCTAGATGGTAGGTCTGACTTTTTAGACAAATGTTGAAAAACACACTGTTGAAAGGCAAAACTGAAAAAATTAGGGTGAGTGATACATTGTTTGTCGGCCCTCAAACTTAAAGCGTTTGAATGATTGTCTTTTAGTCCTGCTCCTGTCGTAAGAGGTAGTTTTTTGGAATGTATAGAGGTTCTTGTTCTCAATTATGACTGTCTGGCCAGCTACTAGTGGGGGAAGATTATAGAATCTCAGCACTTATACTATATTGAATATTTTATGAACAATGAAGAAAACAAAACAAAACACACAGAAATTAACAGTAAATCTGCTCACAAAGTGAGCGAACAGCAAAGTTAAGAGAGAACTAATGAAGTTCTATTTTATTCAACTTAGAACTGTCTTCTTCTTCCTTCTGCTGTGCTTGAAATCTGAAGGAGAGGATTACATTTAAAAGAAGGAGCAGCTACAGTAATGAAAGAGATAACTGAAGAAGAACTCAGCTAGATCCTAAATTACAGGCATCAATTAAGACTGAAAGATGCTGCAGTTTATTAGGCAGCGAATGAAGCTGCAAACAAAAGAGAACAAAAACTTAACTGAAAGTAAACTAATCCTATGACTGAAGGAATTGCTCAGTCTACAATTTATTAACTGAAATAAAGAACTAGTTAAAGGAAACTGTAGAAGATGAGCTGCAGTGGTGGCGGTGGAACTGCAGAGGAACTACAGTTTGAACATGCATCCTTCAATCTCCCCTTGCATGTGAAATGGAGATGAGTCCCAACTGATTCCTCAAAGCAACAAAACTGGATATAGGTAGAGCTTTGGTAAAAATATCAGCAACTTGCTCCGTTGTAGGGCAAAATTGTAATTCCACTGTCCCATCTTGAACTAAGTCTCTGATGAAGTGATGTCGAATCTCAATGTGCTTCGATCTAGCATGAAACACAGGATTTTTTGTCATTGCAATGGTACTACTGTTATCACAGTAAATAGTGGTTGGATGTTCCTGAACCAATTGCAAATCTTCCAAAATCCATCTAATCCATATGGCTTGACAACTAGCTGCTGTTGCTGCAATATACTCTGCTTCTGCGGAAGAGAGAGCAATGGTTGCTTGCTTTTTACTACTCCATGAGACAACTCCAGAACCAAGTGAGAAAATATAACCAGATGTGGATTTTCTATCATCCACTGAACCAGCCCAATCAGAATCTGTGTAACCACATAGCTCAAACTTATGTGTGGGAGAATAATGAATGCCAAAATTGTGTGTACCACTCACATACCTTAAAATTCTTTTTGCAGCACGCCAATGAGACTCATGTGGATCCTGCATGAACCGAGAGATAAGGCTCACAGCATACATAATATCAGGTCTCGTGGTAGTGAGGTACATGAGGCTCCCAACCAAACTTCTGTATAAAGTGGCATCTACTTTGGAACTTGCATCTTCCTTGGTTAATTTTTCACCAAGGGCAACAGGAGTGGCAACTGCAGTGCATGACATCATTCTAAACCGCTTCAATAGATCAGCCACATACTTGGTTTGAGAAATGGATATACCTTCCGATTGTTGTTGCACCTCCACTCCAAGAAAATAATGCATGAGTCCCAGATCTGACATCTCAAATTCTTGTTTCATTTCTGCTTGAAATTTCTCCATGAGAGATGGGTTGTTACCTGTATAAATGAGATCATCAACATAAAGGCAAACAATTAGAATATCATTACCAAGATGTTGGATATAGAGGGTTGGCTCTGAGGAACTTCGAATGAATCCTTTCTTCAAGAAGTAACTGTCAATCCTTGCATACCAAGCACGAGGTGCTTGCTTCAACCCATAAAGAGCCCTTTTTAGCTTGTAAACCAAATGTTCTTTTCCTGGAATTTCATAACCAATAGGTTGTTCCACATAGACTTCCTCATCAATAAAACCATTTAGGAAGGCTGATTTTACATCCATCTGATAGATTGGCCACTTGTGTTGTGCAACAATAGCCAATATAATCTTGACTGTATCAAATCTTGCAACTGGAGCGAAAGTCTCTGAATAATCTACTCCAGGCGTTTGTGCAAATCCCTTGGCAACTAATCTTGCCTTGTGTCTATTCATAGAACCATCAACATGATATTTCACCTTATAGATCCATTTGACACCAATCACTTGCTTATCTTTAGGAAGTTGCACTAATTCCCATGTATTGTTTTTATCAATTGCATGCATCTCTTCATTCATAGCATTAATCCATACTTGTTCTTTCACGGCTTCTTCATACACTGAAGGTTCAACTTGAATGGTACTAAACAAAGAAAAATTGGAAACTGGATTCAAATTAGAACTCCTTTGATAAATTTCATTTAAACTTCGTACCTTTCGTGAAGAACTTGGACTTGATTGTGGACTAGAACTATCACCTGAAGAGGAACTTGGTGAACTTAGTGAACTGGGGCTTGAACTTCCACTTGAGCTTGTGGGGAGAGGAGGAACTTGTTGAACATCTTCTATACCCGTGATGAGTGGTGTAGTTTGTTGAACTCCTTTTTGCCATTGCCATACTCCCCCTTCATCAAAAACCACATCTCGACTAATAATCCATTTCTGTGTGTCAGGATTATAGAACTTGTATCCTTTCGTGAAATCTGAATAGCCCACAAAGATACAAAGTTGGGATTTTGCATCCAACTTCTTCCACTTCTTTTCTGGAACATGAACATATGCAGGGCAACCAAATACACGAAAGTGAGCTACTGAGGGCTTGTGTCCACTCCAGGCTTCCTTGGGAGTGATATTCTGAAGCAATTTTGTTGGGATTCAATTCAAAATATAAGTTGTGGTTGCTACTGCAACTCCCCAATAGCAATTAGGAAGGTTTTTGAACTGCAACATACTTCGTGCCATCTCCATAATGGTACGGTTCTTTCTTTCTGCAATGCCATTCTGTTGTGGGGTATAAGCTGCCGTAAGTTGTCTCTTAATTCCATGAGTATTACAAAAATCAGCAAACTCATTGGAAGTGAATTCTCCCCCTCTATCTGTTCTGAGTATTTTGAGAGAATACCCACTTTGATTTTCTGCCATAGCCTTAAAATGCTTGAAGCATTCAAATGCCTCAGATTTCTGCTTAAGAAAATAAACCCATGTGTGGCGTGAGAAATCATCAATAAATGTCAGAAAGTAAATATTCTTACCCAAAGATTCCTCTTGCATGTCACCACAAATGTCACTATGCACAAGCTCTAGAGGAGATTTTTCCCTCCATGATTTGTTCACCGGAAAACTGTCTCGATGTTGCTTGCCAAGTGCACACCCTGAACAAACTTCTTCTTTTGCCTGAATTGCAGGAAGTCCTCTCACCATGCCTTTCTTATGAAGCAAACTTAATCCTTGAAAATGCAAATGACCATACCGTTGGTGCCATAACCATGAATCATCTGTGGTTGCCTTGAGGGCATGCATCTTACTGGACTCCAAAGTGAGAGGAAATAATCGATTCTCTGTCATACAAGCCTTTGCTACAAGATAATGATTAGCTGATTTATCAAATATTTTGCAGCAGTTATCTTCAAACACAACCTTGTAATTTTTTGCTACAAGCTGCCCAATACTTAAAAGATTATGTTGTAATTTGGGCACATGCAAAGTGTCATGAATAAATGTAGTTTCTCCTTGCTTAGTTTTCACTGCAAGGGTACCTTTTCCCATTACATCAACCTCTTTATCATCACCAAATTTTACTTGACTCCTTACAGATTCATCTAATTTGACAAAGAGATCAGATTTACCTGTCATATGATTTGAGCAACCGCTATCCAAGAACCAAACATCCTTTTGAGGTTCTTTTGCCAAATTGCAAGCGAAGAATGTAGAGTGGTTTGCTTCTTCAAAAGACTCTTCAGTATAGTTGGCTCTTGACTTATTTAAATCAGATTTTTTCTTTCTACATTCAGATTCATAGTGTCCATACCTTTCACAATACTGGCACTGGATGCTTCTCCGATCCATTGAACTTCTTCCTCTGCCTCTTTTGTTTCCTCTTCCTCTTCCTCTGCCACGTCCTCTAGATGTAGAAGATTCCCCTTCAGATTTGCTTGATTGAGAAGGGGTTGTAGATTTTTCTTCAATTCTTACAGTAGACTGGAAGGCTTGAACGAGGTTCACTGTAGAACGTTGCATACGCTCCTCATGAGATTGCAAAGAACCTATCAACTCTGCAACTTTGAATGTGGCTAGATCTTTACTTTCTTCAATGGCTATGACCACTGGATCAAACTTTGGAGGAAGAGATCTCAAAATCTTTTCTACAATTTTTTGCTCTATGACACTTTCCCCTTGAGTTTTAAGATGGTTCACAATACTTTGAGCCCTAGTAATAAACTCTTGAATAGACTCAGCGTCCTTCATACTTAAACTTTCAAAATCTCTTCGAAGGGTTTGAAGTCTTACCAACCTTATTTTGTCAGATCCTTGGTATGCAGTTTGTAGGGCCTCCCATGCTTCCTTTGACTTTGTCATACCAGCTATACGGGGAAAAATTGATATATCCAATGCAGATTGGATAGCAAAAAGAGCTCGATTGTCCTTCTTTTTGTCTTCTTTCAATTGCGTTCGTTGATTTGCTGTTAAAGCATTTGAAGCATTCTGATCTGCAGGTTCCGTGTATCCTCCTTCTACTAAATCCCAGATATCTTGGGATAATAGTAGGGTCTTCATCTTTATACTCCAATAATCGTAGTTGTCTCCGGTAAACAGCGGAAGCTGGAATGAAAAATTGCCACCATTTGACATTCTGGTAATTCTTGGAGAGAACCGTTAACCTGCAACTTTTGCAAAAAAGAATAGTCCTGCAACCAGCTCTGATACCAATTGAAGATTATAAATCTCAGCACTTATACTATACTGAATATTTTATAAACAATGAAGAAAACAAAACAAAACACACAAAAATTAACAGTAAATCTGCTCGCAAAGTGAGCGAACAACAAGGCTAAGAGGCTAATGAAGTTCTGTTTTATTCAACTTAGAACTGTCTTCTTCTTCCTTCTGCTTTGCTTGAAATCTGAAGGAGAGGATTACATTTAAAAGAAGGAGCAGCTACAGAATGAAAGAGATAACAATAATGAAAGAGATAACTGAAGAAACTCAGCTAGATCCTAAAATACAGGCATCAATTAAGACTGAAAGATGCTGCAGTTTATTAGGCAGCGAATGAAGCTGCAAACAAAAGAGAACAAAAACTTAACTGAAAGTAAACTAATCCTATGACTGAAGGAATTGCTCAGTCTACAATTTATTAACTGAAATAAAGAACTAGTTAAAGGAAACTGCAGAAGATGAGCTGCAGTGGTGGCGGTGGAACTGCAGAGGAACTGCAGTTTGAACATGCATCCTTCACTGGAAATTTTGTTATTGGCAACATCCACTGTTCTTCATCTGGATGTGAACAATGAAATCACACCTTTGCTGCATTTCGACTCTCTCCCCATCAAATAAATAGTTGGAAGACCTTCCGATTCTTTTGTCGACATTATTGGTGTTGTTGTTGCTATTTCTCCGTGATCCACCAATCACAGACATGATCAGAAAGAAACGACAAAGAGGATAGTGGAAGTTAAAGACATGTAGGCATATAGTGTTTGCATCACTTTGTGGCGTAAGCATTGAATTGCACTTGGGGAAGAGCTGTAAGACTTCCTTTCCATTCCGCAGAAACCAGTGCTTGCTCATAAAACTGCACATGTTTCCAGCTTCAACGGAATATCTCTTGATACTATATCCACTATGAAATGGTTTGTCAACCTAGTGATCCCTGAAATGTCTCTCTCCAAGAATGGGTTCCATCTGGTGCTTTCTATGTACCCACACCATCTATCAAAAACAAGGGTTCTAGGGCCTCCACCTGCCTTGTCCTCTCCGACAACAATATCCCAGGTTCTACAAATGGGTAACACAGTAAAAAATGAATGGGCTGCAGTTACGGCAATAATCATAGACATTGAATTGCATAATTTTTATTACTTGGCCTGCCCTACAGTGAAAAATGGTAAACAATGTCACAAGAAAGTGCAAGAATTGGAAAACGGGTCCTGGTTTTGTGGGAAATGTAATGTTGTTATCCAAAAATGTTACTATAGGTATGCACTCCGTGTCACTTTGAAAGCCGACACAAAGGAACTTCAATTCGTAGCTGTATTTGATGAGACCCCAGAGAATATAATGGTCATCAAAGCTAAAGACTTGCACTTTTTAATGCAACAACAGAGATTGCAGACTAGATTATAGGCCAAGAATTTCAATTTACACTTTCCATCAAAATTGAAACATACCGTGGGAACAAACAGTTAAAATGTGTCATTATTAATTCGCAGAAACTCAAAGCTACGGCTTCCCATCCCTGAATAATGTTTATGTAAAAGTATAAAAGCTTCCATGCGTTTATGTTCTACCCTTTTTGACATCTCTTGGTCTCTTTACGTGTTAGCCCCCTTTCAAGGAACTCTTTTCTACACAATCAAATTGTTACTTATACCTTTTTGCTTTGTGTTTGTTCATGAAAACTTGACTTTAATGAATATCAATATATATATATATATGTATATATATACCTTTTTGTTTTTGTGTTTGGTGACGAAATCTCTTGTTATTGAATATCAATAATTGGAAATTCTAACCCTTGTCACTTGAAAAAGATATAGTTGTGATGGCCATTTATATGGTATGAAATGTTATTTCCTTCGGACACTTTATTGTATTTGAAAATTTCGTTGAATGTGCTTTATTAGTGTAATGTTCCTTGACTTTTAATATACATGCACACACGAAATTTCTTATTCTTTTGTTTTATTGCATGGTTTTTTTCTTTCCCCGTCTCATAATTTTGTTCCTTCTGTAGATCATTCCAACATTCCCCATGTTTGCAGAGCAAAGACTAGCTTGAAGAAGACAAATCTACGTAAGAAACAAAGAATGAATAAATGCGGATCAACGTCATCATTACCACGCTAGAAAAAACACACCATGCACATATTTTTTGTCCCATATCACGCCTTTCCAGTCCCTGACCACCCCTTCCTTCACCGGGTTCTACCTCACAAGTTACCTCCTTGCCTAGGGCTGCACGTGTTTTTTCAGTCTCCAATTTCCACTCCTCTTACCCCATTCCTAACACAAAACACTTCCACACATTCCTTATTCGAGGCTTGTGCACCCTAGGAGACACACCACTTCCCTGCTCTTTTGAATCCTTCCTCTTCCCCCTCGCCATCCATGAATTCTCCAATGTCCTCTTCTTTCTCCCTTCCTATCGATACACTGTCAACCCCTCCACATTCGTTTGTGTTTCCTCCCCTGCTTCCAATCCATGTCTTCTTGTTGCCAATTATTGTTATGCAACCATGTTCACTTATGAGCCATCTGCCTCTGCTTCATCCCTGTTTACAGAAGCAAAAAGGATTTTCTGCAAAAGGATAGATTCCCTTTCCATTGCAAACACATGCGATATATGTTTGGAGAATTAGCATGGCATACAAACAAAGTGTTATTCAAGATCTATACTTCTCTCCAGATGTAAGTTGGAGAAACAAGGACACCACTTTTCTTCGTGGAACAACATGGATCCAAGTATCCAATCATCCATAGTTAAATCTTTGACATAAGTTAAAGAAATGTTGATAGCTAGAGTTAACCAAATTCTCCAAGTAACACATGCACATGGTGGACAATACAAATATTCCGGCCACACTATAAGATTCCCCCATAATATATCTTCCATAGCAAATTTGGATATACTTCTTGTACAATAGGCTAGCTCCCAATAAACAAAATATGATTTCTACATTAGTAGATCACGTGTATCGCTTGCAATTCAATACAAAATTTTACATGACCCTTACTACAAATACATTCTTATTAACAATGAATCCCTCGACTACCTTCCCATACAACCAACAGATATTACCTCCTCCCTTAACTCATAACAATGGAAATTCCTGCTTCTTTAGACACTACCACACATGATTTCAATGAGGATCCTTCACTTTGCACTATCACTGTCACCCATACTTATTCTTTCATCCCTTCTGCCCGCAAGTCAGCCCTCGAAGATGAGGAAATATTGCAGTTCTTTATCTCCCATGACAAAAATATGCCTTCCACCATTCCTTGTCCAAACATCATTTTTTCTCCCATATATGAATAAACCACTGAGGGTCTATTTTCCATGACATTTTGATGCACTAAAATTAGCAGGAACTTGACAAGGTCATAACTTGAGCTTCGGGTGTTCGTTTGAGTCCATTTTTTTTTAAACCACATATTTTAATGAGATGAACGCAGCGGCAATAGGACCTACTAGTTGGGGCAAGTTTTAAACACATTCGGGCCCTAAATCTTCCATCTTGAGGCCGAAAATTAGGATTTAAGTTATAGTTCAGTTTTTTCCTATTTTCTGGCATTAGTTAATTTTAGTCTAATAATCGCATTATCGGTTAGAAAGTTTGTAATTCCTCTAATTTAAGGATGTAGAATATGCGTGGAAATTTCTGTGCCCATATGAATAAGCATGCGAACATACTAAGAGTACCAGGTTCTAGTAAACTACTAAAAAAAGTAATTTTCACCACCTAGAGTAGATTTAGTCAGAGTTAGTTAGAGTTTACTTGGCAACTCGAGTTGGGAGTTCTTTTCCTATTTAGGAAACATTGTAATTCATTATTCAATAATGAAGAAGGAGATCTATTTTCTTTGGAGAACTCATATTATTTGCAGTAAATCATGTTTGGTTAGAATTTGGCTACATTACATTTCCAACTTTATTTCCTAAAGGTAAGGCTATGTTTAGGAAACCTCACATGAAATAAATCTTTTTTTCACGAACAAACCCTCTAATTAATCTGTTAACATGATAACTGCTTCGAATCCCACCCCCGGTTTCATTACTTTTTTCTTAACCTCATCATGTGCCATAGGAGCCAATCTACAGCCACCATTTTCATGCCGCAAAACCTAGAAAATGACATATCCCAAACTATAGCGGACCTTTGGAAAAAACTACTTGAAAACCCAACATACTCCCTTCCAGATACCCTGATGGACTTTGGAATTAACCTCCCCAAAAACATGATCCTTCTATTCAAAATATAGAGGGGAGATCTCATGCATGGTTAAACAATAAGGTGCACCAACATACTTCTTCACTCTTAGTTCTGTAGATACTAAATGGCTTGAACTTCATAAATGCATGCTAGGTGCTCCAACCCTCGATCCTCTATGCACATAGATTCAGAATGGTCAACATTATCAGCCTCTCCCACCACATGTTGTTGCTTACTTGAACCAAAGTATCAAAATATTCCACGAGGAGGTGCTGAAGAAATACCTTCGAGCAAAGGACATTGGTACAGGTAAAAAATTTCAAATCACACATTTTCCATTCTACTCTTCTTCTTCCTTTCTAACTACCTTTTCCCTATAGGTACAAATGGAAAAATAGAGGTTCCACACATGTTCATTATTTCCATTGGCTTGAAGGTGCCCTTGATGTTGAGGCAATTGATTGGAATGACGTTGCTTCTATCAATGCAACAAAAAAGTACTTTGATTGGTACATTTCTTCCTAGAAGCCTCGAGCTTCTGAACTAAGACCATAGTTCTTACAAAGATCTCTCAAAGATGATCCTTGCTTTCTTTCCTCTATGGAGCTGCTGGCTTCCAACCCTCTGCAGGTGTTGGAGGAACTTATAAATTGAGTTAAGCACCACATGAAATGTTATGAAGAAACATGTTTTTGGAAAAAAGGTTCTCGAGCTATATGCCGATACAATGCACCTTGGGAAACAAAACCTTTTTCTTCCTTGACCATTGATGCCAAGAAAACTGTTAAATACCTTCCTTCTAGGAATGATGACAGATTAAACATTCACATCAAATCCATGTTTGTTATATGGATAGCCAAAATTGACTATCAGTATGTATTTTCCTGACACGTTGTTCTTAAATACATTAAAAAGTCTACGTCAAAAGTAGAAGAACATTCAGAGACATACCACAAGATGCTCGCTAGACGTTGTTCACATTTAAGCCCCGATTTCCCAACATCTTTTGCAATATGTAAGATGATCACGAAGAGTGTTGTTGAACATGAAATTAGTGCACAAGAAGCTTGTCACATGCTTCTCAAACTTCCTCTTGTTGTGTCTAATATCCAAATTGTCTGTTTGAATGTGGGGAAGAAAATACTCCGGTGCCTTTCTGCACCAGATACTCAAGAACAAGAAATATCACAACTTTTTGATGTCTACCTTGTTCTCCCTCTATCAATGGAGTCCCTTTCCCTTATCCAGATTTCTCGAGATTGGAGGTATAGGAAATATCGAAAGGATAAAAAATGGAAAAAATGAACTCCACCAGCAATTGTCCTAGTATACCCATGGTTTTCTGTCATTCCACCAAGTAATACAAATTATTTCCAACTTTTCTATTGGTTTGAACTCTTGTTGTACAAGCCTTTTTGCAACATTCCTTCAGATATTGGTTCTTCACTAGATATTGTTGCCTCCAATTAGAACCTCTTCAAAAATTCATAAAAACCATGACATGTTAGAAGAACAGACATAGAACCCGCTACTATTCAAGATGCCTCATCCAAATCTAACACATACACCATGTAAGCAACAGATAAAATATATGAAATGAAATTTTTTGGCAAGACTCCATCTAAGACAAATAGAATGTCTTGACAACCTCCACATGTTGGGCCTCCAAGAATTTCACTCCCTTTATAATTGGTCCTGCCATAGAATTCTGCTTCAACTTATCGACATCGCACCTTCTTTCATTGAAAGAAATAAGGCCAATTTTTTCCCTCCCCATACAAGTCCCTCCACCTCATCCTCACCATCTCCTTTGAGTGATGACCAACAACTAGCTTTTGACACAATTCTCTACCACTTTTCCTCTAAGGAAAACCTACCACGCCTTCATCAATTTATTCAAGGCACTACATATATAGTAGATTCATTTCTCATCCACTCTCTCAAATATGCCTTCTCCTCCCTCACAAGCCTGGTTGTTTTGCTCCTTATTTTACTAGCCCCTACTGGAGTAGCTACTTTTAACATTTGTGCATCAACCATTCATACTTTCCTCTGAATCCCCATCAGAGAATTGAAACCCCTTGAATGCAAAAATTTGACCTCCTTCCAAGACTTGTTAACAGATATCAGATACATTTTGATTGATGAAATGAGCTTCATTGGCCCTAAACTTCTTACAAAAAATGACTTCCGTCTTCGTGAGGCATTTCTATATTTTTGGACTTCCTCATTCGGAAATAGATCCATGATCCTGGTTGGAGACCTTGGTCATCTTTTTCCCATTATGGACATTCCACCGTATGCCAAAAATTCCTATGGTGTATCTCTTTGGCACGCATTTCCTAATTCAATATCCTTGAGATCTGTATTCAAACACAAGGCTTTGCTCCAGCTTAGATTTCTGATCACAACTTTTTTCTCAAAATCTGAAATGGTGTTCCCACTCTTCTAGATTGGGAGATATTGATGTCCCGCACAGATTTCTACCTCTCAAAATAAGAACTTTTAAACTTCCACAACACCCTCCACCTTTTCTTGACAAATATACTAGTTAAAAAGCACAATTTACAGATGCTGATATAACTCAATTCTCCAATTTCCTTTTCCATTGCTCTGAATACAAGAAGGAATGACTCCCATGGTCCTGAGAATGATCAACTTGAACACATACTAATCCTTTTCAAAAACCAAAAGATCATGCTCTCCGCTAATTAATGGGTTACTACAGGCCTTGTTAATGGTGCATCTGACACTATCATTAACATTTTCTATTTCCTCTAATCCACCTTCTTTACCTTCTTTTGTTGTTTTCGACTTCGATCGATATATTGGTCCACTGTGGAATCCCTCTAATCCCTCCCATGTCCCGATTCCCCCAATTTATAGGGGTTTTCATAGAAATTTTCCTTTAACAGTTGTTTGGGCTTTATCTATTCTCAAATCTTAGGGTCTCACCCTTCCTCGTGCTACTATTGACATTGGATCCACTGAGAGACCTAGACTAAATTTTATTGCATTATCGAGGGTTCCTTCCTTGCATGGCATTTGTATCTCCCTAGGTTTCTCCTTTGAGAGTTACTCCAGAATGTCCTCTGCCCACCTCGTCCAATTTCGTAGATATGAAGAACTTCATCCCCAATCAGTTCCTCCCTCCCCTGCCTCCTAATACCTACCTCATTTTCTTCTTCACCAACTAGCCTCTCCAACCTTCCTCCTCTTCGCCCCTGAACCTATCCCCTACAGTTTGTTCATCCTGTTGGTACCCAAATTGATTCTCCCTCAATGTCAGAGCAACATCACAGGTTTAACAGGAAGCTTAGAGACAAATAGATCATGATGAGTCATTTTATAGCTGGGGATGGGATCTAACTAGCCCTTAATCACTCAGATGTGGAGAAATGGATAGCACCCTCAAGAGGATTTGATCTATCCTCACTATTTTAGGTTGTGCCTTTCAACCAAGGTAAGAGAACCCTTTTGTAGCCTGTTGTTTATGGAGGAGATGGAAATATCCTTCCTAATGAAGTTATTAAGGAGACCTTGAAGAAAATATGATCAATGCAACAAAATCTAACTCTCACGAGTTGTCACTCTAGATAGTGGAGATATTCTCTAGGCAAGGTTCAGGCTACTAAAGACATTTGGAATCCTGATTGTTTCTGCATGTTTTGGTAGTAAAATTTATGCATTTGTATACACACATGAAAAAAAGGGGTAGTATGGGTAGGATTAGTTGTTTTTAAATGAATTTTGGTGGAGGGAGGTGAGGTAGAATGAACTTGATTTTGCCAAATTTTTGAGAAATTTTACAAAATGGAAAGCTAGACAACAGAATGCTTCAGAATAGCTAAAATGTTCCTTTAACCAGAATATGTGCTTCAATGGAGGCCTAGATTAGCACTTTTTCACACAATCTATGAGATTATAACATGAAGGCTTGAGTTGGAAGACCCAATAAAGCATCAAGATCTGAGCCAATCACGCCTGAGGTACACCCAGAGGCTTACAAACAATATCTGTCAACAGATGAAAGAAAAGTGATTTTAAATCATTTATTTCACTCCCAGATGAAAGATCTTCTGAGAAATGAAATTGCAGATGCCACTAAACTATCACAAGGATTGAGACTTGTGTGATTAAGACATATTTTTATACAAGATTGCAACAAGAACAAGAAAAACTATTTGCAGACATTCAGAAATGAAACAAACACATTTTGCTCAAGATCAACACAGAATAACTCGAGTTTGATTAAATTTATCAGCAGGGGAAAGTTTCTAGAACAATCTCAGAGCTTGTCAATGGTTGTACACTCACAACCACCTTGACATGATCAAATTTAATACAAAAGAGATATACAGGCTTCTCAGATGGCTTCTCAAAAGATGGGCTTTGTCAAAATTTTCCTCTTAGGAATTTTCTTCCTGACCTCTAACACTCCAACCATTTGCATGATAAATTTGTGCCATTTATAACATTTACAATAGATCCTTTTTCCCCCAAAAAAATCTAGACATTGAGTGCCACCAGTGCTTCCCATGATCACGATCATGATTCCCAGAATCAGATCTGTAAAAAGTCACCAGGTGCTCATGGGGTAGATCTCTTCAAATATCTCCCGCATTCAACTCCTTCCTCTAGAAAATCACTCTTCCTTCAATTCACCAACCACTTCCACCCCTAATCTATCAAATCTGGTTCCTTGCATGCTCAGGAGAAGAAAAATGGAAAATCAGATCGAGCCCAATAGTCAGACCATTTTAATGGTGAAAGACGTCTCCAGATCTCCTCCACCAAACTTAGATATCAAAATTAACTCTCCTCTCTGTTTGGTGTGTAGGAAATACCAAGAAATCATGAAGACTCGCACTTCCAGGAGCCGTTTAGAAAAAATGGGGGGAAAATCAGATTCAGACACACAGTTGTTGTTGATCTTTACTTTGAATTTGGGCCGTCCACATGGGAAGATTCAATTTTAGAATGGGCTTGGGGGTCTCCTTTGACCTTTTACAACCTTTTGAAAAAATGGAAAAATTTCACATTTTTCTCCGCACCTCCGCCCTTGAGAAATGAGCCTGACACGTGTCCTAAGGTGGGTCCCAAAGGAACTGTGGCCAAATTCTGCCATTTCACCTCTTTTTTGGAAAAGGGAAAATTTTCCAAGTTTTCCCCGCAGCTCTACCCTTGAAAAATGGGCCTGACACATGTCCCAATGTGGGTCCCATCGGAACCATGCTTCCTTTTTCACTTTTAACTCTTTTCTCCTAAAAGGAAAATTTTACAAATTTCCCTTGAGGGTCCGCACCTCCGCCATTGACCTTGAAACAAGCCTTGACTGATCCTTTTTCAGGTTTGTGGGCCATTTTTGATATTTTAACCCCTTTGAGAATAAGAGGAAAAAATTCTAAGTTACCCCCGATGGTCCGCTTCTCTGGCCCTTTTGAATTTTCAAACTGCCATGCATCACAATGACGCACCTTGAGATAGTCCCCAAAATTTGAGACCCTGAAAGAGCGTGGGCTCACCACATGTCCTGGCTTGGAAAAAATTGTTTGAAGGCTTGAAGCTCAGCAGAAAGGCGCCATGTGTTAGAGTCCGAGACAATCTCCTTTGGCCATTGAAAAGTCCAAGAAAAATGCAAAGTGAGCAGAGGCCTCCAAGTGTCCTCCTAGTCTTCTTTAAAATGAAACTCAAGGGCTCGGTCCCCAAACATGTGCGGTTCCTCCACGTGTCCCAGACCTCCCAAAACCTTTTGAAAAATGACTAAGTATGGGAAGACCTAGAAGAAGCCTCCACGTGTCTTCATGGCATATAAATTTCAAAATGGTGCCAAAGAAAGCTTCCTGAACGTGTCCTCTCGGTGCTACTTCAGATCCCCCAAACATACGTGTTCCTCCACTGTTCTGGACCATCCCAAAGTTGAAGCTTTTGACAATTTCTGAAGTATTAAGTATGCATAAGAAGAAGTTTTCATTTCTTGTCAACAATTTCTGGTGGAAAAGCGAGAAATGACCCCAAATGAGGGTGGGAAACGTCTCGAGCCACGTGTCCTCAAGGAAACTATATGATCAGTTGTGCAAAAAACTTGTTTCAAACACGGGAAAATCCTTAGTGAAACATCAAATTTATCCTCTGAACTTTAAGGAAAAATGAAAGAACCAACAAATTCAAATGAGCATTCCTCCACGGGAGAAATACAAGTTTTCAAGTTGAGGTGAAAATTATAAAATTATGAAGTACCCCTTTTCACGAGCCGAACAAAGGATCCAACCAAAAAAGGCCATGTTCCTTGTAACCAAGGATGTAAATTTGACTGGGAGAAACACCCGTCAAACTGTAAAATGTAGAAAAATGACCATTTGAGCCCGGAGATGAATTTTTTCCAAGGACAGAGGATTTAGAAATGTTACAAGGCTCAAATACATTCCTTAGAGCTACATCCATTCATTTTTCTTCAAGAATTTAATGGAAAAAATGACAAGGGTAAAAAATCCTGACTGTGGAAAATGGAAAGAATGGGAAAGCCTGAAAAAACTTTGAGTAAACAGAGAATGAGAAGACCCAAATTACAGACCTTTTCAGAGAGACAGAGAAACAAGGAAACACAAATGGACCCATACGTGATCTTCATGGTCTAGGAACATATTAATTATGGCAACAAAAAGAAAGCAGATACTTTCCCAAGCACAACATAGGGGAATAAAATATGTTTCAGAGGCCATAAGATTGATAGGTTTCAAAGGTAAAAATGGGGCGAGACTATTTTGAACACCAACATCAGCTCCAACTTGGGGATGGGCACTCCCTGCGAGTGCCACAAGAACAAAGGTAGACCAAGTGCCAAAAATATCCATTGGGCAATGGAGTCATCTTACAAAGTAGAGAAATAGAGCCATCTCCCAAAAAAAATAGAGAAACCAACAAAAACAGGTCACCAAGGACCAGAATGAGCAAAAATATTCATTTTAAAAGACAGGAAACAAACAACAAACTATACACTGTACAAAATATTTTTACTTTGATCTTGGGGAATCAATCCAAGAAATGCTTCAAATGCCTACCATTAACAGGAAGCTCAAGCAATTCACCATCCAAATCCTTCAAGAAGAAGGTATGTTCACCAATCCTAATATCAATGGAGTAAGGGCCCATCCATAATGAGTCAAATTTTCCATGCTTGCCCTTATCTTCATGCCTACTATCCCATAGTAGCACAAGATCTCCAACATTGAAAGCTCTAGGAGTGACCTTCTTGTCAAATAACTTCTTCAGCTTTTCTCTGAACTTTACATGCCTTTGGTGGGATGCCCTCCTTTCTTCATCAAGTTCAACAATTTGGTTAATGCGAGCATCATAAGGACTTACTTCTTGATCCTCATAGTTGTTGAATGAACTGATATGAGGATATTTACATATGAAGGGGTATCAGGGCCTGAGATCCATACACCAACTCAAATGGACTCTTTACAGTGGATCTTTTAACAGACCCTTCATTCTATCATCCCAAACAACAAACTTCAACTGTTCACCCCATTTTATCTTATTCAGCTCCAAGGCTCTTTTGATAATCTTTAGTAGGTTTTTATTACTAGACTCAGCTTGTCCATTTCCTTGGTGATTGTAATTAGAGGCATATGTCAAGTTGATCCCATAATCTTTGCACATTGCCACCAAAGGTTTAGCTCTAAATCTCATGGCATTGTCAGCAACAATCTTTACTTGCACCCCAAACCTACAGATGATGTGGTTTAGCACAAATTCCATGACAATTTCATGTGTTGCCTTCTTGGTGGGGATTTGCCTCCACCCATTTAGTAAAGTATTCAGTGACTAAAAGAATCCACTTATGGCTAGCAATTGAAGGGTCTAAAATCTCACCAATGAAATCCATTCCCCATTGCTTGAATGGAGCTTCAATTGATATAATTGGACAAAGGAAGGGAGCCTGAAACTTTCAGTCTTCTAGAGAAGCATTGGAAACTCTCACATCTTCTAACCAACAAGGTTGTATCCTTGAAGAGAGTTGGCCACCAATAACCAGCCCTCATGGATTCTTGTGTGTTATGACTCTTACATTCAAAATTACCCCCACAAACTATCCTCCATGGAGATCAGCGAATTATCTTGGGGGCTTCATCTTCAGTAATGCACCTTAAGAGGACTCCCTCAGGGTTCTTCCAAGCTAAATAACAAATCAGTGTGACATATTTATAGGAAGCAAACTTATTTTCTCTATTTCAAAAAACTTGGATTTACCAAAAAATACCCTTGCTACGTACAGAGCATTCACCGACTGAGGGAAAAAACATGGGAAGCTCGCCTATTTGGTGGGGATGCTCGAGAACCATCAATGTTTTCAAACATCTACCCTACCATTCTGTGGGTAGAAGATGTGCCACATCTGAATAGTTGATACTAATCATGATATTGTTAATTATATTATAGACATGATTATGGACCTTATTATAGTATGATGATAGATGTTAGATCATGGATTATTGTTGACTTGATTTAGTTATGATGCATGATGATTATTAGAGACATTTTAGATATTGATGATGATATACTATTTGACATGGTTATATTATGGATGTTGTTCGGACATGTGATATTTGGATATTGTGAGTAGACCTAGAAATGGAAATTATTGGATGATGATATAGTTGTTGATAAAATTGTAAATGATATTGTTAGATTGCTTTGATGTTGTTGTGATTCATATATCTAAATGATTTTGGGGGTTATATTTATATTATTTTGGATGTTCTGATATGGCCATGAGGCCGAAGGAGATATTTGTTTTTTGCAAGTTAAAATATCACAACAAACATCGGGGGATTGGAGACCAACCACATTGGAATTCTAGATGAATTCAACAAGGTCACCATGGCAACTTGTTTTATTTGTGTGTGTTTGTTTTGTTAGGGGTACCCATGGGGGGGGGTGTGTGTGTGTGTTAGGGATTCCCATGGGGGGGAACCTTTAAATGTGACCAAGGGGTTATGTGTATTTATTTATTTGACCCTTTTGTTTAATGTTGCATGTGTTTATTTTGTGATGCATTTGCCCCTTTCTTTATTTATTTATTAAATGTTGTATTAATATTGTGGGTAAGCATGTTGTTAATATTAATTAATTAAAATATATCATGAGAAAGTAATTAATAGAGTTGTTGGCCTTGAATTAAAGTGTTGTAAGAGATGTGTAAGTGATGTGTAAGTTAACTTTTGAGTGTGAAACACTCCACCTTCTTGGAAATTCGAATTTGTCCTTGGAGGCTGATTTTGGAGGCTTGTGGGACAAGTTAAACTTGTCCCATACCTCTTAAATTTAATTACCAACCATACCTATGGTTGGAGAGTTGAGATTAGACTTTTGTAATGCTTTTTGAGAAGGTAAATTGTAGGTTTTAATTGCACTTTTCTTACATGATTTAATTTCAGTCCTTTGGGGTGTGGGTTGGATTTGAGTGTGTAAGTAAACTATCATATTATTCACCCACCTATTTATTATGCATTGGAGAATGAAGTTGACTTTTGGGGTTGGGGTTGAGGATGTGTGATGTGGCATCCTACATGGATCCACCTCATCCCCTTCCCTTCCCTCTTCTATAAAATTTGAATTCCTTGCCTTGTTTTGGGTTGCTTCACCTTGGAGACTTCATTCTTGGGGGAAAATTCTTTTGTTGTCTTGGAGCTCTTGCTTTGAAGAAGTTTTTGGAAGGTTGTTGCATGCTTGTGCTTGGCTGATTTGGATTGCTTGCATTGGGATAAAGCTTGTTATTTTGGAACTTGGAACAACTCCATCATGGAGAGGTAGGAGCTTGGCTCTTGAAATTCTTCTTTTTGTTTGTTTATGAAAATGTTAATGTGTGAATGTTTTGGCATGTTTGTGGGCTGTTGGGTAGATGGCCTAGGAATGGTGTAGGAGAAGACTATGGGGTTTATTTTTTGGGAGGCACAAGTGTGTTTTAGGGAGGTATAAGGGTGGAGGGAGTTGGGATTTGGGTTCCACCTTACAAAGAAATAGCTTGCATTTCTTTACTCGTTATGGGGTGCCATAAGAGGTTGGGGAGGCATAAGGAAATGTGAGGAATAAGGGGTACTTTGGGGAGGCATAAGGAATGTCAGGGTTACATGATATACTATATTTTGGTGGTTTGTAATTCAGGTGGTGATACCCATTTCCCCTTTTGGGAGGCATAAGAAGCATCCCCCATAGTTTCTTGCTCCTTTGGCTTGCTTGATAAAGCCTTAGTATTTTTTGTCATGTTTTAATGTAGTTGTAAACTACATTCTATTTTGGGACTATGTTTTATTGTGAAAATGTTGCTTGTGTGTTTGTGGAAGCCTGTTGTTGCCATGAGTTGGATCACATATTTTATTGCATTGTGGTTGGGGCTCGGGGGCCAATGAAGAAGGATGGATTCTCCTTTTCATTGGATGTCTTGGTTGGGTGGAGAGCATTGCCTTTCCCCTACTCTTGTTGTGATCAAATTGGAAGAATGAGAAATCTACATGTTGTTGTTCTGGAGCTAAGATAAAGACAGTTTGACAGTCCCTTGTGAAATGAAATCTTATTGTAACCTTTCCCACTTGAAGTGGATGAACTTGTATATGTTTGTAATGGAAAGATGTTGTAGTAGTTATGGAAGTGTAAATTGGAATGTGAAAGAATGATACGTATTTTGTATGTTGTATTTTGAAATCAAATGGAAAGGAAGTTGTAAGAGTTTCATTTGAATTAATGGAAGTGGTTTTGTCTTGTCCATATGATATTATTCCATTGGAAATATGTGTTTAGCATGCACTATGAAATCCTTGTTTGGAAAGTGGAAAAGTGAAACACGTGAGAAGAAAATGTATTATTCTGCCCTGTATATAATATATGATTTTGGAAAGAATAAAAGAAGGAAGTTGTAAAGTTGTCTTTTGGAATAAATAAAGGATTGCATAACCTTCCTCAAATTGTATCATTGTATTGAATTTAATCATCTAGATGTGAGTTGTAATCTCTGTTTGAAAGGAAGAAATGCATATAAAGGAAGTGTAATACTTTGTCTTTTGAAATATGTGAAAATTGGAAATCAGAGATGTATTTTAGTTTTTGAATAGTTGAATTGAATCAACTAAATGTATTAGATTAGAATTGGAACATATTATAATACTTGGAAGAAGAAAATGGCAAATAAACCCTTTAAAAAATTGATCTTTGTCTTGTATTTTCAAACTGGCAATTATTTAATCCAAAATGCATAGACTGAACCTGCAACAATGAAATAACAAAATAAATGATTAAATTGAAGTAGTTTTCCCTAAATGAATCCAATTAGACAAAAATACTTAAAGGAAATCTTTCAAAACCTGGCAAAACCGAGTTCAAAGCTTTCACAGTTGTGTTACTGTCAAAATTGTAAAATTTCGAATTGGAATTCAATCACATAGATCTACCTCACAAACTTATCCTAAATCCACCTAAGAACAATTGTCCATGTCTATTTGACATGTTGAGAGAGGAACAAGAACAAATTGAGAAAATTTAATAAGTTTAGTTTTTACCAGTTTGCATTGTAAAATCCTGCAGATCATTTTCTTGAAATTGACCCCTTAAACTTTATCAAAATAAAAAATTTAATGATTCCTAAGTAAAGAGGACATCGAGAGATTTCCAGAAAGTCCTTGTTTTCCCAAAACCAAGCTCTCTATCAAAAGTTATGGCCTTCTGAAGTTTTTCTTCACTTGGCGTCAAAAAAAAAATTTGGGAAAAATTTCCTTGGCGGGCCCGTGGGCCTGAATTTTTCCCTTAGAGCTTCAGAAAATTTTTGGGAAAATTTTCCAAATTTTCCCCACCACCCCTGCCACCCACAGCCAATCAGAGGCTGCCACATGGCACCACAAGGTGTCAGCGGAGGGGCAGGATCCCTTTTTCACTTAGCGCTTCCAGAAAATTTTGGGAAAATTTTCCAAATTTTCCCCACCAGCCTTCCCACCGGCCGCAGCCAATCAAGAGCTACCATGTGGCATCGCGAGGCAATGGACGGAGGAGTGGGTCCCTTTTTGCCTTTTTTCACTTTCAGAAAATTTTGGGAAAATTTTCTAAATTTTCCCACCACCCCGCCAGGCCCGTAACCAATTAGGAGCTGCCACGTGGCATCGCGAGACATCGGCAGGAGGCATGGGTGAATGTTACCCTTTTTTCCCTTTGGGGCGTTAAACAAATTTTCTCCCTGCCACCCCGCTTTCCCCATGTTGGCTTAGGAGATGCCACGTGTCCCTTGCGGACTCGTGGGAGAGCGGGCAAAAAGTTGGCTTCTCGCCCCATGTGGGAAAATTTCCAAAATGTCTCCCGCCACCCTGCAGACCCACCCTTGGGGAAAATTTTCTCCCCTGGCCCCACAGGCCCGCTCTTGGGGAAAATTTTCACCCCAAGGCCCACCGGCCCATAACTCGAGAAATATGAGGAGTTAGGAGGACTTATTTATATCATTGGAAAGGTGAGGAAATTTCCTATCCAATGGGAATGATTTAGGGAAATTTTGAATGTGTTAATTTTGAGAAAAACCAAGTTGAATCTTTAAGCCTGTTAGAGAGTGGGTATGGTGAGGAATTACCCTCTGACCCTAATTGAACCTTCTAACCCTAAATTTTGGACCTTGTGACCTCTAACAATTGTGTTTGAAAGAAAAGTATACTCTTGTGGATTAGAATTGATCTGGAACTTGTTAGTGAAAGTTGTTGTCTTGTAACTCGGTTGTAGACTCTTTTAAACAAAAAAAAAATTCCATAATTTTCCTAACTAATCCTAGGTTGTTCTTGGGTCTCAAGTGGGTTGTTTTAGCGGGCGTTACACTTGGTATCAAAGAAGTGGTTCAAAATATTGGGCCATTAGGCACACTAGAAAACTTGAGACATGAACCTTAAACCTAGCACACTTGTAAATCTAGAAAACAACTTAGTTTAGAAATCACATATTTTAGTAAACATCAAAACTGAATAAAACTTAGAAAGATGAACTCAATCTCATTTTGTTCTGTATAGGGGGCAAAAATGGGATGAGGGTTCTTTTCACATAGACCTAGACTTACCACCACCAGATCATGTTGTAGTAGCCATCCTACCCCAAATTTTGATAGACTCTTTAGGATGTTAATGCCGCTCTACGCGGAGGATCAGTAGGAGGACATGCAGGAGACATGATAGAGTCACTTCATTGAGGGTCATGTATCTCCTCGACCCAGCAAGGAGCATGAAGGAGAGAAATTCCATGCAGAGTCAGCTAGAGTAGAGTCACCATAGAGGGGACAGGGTGACCGAGTTTTGGGACAGAGAGATAGGTCTCAGAGCCCTAGGCTTAGGGATGAGCATACAAAGAGGCCTAGAGGCCATCAGACCACAACTGCAGATCACATCAGGGAGATCCTGAAGCTTTGGCCATCACATTATTCTAGTGACATAGGTGGATTTCAGGCAGAGGCCTGGTTGGTGAGCTTGATCAGATGCTTCAAGCTCTGTCCTTGTTCTAGCAACATGAAAGCTCATGTTTCAATCCATCTACTGAGGGATGGAGTTGGTGTCTGGTGGTACGGACAGAGGAGAAGAAGCTCCATGTTGATTCTGAGATAGTTACCTGGGAGCTCTTTAAGGAGCATTTCCAAAGTAGATATTTGTCACAGAGGTTCATTCAGTAGCGGATAGATGAGTTCCATGACCTCTGATAGGCATCTCTTACAGTGGTTGAGTATGAGAGTATATTTCTGGATCTACTCTAGTATGTTGATTACATGTAGGATGAGCAGGTGTGGATCCATAGGTTCATTCAGGGCCTGAACCTAGACATTGGAGGTGCAGTGTGGATCCATTGTCCACAAACATTAGCTGAGGCCATTGGAAGGCCTATATAGCAGAGGAGACTCGGGGAAAGACCCAGCTAAGGATAGAGATCGAGTCTGGAGCTGCATATAGTAGATGCAGGATACAAGATCAAGGGGGTCACTACCTCTTCCTTGTGGTGGACAAGGGTTCAACATAGTCATCTTTTAGACCATAGCAGTAGTAGAAGTAAAAGTTGGACCCACCTTATAGACCTCCACATAGATTTGATGCATATGAGAGGTTAGAGTATGGGGCATCCTCCTAGGGGTCCCATCAGGACATAGGATTCCCAGAGAACTCATAATAGGAGATCGGCAATAGTAGAGACCTTAGTAGACCACATTTATTATGGACAGATCATCAAGATCCACACCACAGACCTCTAGAGTACTTGCCGGACCTGTTACATAAGGGAGAGGATCAGGCGTTTGTTTTGGGTGTGGTGTTACTGGAAATTTTTGGAGAGACTTCCCACAGAACCCTAATAACAAGGGTAAGACATAGATCTTAGAGCCTAATGTTGGTGATATGGGGTGTAGCCATAGGATGTATGCATTGGTTAAGAACCACTAGGGAGAGCATCAAAGTATATTTATTGAGACTAAAGATAACATTGGAGGCATTCCTACCTCCATTTTGTTTGATTCTGGTTCTTCTGATTCTTTTATTGCACCATCTTTAGTAGAGCGATGCAAGCTGGTGGTAGTTAGGCAGGGTCATAGTTAGGATGTTGAGATGGCTTTTGGAGCCAAGATCTTTGTAGAATCCTTAGTTAAGGAGTGTGTGGTAGATTTGGGACCTTTCACCACTACCTTAGATCTTTGTATTCTTTCGTTGGGCTCATATGGAGTCATCTTGGGCATGGATTAGTTATCTACTCACAGGGCCAGGATTGGATTGTTACCACAAGATTATATCTTGTGCAGTTGATTTGGGAGTTGAGTCAGTGATATTAGGGATCAGGAGACATATTTCTATACACAGATTTCCACTATGAGCTTAAGTGGTGTGTGCCAATTTGGTTGTCAGATGTATGTTGTTAATGTTTATCAAAGGATGGGTCTAGTTGACCATCGCTAGATGATACCCCATTTAGAGAGTTTACATATTCTTTCCTAGGGAGCTACTGGGCTTACCACCCCCACTTGATATTGCTTTTCATATACTTTGGTATTCGTGAGGAGCCTACTCACTAGCACCTTATCAGATGACCACCCCAGGCTCTTGAGCTCAAGTTGTAGCTGGAGGGCAAGCTAGAACCTTATCCATCCTACTATATCCCCTTGGGAAGTGTGAATTTTTGTCAAGAAGAAGGATGGATCCTTGCTTGGGTATTGATTATTTCTAGTTGAACAAAGTAATGGTCAAGAATCGATCCCCTTCTGCGAATTATATGATTTGTTTGATGGATTGAAGGGAGCCACAACACTAAGATAGACCTTGAGGTGCACAGCTTCCATTTAGCTGTGATTTCAGTAGGTGGACTTCATAAGACTTTTATTATGAGATATGGCCACTACTTCAGATTGTGGTGCCCCATCACTTCCCTTCAAGGAAAGGGAAGAGTGTTTATGAGTCAGATGAATTGGGTAGTAGGATAGCTTTAGTAGATACTTCAATGAATGTCTTCACTACAAGACCTATTTTGCAGTGCACATGATCCTACAGAGGGAGTCAGTTTTTCATTTGCATTCAATGAGTAGAGAATTTAGCATGAACTTAGAGGTATGTTGATGTAGAAGGGTAAAGTAGTTAGTGTTTGATCACGTTCGAAAACTCAAGGATTATGAGTTTAATGGATTGGCTAGCACTAGTGACTAGATGAAGCTAAGTGTAGCTTGAACTTACGGAAATTGTGCACAACTTTGGTTTGATCGGAGACAACTTAACTTATTTTGAACGGAAATCAAAGATGGTCACAGTTAACACATTATCACTTGAGTCTTTTCACTACATGCAAACCTATTCACGCAGCCCAATCTCATACGCTGACATAAACAGTTTGGATGGATTTAATTTAGTGAGCATGATAAGGAGATAGAGTATTTTTGGAAAGGGACTTTTATTGTGGAATATTCTACAAGAATTTGGTGGTCAAGATCTTAATCTTGCAGATGGAGACACTGTGGTTTGATGGCTAATTCAGTGGTCAACATTAATTTAACTAAAAAATTGATTCTTCAGCACCTTCCTTTGATGCAGCCTTCTCAACATTGCTAAGTTTACTTGGTAGGAGATCGAGTCATGAATGGAGTCTCAGAGACCCCTACAAGGGGAATTTTAATGGTTTCTCACTAGAGGAAGATGGCCTTCTCAGGCACATAGTTGGACAAAAATCAAATATATGTTCCCAGAGATGGAGGATTGACGCAGGACATATTGACAGAGGCACATCATGCACCCTATTCAGCCCATCTTGGGGTGAAGAAGATGCACGCTACCTTGAGACAGTTGTATCACTGGAGAAGGAATTTGTAGAGATATGGCTCAATTTTGTGTCACGATGTTTAGAGTGCCAGAAAGTGAAGGTTGAGCATTAGCATCTAGTTGGCCTTCTCTTTCCTCATGCTATACTAGAATGGAAGTTATGGACACCATTTCCATGTAAGCTTCATTGTTGGGATACCGATGTCGAGATATCACCATGATGCCATCATGGTCACGGTTTATAAATTGACAAAAGTTGGCTCACTTTTCTCTAGTAAAGACCACTTATAACAACTAGTGCAGTGGCACAGGTATATCTTGGATGAGATTGTCAGGTTGCACGAGATTACATTGGAAGATCATAAGTGACCACGATCCTTTGTACAATTTCCCATTTTTTTACTACCATGCAAACGGCCTTGAGACGAGAATCAACTTCAGCATAACATATCACCCCAAGACATATGGACAAACTGAGCGGGTGAATTAGATTTTAGAGGACATGCTCAGGATGTATGTGATGGATCAACAATTTAGATGGGAAGAGTACATATACTTAGTGGACTTTTCCTACAATAATAGTTGTCATAGTTCTATAAGCATGGCCCCCTTTTAGGAATGTACCTGGCAGAGATGTGCAAGACACCTCTTAGTTGGGACAGGTTAGAGGACAGTGTTTCTCTTGTACCAGCTTTGTTGTAGGACATGGAGCAAAAGGTGATTTTGATCAAGACAGAGACTACAGGAGGAACAGGATAGGTAGAAAAAGTATGCAAATCAGCCTAACGGACCATAGTTTTGATGTGGGCATGAAGGCTTTCCTTCGTGTTAAGCCACACAAGAGCCCTATCCATTATGGAAAAGGTTCTAAGTTAGCTTCTAGATTCGAGGGACCTTTTGAGATCTTGGAGCGTATCGGCCCTTTGGCCTACCATCTAGCATTTCCATCGAGCTTGTCTCACGTACATGATGTGTTTCATGTTTCAGTTTTTAGGAGATATGTTATATATCATTCTCATGTGTTAGATTAGACATCATTGCAAGTACAGGTTTAGGGGAAGGTCATGGTGGAGCCCGTTCACATTGTAGATCGCAGGACCCTGGGCCTTCGATTCAGAGAGGTTGAATCAGGTCTGGGTGTAGTGGGACATTCCTATATGATTGAGACTACAACTACATGGGAGGATGCTACTTTTCTATGAGTTCAGTTTCCCCATTTGTTCTAGTGACTTCTACGAGGAAGTTGATTCTAAGGGGAGGGGTGATGTAGTACCCACTTCCATTTGACACCTTTTTGATACTAATCATGATACTGCTGATTATATTATGGACATTATTATGGACTTTATTATACTATGATGTTAGATGTTAGATCATGGATTATTGTTGACTATTCACTTATGATTCATGATGATTATTAGAGACATTTTATATGTTGATGATGATATAGTATTTGACATGGTTATATTATGGATGTTGTTTGGACATGTGATATTTGGATATTGTGAGTAGACCTAGAAATGAAATTATTGGATGATGATATAGTTGTTGATAAAACTGTAAATGATATTGTTAGATTGCTTTGATGATTGTTGTGATTCATATATCTAAATGATTTTGGGGGTTATATTTATATTATTTTGGATGTTCTGATATGGCCACGAGGCCGAAGGAAGTATTTGTAGTTTTGCAGGTTAAAATATCACAACAAAAATCGGGGGATTGGAGACCAACCACATTGGAATTCTAGATGAATTCAATAAGGTCACCATGGCAACTAGTATTTGTTTGTGTGTGGTTGTTTTGTTAGGGATTCCCATGGGGGGATCCACCTTTAAATGTGAGCAAGGGGTTATGTGGATTTATTTATTTGACCCTTTTGTTTAATGTTGCATGTGTTTATTTTGTGGTGCCTTTGCCCCTTTCTTTATTTATTAAATGTTGTATTAATATTGTGGGTAATCATGTTGTTAATATTAATTAATTAATCAAATTGGTCATAAGAAAGTAATTAATAGAGTTTTTGGCCTTGAATTAAAGTGTTGTAAGAGATGTGTAAGTGATGTGTAAGTTAACTTTTGAGTGTGAAACACTCCACCTTCTTGGAAATTTGAATTTGTCCTTGGAGGCTGATTTTGGAGGCTTGTGGGACAAGTTAAACTTGTCCCATACCTCTTAAATTTATTTACCAACTATACCTATGGTTGGAGAGTTGAAATTTGACTTTTTAATGCTTTTTGAGAAGGCAATTTGTAAGTTTTAATTACACTTTTCTTACATGATTTAATTTCAGTCCTTTGGGGTGTGGGTTGGATTTGAGTGTGTAAGTAAATTATCATATTATTCACCCACCTATTTATTATGCATTGGAGAATGAAGTTGACTTTGGGGTTGGGGTTGAGGATGTGTGATGTGGCATCCTACATGGATCCACCTCATCCTCTTCCCTTCCCTCTTCTATAAAATTCAAATTCCTTGCCTTGTTTTGGGTTGCTTCACTTTGGAGACTACATTCTTGGGGGGTGAATTCTTTCGGAATTTTGGAGCTCTTGCTTTGAAGAAGTTTTTTGGAAGATTGTTGCATGCTTGTGTTTGGCTGATTTGGATTGCTTGCATTGGGATAAAAGCTTGTTGTTTTGGAAATTGGAACAACTCCATCATGGAGAGGTAGGAGCTTGGCTCTTGAAATTCTTCTTTTTTTTGTTTATGAAAATGTTAATGTGTGAATGTTTTGGCATGTTTGTGGGCTATGTGGGTAGATGGCCTAGGAATGGTGTAGGAGAAGACTATGGGGTTTATTTTGTTGGGAGGCACAAGTGTGTTTTAGGGAGGTATAAGGGTGGAGGGAATTGGGATTTTTTGTTCCACCTTACAAAGAAATATCTTGCATTTATTTACTCGTTATGGGGTGCCATAAGAGGTTGGGGAGGCATAAGGAAATGTGAGGAATAAGGGGTACTACTTGTGGGGGGGTACTTGGGGAGGCATAAAGAATGTCAAGGTTTTGATATACTATATTTTTGCGATTTGTGATTTAGGTGTTGATACCCATTTCCCCTTTTGGGAGGCATAAGAAACATTCCCCATAGTTTCTTGCTCCTTTGATTTTCTTGATAAAACCTTAGTATTGTTTTTTATGTTTTAATGTTGTTGTAAACTACATTCTATTTTGGGACCATGTTTTATTGTGAAAATGTTGCTTGTGTGTTTGTGGAAGCCTGTTGTTGCCATGAGTTGGATCACATATTTTATTGCATTGTGGTTGGGGCTCGGGGGCCAATGAAGAAGGATGGCTTCTCCTTTTCATTAGATGTCTTGGTTGGGTGGAGAGCGTTGCCTTTCCATTTACTCTTGTTGTGATCAAATTGGAAGAATGAGAAATCTGCATGTTGCTGTTCTGGAGATAAGAAAAGAAAGTTTTGATAGTCCCTTGTGAAATAAATATCTCGTTGTAGCCATTTTCCCACTTTGGAAGTGGATGATCTATACATTCATTGTAATGGAAAGATACTTTGTATTGACAATGAAAGTTTAAATTTGAAATGTAAAAGAGTTATACTCTGTATTCTATTTTTGGAAAGAATGTGAAAGAACGATACATATTTTGTATGTTGTATTTTGAAATCAAATGGAAAGGAGGTTGTAAGAGTTTCATTTGACATAATGGATGTGATTTTTTGTTGTACATATGATATTATTCCATTGGAAATATGTGTTTAACATGTACTATGAAATCCCTGTACATAAAATATGATTTTGGAATGAATAAAAGAAGGAAGTTGTAAAGTTGTATTTTTGAATAAATAAAGGATTGCATACCCTTCCACAAATTGCATCACTGTATTGAATCTAATCATCTAGATATGAGTTGTAATCTCTGTTTGAAAGGAAGAAATGTGTATAAAGGAAGTGTAATACTTTTTCCTATGAAATATGTGAAAATTGGAAGTCAAAGATGTATTTTAGCTATGATTAAGTTGAATTAACTCAACTAAATGTATTAGATTATGAATTAGAACATACTATAATAATTGGAAGAAGAAAATGGAAAATAAATCCTTTAAAAATTTGATCTTTGTTTTATATTGTTCAAACTGGCAATTACTTAATCCAAAATGCATAGACCGAACCTGACAACAATGAAATAACAAACTAAACAATGAAAATGAAGTATTTTTCCCTTAACGAATCCAATTAGACAAATATACTTACAGGAAATCTTCCAAAACCTGGAAAAACTAAGTTCAAAGATTTCACAGTCGTTTTGATGGTAAAATTGTAAAATTTTGAATTGGAATTCAATCACATAGATATGCCTCACAAAATTATCCTAAATCCACTGAATAACAATTCTCCATGTCTATGTGACATGTTGAGAGAGAAACAAGAAAAAATTGAGAAAATTTAATAAGTTTATTTTTTATCAGTTTGCACTTTAAAGCCTACAAATAATTTTCATTACATTTACCCCTTAAACTTTATCAAAATAAAAAATTAATGATTCTTGAGTAAAGAGGACATCGAAAGATTTCCAGAAAGTCCTTGTTTTCTCAAAACCGAGCTCTCTATATAAAGTTATGGCCTTCTAAAAAATTTCTTCACTTGGAGTGAAATAAAATTGAGAAAAATTTCCTTGGTGTACCCGCGGGTCTGAATTTTTCCCTTAGAGCTTTGGAAAATTTTTGGGGAAAATTTCCAAATTTTTCCTGCCTCTCCACTGACCCACAGCCAATCAAAGGCTGTCACGTGGCACAATGAGGAATTGGTGGAGGGGAGGATTCCTTTTTAACTTAGCACTTCTAGAAAATTTTGGGAAAATCTTCAAATTTTTCCCGGCCACCCTGCTTGCTTGTAGCCAATCAGGCGCTATCACGTGGCGCTATGTACCTTGGGATATGATAATATAATATATATGGGTTGATGGAGATGCCGACATGTGACACACATCCCCTTAGTTATATGTATGGGTTCACATGAGATATGATAATATAATTTATATGGGTTGATGGAGATGCCGACATGTGTCACACACCCCCTTAGTTAGTTATATGTTTATAATATATGAGGTCACATAGGAATTAGTTGTATTGGGTAATGAGTCGGCCTACATTGGGATTAGGTGTTACCCATCCATTAAGAGTAAGATATGTCTATATAAATGGATATGAGTATCATTATGTGTTATGTCATGGATGTATGAGTTGATCCTTCTACTCGATAGAGGTATATTGGAGGTGTCCCCCTCGAAGTGGATTCCCATTTTGGGAGATTGTGGAGTTACTACTTCCTTAAAGAGCATTGTATGGTGTTGCCCTACCTTAAGGGTATTATTTTTAATATATTGAATATTTTGGCATCTTGGCCAACTGATATCTCTTGTGTTGTGTTATCTTTTGCATATTATTTATTGATTTATTATATGCAAATTCTTATCAAGTGGTATCAGAGCAGTGATCCGGGCAATTCAAATGTGGGATGAAACCCTAATGTTGGTGATTTCATCTATATCTTGAGATAGACTTGGAATTTTTCAGAATTTTTTTGTGGGGAGTGGATACATAGTTCAAGTGATCTTCTCCCTCCAAATTTCAAAATTTTTTGGAGTTGATTTGCAAAAGTTGTGTCCGTTTTAGGGTTGAAACCCTAATTCTAAGGTTTCATCTATATCTTCTGAATAATGATGAATTAGGAAATAATGTTTTTTATGGTTATGGTAATATATTCAAAAATGGTGATACCACTAAAATTTCAGACATTGGTGGATCTATTTTCATGAGTTATTTTCAGTTTTATTGTTTTTCACTATTTTGCTCCACATGCCGCAATTTGAGGAATTTTCCTAAATTTTTACATTTTCGGAAATATCTCAAAATTTTAGTAGGGGTTACTTCTTTGTGGTTTCATATTTGAGGCTGAATGATTGACAAAATCATCAGGTAAAATAATTGAGTCAAAAGAGTAAGTTTGTGAAACCCTAATTTTTATGCATCATGGATAATACCAATTTTCTATGGTAATGGGGAAATTGATGCAAAAAAATGGTGGATACAATTTAAACAAATGTATTTTGAAGAATTTTTAGTATGGGTTATTTTTTATCTTCATCTTGGTGGGAAAGCACGACATTTGGTATTCTTATTTGAAGATATAGATCTATTGGATTGGGATTGGGAGGAAATGGAGGAAATTTTCTTAATTAGATGGGAAACAAAAAAGAAACACAATTTTGTTAAAGATGGAAGAAGAAGAAGAAGAAGAAGAAAGAAGCATATTTTATTTAGTTGAATTATCTTTTAGGGGTGCAATGTATAAGGAGAAGAAGAAGAAACATGTTGATGATGAAGCTGCTACAAGGATAATGCATCTCCAAGGAAGGAAGCTTCAATATTTCAGTTTGAAGGGTGCATTCAAAGAAAAAAGGTAATTGTTTCCATAAACCCTAGCAGCAAATATAACTTCATCAATATGGATGTAGCTCAAAATCTACATGTTCAAAAAAGCATATCAAGGAATCTTCAAATGGATGGTAAACATATTCAAAATTTTGAAGATTTAAAGCTTTCTATGGATAAATATGTTTTACATTAAGGAATGATGCTTTAGATATGGATGGTATGGATATTATTCTTGGATATCCTTGGTTAGAGACATTGGGAACAATTAATATTACAATGTGCAAAATAAATTCATGAAATTATGGTACAAGAGAAAGAAAATTACATATGCAAGATATCACACTTAGCAAGGAAAAAATTAATGTAAAATTGGATCATGAAGATGAATTTGAAGATGGTGAAGAAGGGAATAGGATGAATCAGAAGGAGAGGATGAAGAACATGATGAAAAAGTAAAAAATAGTTTCTCTACTCAAGAGAAAAAAGAAATAGCAAACAAGTTGGAAGAGGAAAAGAAAGTGGAGGAAAAGATTGATAAGGTTGAGCATACTAAGGTTGCACCATATAGACACCCACATCATCATGAGAGGAAAAAATCATGGAGACATGCTAACACATAAGGGCAGCAATCTATATGGATATACAGGGAATTGGAGGAGTAATTCCATTTCTACTTTTTATACATGGAATCAATGGAACAATAATTATATGACATGGAATCACATGAATAATAATTATGGATATACATGGATGCCTAGGAGGAACACATATGGACCAAGATGGAATCAGATGAGCACAATGGAATATAGAATCATGTTTGGAGCAACATCACCCACTAGGATTTCATATGGGTGGTTATGTAATGTGATAGAGAATGGCGATTTGTTGAAGTTTGCAAGTTCAATAATTTAAAGCACATGTCACAATACTCATTTTATGTTGGAATATGAATTGTTAAATTATCGGAGGCAATGCTATGTACCTTGGGATATGATAATATAATATATTAAGGGCTTTGCAAATTTCAAGATATGTGGCAACATCCCCTTAGTTATATGTATGGGTTCACACCCAATAAACGTATGTTAATGTCATATTTGAGGGTGACCGATTGCATGCATGGCCACATCCCCTTAGTTAAATAAATGGGGGCTCAAATCAAGGATCCAATTAGAGATAAGTAATGGGCTAACCTAGATAGGGATACCTTCAGTGGTGTTACCCATCTTGGATAAAAGGATGTGTGATGAGTGTGTATATAGGAGGGAGCTAGCAAGGATAATAAATCTCATATATATTAGGTTATGGTGTACCAAAAAAGTTGAACCCCACATTGTTTTAGATAATTAGCCAATCTCGATTGCTACAATCATTTTTCTATAAAACAAATAAAAGAAACCCAAAAGTGGGGAGGAGTGAGAGAATTAGGGAAGGGTTCAAAGTCACCCCAAATCTCTTCTTTTTTGTTTCTTATAAGAAAAAAACTATATATAAATCAATATATGCAGAATATGGGGGACTAAGATGCCCTAATAATCCTTGTCAGAGGTAAGGTAGGGCGACACCATACAATGCTCCTTAAGGAAGGAGTAACTCCACAATCTCCCAAGATGGGAATCCACTTTGAGGGGGACACCTCCAATATACCTCTACCAAGTAGAAGACTCAACTCATACATACATGACCTCCTCATAATGATACTCACATCCTTTAAATAGGATGGGTAACACCTAATCCCAATGTAGGCCGACCCATTACCCAATATAATTAATTCCTATGTGAGCCCATATAACTAACTAAGGGGATGTGTGCCACATGTCGGCATCTCCATCAACCCATATACATTATAATATTATATCCCATGTGAACCCATACATATAACTAAGGGGATGTGTGCCACATGTTGGCATCTCCATCAACCCATATATATTATATTATCCTAACCCAAGGTACATATCACTTTCCCCGCATTGGCCTAAGAGATGCCACGTATCCCTTGTGGACTTGTAGGAGCAAGGTTGGCTTCTCACTCCATGTGGGAAAATTTCTAAAATGTCACCCACCACTCTGCAGACCTACCCTTGGGGCAAAGTTTCTCCCCTGGCCCCGCAGGCCCACTCTTGGGGAAAATTTTCACCCCAGGCCGGCTGGCCCATAACTCGAGAAATATGAGGAGTTAAGAGGACTTATTTATATCACTAGAAAGGTGAGGTAATTTCTTATTTAGTGCGAATGATTTAGGGAAATTTTGAATGTGTTAATTTTGAGAAAAACCATGTTGAATCTTTAAGCCTGTTAGAGAGTGGGTATGGCGAGGAATTACCCTCTGACCCTAATTGAACCTTCTAACCCCAAATTTTGGACCTTCTGACCTCTAAAATTTTTGTTTGAAATAAAAGTATACTCTTGTGGATTAGAATTTATCTAGCCTCCAGACGAGTTTAATCCCGATACAGTTTGTGTTGGGCCCCAAAATTACTATATTATAATTTGGTTGGTTAAGTTCCACATTGAGACTCATTCATTATTCTTTACATTATTTGCAACATGCAAATGAATTTTAGTAAGGTCTTGCGTGGAAGAAAAGAACAAATGACTGAGAGCGAGAATTTTGAAGAGGAGCCATGTGAAAAATTTCGGGAAAGAGAAGGAAGCAGTGCGTGAAAATATCAATGAAGATCTATGTGCAAAATCCTGAAAGGCACAAAGTTATAGAAGTAAAATAAAGCGGGAGTGCATGGGTAAGAAAGACGGTGCACCAGAAATAAACAAGCTCGGTATAGGAATAATGTAGGTGGTGCACAAAAAAGACAGGATGTGATAAAAATAGTCAACTTGAAGAGGAAAGTTTGATATGAAGCTTCTAATCAAGTTTATTTTCCCAAAGCAAGGAATGAATTCCCTTCATAGTCCTTGGTAATTGGGACCTTGCTGATGAAGACTCTACCCTTTCTGGATCAATCATCACCACACTTCTTGTAATAGTTATGTGATCAAGTAATTTTAAGACTTCTGCAGGCCAATTATAGCACTTCTTTGGAACTGAGTGAAGTGTGCCACATTCTCAACATCTTATCAAAACCTACTCTAAGTGTAGGAGGTGATAACTTCTCTTCCTAGAAAATACAATGGAAATGATCTTGATAAGGATTTGCAAGAGAATTACTGTTGTTTTAGCTTAGAGCAGAAACATCCATTTCTATGGAGAATTTATATGGCTCGAGCATGAAGTTAGATGTTATGGCATTCTGATTATTTGCGTAGGTTTTTGCAAAGCAGTAACTTAAGGATGTCTTGATCCTTTTTGATACACATTTACGATTACTTGGTTATTTTCAACCAGAGTAACCATCACTAAGGTGGAAATGCTAAATTAGATGTGAGACCGAAATCTGTAGCGTGCTATCCAGGTGAGCATATTAAGGATTCTTATGCTTTAGTGATGATCTCTTTAGATACAAGGAAATCCAGTGACATACACTGATGTCACCAGTAGAATGAACTATACATGGCACTAAATAATGAAACCCAAGACACAGTACATTTTGGGTTGATTATTTTACCAAGAATCATTAGCTTCTTCAATTCCTACGTTGGACAGAAAAAGAGGAAAAAAGTGGTTCCACTTGATATAGGAGACCATTGTTTCTACCTGGCAAGATAAGGATTTGCATTAGAAGCTTTCACACAGGGAATCATCCGTGTTGCAAGACAAGTTTCTCCCAATTTACTTCCAAGGACTTTATGTAAAATGTCAAATCCATGACAAGCTCTATGAGAATTTCTTCATCAAACTTGTATATAGGACTACTTCTCCTCCTTGCTTGAGGTTTTTGCCTAACCATATATTCCTAGGGAAAAGTTCGAATATTGTGACAAGGTCATGTATCCTTGGATATCCCTTGAGGCTGTCACTAGCAGCAATTCGAACACATGCGATCAACGACTTGGATCACGTGTTTGACTCAAGAGTAACATATTACATTGTTGGAGTCTGTTTATCTTCTTGTGACCTGTGATCTACCAGGTTCATGCATCTAAGTTGGTATTCTTCCTATTCCATGTGCATGTATATATTTCTTCCTTGATCATTGAATATTACATCCAATAGAATCTTCTCAGCTCTTCAATGAAAACATTGGTATCGGAAGCTGGCGTGTGAGGAAGTGGAAGCGGCAACGACCTGTGGATGAAGAAAGAGACTTCAGAGAGGCGTATGTAGATGTTGTTTTATGCGGAGGGAAACATCATGTTCGCAATGCATGTGGACACTGCACAACTGTCGGCAATCAAGATGTGAGTGGACATTGGTAATTTCTACGTAGAAGGAGCAAATGTGGCATGTGAAATAACTCTTGTCATGATGCAGCAATGTTGAATGAGCCTCAAACTAATCGCTCAATAAAGTCCTTGATTGCAGTGGAGGTATTTGTATCACCCTAAAGATTGTGTGTAAAGTAGACAGTTGCTGAGTGACTAGAGGTACGACTAATTCTGAGTCTCCTTTGAGGATGTGATAGGTCTTAAGGACCGCATACTCCATTGTCTTTGATAAATGTGGTTGTTTAAAACCAAGAAAAGCTTTGATGGAGTACTGCTTACAACTATCTATTGTGCTGGTCAAAATTGAGTGTGAAGGCCACCTACGATTGGAACTTTTCCTGACTTGGTGAAAGTAGATTAACTTTCCAGTACCATTCTGGTGACTGCTAACTTAGCGTGGAAGCTCCATGTAACAAATAGAGTCCAAGGAGATCCTTCACCGTGAATTAGAGGGTTGTGATCCATGCCAGCTCCAAATTTGTGCTTCTTTCCGATGTTCAGCTCTTGAAAGGGCCGAATTATAATGCTTGGAAAATGAATATGCTCACGACTTGTGTATAATACCTCGATAGAATGCATTATTGGAATCCTCAATCAGGTAGAAACGGCGATGCGTTTCCCCACTGAAAACTTTATGAGAGCTGCCCTCAATATGGAATGGTAAGGCTTACGTAAAATCCTTGATGTTGATCACTCTCAGCGTTTTGGATGACAGTTAGTAGTGCTCATTTTCTGGGGTAACAACATACATCACTTGGCTGGACAGTCAACAATGACTACATCAAGCTTTAAATTTTTACTTGGGTAAGCCGCAAGTTGTACCAACAAACCCTTAACACATCCCACTACTGGCACTTCTCTCTGGAGTCCATGGAAGTACACTTTCCATATGCTACTATCACCTTGATATTCCATCTCATTCATGACTGTCCAGGGGCATGACATTACATTATGCTCCTGAGTCAAACATGCAGTTGTGTAGCAGTCTGGTCTTTAATGATTAGAGTGGTGAAGAATGGATCCACATTTAGTTGAAGAGTATACTAAGGATGGCCCCAGAATAGACCTTAGGCGGTTCATCGTAGCTCCTCCAATGAGGCTGGTGGTGCTTCTGGTTCTTCAATGATTGGAGGAGTCTTCACAATGTTTACATTTCTGCCTAGGCCAGTCTTCTATTCTTTCAATCCCAAGTATTCAAATGCTCTCTTTGTGTGATCAATAATCCTAAGCAACTCAACAATTGGAACAAATACTTTGATCTGGCTCAAGACCTGAGAAATATCATAAGGGATAGAATCTTTGGCTAGGCAACACTAGAAGGAAGGTTAACACACTTATTAGATGATACAATATTTTTGATAACTTGGGCATGAAGAGGGGTATGATTTTTGTTTAGAACTACAGGGATCTTGACAGATGTATCTTTTTTAGGGAGCCTCCTTAGGGAATGTTTGAAAGTAAGGGAGCTTTTTGGCTTGGCTTGAGGCCCTACCCCTTTAACATCCTTACTTCTTGTGTTATATTACTTCTCTTCAGCAACCACAACATTCATCAGTAACTGTCTATCTTCCTTATAGGAGATGCTTCCATCATACTTCTTTATCATTAAATCCCTTAAATATTCAAAGTCATTATTGGGCAATTCAAAAGCTTGTACAGTATCTACTTCTAAAGTATGAGAGGGAGGAAGGATAGGTACCCTATGAATACAATCCCAAAAAGTGGCAGGATTCCGGGAACTTATCACCTCAGTTGAAGTTGCCCACTTGAGACCCATGAACAACCTAGGTTTAGTTAGAAAATTATGGGATAATTTTTTTTAAAGTGTTAATGACCAAAGTCTGAAGGATAATTAAATTCAACTGATAACTTTTCCCATTATAATAATTACTAATTCCAAAATATAAAGCAACAAGTGTAATAAGTCTATGCCTAGCTCAAAACTCCTTAGGGATTAATTTAATCACTGACTATAATGACATTTTAGCTAAATATTCTCTTATTAAAATTTTAGGGTTAAGGGACCAAAACAATTAAATACCCAAGGTATTTAATTCCACAAGATCTAAATCAATAGCAAGGATTAATTACAGTGGGGAAATGAAAACATATTTAAAATCATCAAAGTAAAGTCTTACTTACCCACTCCCAGAATTTGGTTAAGAGTGTCTACAACCAGGTTACGAGACAACAGTTGTCACTAATAGGTTCCAGAACAATTCTAGTTTACTAAAACTTACTTTTCCCTTATTAACAATTATTATAAGTCACAAGGTCCAAAATTCAGGGTTAGAAGGTTTAACTAGGTTCAGGGGGTAAATTATCCCCATACCCGCTCTTTAACATGCCTATAGTTTTAACTTGATTTTTCTCATAATTAAAACATTCAAAACTTCCCTAAATCATTACCATTGGATAGAAAATTTCCTGACCTTTCTAATGATATAAATAAGTCCTCCTAACTCCTCATAAAACTCAAGTTATGGGCCGGCAAGTGTTGGGGTGAAAATTTTCCCCCAAGAGCGTCCCCTAAGAGCGGGCCCGCGGGCCCACGGAGGAAAAATTGCCCACAAGGGCAAGTTGGCAGGTTGGGGGGAGACTTTGCAATTTTTTTTTTTTCCTGTGTGGGGGGGGGGAATCCAATTTGTGCCCACGCCCCCACGGGTCCGCCAGGGACGCGTGGCGCCCAACAAGCCAAAGTGGGGGAGAAAATGAGGGAAGGCAACATAGAAAGTTGGAGAAATTTGCCAAAGGGGAGGGGAAAAGGGATAGTTTGACGCGTGGTTCCACGTGTCTGCATAAGAGATTTCCCCAAGGTAGGGGTGGGAGTGTAGGGCCGCGGGGGTTTCTTCAAAAAAATTCCAAATAAAAGAATTTCAAAAAGGACAAAGTTTGCAAGGGTTTCGCCCCTCCACCGTGCCACGTGGCAGCCTCTAATTGGTTATGGGCCGGCGGGCGGCGGGGAAATTTTTAAAAATTTCCCCAAATTTTTTTTTTTTTAAATTTCTAAGTTTCAAAGGGAAAATTTTGGGCTGCAAGCCCGCCAGGGAATTTTTTTCCAAAATTTTCTGCCCGGGGAAGGAGAACTTCAGAGGGCCATAACTTTTTCTAGGAAGCCTAGTTTTGGGAAAACGAGGACTTTCTGGAAATCTCTTGATGCCATCTTTGCATGGGAATAATAAATTTTACATTTTGATAAATTCTAAGGGGTTAATTTTAATAAAATGTCCTATAATATTTTTAAAAGCAAACTGGTAAATTTTAACTTATAAATTTTGTTCAATTTGATCTTCTCCTTCACTCAACATGCCAAACAAACACGGAGAATTATTCTAAGAAGGATTTAGGATACATTTGGATGGTAATTTTGCTTGATTGATTTCCAATTCAAATTTTCCAGCAATTGACAGAAAAATGACTGCAAAGGTTTGGCCCTGATTTTGCAATGTTTAAAATTATTTCCTTAAGTGTTTTTAGTCAAATTGAGTGCATTGATATCATAACATGCTAAATTTTAATGTTTCCATGTTGATTATTATGTGCAGGCTCGAACTATTCATTTTAGATAAATTATTTGCCAGTTTTAAATTTACAATGACAGGGATCAAATCTTCAGGGATATATCTAACTTTTTTCATCATTCAAGTATGGAAATTTATTCTAATCCTAGTCAAATCCATTTAAGTGATTTAATCAAACCATTTAATGGCTAAAATATAAAGTCTAATTTCCAATTCTATCAAATTTTAAAAAGGACAAAGTAATGTAATTCCTTCATACATACATCTTTTTTTTCAACCAGAGATTTCAATAACATTTAACAATCAAATTTAAATGCAACAATGAAAATGAAGAAAGGTGTTACAATCCTTTTTATTGATTCCAATATACAACTTTACACCTTTCAATTTCTTAAATGTAATAACATATTTCAATTTCTTTCTTTACAACTTCAAAATTCATCATACAGATTTCATTGCCTTCACATTCTTTCAAAGAAAATAATAGAGTCTATTTCTTTTTCATTTCACTATACAAATTTCATAATACATACAACATCCTTCCAATTCAAAAATTTACAAATTCATCCACTTCAAAGTGGGAAAGGTTACAAAAGATTTTGTTTTCACAAGGTACTGTCAAACTGTATTTTCCTTTGCTCCAGGACAGTACACATGAAGATCCTCCATTTTCAATTTTGATCACAACAAAGGCAGGGGAAAGGCAACGCTCTCCACCCAACCAAGACATCCAATGAAGAGGAGAAGCCATCCTTCTTCATTGGCCCCCGAGCCCCAACCACAATGCAATAGAAGGTGTGATCCAACTCATGGCAACAACATGCTTCCACAAAACACACACAGCCACATTTTGCACATTTCAATTTAACAACACAGTCCAAAACAGAACAACAATTTACAACTACATTGAAAGCATGACAAAAAAACGGAATGCTTCTTCATTACAAGCCAAAGGAGCAAGAAACTATGGGGGATTCTTGTTTATGCCTCCCAATGGGAATTGGGCATCCCACCTGTAACAAACCACCAATATATATTATCACATCCCTGACATTCTTATGCCTCCCCAAGTATCCCTTATGCCTCCCACATTTCATTATGCCTCCCCAAGAAATGTAAGCTATCTCTTATGGTGGACCCCATAATGAGTCAAATAAATCCAAAGCATTCTTTGTAAGGTGGAATTCCCTTATGCCAACCCCTCCACCCTTATACCTCCCCAAAACACACTTGTGCCTCCCACATGATTCCATAGTCTTCTCCTACACCAAACAGGTGATCTACCCATACATCCCACATACACCATTCACACAAACACTGACACAATAACATTTACATTCATAAAAGAAGAGAATAAGGACTCCAAGCTCTTACCTCTCCATGGTGGAGTTTTGTTCCAAGTTCACATCAAGCTTGTTAATGTCAAAATACAATCCAAAAATTCACCAACCAACAAGCATGCAACAATCTTCCAGCTTCCTTCTAAAAGTGAGAGCTCCCAATCACAAGAAATTTACCTCAGAGGAAGTCATCCAAAATGAGCAACATCCTAAAACAAGGAAAAGAATTTAAATTTTATAGAAGAGGGAAGAGAAGAGGATGAGGTGGATCCATGTAGGATGTCACATCACACATCCTCAACTCCAACTATCAAAATTCAAATTCATTCTCCAATGCACAATAAATAGGTGGGTGAATAATATGACAATAAACTTACACACTCCAATCTAAGGCCCACACCCCAAAGGACTGAAATTAAATACCATGTAAGAAGAGTGCAATTAAAACTTACAATTTTCATTCCCAAAATGCATTATAAAAGTCTAAATTTAACCCTCTAACCATAGGTATGGTTGGTAAATGAATTTAAGAGGTATGGGACAAGTTTTACTTGTCCCACAAGCCTCCAAAATCAACCTCTAAGGACAAATTCGAATTTCCAAGAAGAGGTGGAGTGTTTCACACTCAAAATTTGACTTAGACATAATTACACATCACTTACACATCTCTTACAACACTTTAATTCAAGGCCAAGCAACTTTCTATAATTACTTTCTTATGACAAATTTTAATTCATTAACTTAACAACATGATTTTTCTCACAATAATTACACACAATTTAATTAAATAATGAAAAATGGTCAATTACACTAAATAAAATACATACAAACAATAATAAAAATGAACCAATAAATAAAATACATCATAACCCCTTGGTCACAATTATAGGTATATCCCCCCCATGGGAATCCCTAACAATCACAGCACACACACACGAAAATACATGTTGCCATGGTGACCTTGTTGAATTCATCTAGAATTCCAATGTGATTGGTCTCCAATCCCCCGATGTTTGGTGTGATATTTTAACTTGCAAATACATAATACCTCCTTCAGCCTCATGGCCATATCAGAACATCCAAAATTAATATAAATATAAATCCAAAATCATCGATATATATATGAATCACAGGACAACATCTAGTAAATCAACTATATCACTTACAAATTTAATCAACAACTATACCATCATCAAATTTAATTTCAATTTTCTAGGTCTACTTCAAAATATCCAAATATCACATGTCCTAACAACATCTAAATATATGTCAAATAGTATACCATGTCAACATCATGTCAACATCTATACATAAAGTGTCTCTAATAATCATCATGCATCATATATAATCAAAGTCAACAATAATCCCTCATCTGACATCTAACATCATACTAAATCAAAACTATAACAATGTTCCATGGTATAGTCTACAGTATCATGATCAATAATCAAAAGGTGTCAAAGGGAAGTGGGCACTACATGATTATCTTTGCTTCATTCACACTTTATTGATGCTTGAACCTTTCATGCAGTGAATTCTTCATGACGAGACCATAGTTGTTAAACACCTTGGATCATCAACATAAAATCCTGGTCTTTTGCCATTGAGAAGCTCTTCCACCAGAGTCAATTGCAATTCACCTCCACAACAGTTATGTCTTTCATAGAGGATCAAGAATAGCTTGAAGTTCTCCATGAGGCATAGGTCTGCTCTATTTCCAAATCCAACAGGCCCTTTACCTCTGTCATCTAAAGTATTGAGTCCATTAGGATAATTACCAAATCTGTCAGGGATTTTTTTCTTGTGTTGACCTTGTTGAACTCTGCCCAATTGTACTTCTCTTCCCGGGCTAATTTGTATGAAATTTCTTGAATAACCCACCAAATTCTTCAAGTGAAATTATTCCAAATCAGAAACCTTGCTTGTCTCTGATTTTTTTCTGGTTAATCAACTTCACACCATCCCTTTTTGGAGGCTTCCCAACTGTCTTAATATTATTCTCAATCTATAGTGCCATAATGAAGGTCTGCCTCAAAGATTAGCAGGCTTCCACTTCCCTTAAATAATAAGCATTTCTTATCAAATGTGTATGAATATTTTATTAAACATGATTCATCACATGGCCTTATTCAGAACAAGCAGGAAATCTCCCCAAATTCTTTTTAAAACTGATATGTTGAAATCATAGACTGACTCATTGTTGATTATTTTTGATATTTTGAAACACTGAGAAAAGAAATGAGGATCCAGTTTATCACCATATTGTAATTTAAATGCATTGTTCATTTCAGTCCAAGATGTCAATAGATTTGTCTGGCAAAGCTTTATACCAATCCCTTGCATCCTCTTCCTTACTTATGGATACACAATTTTATGATACATCCTCATGTTCTATTTCAAAATATTTCATCATATTGATAAAAAGTATTTAATGCTGATCACCAAGTTATAGCATTGTTTCCTTGTCAAGGCAGTCTATTTCTTCAACATTCTTGAGGTAACTGCATTTGGATAACCAGTTATCATGCTTCTGAAATTTATAGGACCAAAGGTATTGAAAACTAATGGAGGTCTTGGCGGGGGTTATGGGCCATGTTGTTTTGAGGAGGTGAACCCTAGGGGAGACAAATTGATAAGGGGTATAGAAGGTCTTTTGAAAACAATAGGGGTATAACTTTCAAAATGGATATCCCCTAAAGGCCTTGTTTATTGGAAATTGGCCTATCAACTTGTGAAAAGACAGGGGCAGCTAAATGAACAAGCAAACCGAGTTTTTCTTTTCAAAATCAAATGAAGGCCCCTCTCCAGTTGGAGAATTCAATTCCACAAAGAGGTACCTGATTCAAAGAACTTGAATGGTATTCTTCAATAATAGGCTGATCACTTTCATCAATGGAGATCCCTCTTCTTGTCTGTTGATCTACAACAAATCTCCAGGATTTTCTTCCTTCTATCGATTTTCTTTTCCTACAGCTCTGGAAATAATGTCCTAGTAGGATCCCTAGAAAAGAAATATCTTCCTTCCTTCTAGCTTTGTAAATATTAGTAACAAATCTCACTTATGATAGAGGTTAAGACACTGGTATTCATTAAAAATCAAATCAACAATGGTGAGTCACCACTAAGGATTTCCACCTTAGTTGTGCAGATGCACTAAATATGATCTGTCAAATGTTCTTCAACACTAGAAACCTCTAAATGGAAAGACTTCTGGCTTTTCTTTACCTAGATTTATCAATGAAAGCTAGTGCACTAGGTGTGGAAACTGGAATAATTGCACACAACACTTGTCAGTATATAAGAAGTGTTTTACAGGACTGGATTGCTTGAATATGTGTACTCAGCTATCACAACATTGGCCTAGTGTGGATCATTGCTTCTCTGCTAAAGGTGTTGGTGTTGGTACCCAAATTGATTCTCCCTCAAAGTATTGAGCAACATCACAGGTTTAGCATGGAAGCTTAGAGACAGATAGATCATGCATGAGTCATTTTGTAGCCAGGGATGGGATCTAACTATGCCCTTTGTCACTCAGATGTGGAGAAATGGATATGCATGCTTAAGAGGATTTTATATCTATCCTCACTATTTTAGGTTGTGCCTTTCAACCAAGGTAAGAGAACCCTTTTTTAGCTTGTCGTTTATGGAGGAGATGGAGATATCCTTCCTAATGAAGTTGTTAAGGAGACCTTGAAGAAAATATGATCAATGGAACAAAATCTAACTCTCACGAGTTGTCACTCTAGATAGTGGAGATATTCTCTAGGAAAGGTTCAGGCTACTAAAGACATTTGGAATCCTGATTGTTTCTGCATGTTTTGGTAATAAAATTATGCATTTGTATACACATATGGACAAACAGGGTAGTATGGGTAGGATTAGTTTTTTTTAAATAAATTTTGGTGGGAGGTGAGGCATAGAATAAACTTGATTTTCCAAATCATTGAGAACTTCTTACAAAATGGAAAGTCTAGACAACATAGAATGCTTCAGAATAGCTAAAATGTTGCTTTAACCAGAATATGTGCTTCAATGGAGGCCCATATTAGCACTTTTTCATACAATCTATGATATTTTAACATGAAGGCTCGAGTTAGAAGACCCAATAAAACATCAAAATCTAAGATCAATCATGCCTGAGGTACACCCAGAGGCTTACAAAAAATCTCTTTCAACAAATGAAAGAAAAGTGATTTTAATTTGTTTATTTCACTCCCAGATGAAAGTTCTTCTGAGAAATGAGATTTTAGATGCCACTAAACTATCACAAGGATTGAGATCTATATGTGATTAAGAAATATTTTGATACAAGATTGCAACAGGAACAAGAAGAACTATTTGCTGACATTTAGAAGTTAAACAAACACATTTTGCTTAAGATTAACATAGAATAACTTGAGTTTGTTTAAATTTATCAGTAACGGAAAGTTTCTAGAACAATCTCAGAGCTTGTCAATGGTTGTACACTTGCAACCACCTTGACATGATAAAATTTAATACAAAAGAGATATACAGGCTTCTTTAACAGCTTCTCAAAAGACATGGTTTTGTCAAATTTTCCTTTTGGGAATTTTCTTCGACCTCTAACACTCCAACCATTTAAACGATAAATTTGTGCCATTTATAACATTTACAATAGAGCCCCTTTCCCCCCCCCCCCCCCCAAATTTAGAAATTGAGTGCCACTAGTGCTTGCCATGATTATGATCACGATTCCCAGAATCAGATCTGTAAAAAGTCGCCAGGTGCTTAGGGGGTAAATATCTTCGAATATCTCCCACATTCAACTCCTTCCTCTAGAAAATCACTCTTCCTTCTATTCTCCAACCACTTCCACCCCTAATCTGTCAAATCTGGTTCCTTACATGCTCAGGAGAAGAAAAACAAAAAATCAGATTGAGTCCGATAGTCAGACAATTTTAAAATGCGAAAGACGTCTCCAGATCTCTTCCACCAAACTTAGATATCAAATTTAACTCTCCTCTCTATTTGGCATGTAGGAAATACCAAGAAATCATGAATACTTACACTTCTAAGATTTGTTTAAGTAAACAAGGGGGAAAAATCAGATTCAGACTCATAGTTGGCGTTGATTTTTACTTTGAATTTGGGCTATCCATGTGGAAGATTCAATTTAAGATAGGCCCGGGGTTTTTCTTTTGACTTTTACAACCTTTGGAAAATTTAAAAATTTTCACATTTTCCCCCGCACCTCCGCCCTTGAGAAATGAGCCTGACACATGTCCTAAGGTGGTTCCCAAAGGAACCGTGGCCAAATTATGCCATTTTACCTCTTTTTGGAAAAAGGAAAATTTTCAAAGTTTTCCCAGGTATTCCACCCTTGAAAAATGGGCCTGACACGTGTCCTTATGTGGGTCCCAAAAAGAACCATCTTCAAATTTCACTTTTAACATCACTTTCTCCTAAAAGAAAAAGTTTTCCAAATTTCCCCCGAGAGTCCACACCTCCGTCATTGACTTAAAAAAAGAGTTTGACACTTTCCTTTGTCGGGATTGCGGGCCATTTTGATGTTTAACCCTTTTGAGATAAAGAGGGAAAAATTCTAAGTTTTCCCTGATGGTCAGCTTTCCCACACCCCTTTTGAACTTTTCAAAGCTTTCCATCGCGTCACAATGGTGCATCTTGAGATGGTCTCCCAAAATTTGAGACTTTGAAAGAGCGCTGGGCTCGCTCCATGTCTTCCTGGCCCAAATTGTTTTTCTAAAGGCAAAGTTCAATGGAAGGCACCATGTGTCATGATTTCCGAGGATATCTCTTTTGGCACATTGAAAAGTCTAAGAAAAATGTAAAGTGAGCTTGGAGGCCTTCAAGTGTCCTCTTGGCTATTCATTAAAATGAAACTCAAGGGCCGGTCCCCAAACATGCATTGTGGTTCCTCCACATGTCCCAGACCACCTCCCAAAATTCTTTTCACTAAATGACTAAGTATGGGAAGACCAAAGTGGAAGCCTCCACATGTCTTCATCACCCAATTTTAAAAGTGGTGCCCAAGTTTGAAAGATCCTAAATGAGCCACGGGGGCTTATTCCACGTGTCCTCTGTCCTTCCAAACTATATCCAGCTGCATAAAAATTTGTCTAAGTCAATCAGAAAAGCAGCGGAAGGAGCTCCACGTGTCTTCCCAACTACTCCAAGGCCAAACCAAAAAGTAAATATTTCAAATGAGCGTCGCTCCTCCACATGGTCTTGTTGCTATTTCAAGTTGAGCCAACTCATAAAATTGTCTGAAGTACCCTACCGAGCCGTGTCCAACAAAAAGAGGCCACATTCCCTTTCAGCATGCAAGGATGTAAATTTGACCTCTTTTCCCATCAAACCGTAAAACTGCATAAAAATGACCATTTGAGCCGGAGATGAAATGTTTCCAAGGATCAGAGGATTTAAAAATGTTACAAGGCTCAAAGACCTCCTCAGAGCTACATCCATTCATTTTCTTGCATCAATATTTGGGGAAAAAATGACAAGGGACAACAAATCCTAGACTGTGGAAAATGGAAAGAATTTGGAAAAAGTTTTTGAGCACCTGAACAGAGAATGGGAGACCCAAATTACAGACCTTTTCAGAGAGATAGAGAAAAAAGAAACACAAATGGACCCATACGTGATCTTCGACCCAGGAAAGCAATCTAATTATAAGCAACAAAAATTTCAAAAAGTTGACAATGGGGGGATGGCAAATAGTGAGTGTGGGATAGAGTAACACTTTAGGTTTCTCTATTTTGAATGAGGAATTGAGTTACACCATAGGTTTTTCTAGTGAGGTTGAAGTGCTTTGTTTCAACATGGGCATGAGATTTATATACACGGTATTATTGAGGTAGTATTTCAACTATTATAGAATAGAGATTAACATTATAATATATAGCTAGGCTTTGTATGGCATATATAGGACTTTATATCAACTTCAAGTGAGTGTGTTGACTATTGTAAAAATCGTACTCTCGATTGGGGTTGAAGTTTTTGTTTCAACAAGTAGGTGAACAGATCTAGTAACAACATTGGACCAATGGACATATCTGAAAAAGATCTCTATTTTATATATATATGACAGTATTATTGTGACAGTGTTTCAACACTAATAGAATAAAGATTAAAATAGTAGTCTGCATATGTGCTTTGTATAGAATAGATAAGGCTATATATCACTTCATGTTAGCTTACTAAATTTTCTACAAAATTGTATTCCAAGTTCCTTCCCTGATGTACAAGCTTCATTCTAAATATCTTCATAAAAGTGGATATCTACCCATCCATCTCAATAATAAAATAGTATCTCCTATTCATATGAAGAGAGTAAACTAAGAAGTTTATGAAATAGATTCTTGGTATCCATCCAAACTAGGTTAGTGTGAACTCAATTTGAGGAAGTCTTAAAAGTAAATCTCATAAAATTAGGTTGCATTTTAAGATCAAACACAAGGGAACATGTTGGTGTATTTGTTACCTACCTCTCACGAGTGAAAAATAACAAGGCAACTTTTCACTCACTCTTCGTTGCCTTGAAGTTGGAAAGAGACAAACAAGTAAACATATTTAAAATCAAGGGGAACTCAAAGTTAGGAATTATTATTTCATTTTTTTCCATTTCTTTGTAAAATATTTCCTTTGTGCCAATTTTTGGCATGCCTTCTATCCAACTTATCTAACAAAATGAATCAACAAATATATCTGGATACTAATTGATGATGATCTTTTATGCATTATCTCTAACTACCATTGGAAGATGCCTTCCCATCAATTAGTTTTTGTTCACACTCACAAAATTGAAAGAAAACATAATAATATTTTCAACTTCATAAGGGTCAACATAATACTCAACAAAATACTATGTATAAAATACACAACACAATAGTTATTAGGTTTAACATGGGGGTAAGAGTTAATTTTTTATATATGTGATGGTATTATCGAGGCATTGTTCCAACTTCGATAAAATAGATCTTAACATTGTAGTATACAACTGGGATTTGTATACATAGAGAAGACTTTGTATCAGCTTCATGTGAGCTTGCTAACAGTTACATACCTATTCTATTTCAAGCTTGTTCCCCAATGTGCAAGCCTAATTCTAAGTATATTCATAAAATTGGATATTTACCCCATCCATACTCACTACTAAAAATTAGTATCTCGCGTTCATAAGATGTAAGAAAACTAAAATTAGTTAAACAGTATCTTAGCATCCACCCAAAATAGATTAATACAATCTTATTTTGACAAAGCCTCATAAATAAATCCCAAAAGAATTGAGGATATGATGCATTTTAATATCAAACATGGGGGAACTTATGTGTGCATCTGCTACCTCCCTCTCTCAAGCTACGAATAACAAAACAAAGTTTCACACCACTCCTCATTGGTTTAAAGCTAGCAAAATCTATGAGGAGTTAAAAGTAGGGAATCAAGGCACTACGAAAAGGTTCTACAAATAACTAACATCATAACATTATCTTACAAAAAGTTAACCAACTTTTTTCCTTCTTAATCAAATATCCTTATCTCATAGTTTCAAAGAAGAGAAAATGGAAGTAAAACACTTGTCCAATTTTAGCGTTAATTTTCAATATTCAAATTTTTATAGATATATGGTTGGTTGTGAATTTCAGAGACTTGGAAATTATAATCACGCTTGAGCGAATCATCCCTTCAACATAGTATCTCCCTTCATCAACATTGTTTCATTTCTCTTCACCTCTAGTTCTTTCGCTTATCAATCATACATCCACTCATCTTCATGAGCCCTATGATCTCCTCCCCCACATATCATTGTTATCATGTTTTCGCATGCATACCTCCTTCGGTATCTTTTATCTATCTTTGTATGCCTCTTATTTATGTTTCGCCCCTCCCCCACATTTCTGATGGCTCAAGAGAAATGTCTAAATGATTTTATTCAATGGTGAGGAGTGTATAAATACATGAAAGAATGCAGTTAGGAGGTAACCACCTGTAAACTGTGTATCCAAACAATGTATTAACTTATTAACTAATGTAAGCTAACATTCCCCCCCTTAATACATTGCTCTTACAAATGTACCCCCTAAAACAAATCAAACTTCACCTTGCCAAGAGGCTTGGTGAGAATATCTGCAACCTGAAAATTAGTAGGGCAGTACTGGAGCTGAATTTGGTGGTTCAAGACCTGTTCACGAATGTAGTGACATTCGACCTCAATATGTTTTGTTCGTTCATGAAAAATAGGATTCTTTACAAGCTTCAACACACCTTGATTGTCGTAGTGAATGATGGGAGGTTTCTCTTCAGGAATCCCTATATCTGCAAGAATGCGACGTAACCAAATTACTTCGCACACAGCTCCTCGTGCGATGTGGTATTCAGCCTCAGTGGATGAGAGAGCAACAACAGTTTGCTTCTTGCTAATCCACGAGATAGGTCTAGATCCGAGATGAAAAACATATCCTAAAGTGGATTTTTTGTCATCAACGGATCTTACATAGTCCGAGTTTGTATATCCTTGTAAGAAGAACTGAGTGTTCTTCTGATACTCCAGGCCAAATTCAACTATACCTCAGACATATCTCAACTCATGCTTTGTTGTTATCCAATGACATTTCTTTGGCTCCCGCATAAATCTGGCGAGATAGCTCACTGCAAAGCAAAGATTTGGTCTGGTATAAGTCAAGTAAATGAGACTCCCCACAAGCTACCTGTAGTGAGTGCCATCTACCTATGGGTGAATCCTGGAATCTAGATAATTGTAAACCTTTTTCCATAGGAGTGGACATTGGTTTACAATCTGACATTCCATACTTTTCCAGGAGTGTCTTGGCATATTTCATCTAGGAGATGAAGATATGATTCTTCTTCTGCCATATCTCTAAGCCAAGACAATAGTGAAGTAGCCCCAAATCGGTCATGTCAAAGGATTTCTTCAGATCATTCTTTACATCATCTACAAGATTGTCAGAACTTCCTGTGATCACAAGATCATCTACGTACAAAACCAGAATGACAATCTCTGTTCCTACCTTCTTGATATACAAATTTGTATCTGAGGGGCTACAAGTGAATCCATGCTGCAATAGGTGATCATCAATTTTTATATACCATGCCCTAGGTGCTTGTTTGAGTCCATAAAGAGACTTTATCAAATGACATACCTTGTGTGGTTGATGCTCGTCTACAAACCCTTCAGGTTGGGCCATGTACACTTCTTCTTTTAGATCACCATTTAGAAAAGCACTCTTGACATCCATCTACTAAAGTTTCCATCCATTTTGTGCTTCCAGTGCACAGACAACTCTGATGGTTTTGATCTTCGTAGTGGGTGCAAAGGTCTCGTCATAGTCAATTCCTTCTTGCTGAGCATAACCCTTTGCAACAAGTCGTGCTTTGTGTTTGTCGATTGAACCATCTGCCTTATATTTTGTTTTGAAAATCCATTTATAGCCAATGGATTTCTTACCTAGAGGCAGATCGACAAGTTCCCACGTCTGATTCTAAATTAGGGAATCATATTCAGCATCCATAGCCTGTTTCCACTGTGGTTGGTCTAATGCCTCACGAACAGTGTCAGGTTCGGTGCTCTCAACAACTGAACTCATGAGTGTAAAATTTACCTCATGTCTAGCTTGACTTCGTGTTCTGAACTCCCGTAGAAGTACCTTGGAAGTGAGTTCAGGTGTGCATCCCTAATAGTATTCTGGACCCATTTCAGACATTGTTGTTGTGCTGCTGATGTGAAGATGTGTTTTCCAGTGTGCCAAGATCAACGAACAAGTCTCCACTCAGCTCTTCTTCTCTCTGAGAAGAATCATCTTGCTCATCATCTGATGTGTGAGCAATCTATGTGACGAGGTTGGTACTGGATCTCCATTGTGTGGTAGGGAGTTAAAGGATGACTCATCACATACCACATCTCGACTCTCGTAGATTTTCTTTGTCTCAGGATCCATGAGACGATATGCCTTTGAGGTAGTACTATACCCCAAGAAAAGACATGGCAGTGTCTTTGGATCGATCTTCTTCCTTCTCTTATCTGGAACATGCATATATGCAGTACAACCAAAAACTCTCAAATGATAAATAGAAGGTTTACAACCAATCCATACCTCTTCCGGTGTCTTGTTCTGTAAGATCTTCGTGGGTGCCCGGTTGAGTAGATACACTGCTGTCTAGACTACTAATGCCCAAAACTGATCCTCAAACTTGGTGGTGGAGAGCATACAATGAGCCATCTCCATGACATTCCTGTTGTGTCACTCAGAAATCCCATTCTGTTGGGGCGTGTAGGGTGCAGTCAGATGTTGCTGAATGCCATGTTGCTTCAGGTATGCTAAGAACTTCTTTGACACAAATTCCCCCCCTCGATCTGAGCGGAGGAGAAGAAGAGGCTTCCCAGACTGCCTGGTGGCTTGCTGGTAGAAGGTTTGGAAATTTGCAAATGCCTCACTCTTCTTCCGGAGGAAATATACCCACATTTTCCATGAGTAATCATCAATGATGAGCTGGAAGTACTCAAAACCTTGGAAGCTAGCTGGCAAGGGTCTGCACAGATCAGTGTGAACAACCTGAAGATGCTCTGTAGAATGATAAGAGCTCTGTTTGAATGGACCTCTATGTTTTTTTCCCGCAAGACATCCCGAGCAAACAGGTAAGGAATGGGAGAGTGGAGGAAGCCCTCTTACCATTTCCTTGGCACTGAGCTGATGTAGAGCCCCAACAAAAAGATGACCATATCGAAAGTGCCATAGTGTAGTGGACTCCGTCATTGAAGCAGAGAGAGCAATGCTAGATGAAGTGACCGCATCTAGTGCAAATAGATGGCCCTTCATAAATGCTTGAGCAATGACTGACTCTCCCTGGGAAATGATGCAGGACTTGACCCCTTTCTCAACAAAGAATTCAACCTGCATTCGATGGTTAAGAAGTTGACTCACAGACAAAATATTTGAGGTCAAACCTAGAACATATAGCACCTTCGTGAGTGTACATCTTTGTGTTCCAAGAGGAATGATGAAATCACCAATCCCTGCCGCAATATACTCTTGATTGTCTGCGATGGTGATCTGATCTCTAGTGGGCCAGTCACTCAGAGTATGGAACAACTTCTTATTGCCAGTCATGTGTTTGTTGGCACCTGAATCAATCAACTAGACATCTTTCTGACAGCTGTGAAGTCTGTGAGACTAGAACAATGTCAGAATGAGTCGTGTCTGGAACCTCTTCATCAAAGGTGGCATCCTGCTGAGCAGTAATGTGGCCCTTCTTTCCTCTGATTACGAGCACGCCATTGGGATTTCTTGGAATATCCTTGGCCAGAAGTGCTCTCTTCACCAGAGTTTCCATACTTGCGACCATTGTAATAACAGTTCGCAGTCATGTGCGTATCCGTGGAGCAAATGTGGCACCATCGATCCACCTTGTGGTTCTGCTGCTTCTGGGGTGGCCGCTGAGAAGGTTGTTGCTGAGGATGTTGCTTCTGATTCTGGGGGGCTGACTGCCCTTTTCAAGGCTTATGTTTTGCCTCATAATGAGATCCTTGTCTTCAAAGGATTCTTGAACACTATGAATGGCTTCTTCCTGTTAGAGATAATTCACCAGTTTGGCAAAACTTACCTCCTGTTGAGTGATGGTCAACGTGGTGATCAGTGTTTGAATCTAGGAAGGAAGATCTCGCAAGGTGAGTGGGACTAGTAACTTGTCATCCACCGGTTCACCGAGAGCAAAGAGTTCTACACGTAACTTAGCCACATGCCACAAGAAGGCTTCTACTGATTCACCATCATGCATACTCATTGTGTGAAGCTTTGTCTAAAGATGCAACTTTGTCGTCAGATTCTTGGCTTCATAGATGGTACACAACGTGGTCCATGCCTGAGAGGAAGTGGTTGCTTCCCGAATGTAAGGTTGCACCTCATCAGAAAGGCTCAGGGTGATAAGCATTAGTGCTTTTGCATCAGCCTTTTCATATTTTTCAACAGATCAGCGTCTGTGGGAGGGGCGTCTTTGCCAGAAATGATCCCCCAAAGATCTTCAAACTGAAGAATCGTCCGCATCTTGGTTTTCCATGCGGTGAAAAATTTGGCCCTTTAAAGAGTTGGGCATCGGATAGCAATATTTTTGGAGCAGACATTTTCAAAAACTCAAAAATTGTATTTTATTTATTTATTTATTTTCAAAAATGGCTACAATGCTTACTGAAGGAATCTGTCCTGAAGATGGGCTCTATAGGCTCGTGCAGTGAGACGCGGAGGCTCCTGTGGGCATTCTACTTCGCGTTCATCATCTGCATCATAACCACGTTCAAGTTCTGCACGAATCCACCATGCTTGACATCGAACGTCGAACCAAAAATATTCCAACAGTCCTTGGCACACAATCTCATCAAAGAGAATGTTCCCAGTGTTGTGTAGCTCATTGACCAAGGCAAAGAACAGCCCAGTGGTGTCTTCGTTGTCACTCAATGCCCAAATATTTGGTGCATTACTCGCGGTGCTTTGTGCATCTGAGATTTGAGACATACGTACACACACAGTTTTGTAATTTGTTGGATTTGCTTACGTCTTTCACGTGGTTCTACAGGAAGTTGGTAGATGAAGCACGACTTCACTCAGCAATGAAAGTCTAAATCGATTGCTATAGATGTTGGTCTCTTTAGAGGGATCCAACAATGTCTCCTGGCCGCTATGGTCTTCAACAACTGAACTGTAAACTTCTACAGACAGGCTTAATACCCACGCTATTCCTCCATGTTTTTCTTACTACACATTTTCTCAGCAAAGCAGGTCAAAATGTATGTGCGAGATTTGAATCCAATCCAAGACAGTAGCAAATGAAATCTTTTGTTCAATTCTACTTAACTTGGTCACTTGTCCACATAAGTCACTCCAGCCAAGAACAGATCGCAGCATATATGCCAAAGTAGATGTCACTGGCTTCAGGCTTGTTCCACAGCACATGACATAGGACAAATAGTTTTCTCTCCTTCTCCATGCCAGTCTTCACGGCACGTTTTTCTCAGCAAAGAAGGTCAAAAATAATCATCTGTTTAATGCTTTTAACTATGGTTTGCTAGTCCACACAAGTCACTCCCAGCCTTCCACACAACATGATGCACTCCAACCTAAGAACAACAAACAAACAGGTCACTCTTGGTCTTCCACACAGTAAACAGGTATGGTTTCAGGCTCTCCAAGACTTTACTGTCTCCACACAGGCCATTTCCTTGGTCACTCACAAATTTCAACATCAGAGTAGTTTCTCTCAACGTGCACTGCACATACAGGCATAAGACTCCGCCGGCTCTAATACAAATGATGGTGCTAGGAGAAGATTTATTGATTGCTATATGATTCATACAGATAGCAAGCCCAAAAATATATAGGCACTGGAACAGTTGCATGCACGGAAGGTGAAGGTAGTTACACGGTTATGAAAAGAACTGTATATGATACGTGGAAAAACAATGTATTAACTCAACTAACTAATTAAGCTAACAGATGACATTCTAAAGAAGACCAAAAAAATTATGAGTTTAAAAATGATGATTTTTATTGTTAAACATGATGATGTTAAAATTTATAATGACATCATTTAAAAACACAAATTCTATCAAAAAATTTTTATGTACAACATGACACTATCTAAAGAAAATGTGAAACAAGCCTACTCCTAAACTAGCCAACTTTAGTTTTAGAGTGGCACATAAACATGGAAATTTCGAAAGAAAGATCTTACATTATGTGGTAACAACACATTTTCCCTTTTGATTGTTCTTAATAATGAAGTTGTATCCTTGTATTCTGTCAAAAAATCTATTAAAATAAAGATCTTACCCATAATTGATGATTCGTTCCTAGGAATAGCAACACCATAAAGTTCAATAGGGATTACCTCAAAAGGTGACCGATGAAACTCATCAAACTTTTTTACTTCAATTATGATTATTCATTGGCTTATGGTTCTACTGAAGTGAAATTTCGTTGACGTTATTTCTCAGAAATCTTGCTCGAAGTGAGGATTGGATCATGGAATTCCTCGTTTTTCCTATTATCAAGTAGAGTATGGCAATCTTATATTCTGTTTCAACTGCTAGAAGTTATTTCATTAAGTTGGTTGGTATTTCTTCCTATTCTATCTCAATTGTCATTTCTAGCTCTTGTATGAATTGTTCATCAATTCTAATCACACCACAAGGGTTTACTAAATCTACCTAAGTAAACTCCATCCTATACTCCTACCGTCTAACTTCTAAAAGCTAGGGTTTAGAATTAAGAAAGTAAAGGATTAACAAGAATTAGAAAGAACTTGAAAAAGTTGGTGAGAGAGAGAATTCATGATGATGAAGCAAAAACTTGATAGAAAGAAAGTATTGTACATCTAAGAGGTGTGGAAGATTGTAAATCTTCATTGTATATTTTTTCAAAGCTTTAGATAATATATTTTCTTGTTTCTTTGTGGACGTAGCCCACACTGGGTGAACCACGTCAAATCTGGTGTTGATTTATGTCTCTTATTTTATATATTTCTTCTGGTAGAATATCCACTTTTATATGCATGTATGCTTAGATGTGATATTTTGTTTGTACAACCGGTGTGTTAACCCAACAAATGGTATCATAGCTTTTTTTGAGGGTTTTGTGTGTTGACAGATTTACTCATAGAGTGTTTTCTGATTGAGTGGGAGCTTCAAAAATAACAGAAGAAAAAAAATACAAGGTAGAGAAATATGATGACCGAAATTATCAATTATGCAAGATGGAGATTGAGGATTATTTGTATCAAAAATATTTGTATTTACCATTAGATGAGAAGTATAGATCTATGAAGATGACTAATGAAGAAAGGAAGATTCTTGACAGAAAGGCTTTAGGATCTATAATATTGAGTTTGACACCATCCATGGCTTCCAATATTACAGAAGAAACTTCTATAGTAGACTTAATGAAATCCCTTGCTAATTTATATGAAAAACCTGGTGCTTCAAATAAATTTTATTTGATAAAGAAACTATTTAGTTCTAATATGCGTGAAGGTGGATCTGCATGTAGTCATTTGAATGATTTCCGATGTATTGTAAATTAGTTAAAATCAGTTGACATACCATTTTATGATGAAGTAAAAGCACTTTTATTCTAATGTTCTTTACTTGATAGTTGGGATAACTTGGTAATGGCTGTTAGTAATACAACTTCTGCTAATAATATTTTGAAGTTTGATGATGTGGTTAGTATAATCTTGAATGAAGAAATTCACAGGAAGAGTATAGAGGAATCATCATCTGGAAATGATTTAAATGTAGAAAGAAGGGGCAGGAAAAAGGAGAGATCCAAGAGTAAGAGTAATGGGAAATCAAATTCAAGGGATAACATATCTAAATCTAGAAGTAAGGGAATTACTTTTTGGAAATGTGGAAAGAAAGGGCGTGTAAAGAAAGATTGTTGGTCAAGGGACAAAAAGAACCAACACCTAGATAAAGGTAAAGAAGAAAATATTTCTGCATCAAAGGTAATGCAAGATGCTCTTAATCTTTCTTTAGATAGTGTAATTGAATCATGGGTTTTATATTCAAGAGCTTCTTTCCATGCAACCCCTAATAAGGATTATTTCAGAAATTATGTCCAGGGTAATTTTGGTCATGCTTATTTGGGTGATGATGAACCTTGCAATATAACTATTAAAGGGGAAGTTCATCTAAAATTTCAGAATGGAAATACATAGGTATTAAAACACGTGAGGCATGTTCCAAGCCTCAAGAGGAATCTTATTTCTGCAGGGCAACTAGGTGAATCTGGTTGCATGTTTACTTTTATAGGAGACTCTTAGAAAGTCACCAAGGATGTTTTGTTGTGGCCAGAGGTAAGAAGGTAGGAATGTTATATTTATCTATCTATATTATTGATTCCTTTTCAGCATTATCTACTTCAAATTCATATTGATGCATGTGGCATAACCGGTTGGGTTATATGAGTAAAAAAGGAATGCAAATATTAAAGGCTAAGGGTAAGTTATCAGATTTGAAAGAGTTAGATCTCGATTTTTGTGAGTGTTATATCTTTGAAAAGAAAAATAGAGTGATATTTCTCAAATTTAGGGAAACTAAGAAGGAGCAAAAATTGGATCTTGTACACTCAGATGTGTGGGGACTAGCTCAGGTAGATTCTCATGGAGGATCCCAATATTATGTTACTTACATTGATGACGCTACAAGAAAGGTATAGGTTTATAATATTAAACATAAATATGATGTTTTTGAGACTTTTAAAAGATGGAAATCCCTTGTTGAGAATGAATCAAATTCAAAGTTAAAGTGCCTTAAATTTGAAAATGTTGGTAAATATTATAACAAGACTTTCAATGATTATTGTTCAGTGAATGGGATATGTAGAGAAAGAATGGTTCCAAGAACATCACAGGAGAATGTTATTGCATAAGTAATGAACAAGACAATCATAGAATGTGTTAGAAGTATGAGGATACATTCTGGATTTTCCTTGCAGTTTTGGGCAGAAGCAGTTGATACAATGGATTATTTGATTAACTGTGGGCCTTCAAGTTCACTAGATGGAGGAATACTAGAGAAAACTTGGATTAAAAAAGGTGTAGATATTTCTTTTCTTAAAATTCTTGGTTCATAAGCTCTTGTGCATGTTCATAAGGAAAAGAGGAAAAAGTTGGATGTAAAATCCAAGAGGTGCACTTTCACTGGTTATGGATTTGGTTATTTCGGTTTTTGTTTTTTGGATTTATAGAATTCTAAAATTATTAGGAGTCTTGATGTTGAATGGAATGAAAAGAGAATGTAAAGGGATCAAATTTTGGTACCAAAGGATGAACCGGTTGAGAAGTTTGTGAATTAAAATGAACCCTCAGATTTAAAAGAATTACCAACAGGGTTACACAATAACCGGTGTTGGTTGACCCTTGACCGACATTGGTCAAACAAACTGGTATTGGTTATAGAGGATCCAACCTGACATCGGTCAGCAGAACTGACATTGGTTAGAGGTGACTAGCATTAGTCACTCTCAAATTCGAATAAGAATGTCTAGGAGGTCTAGATTGAGCCTCTAATACCCCAAACTCCTGTGAGAATGTCACAAAGGGTTAGTAAAATTCATGAAAGATTTACACCTTCTCTATTTTATTTATTATTGAATGATAATCGTGAACCAGAGAGATTTGAAGAAGTAATGTAGGAGAATACTCACGTTCAGTGGGAGCATGGCATGGATGAGGAAATGGAATCCTTGGAACAGATCCAAGCTTGGGATTTTGTCAAGTTGCCAGCAACTAAGAGAACATTACAAAACAAGTGATTTTACATGATTAAGAAAGAAGATGGTGGATAGAAAAGGTACAAGGAAAGGCTTGTAGTAAAGGGATTTGGATAAAAAGTAGGTATTGACTTTAGTGAAATATTTTCTCTTGTTTTTAAAATGACTTCTATTTGTATTGTATTGAGTTTAGTTGTAGTAGAATATTTGCATTTAGAGCAACTAGATGTGAAGACGGTTTTCCTTCATGGTGATTTAGATGAAGAGATTTATATACAACAGCCGCTTGGATATGAAGTCAAGGATAAGGAGAAACTAGTGTGTAGACTGAAAAAGAGTCTATATGGGATCAAGCAAGCTCTAAAGAAATGGTACATGAGGTTTGATAGTTTTATGCATGAGCATGGTTACTTGAGATGTGAATCTGATCATTGTGTTTATTTCAAGAAGCTTGAAAATGAGAGCTATATTATTTTGTTACTGTATGTGGATGATATGCTTATTGTATGATCTAATATGCAAGACACTGGTGATTTTAAGATAAATATAGCTCACACATTTTAATTGAAGGATTTAGGAGCTGCAAAAAGAATCCTTGGCATGCAAATACATAGAGACAGGAAAAATAAGAAATTGTATCTGTCTCAGGAGGATTATATCTACAAGGTGTTAGAAAAGTTCAACATGCAAAATGCAAAACGTATTAGTACACCTATGGATGGAAATTTTAAATTGAGAAAAAATTAGTGTCCTTCATCACATGAGGAGGTCAAATACATGACACAAGTGCCATATTCTTCAGCAGTTAGAAGTCTCATGTATGTTATCATTTGTACCAAACCAGACATTGCATAGAAAGTGGGAGTTGTGAGTAAATATATGGCTATTCCTGGTAAAGAGCATTGGAAAGCAGTACAATGGATACTTAGGTATTTGAAAGGGACATCTAGCATACATTTATGCTATGGAGGATCGGATATTTCATTATGTGGCTATGTTGATTCAGATATGGCTTGAGATCCAGATGGTAGAAGGATCACTACTGGATACATTTTCATAGTAGGTAGAAAAAAAGTTAGCTGTATTTCAAAATTACAGAAGGTTGTGGCCTTTTCTACTATAGAGGTAGAGTATGTTGTAGCTACAGAGGCTAGCAAGGAGATGATACAGATGAGTAGGTTCATGGAAGAGTTGGGAAAGGAGAAAAGTGATAGTAAACCGTTCAGTGATAGTCATAGTGAAATTTATTTGGCAAAGAACTTAGTGTTTCATTCAAGAAAAAAACACATTCAATTGAGGTATCACTTCAAATGGCAGGTATTGGAGGATGGACAGTTGAATTTGGAAAATATTCATACAAGAAAGAACCCTGCGGATGTGCTAACAAAGTCATTAGCAAAGGAGAAGTTGGAGCTACACTCCACTTCTATTGGTTTTCAAGTTTGAGACTTGAAGAGGAAGAAACAAAGCTAAGGAATAATCCAAGAATGATGTTGTAATAGGTATGGTGTAGTAATTAATATCCAAGTGGAAAATTGTTGAGTTGTGGAGCTCAATTACTTCAGTTAAGCATGAAATAAAAACTTTCTAGAAAATACAGTAACCATCACTAGATAAGGGGGAACCAGCATTGGTCACCCAGGACCGGCATCGGTCAAGAAAGGGAGGAACTGACAGCGGTTAGGTGTAACTGGCTTCGGTGACCTGTGCGAGCATGTTTTAATTAACTCTTGGGAATTAGATCTATTTTTAGTATTAAAGTATTTTTATTGATTTCATTCATGGCTAAGTGCGCTAAGTCAATAAATGAATATATAAGAATAAAATCTAGGGTTTAGAAGTAAGAAAGTAGAGGATTAACAAGAATTAGAAAGAACTTGAAAAATATGGTGAAAGAGAGAATTCTTGGTGATGAAGCAAACTCTTGATAGAAAGAAAGTATTGTACATCTGAGAGGTCTGGAAGATTGTAAATGTTCATTGTATGTCTTGTCAAAGGTCTGGATAATAGATTGTTTTGTTTCTTGGTAGACGTAGCCCACACTAGGTGAACCACATTAAATGTATTGTTGATTTATGTCTCTTGTTTTGTATATTTCTTCTGGTAGAATATCCACTGTTATATGCATGTATGCTTAGATGTGATATATTGTCTATACAACCGATGTGCTAACCCAACACAATCCCAAGTAATTAATTATCTATCTAAATCTAGAGATATATATCCTAGAAGAGGGGCAATATCATCTTTTATTGGCCAATAAGGATCTTGTTCCATTATTTACTCATATTCTATGCTTGTTTGATTCACGCAATACCATGTTTTCCATGATGGTTTCTTTGGTTCAACATCCACTTCTTACTAAATCTACTTCTAATTGACATTCCTCAATTTCTTTTTTCTTTTCCTAAGATTTTCCTTCAGCTTCATTATCCAATTCCTTTGTTTATCTTCTCATTTCTTGTTCAATGTTCACACCTCATCGTGCACCCTCTCATTCACTTTGGTTCTTTTATTTTTTGATTCCTTCAGTCCCTCAGTGAGTCTTCATTCCTCCCCCTTCAACAACTATTCCTAATTTACTCTTACTCAAAATGTGTTTCTTATTTCCCCCATAATTATTAGCACTTCCCTATCTATTGCGAGTTCTTATTTATCTTTGCATCATTTCCATTCTTATATTTTCTTCCCTCTAATATTTCTCAGACCCTTCCATATTATTCTTTAACTTTAACCCCTTCCCCTTCATCTTCTTCTTCTAGGATTACATACATTTGGTACCTACTCGACCACGCCATACTAAGCAGAATCATAAGCATGTCCTTTTCTAGATAATTTTTTTTCACAAAAAAATGTAGATTTTCTAACAAATTTTCCTCTTATTTGAAAATAGAAGGCATGCTTCAACAAAATCAAATGAGGAAAAATTGTAACAACAACCTTCATTACATACCTATGAATAATAGTTTTCAACCAATGATCTACTACACAGGTCCATGCAACATCCAAATTGTATAATATTTCTTGTTTTTCCTCCATCCATTCATATTCCTCATTAGATTCATTTCTAAAGAAATATAATTCTAATGGAGATAACTAGGTCGATAACTTCTCTAGAAGCTCGTACCAAAAATTCTTATGAATATCTCTTTAGATATGTTCTAAATATATTCCTTCAGCTGAGATTTCTTTCAAGTGAGAAAATAAAATTAATATTATATAAAGATTCATATAAAGGAATAAAGCCATAGACATATGACACCCATTATATCACAAGGTGATCAAGGCAATTAGGCCACATAATTAAGAACCAATGTCACGCAAGAAAGACATAGATCACAAAACATATTGGAATATAATATGAAGTGGGATGTTATCAACCCCTTATATTGTTCCTAAACATTATATTTAATATTGTTATTAAATATAACCTTAAACGATAACTTATACATAATAAATAACAATCTAAGTAAAAACATTATCCATTAAATATAACCTATGGGATTAACTTAATGGTTTTCAACTAATTATGGTCGAAAGGATTATTTTGGGAGACACACACGATCACCCAAAATAAATAGAGAACATGTGGCCCATGGAAAAATAATGGAAAGGAGAAAAGAAAAGGTGTAATAGAAGTTAGTGTACTTGTTAGCAAGTTTAAATTATTAAATGGATTTCTTCTTTTTTTTTCTAGTTTTTTACCAAGGGTTTTTCCTACGTAAAATTGTTCTTGTGTAATGTTTATATTTTCAGTAGTTTACTTCAACAAGATTTTTATTCTTTACTAGAATTTAAGATCCGGATATTCCTCTCCGTAACATGGTATCAGAGTTAGGTTTTTTCCTTTTCAGATGCCTGAAAAATATCAGGTCATGTTTCATTTTTTATTTTTATTTTGAAATTTTGAAATACGACAAATTTTTTTTCTAAAATTATGAAACAATGTTGGTTTCCTGGTGGTTTTTAGTTGTGGACAGATCCTTCAAAAACCTTAGATGATGGCCGATTTTCTATCAACATCATGTACGAAATGCTACAAATTTCATGGTTGTTTTTTCCTTTCTGGATTTAAAATTAGGGAAACATTGAAACGAATATTTACAATATCAAAAATATTGTTGTATTTTAGGATAGCTTGAAAATGTTTGGAAGTAAAAAAGTTTGTTTTTGGCTACATTGTGGCTTTATTTTAATGCAAAAATTTCCTTTGGTTTTGATTATCCACGACTAAAGGATATGAATCTTTGAATAATTGTTGATAAAAACTTTCAATTATTGGATTTTTTGAGTTAGAAAAATGTTGTTGTGAATGAAGTACTAAATTTCAAAAATAAAATGTTGATACTGGTCACATTTGATCTCATAAAAAATGGTGGTGTTAGGATAAATTCTCGAGGTGGATGCAAAAAATGTTTTACACGTCAGAAAAGAGAGTCATTATTGTCAACCTCAATTGGAAGATTTAGTAATGTATCAGTGACACTGTACAAGCTCATGGCATGTTCTTGTAGATCGTTCACCCACTCATGAAGATGGTAGTTTTATTTATTGTTCTATTTCTCATCCTCCATCACAAAACCATTAGAATCAGGGTTACTTTTACCAGAATGAAAGATGGATAGGAAAAAGGTTTTTCTATAATTACATTGTCTTCATATCCAAGATTTAATAATTTATATGCATTTTAAAAATTCCATCAAACATATTTATTGAAGGAGTAAACAAAATTAGAAAATTAGTTTAAATATTGATATGTATCCATCCACAATAATTCTAATTCCAAGTTCTAGTATAGTAAAAACCAAATCCATGTTAACCCATATGACTATAAACTTAGTTATATAAGTTTGTCATAGCATCTAAGTTTAGCATAAATTGTAATTGAGACTTTACATGATTTAATGGATTCTTATTTAGTGGCACTTACTCACATCAAGATGGAGAAAGGATATGAATCAATTTTATTCTATCTAAGGAAACTTAACCTAGGGTTTTGAACAAAATCATTATATCTCAGCCTTGACAGTGTTTTAGAAGCTAAAAAAGAGAATAAAAAATATTTAGGAGGTCCTCATTAAGATTCAAAAAGATTTGATAATGTTTCATAGTTGAAAATGGAATATTTTCATGGTAGTAAGATCTTCTCTAAGTTTTTTATTTAAATAGGTAAATTTAATTAAACTTCTTTTTTCTTAAACTAGCAAGCTTCTCTCTAGGAAACTAGTAAATTAATTCCATGATATTTTTTTGATTGAAAGGCACTTTTAAATTGATATGATCAAGAAAATTACATATGGTTTCCAGCCAAAAATCCGGGTGAAGAATTCAAACTCCCAAAATACACACCAGGCACATATGTGCCACAGGAAACAAAAGAAGAAGAAGAAGAAACAAGTCACAAAAGTGACCAATCACAAAGCACTAGGAAACAACACTGAACATGGCAGAAGGAGTTTGAGGAGGTGGAATTTTTGATCTTCATGAAGCATCACCCCATCCCATAGCAGGGGGTCTAGAGAAGAAAATGGAAGATCTCATCCATCACCCTGATAATTGGTCGGATCAGCTTGTTGAGTCAGCAAAATAGCAAGAGCCAAATGAGTAAATTTTTCAATGGGCACCCCATCTAGAACTAGAGGTTGAAGAGGAAGAAGGCTACTCAAAAACCATTTCCACTATTGTGATCGAAGGGAGGAGTCCCCCAACTAGAACCATCACCATCTTGGGAATGAGGAGGACCTCCCCATCCATCACCTCCTAGCCACTAGAAAACACCACTATCCTACTATTGAGGAGGGGAGGAATTGCGCTGAGCCCAGGCACGCTATCCATGAAAAGGTCCTTGATAATGAAACTAATGATGAGGAGGAGGTGATGACCATCACAAAAATTGAGAGGGGTTGACACAGCAAGGACAAAACGGGTGACACAGCAAGGACAAAACCCTGCTAACAGAGCATTGAGAACTACCTTAGTGGGTGAGAATATCCTGAAGATGTTTCACCTCCAAGAAGACATTGTTCACCTTGACCTGGATCTAAAGAAACACATGAGAAATAATTCGATTTTTAAAATAAATAGAAAACTCTAGGCTAAATGAAGTTTGATTAAAAATACATTCACTTCTAATCTTATAGATTTCAAATAGAATTTCTGCGTGAAAAATTTACTAATTTTTTTTGAATTTTACAGGAAGCAAGGCTGAGTCCCCCAACAAAAACAATTTTCTAGGTGAAGGGTTTGAGGTGAAAAACTTAGAAGAGGGAGTGAATCCACTTCTAGGTAGACTAAGAAAGGAATAAAATCTATAATAAATGCAATGCGTGTTTCAAGATGCTAACACACAAGACACAAGGGATTAGTAACCCCAAGATTTTGAAGAAGTTTGACAACTGACAAACCATGGTACAAAGTAAGAACCAAAGGAAATGAGCCTTCTTTGGCTTTAAAAGAGATTTCTAAAATTTGTTCAATCTATGCTTACAGACCCTGTGTGAGGAGTTGAGCTTCCATGTCATGATCAAATTCTCAAAAGGAATGTGTTGAGGCACAAGAAGTTGGTAAACGAGGAAGGATTTGTATCGATTGAAGGGAGTAATAGGAGGCTAGTGCCAATCATGCCATCATTAAATAGAAGGAGAAACATCAATTTTTTGAAGCATCTCCTCAGGTATGGAATTCCTAATTTTTTTGATAGACTCTTTATCTCCATTATTGAGAGTAAATTGAGCTTTAAGGACCCAAGGTTCCCAAGAATGGGTAGATTTATAGAAGATATCCCTCATCATCTTGATTCCATGTTTAAAAAATAAGAGGCTTTTAATACATGGGACCATATCAAAGTAAAAATTGTGAAAATTGACAACAAGAGACCACCATAATGAGGGAAAATGAATGGACAACCCGGTCTTGAAACCATCTCCCACCTAACTTAGGTGGGGTTTGATCAGTTCCCATGCCTTCTCGATACTCTTCATAACTAATATTCCTTTGATTTTGGCTTGAACAGGGGAAAGCAATAGAATTTGTAGACTCAATTTTTTCATAACAAATATTCCTCTGATTGTGGGGATGGAAGAAAGTAAATAATTCTTTGGTAACTTTGTCTCCTAGCTTAAGCCAATATAACTGAAATCTAATTTTTGCTCCACAGGATTGATAAAATTACTCCATCCTGAGTTTGCATTTCCATTTTCCACCTCAATCTGAAGGTGGGTGTTGAATGGCAATTGTTCCAGGGCTCTAGAACTTCTGACATATTCATGTGAAGAGGCCCTTATGCACCCATCTTATGAAACGATCTTCCTTTTCCGCAAATAGATAGAAAAAAGATGTAACTATGGTAATGAAATCCAACCACTAAGTAATGATTCCATCTAAACCAGAAGGGCATTCAACCAAGTTCCAAATGCATAGGATGTTATCCATAGTTTCCAGATGTTTTAGGTGAATAGTGTTAAGATAGAATTGATAGTTTTGGGGTTTGAAAGGAGACATATTCCACACTTTTTTCAAAACAATATGTTGATGATATGAGAACAGATTCCATTCACAAACAGAAACATGTCTACATGAAGTGGAGGAGAAATAAAATACCCTTTGTTCCATAAGAAAGGCTTGATTAATCTACTTGGGAACTCTATCATCATCTTATAGAAGGTTAGAAACAGGGGAACCAAGAAGCATCAGAGGCATGCTGAAAATAGTGGTTAGGATAAGAAATTCCATGTTTGTTACAAATTTAAAACCATGCTCTGCATTCCCCCACACAACATCGCATAGGAAGAGGCCTCACTTTATCATTAGTAGAACCCACCATATTGAAATCCCTACACAGGATCCATATGTTCATCAGGAAGCTCATTAGCAAGTCATCACTAAAGTAACTAATGCACAATAACATCATTAGAAGCATAAATATTAGCAATAAAAAAAACTTACCATGCAAATAAGAAAGGGACCACACAACCCAGTGTGAGGGGTTAGATCCCCAAGAAATAAGTAAATTTTACAGAGAAGGAGAGAGAAGGGTAATAACAACCCCCATTCTTAGGCTCATGATTTGAATGGTGACCAATGGAACCCACTTAGATAGTAAAAATAGAAGACTAGAGACAAAAAACAACAAATTTAACCTCCTACCGATAGAGTACATGCATGTGACAAAAATTTAGAAAATTGTCCCTACCCATGTAACGACAGGTCAGTTCAATAATCCCATGAAAATTAGAAGAGAAAAGAATTATTTAGAAACATCAAGGTTCATTCCCACTTCCTTGTCGAGGTCCCCCAATATGGTGAAATTATTCATAAGAACTTAAGAGCCAAATTTTTTTGAAAAAGGAACATAATTACTCATCATAAAGGAACGCCTCTGCAACAGGACATATTCTTCATCCTCTAGAGGAGAGGGAGTACGGGAATGTCTGTGGGTGGACTTGGAACAAGAGATATTAAATATTTCCTCAAGAAGAGGTTGTGAAATCAAATATGTAGGCACAATGGTGGATCTCGCAATGGGGAAACAATGACCAGGAGGAGGAGCCAGTTGTTTCTTATCGACCATGGGAGACAAAGCCAAGACAGACCCTATAACAGGTCGATAGATAGATTGCTATGGTTTAGGGTTTTTCTTATTGGGCGATAGTTGTCCAACGCTCTCTAGAAAATGACATATACTTAGGGGTGGTATTTTTCTTATCAATGACAGGAGGGGATGAGGAGGCCATTAGCAGACATTCCTAAATCATGTGGTCTATTAATTGGCAGTAGAAGCTTTTGTTGGACAAATTAATATAAAGGACACACTGAGAGAAACAAGTGTCACCAAATTGGATATCAATGGTTTTCTTGAGGTATTTTTCTAGGTATACTTCCACACAAACCCTAAACTATGGATGGGCCACACAAAACATTAATTATCTCATGGAAAATGAAACACCCAATGGGTTTGACTCTTTCTTCCACAAAGTTCCACAGGGGAAGCGGTAAGCAAAGAAATACTACCTAGACTGGAACATTGAGCATAGCATGTTGAGATACTTGGAAGTCACGTGTCCATAGGGAAAAAATCACCAAGGTGTTCCCAATAGTTCAAGGGCCATGATTGATAATGACCTTATAATGTTCAAGGTTAGAAAAAAGAAAAGGAAAGAAATCCTTGGTAAGGTTCTTGATACCCTCAAGCTGGGCGTCATGACCTTGCAAGTGGTTGTGAACCCACTATTTGAGAATACTCTTCGAGGTGACACAACAAAAAAAAAATCAATCAAAGTAAAATATTAAAGCTAAGAGAATGTCTTTTCAAATTGAAGTAAATCTAAAACAACACTAGGCTCAAGTAGATCGGGTTCATGTACCTTGTCGTAAATTTTTGTTAAAAACTTATGATCTTTTTATATATCAGAGGCATGTTCAATTGAGTTCCCACCACCTAAAATTACATCAGAAGATGTAGGAATATTGGCTACCGCCATTAAAATAGGCAATCTCCATAACCCAAAGGGTGAAAATTTTTATTAAGAGCAATAAAAACCTAAGGAAATGTCCCACTTTGATAAAAAAAAGGTGGCATAATAGTTAGTATAGAGATGTAACCACAATCATAGCAATCAAAACCATAGAAAAGAAAAAAAACCCAAATTGATTTCTTTGTTTCTTAATATTCCACAAACTTTGGATGGTAAACACTTTTATTTTAAAAATTTTAAAATAAAATAGTTTAGGGTAGCAGCTGAAAATGAAGAGGAGGTCTCTCTTGGCTTGGGATGGGACATACTTGATGCTGACAAGGACTTTGGTAGTCCTGGCTAGCCTAATGACCATGACGCCCCCTCTGTTGTAATTTTTGTTGTGGAAGCTTGACTCTCTTGTTTTGATGTACTCCTAGGCTCTTCCTAGTGTGTATGTTGCATTTCTAGGCTTGGCCTACTTTTTTGTGGTTTTGAGGCATGCTCTTATACGGCCCGCTTTTTTGTTGGGAAAATCTTGTATCATGTTGCATTTACTATAATATAATATCTTTTTCAAAAAAATTAATAATATAGTTTAGCAAAGCCATTAGTAGTAATAAATACTTTAAATACAACATGGTTAAGAAAGTTGTGAAGATTGATGTTATGTGTCGTTGTAAAATATTCTTCATAAAGATAAAACTCGTATTAAAAGAATTATCTCCTATCAAAAAGTTTGTATACCATTATTGTTAAATAGTAAATCAATTCTATTATTAAGAAGGATTATTTAGTTTGATGGGAGTAATATGGATAAAGGGACTTCAATTCAACTATAGCATAAATACCATAATTGTTAATTAGGGTAAAACTATATATGTTAAATAATAGGCACATTTCTTTATTAACTATAATATATAAATAAATATCAAGGAGGTGATATGAAAGGTTTGTAAATGTTTTTTTAATATAACAAGATTTGGCGATATTCCTATAGGATTTGACATTCAAAATGGTCATCTAATTATGAAATAGAGTTCACTAATGTGTGTTTTATTTTATAGATATGTGCTAAATTATAATTTTAAACCTTAGAGGAAATAAAAATATCTAAGTTGAAATAAATTTTCTATGCTTAGATGCACTTATTAAGTCCCGTCAACCTAACTTTTTATCTTTTCAAAATTATCCTTTGTGTCATATATATATATAATATGTTCATATGGGTTATAACTAGAAAACAAAAATAAGATCTTTATTTTCATGTAACAATATTCTAATTATACTTTTATGTAAATATTTTGATATATCTTATAGCACATTGCTAAAAATATATTATATCATGAATTATGAAATGTGAATCTTAGTTTAAAAACCATCCTTGATATGAGTTATATAAATATGTTTTCATGCAAATGTGCAACAAAGAAATTGCCAATTTCCAAGCATGCCAACTATACCCCTATATAAAAAATTACAAGTTGACACCTCGGGTCTACCGAGTCAGTCTCGTAAATCTCCAATTTATGTTACCTTTAGTCCCGTAGGTGGATTTAGGAGTTCATTGAAAAATGCAAACTTCGGGCAGTCATGGAAAGGGCTATTGCTTGGCCTTCCTAGAACTGGAACAACCTCATGGAGTGGAAAAGAGAAGCAAAAATAGACACAAAGTTGAATAAAAGGCTGAGGAACATCATGGAATTATTTTAGGAAGATTCAGGAAGTATTTTGAGAAGTTGGGGGAGTTTCACCAAAATTAGGGTTCACATGCCCAGACACTGCACAGGCCAAAACAACTGTCGAGCTTCTGAAGGTGATTTTGGGATCTTCAGATGAATTTAGGAGAAAAAAAAATCATCAGAAAGGGAATTCCCAACCCTACAATATGGTGGAATAATATTTTTCATAACTCTTTAGCACAATGGGTCTTTCTTATTTTACTCTCCTTTTTATCAAGTTTGATTGCATTTTGTGACTTTTGTTTGATCTAATATAAGTTAGGATGTAATTGTCCATCTTTTGTTGATTATAGTTCTAACATTTAAAAACTCTATAATTCCTAACAAAGTGCTTTGGAAATTTAGTTTTCTAATAAAACAGGTCAGAATAAGTCGAAAGAACAAAGTATGAAGTGATCAACATGTTTTTGGAAGCATTGGTTTCAATACAGCTCAGTTTTGGAACTTCCAGACATAGTTCCATGGAACTCCATTACATAGTTACAAGCTCTATCACTTAGTTCTTGAAATTTCAGACTTAGTTCCAGAACTCCATCACTTAGTTCCTTAAATCCTCAAACGTAGTTACAGAACTCTCCATGTAGCTCCGAAACCCTCATAGTTAGATATATAACCAATTCCTTTAGTTCCAAAACTTCTCTAAAGTTCTGGAACCGATGAGAATTTATTTATTGCAAAAACATCCGGTGATATAGAAATCAATGATCCTTTCAATCAGGAGTAGATTGGAATATTTACGATTCTTCATACTCACAGATCCAGGGATAACTATCATACAACAGATATGTCCAGCCATGTTCCAATTCAACATCTATTTTGGGCATAATCTCAGTTCCATTCTATGGTTCTATCTGAATCAATAGGAAAATATGGTTGTAAATACATGTATGGAATAAGTATATAAATGTAGACATAGATAGATAAAGATATATAGAGATAGAGATATAAATATATACATAGACAAAGAAAGAGAGATAAAAAAGAAACAATATGTTTTTTAATGCAGAACATTTTATCAATAAAATAGCCATTTCTGTTTTGAGAGAATATTAAGTTGTCAAATATTGTTTCAAGGTGGAGCAAGGGCCCACTCTTCTAAGAACCAGGATCTTCGTTTTATTGGTATTTATATTTCTAGAGCAAATAGTATAGATCGATTAATTATGTAAATGTTTTTTATTACTCAATTTGAAATCTATTGTATACTTGTTCCTGTACAGGTGCTCTAGATTAGATTATTCTTTCTTTGTAATCAAATTTCAGCATTCTCAAATTGTGTGTTTATTTCCAAAGGATGTGTGTTCATTTCTATAATGTGTGTTTACTTACAGTAATATATTATATTTTGTAAATGTGTGTTTATTTCTAGCAATTATTTCTAGCAGAGAGTGTTTACTTCTAAAAAGTTTTCATATTTTGATTTCAATAAGGTTTTAGCCAAGGTATCCTCAAGACATTGAGAAAATCCCACAGAATATAAAAAAAGAAAAAAATACCTACAGTCAATTACTAGATCACTAATATTTCTTGTTGCATATAGCTTCAGACACCACCCCTAGTTTGAATATGACATCAACAAAGAGTTGATTAAATGAAGGGAATAATGACACCCATCATTTTTGGTGCCATTTCCAAGGATGTAATAGTTAGAATTGTCTAATTAGGTGTCAACAAGAGCAACAATCATACATCTAGTAATTGCAGGATCTTCCCTACATCATCATAAAATTTATGAGTAGACCAAGAGACTCTAAGGGTCGATTCCTCCCAAAAATATCTGAACAAGAATCATCATCTTCTCGATCAAATAAGGAAGTTGATCAAGAATTAGAAGCACCATTGTCCCCTGTTAGGCACGAAGTAGAATTGCCACCTTTGGAATTATTATATTAATCACTAGAAGGAAGTAGAACCTTTAGAAAAAAGAATCATATCCCAAGACCCATTTAGAGAAAGTTTTGGTTTACAATTGAGTACTGAACCTCCTACTCCTGAATTTTCACCTTCCCCAAAACAAATCACATACCATATTGATTGGGAAAAATGTCTAGAAGGTACTACAGAAATGGAACGAGAAGTTGAAAGAGAACCTAATAGGACCTTTACTTATCCAATTCAATTGGATGATGATGATACACCTATGAAAAATATTTCACCTGCACATTTACCCACATTTAGAGGGATGTCATCTGAAGACCTTGACCAATTTCTGTTTGAATTTAAAGTATTTTGTCAAACTTATGACTACAAAATAGATAATTAGAAACTCAAGTTTTTTCCATCTACCCTGAAGGATGAAGGAATGAGGTGGTTTATGGGATTAACATCTAATTCTATTACCACTTGGGCACAAATGGAAGTTTCCTTCCTAAATAAGTATCAAGATTACTGTAGAGGGAGGAATAGGAAGGAATTTTTTTTTAAAATCAAGCAGGAGGAGGATGAGAATATGGAAGATTATTTAGACAGATTCCTCTTTGTGAGCAAAAGATGTGGATTTGTACTACAAGAAGAGTTAAGAAAAACCATTTTTCTTAAAGGTTTAGATGATGAATCAAGGGAGGCACTTGATCTGATGAGAGGTGGAAACATTGATCAAATAAGAATGAATTATATTAAATACATTTGTAGAAGCTATTCACAAACAAGGGGTGGACCTAGAAAAGGAAAAACTGTTAAAAATTTAAACCCATATATGAACAAACTGATGGATGAATTGGAAAATTTCAAAACAAACATTTTAGTTCAATTAACCTCCACCATGGATGGATTGCAAGCTAAAGCAAATAATAAAACTGAACCATTAGCTATGTATTGTCCTAGATGCAGGAAGAAGCATGTAATAAGATATTGTCCCCTGAACATAAAATAGAAATGTGTCTTATCTATGAATCTAGGGACCATGAGAGTAATGCATGTTCTCTTCTTCCATTTATTAAAAATCAACTTAAACAAAGAAGCATTCCATCCACATCAGAAGAAGTAAATTTTGTCCAGAGACAACCTAGCTAAGGGCAGTTCATGCCTAGGTCAGTTCCTAACCCCTGGATGATGCCATGGGCAGCTCAAATAGTGCCACAAAATTGGGTGAGAACCACCTTGGGTACCTCAACCGACATGGAATCCTCATGATTGGGTAGGTCAATCTTGGTATGCCCAAGGACACCAATAACCATGGTCTATTCAAGGAAAACTGAATGCTTGGTCACAACCTAGGTGGAGCCCTAATAATTATGTTCAAGGGAGGACATATCCCAATCACAATCAACAAGCCATAATGGGTTCCCCATCACAAAATTCACAAAATTAAAATGTGGTCCAAACCCAAATACCAACACAAACTAGTAAAAACCCAAGAAACAAACAAACAACTCTTGTCTAAGGAACAAAACCAGAAAAATTAGTTTATCTGAATGCCATGGATTGTAAGGATATTCAAATGGTAGATCTATGAATAATAATTAGCAGCCCACCTATTATAATCACTGAGATGACAAAAGAAAACACTTGAAACCCCTAGTATGGTTGTTCTAAAGAAGGATGTAAAAGAAAAATGGATAAGGAGCCAGATAACAAATCGATTGAGGCTCCATTTGTAGAGAGATTTAAAGAAGCCATAGAGACTAAGGACTCTGAGTTGGTGGAGGAACTAAGGAAATTGAATATTGAAATGTCATTGTTCTTAGTTGTAATCAAAGGGACATTCTAGAATTGAAAAATTAATTAAAATGCTATGTTTAAAAAGATCTTGAAGGAAGAAGTAGTACCCCAAGACCATTAAGGTAGATGGGAAACTTGACGATTTATTAGCAGGAAAACTTTTACTTCCCAAATACAGAGATCCTGGAAGTCCTATTATTTCTATCTCTATAGGGAATAAAGATATACATAATGTTTTGGTTTATTTTGGAGTGGCTATAAATGTGATGACAATGGATACTTTGAAAACATTACCATTAACAGGTATACAAACTACTAATACCATATTACAGATGGCAGATCAGTCTGTAGAAAAACCAGAAGGAGTTATTGAAGATGTAGTAGTTATGGTGGAGTCATGGGAATATCCAGTTGATTTCCTAAACATGTTGAGCCAAAAGGTAAAAGACTTGGTTGATCCCATTAACAGCTGGTTGAAGAATGATGAAGTTAGCTACATTGTTTGATAGTTTAATTGATCATACTAGATGAAGTGATATGATTGGGAATATAAAGATGGTAAGGAATTCTAATCAAATATATTATATCACTTCATGCACACCTATACTATTGACATTATCCAGAACAACCTTGAGGGATTAATCCAGCCTTAAGATATCATCAATAAGAAAAAAAACTATCTTCTTTAGGCCATGATCTACCCTATCTCAGATCATGTAGTGAGGTAGAAGATCCTGATTAGTCAACCATTGAATGAACACAAATTATCCTTGGAAAATTGGAGAATATGTGTGGAACCTATGAACTTACTAGAACAAATCCAGACTGAGAGATTTGGTTCCCTTACCATTCATAGATCAAGTTTTGGAAAACACTTGCAGGTAAACAATATGCTTTCCTTCCTACATAGATTTAGTGGATATAATCAAATCAGATTTGCTCTTAGAGGATCAGGAAGAAACTAGTTTTAAGATATCAGGAAATCCATGGGGTACCTTTGCCTACAGGGTATTACCATTTGGATTATGTAATGCTCCAAAACTTTCCAAAGAGTTGTATTAGCAATTTTTGTAGACCTAACCAATGAATGTGTAGAGGTATACATGGATGATTTCACTATACATGGAGACACATTTGATGATGCTTTGAGGAATTTAGATAGAGTATTAACAAGATGTGAGAAACACCATCTGTCTCTTAGTCATGAGAAGTGTTTGATGATGGTTGATGAGGGGATTGTATTAGGACACCACATTTCAAAAAGAGGAATTCATGTTGACCAAAACAAAATCAGAATTATTTCAAACTTACCTATTCCTCAAACCCCCATAGATATCAAGTCATTTTTAGGGCATGTTGGATATTATAGGTGCTTTATCAAGGATTTTAGTAAAATTTCTGCCCCCTGTGTTTAATTTTATTACCAAGGACTGTGAATTTCTTTGGGATGAAAGATGTCAACATGATTTTGAGGAAATCAAAGAAAAATTAATCACTTCCCCAATATTAAGAGGACCTAATTAGGGAAAACCTTTTCACATTCAAATAGATGCCTCAAATAACTCCACTGGTGTAGTTTTGGGATAGAAATATGAAGGAAATATGTATGCTATTTATTACCTCGGTAAAAATCTTACTCCCACTGAAAGAAATTACACTACCACTAAAAAATAATTTCTTGCTGTGATCTATGCAATTAATAAATTCAAACATTATATCACAGGGTACAAAATATTTGTACATACAAATCACTCAACAATTAGGTACTTAATGAACAAACCAGTGGTTGGAGGTAGGATAATTAGATGGTTATTACTTTTACAAGAATTTGATATTACCATAGTAGATAATCCAGGGAAATCTAATGTGGTAGCTGATTTCTTGCAAGAGTGACCACTAATGAGGAGAAAGATCTAGTTAAGGACAACTTTCCAAATAAAAAATTGTTTGTTATTTCTAGCTGATACACCATGGTTTGATGATATGGAAAATTATCTTGCAACAGGGAATTTTCCTCCTTCTTTCACTAAGAAACAAATGAAAAAGTTGATCAAAACCAGTGCACAATTTAAATGGTTAAATGGAATGTTGTTTAAATGTGGTCCTGATTTGGTTTTACGCAAGTGTGTGAGAGAAGATGAAATCTTTGACATACTGAGGGCATGTCATGATGAACCAAGTGGAGGACACTTTTTAGTGAAAATAACATCTCACAAGATACTTGGCACTAGCTATTATTGGCCATCTCTATACAAGGATGTGAAGAGATATATCAAGAGGTGTGATCCTTGTCAAAGGATGGGATAGCCAACTATTACCAATGAAATTCCTCTACAACCTCAAGTGGTGATTAAACCATTTGAAAGATGGGGGTTGAATTTTGTTGGTACCTTTAGTCCTCCTTCACAAGGAAAGGAGTAAATTCTTGTGTGTACTGATTATGTGAAAAAGTGGGTAGAAGTGAGGCTTTAACAAATGCCACTGAAGAAGCAGTTACTGATTTCCTTTGGCACAAAATTATGGTAAATTTTGGCACACTAAGAAGTATAGTTTCAGATCAGGAACCAAAATTCATGTCTAATATAATCCAAGCCTTCACAATGCATTATTAGATCAATCATAGGAAGTCATATCCCTATCACCCACAATCAAATGGACAAGTTTGAAGTAAAAAATAGAGAATTGGAAAACATCCTTACCAAAATAGTTGAATCAGGCAGAAGAGATTGGGTAAAGAGACTACCTGAAGCTATCTGGGCCTATAATACAACTAGGAAGACTACAATAGGATTTTCACCATATGAGTTAGTCTATGGGAAAAATCCCTTGTTACCTATTGAATTTGAACTACAAACATTGAGGACAAGCAGCTAAATAGGTATTGAGTTGGATGCAGCACAAAAGGAGAGAATTCTTCAACTCAATGAGTTGGATGAGTTAAGGATGGAAGCACTTCAATAGACAGAGATAATCCAAGATCAAAGAAAGCAATGGCATGACACACATATCAAGAAGAGGTAATTCAAGGTAGGAGATTGGGCATTACTGTTTGATTCTAAGTACCAATAATTCAAGGGAAAGTTGAGAACTAGATGGTTGGGACCCTATCAGATTGAGAAGATATTTGACAATGGTTCTATTCAGTTACTTCCCATTGATGGCAGTAGAAGGACACTTTTGGTCAATGGACATAGGCTAAAAACTTTATAGGAAGCCTCTTACTAAGGATGAATTCTTGAGGCAGATTGAAGTAGACAAAGAATTTGATCATATAGAAGAACCCAGTTCTTCCAAAATGATCAAATAATCAGATGGATAAATCCAGAATAAAGGGAAGAGAATGAAAACCAGTAAATGGCATTCTCTTCCCCCCCAAAAAAATAATTAAAAAAGAAAAATAAATAAAAGGGAAGGAATGAAAACAAGTAAATGGTGTTCTCTTCCCAAAAAAAATTCTCTCCAGAGATCAATTGAAAACCAGCAATGGCGGTTGATCTCCTCAAATAAATGGCTAATCCAAAATAAAAGGAACTTCCTTGAAATTCCATCTATCTTTTCTAACCGTTTTTCCTTTATGTTTCACTTTTAGGAATGATGAGTCATCATGATGGAAGGATCACATCATCAAAGATAGTAATTATGTCTTTAACTTATTAAAGGTTAGATTAAAATTTCACATGTGTGATTAGATTTGATTTAAAAGTGGTATGATGAGTCATCTATTGTACATTATGATTAAAAGAGAGTAATCATGAGGGTTGATGTCAGCGGAATAAAAAGTGGCGGCATGTTTATAATGATCTATCACTTGTGTGGAACGAACAAAGTGAAGACAAAGTTGCAGAAAAAATTTCGAAGGAAGAAGCAAAATAATTAAATTTGCATTCCACAGCTAAACACATCAGGTTCCATAGAGTAAGCACAACAGTTTCATAGCTAAACCCATCTGTTCAGAAATAAGTAAAGAGTTCTGTAGCCAATCTAGGTAGAGCAATAATTGAAGGAGAAATAATTCAAATCACCCTCTTTACCATGGGGATTAAAAAGAAGTCAGAAACCTAGAGGATGATACCCAACTTCTTGCAGATGAAGAAGTGGCCAGATGTCTTTAAATGGGTATGGTGGTTGGAATTCCTGAAAAATTTCTTGAAATTGTATAACAATGAATTGGTAAGAGAATTTTTTATAAATTTAGAACAATCCAAAACAAAGGTTAGAAATATTATAATTCCTTTTTCTATGAATACAATTTAAGTAATGCGATCTGGTGTGTCCAATTGTGCATGTCCCAAATCCTGTCAAAGGGACCTTAAAAAAATCTGGTTTAAACCCTGACTACAAGAGGGGGAAATGGAACCCCAATATATTTACAACACTAAGAAAATCATAAAAGGGGTCAGAAGGGCAGTCTTCCCAAACCCTTTGATAGAGTTAGCATTTTGGATAGTTAAGTATTTAAATTATGATGGTCAATTTGGGTTAGTAGGAAGAGAAGTCCTTAAGATTCTCATACATCTTAGATATGGATCTACAAAAATACAATATATAGTAAACCTTCAAGGGTTTCTTTTTAACTCCATTCATAAAATGTCCTAGAGGTATTCTTGGGGTGTTAGTACAATAAGACATCATGTGTTATTTCATTTGGTGTCCTAGCACCATTTTATTGCAAAGAAAAATGGAGAAGAAATATGGGAGAAATTTCTTAACAAGTTTAAGGAAAACCCTGATATTATCAGGAGGTAATATCAACTCCTTTTTCTCCTACAAATAATTTTGAAATTGGTGCCCCTATAGAGGAAAATAAGGAAATAGGTGGGGATACTATACCAAAAAGGAGAAGATCTTGAAGAAGAATTAAAACTGTAGAACCTATTATACCTTTAAAAGAAACTCCTTCCTCTGCAACAAGCCACAGAGAGATAATATCTATCTCAACTAGTGATAGTTCACCTAGGCAAGAGAAGAAGTTAAAATTAGAATAAGCTCTAGGAGGAAACCTACTTTCCAGACATATTGAATCTCCCCAAAGAAGAAGAATTCATAAGAGGTCGAGAGAAAATTCCAGAGGAGATGAAAGAACATGAGGGTTGGAAAAATAAGTTACTGATATTTTGGGCAGCATGGCCATGACTCACTCCTGGACCAAGCCAAACTGAGATGGAAAAAGAAGATGAGAGATTTGAGGAACATATTTTCAAGAGTTTGGGTGAACCAACAACACTATCACATGAAGAAGAAGAGTTGGCATCTTGGAGATAGAAAGGGAAATTTCCTTTGGTAGAAGAGGAATGCTTTACCCCCAAAGAAATTTTAGAGAAATGAAGAGAAACAACAGGTTAGATAGACTATCTGTTCTTTTCTAGAGCAAAACTCATTATCAAAGAAAAGGATGAGGAATTGAACTTCCTCAAACTCAAGTTGGAACAGAGAGAAATGTTCATTGGGGAACTAACAACTCAGCTCACAAACAAGACTGAGGAATTGACAAGAGTTAAATGGAAGATGATGGAGAAAGAGGAAGAATGTAAAATTTCCAGAAGACAGAGTACTATGTCAATAGTCTCTGCACAGACTGAATTAACTTATTGGGCACTCAAGCGGTTATGGGATGATACTTGTAGGGAACTCAGTGAAATCAAAACATCCAATGAGGATTTGAGAAGCAAGATGGAAGAAGAAAAGAAAGCGAAAGAAATGAAATGGGAAGAAAATTTGTACAAAGAAGAGGGAGACAAATTTAAATGTCTTGTAAAAATACAAATGGTTTGCATAATGAGTGAAAAATTTGGTTGCATGCAGGACACCTTCTCCTGCATATAATGTGTTTTTAGAAGAAAAATTCATTCACTGGAAGCTATCAAGAATTTACATGTGGCCTACCACATGAAATAAAAGATGAATCTGATTTCATGACAGCCTATTCTTCAGCCAGTGCAGAGAAGAAAAATCTTCTCTGTGAATTATATCTCTGCAATATTATGTTAGAAAAGAACACAAGCTTTATGATCAATTTAAATGTGGGAGAAAACTAGCTGAATGCATTTGTTTTTATTCTTCAAAATCAGGTTGCATGGAAAGAGAGAGATTCTAAGCATATATTATAAGCCATATCTCATCTAGTTTCTATGCATGAGGGATCACTATGGTAAACCATCTACTTTCATTATAAATTTCAGAACCCATGCTTTGATAGACGGTTCAAGAGCACAATACCTGACTAGTTTACATAAAAGTATTGATGCCTTTACTTCTTATGAGGAGGGGAACTTTTCTTAGGAGATTTATGATGGATATTAGAAAATATGTGAGCTTCTTATAGTTGCCTTGAGGAGAAGAGAAGTAATATCTCCCACAAACTTAATATGGAGTCTTAGAAAGAGCTAAATCCTTGTGCACACTAATCCCTCAGATCCAATGAAAAGAACATGTAGGGGCATATGGATGGGAATGAGAACAAGGCCTCCCCTTCTTCTCACTCCAGCAAGGGTATCAATGGTTCAACCTTCAGAGAAGATCTAGTAACAGTTTTGGCCGAAGTGGAAGCATATGGGGTGGGAGCGGAGGTCGAGGGAATGTAAGACGGAAGTCGAATCAAGGACAACAGAGGGGTGACATCAGTAGTGGTTTGGACTAGAACACTGGAGAGAAGGGGCTAGCGACAGCAGCACTGGGTAGAGGAGGAATAGAGCCAGGGGAGGAAGGAATACCGGGAGAATGAAGAAGACACAGTTTATGCAGCAAAAAGATGAGTCCCTGGTGTAAAGGAACAAAACGAGCATTCTTTTGAAACTCCCAAATGGAGTGCTCAAGAGAGTTAAGCAGATATTGGGGGAAACATACTGTGTGATTCCTATGGAAGTGGTTAAGGAACACAAGATGTTTACCGTGCGATTTCTAGAAGAATAATTAATTCGTTGGTAGCTGTCAAGAATTGCATATGGCCTTCCATATAAAATAAAAGATGAATCTGAGTTCATAAAAACATATTCTTTAGCTAATTTAGAGCAAAAAAAATATTCTCTATAAACTCTATCTCTACAATCTTATGCTAGAAAAGAACTATATACATGTTCAAAAAAAAAAATTATTTGATTTCAATATTTTTTGATGAAGTTATGGCGGGCAAACAGAAAGTGCTCTGTTTTCTTTATGTTTTCATACCACTTTCACGGAAAAAAAATCATAAAAAATAAAATATTACTCAAAAAAATACAAATAAAATCCATCCCAAGATAGATAGTGGCATATAACTTCTCACCAAAGGAAAAATATATATATCAATTTTTAGTCATCCAAATTGTGGGCAAACGGACTATAATCTTATCGGCATTTTTAAAAAAAATACCAAGTCATTGAATTTTGAGTGTTTAATATAGCTAATCGTGTCTATTTTTTACAAAAATTAGTATTTTAGAAACTAGATTCCAGATTCTATGATTCATATTAATATAATTTTGTCTAATTTTGAGTGTATGTATTGCTAATAATCCCTACAAGTTGATATTATGTTGTTATTTGCAATATGATGTCCACGGATGACCCTATATTTGTCCATCAACTTCCTGCACTTACCCATTCATTTTCATCCATTTGACCTGAGCAGTCAATTGGAATGCATAATACACAACCCAAGGTTTGAAACGTAAAGTTTGTAAGAGGAATTAGAAACAAGTAAGTGCGATGCAAATGATGAGGTCATAATATGTCTCATTAATGTTCAATAAATGATCTTATTTTACTCTCCTTTTTTTTTACTCTATTTTGCGACGTTTGTTTAATCTAATATAATTTAGGATGTAATTTTCCATATTTTGTTGATTGTAGTTATAACGTTTAAAAACTTTGTAATTCCTATCTAAGTGCTTTGGAAATTCACTTTTGTAATAAAATAGTTCACAATTAGTCGAACGAATAAAGAATGAAGCAGTCATCATGTTTTTGGAATCATTGGTTTCAATACGGATCAGTTTCGTAACTTCCATACTTAGCTCTGGAACTCCATTACACATTTATGAGATCTATCACTTAGTTCCACAACTCCATAACTTAGTTCCAAAAATTTTGGACTTACCTATGGAACTCCTACATGCAGCTCTGGAACCTTCACAGTTAGATCTAGAATGATTTCCTTTAGTTCTGGAACTTCTCTAAAGTTCCAGAATTGATGAGAATTTATTTATTCCAACAACATCCAGTGATTTATCAATCAAATATACTTTCAATCAGGAGAATATTAGAATATTTCTGATTCTTCATACTCACAAATCAAGGGAAAACTATCATATAGAAGTATGTCAAGGCATGATCTAATTCAACATCTATTTTGGGCACAATTCAGTTCTATCTGAATCGGTAGGACAATTATGGCTGTAAATGGACCTCTGGAAGAAGTATATATATGCAAACTTGTAAATAGATAAAAATATAGATATCGATGTATACGTAGATAATGACACGGAGTGATAGAAAGAGACAATACTTTTTTGTAATGCAGAACAGTTTATCAATAAAATAGCCATTGTTGTTTTGAGAGTATATTAAGTTGTCAAATCATGTTTCGAGATGGAGCAAGGGCCTACTCTTCCAAGAACCAGGATCTTTTTTATTGGTATTTATATTTCTAGAGAAAATAGTATAGATCTATTAATTCTATAAATGATTTTGATTACTCAAGTTGAAATCTGGCATATACTTGTTCTTGCAGGTGTTCTAGATTAGATTCTTCTTTCTTTGTAATCAACTTTCAGTATTCTCAAATTGTGTGTTTATTTCCAAAGCAAGTGTGTTTATTTCTATAACGTGTGTTTACTTACAACAATCTATTCCATTATGCAAATGTGTGTTTATTTCCAACAATCTATTTCTATAGAGATTATTTACTTCCAGCAAGTTTTCATAGTTTCATTTCAATAAGGTTTTAGCCAAGGAATCCTCAAGAAATTGAGAAAATCCTTAAGAAAATATTTTTAAAAAAAACAAATAGCTATAGTCAATTCCTTTATCACTAAGATTTCTTGTTGCATATAGCTTCGGACACCACCCCTAGTTTGAATATGACATCAAAAAAGAGTTGATTAAATGAAGGAAATAACAACACCCATCAATCCCTATGGATCCTCATACAACCTCTTGGACTGAAATTTTAACTCCTGGGAGCTAGTGGACCCTTCATCCCCTACCATCAGATCAAGTGCCATATGTCATCACCTGTGCATTGTGTAATTTGATGTCCCTCTCATACCTTTGTGTTGAGGGACATAAATATCTAAAAATTGTGCTCAGCTTCTAAGGAGACTCTTGGTCACCCATGTGACTACTTTAAGATCAGTTTTCCAACCCTCACATGCTTGTTAGGCCTTCATTTGCAACCATCATTTCAAGTGACACGTGTCATCACCTGACACATCATGAAATTTGATGTCAATATCATCCATTTTTTTAGGGACATAAAGTTCGGAGAAATGTTCCTAGCCCCTCCAAGAAGCCTCAAGGTTCCTCATGTGATGAGCTTATAACCCTAAAGTGCTTCAAAGCTATGTTTTTCTCAAATCCCCAACCGTTGGATCTCTGCCACATGTCACAACTAGGGGCTGCATGAAATTTGATGTCCCTCACATACGTTAATTTGCTTAAGGGACATCAGGAACATGAAATTTTTCCTCATTCCATGATTTGAATTTTTTTTAATATTTAAAAACATCTCCTGCATCTTGCTTCTAACATTTAACCTTTCTGTGCACAGCCTGCTCTGTAACTTCTTTCCGTCACTCCACCATTGATGAAATCCAAATAATATTTTCTACATAAATGACGTCCTATACCCCATGGTAATATGTAGGTCTTAGAAGTTAGATTGACTAAACCAAGAAGAAGAATGAAGTATGAAGGAGAATAAGAAATAGAGAAATTATCCATTGCCATGAAAGACAAATTTGAAGAGATCTCACAAACCGATGTGCGAAACAACGAGAATTTTTTTTCTATGTTATTCTATTTCAAATTGCATTAAAATCTCACCTTCTAATCATTCTTCTGCATTGGAGACCACTCATTGTGAAGAAATTCTCTTTTCGGCCCAACGAAGAAAAAAGCTTGATTTCCCATTAAACCGGCAGTCGAATCAAGGAGAAATTTCACTGGTGGAATTAGAAGAAAAAACACACAACAAAAAATTTGATTTTTGTTATAAACGGAGAAGAAAACCAGACCTGAAATTTTGAGGTCAATTAATGGCTGTAATGTTCTAAAGCACTAACAGGATGAAATTTTGAAGCTTTAAAATCTCCCGAACCACCGATTGGGAAAGCCTAAATTTTCAGAGGGGCGATGTTGGAAAAACATCCATATCAAACAAGTTTTTTCTGTGGCATTCCAATCACCAAAATATCACTTTCTAAAAGTTGTCGTTCTTCTTCACTGAAGACTGCTATTTTTGGAGAGTCACCAATTGAGGCAGCTGCAAAGGAGGTAGTGAGCATTGGAGTTGTATTACAGGGATAAACCATCGAAATAATCATCATGCTCAAAATTTGACACTTACTAAAAATAGTAAGAGGTCTCATGAGTACATGCCAAAAGTAGAAAATAGGTCCAAAAAGTAAGGGGAGCACACAAGGAAGGGATATTTTTAGTAATCACATCCAATTAAGGACCGAAGGTGCCAATTTTTCAAACTTGTTAAAAAAAGCAAGTTGCTTTCTTAGTACCTACTTAAAATAACAGGTTACTCCAAAGTGTGGATTTCATAGAAGAAACATACGAGTGGTTGATCATCCAAGTTGGCATCACCAGTTTGGGGACGAAAGAGGAAAAATCTTGACACTCACCAAAAATAGTTGCCCTTTCCAAATATAGTAAGTGTCAAGAAACAATGAAGTTTGGGTCCGTAATGGGGGACCAATGAAGTCTCTATCTTCATGGATCTCAATAGCATCTTTCAACACTCATTTCATGCTTAAATTAGTATATAGGATGTGGAATTCACACTCAAAACCATTAGATTGTTCATAGTATGTCCCATCAGGATCATGTCCAAGTCAAATAAGTAGTGTGACAATGTTGCGGGGAATCATGACAAGTTTTATTCTAAAGCTTCAATATTTCCGAAAGGGATCTCCATAAGAAATACTCATAGTCACCAATGGAATCATTCGACATTATTTTTAAAAACTCCACTTGTGGTGTTTGTACTTTTTCCAAAATAATTTTCTTGTGGTATAAGATATTCGAGGATCTAGGTTTCACTATATTGGAGCATCAAATGGTTCGGGTCATAGGTATATCATACAAAGGGTGGAAGTTGCGGTAAATGGAGGAAAATTTCATTCAACTTGGAAAACATTCATTAGCTAAATTGAAGGTGTTTCTCAGGGGGCAATGAGTTCAAAGATTTAGAGTTTCACTACATTTGGATATTTCCATCGACAAGGATGGACGAAATTAATCGGGAACGACATCTCCTATTTTCCTTCTCTCTCTCTTTCTCTCTTCTCTTTCCCCAAGTTTCTCTCACTTTCCAAAATTCTAATTTCACATTGTGGTTGCACTCTTTCATATGTCCTAATGTCCCTTATGTAATAAGTCACCTTTATGTTATAACAAGGGACTAAAGAGTTTCCTAGGATGTTGAAAAGTTTTAAGTTGTGTGAGGGTATGAAAAGGTATTGGGGGGTAGATGATGAGTCACCTCTCATTACATAAATTGTAAAGTCATTCCCATTTCCATGGGTTGGTGAATTATTTTCATAACTCAAGAGTTTATTTTACTTTGAGAGAACAAAGGAAATAGTCATTTTCTTCCATTCCACCTAGTAGTTTTCCTCCATTCCCACACTATGTTGAACTTTTTCTTAAGAAATCAATACAAGAAGAAGGATTTTCTAGCCTTTTTAACTGAGGTATTTATTGATACTTTGTGGTCATAAATTATAATCAGGCTTGTGGTTATTTGCATATTTGTTTCTTCTCATAAATGCATTTGTTGAAATATTTAACTAGTGTGTTAGGAATATGATTTTTTACCTGCAACATTAGTTCTCCTGCCTCTTTTCTCACTTCCCTTTCCCACTCTTCAGAAAAAATCTTCCCTAGCAATGGATTTCTAACTTTGCCACAGGGTCAGTGGAGTTCCCCTTTTGGATCACTAGATGCAAGGTCAACCCAAAGAACATTAACTTCACTCGCGCATGCATATACAAAAACTACAATAGTTAAGTAGAGGGACTTGGATTCCCATATCGTTGGCCACAAACCCACAAGTTTATCCCTCGAAAAAATTTCTTGCCAATATTTTTTGGTACCCACTGTGGGGCAGATTTAGCAGCATCTGCACCCAAAATATGACAGCAATGTCAAAAAATTACAAAAAAACAAATATTGAAAAAAAAAAATAAGAGAGTTCATAGAAATCCATTACTGAAAGACACACTATAAATTCTTATATGTGACCTATCATTATATGGAGTGTCCTTTTTCATTCCCACTACAAGAATTTCCAAAAGATGGTTGAAAGAATATACACCAGGTTGAATAAATTGAGTGGAATTATCAACCCCACTTTTTAGGATTTGTAAAGTAAGCAAGAATGAGTCAGAGACAATCCCTACTACTTTTCTCAAGCCTCATCTCCATTTGGGTCATCAAGTAGTTCACCTATCAATCCCATCCAAACTTTTTTTGATACTCCCCTTCCAATTTTCCCATTTTTTTACCACCATTGAGCATTGAGTTCCCAAAGGAAGAAGAATTTGAAGAATAATTTGTACAAGCAAGAGTAGAAATAGAAAAAATGATGGTGGATGAAGTAGAAATAACTCAACCCATTTTTCCATGGGTAATAAATACATGCCCACTCTCTCTCGAACCACCTCTTCACAATCTACCAACATGATCCCACAAGAACCTTCCAAAGTTCAAAGGAGATGACACAAAAATCCCTACAGAACACATTTCCGCTTTCACCACATCATGTGGGATTCTTGGAATTAAACATGAAGATGTTGCCATGAGATGGTTCATGGAATATCTTCAAGAAAAAGCAACAAAATCGTTCTATCTCTTTCCTGCCCAATGTATCACTAGTTGGAAGGATATCAATACTTCGTTCAAAGAAATATTTAAGTCAACTGAAAAATGTCAAGACCTCTTGGTACAACTAGCTCAAATGAAGAAAGGGGAAGGTGAAACTATGAGAGATTTCATGGATCATTTTGAAAGGTTTCTTAACAGGATACCAGAAGAGGATTAATTGTCTGAAAACAACGTCAAGATATTCTTAATCAATGTTCAATCACTAGAAGTAGGATTCTTCCTACGAGGATTTCAACAAAGTGACATTGCATAAGCACAAAGGATGACCATCGAACTTGATGATGATCTCATCCTCTCCAGAAAGATTAAAAATCCCTCGAGGGGTATGGCTCAGTTACTTGGAGATGAGAGAACATATCCATTTTGTAAATATTAGCGAATGAGATGGCATCATTAATATGGAATTTTTTAAATGAATATATTCTCAAAAAAATAACACAAATCAAATTGTAGGAGTGCCCTAAAGGCTTTCCTTGGAATCCCCACCAATGAATCTAAATTGTACAATTTAGGAAAGTGAAGAAGATCCTAAAGAAGAGATTGAATGTAGTGATCTCCTCAATGTCGATGAGCTTGAGAATGATACACAAATTATATTTTGTGAGTATTTTGGAGGTGATGAAGATGATGAAGAAGATACACCATGCTTCCCATGTATGGTATTCAATCATACTCAATCTGAGAAAGGAGACTCTTCCTCCACTACTACTAAATTCAAGAAGACTGGTGATTCTCCTGTGGTGACTCCACGAAACAAAATAATCAGTCAAGGATTTACTCCTTCACCTTACATAGAGTCCACATTTGAGAAACCTAATATTGTATTGAGTAAGAAGGATCCCTCAATTCCATGTAAGTCCTCCAATACCTTTTCTAATTCTAAGTCTAAATCTTCTCCTGTAAAATCTAGATCTTTGATAGTTCCTAGTGCACCATCAAAAATACCCTCCATTCCCCAATCATCAAACCCTACTTCTAAACCTATCCCAACTAAAAAATCAGTCCCTTCATTCCCCTTGTCCACATCTTCTCCCTTTGACTTCGTATAATATGTGAATAGAGCCAAGGTGCAGTTTAATAGAAATTGAATATCTGTGGACTCACCTTGAACAATTTTAGAGATTTTTTCAATACATCAGGAGTGGTATTCTAAAAATCAATTATGTAGCTCCTAGTTCTAAAGGAATACTACAAAACCCACCTACACCTCCATCATAGAACATTATTTCATTGAGTGCATCCAATACTGATAAGGTTGAACCTTTCTATGTCTCTCTTCTTGTTAGAGATACTGTATTGAACAATTGCATAATATATTCTAGCACCTCTAACAATGAAATTCTTGTAAAGATCGCCATGGCTCTCAAAATCACCATGAGTCCACCCGATGGATCTTGATACTCCTTGGATTCAAAAGAGGTCCCAATTGTAGGGAAGATTAAAGATGCACATGTGGCTCTTTCCAAATTTATAGATAAAGGATATCAATGACTATTTTGGTAGAAAACATCTCGGTAACCTTTGAAATGTTGTTATGTTGAAGCTTCTTTCGATACTTGGGAGGGAAAATTTAGATTAATTAGTCTTCCAAAACCATACAATTAAAGTGAGACATGGATAAATTATTTCCAGAGAAGAAGATGAGGTACATAGTGTGAAAGTTTAGAAGTCCAGGAACCAACATCTTGTACGAAGATACTATGTGGATGAATCACTCTGTGAAAACCAAGGAGGAAGAGGATATTCCTAGCTTGATAGGTCCAATTATGCCTTCCCAGAGAGGTATGGACCTTGAAGAAGTGATTAGGATATTCGAGATACAAGAGGGCAACCTCGAATTACCAGATGACACAAACCATGAAGAAGAGGAAATGGTTCTTGGTGAATCTCAAATGGAGGAACCCACATATACTCTGACCCACCTTCTTCGTTCCAGATTTACAATGGTTAGTAACAAATCTCACTTGACATAGGTTAAGACACTGTTATTCATTAAGAATCAGATAAACAAGGAGTCACAACTAAGGATTTCCACCTTAGTTCTGTAGATGCACTAAATATGATATGTCAAATGTCGTCAACACTAGAAACTGGAAACAGAAAGACTCTGACTTTTCTTTACCCAGATTTATCAATGAAAGCTAGTGCACTAGGTGTAGGAACTGAAAGAATTACACACAACACTTGGAGTATACAAGAAGAAATTTCCAAGGCCTGAATGTGAACAGTAACCACTATGTCCTGGGAAACAGTGTCAGTAAAGTGTTGGTACCAAAATTGATTCTCCCTCAAAGTTTTAGCAGCATTATAGGTTTAGCAGGAAGCTTAGAGAAAGATAGATCATGATGATTCATTTTGTAGCTAGGGATGGGATCTAACTGGCCCTCTGTCACTCAGATGTGGAGAAATGGATAACACCCTGAAAAGGATTTGATCTATCCTCACTACTTTATGGTTGTGCCTTTCAACCAGGGTGAGAGAACCCTTTTGTAACCTACTATTTATGGAGGAGATGGGGAATTCCTTCCTTGTGAAGTGTTTAAGAAGACCTTGAAGAAAATATAATCAATACAATAAAACCTAACTCTCATGAGTTGTCACTCTAGATAATGGAGATATTTTCTAAACCAGGTTTAGGCCACTAAAGACAATGAAAACCTGAGTGTTTCTGCATGTTTTGGTAATAGAGATTGTGCATCTGTATACACACAGGAAAAAAAGGGGTAGTATGGGTAATATTAACTGTTTTTGAATGATTTTGGGTGGGAGGTGAAGTAGGATAAAGTTGATTATACCAAATCTTTGATAACTCTTACAAAATGGATAGCTCGAACAACAGAATGCTTCAGAGTAGCTAGGATGTTACTTTAACCAGAATATGTGCTTCAATGGAGGCCTAGATTAGCACTTTTCACAAAAACTTCAAGGATCCAAAATGAAGGCTCAAACTGGAAAACTTAACTGAACATTTTCAATCTTTGTTTCATCACGCCTAAGATACCCTCAAAGGCTAAAAAACAATCTTATAGACATGCTAGGAGTTACAGTGATTTTAAATTTTTTTATTTCATCATCAAATGAAAGCTCTTCTGATAAATGAAACTACAAATGCCACCAAACTATCACAAGGATAAGATCTTGTGTGATTCACATAGATTTCAATGTAAGAATGCAATGAGAATAAGAAAAAAATACTTGTAGACATTTAGAAACGAAGAAAACACAAATTTTTCCCAAAAATAACATAGATTAACTCAAGTTTGATTAAATTTATCAGCAGGGGAAAGTTTCTCAAAAAATATCAAAGCTTGTCAATGGCTTTCCACTCGCAACCACCTTGACATGATCAAATTTAACACAAAGGAGATGAATAAGATTCTTCAGATAGTTTCTCAGAAAGACGGGTTCTATCAAGCTTTTTTCTTAGAAAATCAGTTCTGACCTCTAACACTCCAAACTTCTAACGCTTTTCATAGAAAAATTCATGCCATTTATATCATTTTACAACACAATTTCCCCCCCCAAAAACCCAAACATTGAGTGCACCAGTGCTCGCCATGATCCCCATCATGATTCCCAGAATCAAATCTATACAAAGTTATCAAGTGCTCAGGGGGTAGATCTTTTCGAAAACCTCCTGCATTCAACTCCTTCTGGTAGATCACTCTTCCTTTTACTTGCCAACCACTGCTGCCCCCTAATCTATCTAATCTAGTTCCTTACGTGCCCGGGAAGGAAAAATGGAAGATCAGATCAAGCCCAAAGGTTAGATCTCAGCTTAATGGTAAAAGATGTCCCCGTATTTTCCTCACCAAACCAAGATATCAACAGATATTTTGTGTTCCAAGGAAAGAAAAATTGGGTCAAATTTGACAGTCAGATTGCATATTTAATGGTGAGATATGTTTGCAGATCTCCCCCACAAAACCAAGCTACTAGATTAATGTTATTCTTCATTTAGCATGTAGGAGAATCCAAGAAATGATAAAAAACCATAAGAATACGCATAGCTTCTGTTGATTTTTATTTTGAATTTGGATTGTGCACATGGGAGATCCACTTTAAAATGGTCCTGCAGGTTTCTTTTTTCCCTTTTCAACTTTTAGAAAAATGTAAAATTTTCACATTTTTCTCTGCACCTTCACCTTTGAGAAATGAGCCTGACACGTGTCCTAAGGTGGGTCCCAGAGGACCCATGGCCAAATTATGCTATTTCACCTCCCTTTTTGGAAAAGGGAAAATTTTCCAAATTTACCCCCATAGCTCTGCCCTTTTGCCTTCAAAAAATGGGTCTGATAGGTGTCCCAATGTGGGTCCCACTAGAAACATGCTCTCATTTTATACTTTAGCTCCTTTTTTCAAAAAAGGAAAATTTTCCAAATTTCCCCCCAAAAGCCTGCTCCCTCCGCCATTGACTGGAACAAAAGTTTGACTATCCTTTGTCAGGATTATAGGCCATTTTTATTTTTTAATACTTTTGATGACAAGAGTAAAAAATCCAAGTTTCCTCCGATGGTCCGCCTCCCCACCTTTTGACTTTTCAAACTGCCACGCATCACAATGGTGCATCTTGAGATGGTCCCCAAAAGTTGAGACCTTTGAATGAGCGCAGGCTCACCACGCGTCCTGGCCTGAAAAATTTTGTTTGAAGGCTTAAAGCTCAGTGGAAGGTGCCATGTGTTAGGGTATGAGGTAATCTCCTTTGGCCGTTGAAAATTCTAAGAAAAATGTAAAGTGAGTGGAGGCCTCTAAGTGTCCTCTTGGTGCTTCTTTAACACAAAACTCAAGGGCCGCTCCTCAAACATGCCCCGTCCCTCCATATATCTCATGCCTCTCAAAATATTTGAAACAAGACTAAGTATGGGAAGACCCAGTGGAAACCTCCACGTGTCTTCATGGTGTAATTTCAAAATGGTGCCCAAAGTGGAGACCTTGAATGAGTGTGGGCTCACCATGTGTCCCTGTCCCACCAAATAGTACTGGTTGCATAAAATTTTGTCTAAGTTTGGGAAAAGTAGCAGAAACCTCCACATGTCCTCCAGGCGTAACTCCAAGGCCAACCAAAAAGAAAATCTTCAAATGAGCGTTGTTCTTCCACGTAGACAGGTTTTTAAGTTGATGTGATTCATAAAATTTTTTGAAGTACCCCACCGAGCCGCATCCAACCAAAAGAGGCCATGTTTCCTATTAATGCAAGGATGTAACTTTAACCGGGAGAAATGCCTGTCAAATTGTAAAGTGCAGAAAAATGACCATTTGAGCCCGGAGATGAAATTATCTCCAAGGACAGAGAATTTAGAAATGTTACAAGGCTCAAATACATTCCTCCAAGTTAAATCCATTCATTTTTCCTCAAGTATTTAGGGAAAAAATGACAATTACAGCAAATCCTGACTGTGGAAAGTGAAAAGAATGGGAGAGCCCGAGTTTTAGATGAACAGAGAATGGGAGACCAAAATTATAGACCCTTTACAGAAAAATAGAGAAACAAGGAAACAACCATGGATCCATATGTGATCCTCAACCCAGGAACGGATTGATTACGGAAACAAAAAGAAGGAAGAGAGTTCTTAGGCATAACATAGGGAGATAAAATATGGCAAAGGCCGTAAATTGATAGATTTTCAATGGCAAAATGGGGTGAGACTATTTTGAGGACCAACAAGTTGTTGTTGTGGCACTGATAGCTCCTTTTATGCGAACTGAATAAGATCATCATAATGTTTCCCTACTACCACCATGTTGTAAAGGTTTTCAAATCCAAGATACTCCTCATCCATATATATATTGTCTAAAATAGAAGTGCCTCTAGCACTCTACATGTCGCTCAATGAAAAGTTGGGGAACTCTGAAGTGGTCTAATTATGTGTTCCCTTGCTTGTTCCATGGAACACTATCCTCTTTCCCCTACCATGAGGTGGAAGGATAGGTGGGCATATTATACTCCTTAAGCAATGAGTAGAGGGGGTGGCCGTGGGTTGAACATGAGATTGAGGTTGCGAAAATTCTGTGAGAATCAATAATTTAAGAATATCAGTATGTTATATGTAGGAAGTTAAAAAGAGAACATTTAGCACTTTAAAAAGGAATTAAATCAAGGTAGATTTTTACGCTATGAATGTTGTTGTTATCCATAATAGATATACTATTGTACTAGATTAAAGGGGGTGGTGGCATTGTAAGACCTGATTTTAAGGAAAACCAGTTAAATTGAATGATAAAATCCAAAACAAATACTAATATAAATAAATTTAAATCTACAATTTATTCATACCTGAACCTCAAGAGAGAAGAACTCCTATAGATTGAATCTCTTGTTGCTCAGGTATGTAAGTAGTGTCTGCAACGGTAGACACCATGGGTATGGGTGATGTGTTGGAGGTGGTTGCACATTAGAAAAATGACATATGTCATTGACAATTTTCAAGACTCAGATAATCGTTAGTCTATAAACAAATTTAATCAAAATTAACACGATTGTGCATTGTGGATTAATTAAAATCTATATTTTCCTGAGTATGTGTTTTTTCTTGGCTGTGGGATGATTCAAATGAACCACGCATGTGTTTACTTATACTTCTAGGATGTTGGGTGCTAGTGAAAACCATAGATTCATTGGTCATGCTGACATCAACCGTAATGTTATCACCAGACCCCTCAGGCCCATCAAGCTTATGTGCGTGAATTACTGCAACATGTTGAGACATTGTATCATTTTCTTTGACCTATTGAAAACATATTATATGTTGTTCAAAATTTATTTAAAAATGATTATTTTTATAAAAAGAATCAAGATAGAATGCTTTAAGAACAAAAAATCTCACCAACTATTGGTCTATAGACATTGTATATTTTTTCCATCTTTTCGTGTAGTGCAATTGGAATAGCTATTGATTTTAGTGCATGAAAACCCTCATAATAGAAATCAAGAATAAAAAAAATGAAAAAATAAATGCATTAGTATTCACAATGTCTTTGTAAAGGTCAGAGAGAATGCTTCTTGAAATATTTGAACACCAATTGAATCTAACAATGGAAAGGGTTTGGAGAAGGTAGGACACTTTCCACTAAGGAAATTTAGTGTATCTTCGATGTAAAATGATGTAGGCTTAGAAAAATTCCTCCATTGCTAGGAGAAAGGGGCATCTGATTGATTATGTGCTAATCCCTCTTTTGAGGGGATTATTAACCTAAACCTCAATAGAAATCTTGTAATGAGACTCTAAAAATTTCTTTAACTCATTGGTTAGATTGGTTTTTGTTGATACGGGAAATGAATTTTGATGGGGTAGCCCTGTTAGATGATAAATATCATCAGGGATTATTTTGATGACAAATTTATATGATGGTAATTCAATTTGGAAAGAGACATCATAACTATTATATGTATGCATTACATTTTCTAACAACCTAGTTTATGTCTCATACTGAGGTATGTAAAGTAGTCCATGGAACCGTAAGTTTCCAATCGAATCAGATTGACTTTTAATTTTTGGGTCTTCCAGTAGTTGTAATAACTGGTGATACATTATAGGTTTTTCTAAATAAAGGATAGAGTGGTAATTGAATTTTTTTTTGGTGTCATGATTCCTTATCTTTTGAAAAAGAGGTGTTGGCATATACATATATCTATAGTATACCATATACGTGTGACGTGAAGAGCTAAAATACTAGTAATATTTGTGGATAGTACTAAAATTGGATCATAGAAGAAACCGTTTGGAATAGTGGCAAATGATGAACACTATGAGAAACTCTAGTTTGGAGAAAATTGCAAGTGTAAATGGGAAAAATGAATGGGGATGGGTATAAATATAGGCAAGGAAGGGGCACATTGATCGATGCTCAGAACACAAAACCGGTAATGTCTAGTAGTATGGGATTGTTATTGGGAAGCAACACAAGCAAGACACCATGCAAAAATGAAATAATATGTTACTTCAGTATCACCTTTTGTGCTTCCAGACAACGTTGATATCCTGGGTTATTACTGGTAAGAATTATAAAGCTGAAGACATCTGGCAGTGTGTAGGAGATCTTGTACGCCAATATCTCTAGTGATGTCAACTGATAACAGCGTGACATGTTAATTTGACGTCCAACAAAATTTTGGTAGAAATATATGACAACAAAAATATGTTATTGGGTGGAACATCCTTGATCTCGACACACATAAACATCTTTATGTTATAGGCCGACAACTAATACTTCTTACTAGATGAGATTGTTCTTGATGATGTCATTCATCTACATTTTTTTGTTATAGTACGGTAAAAAATTGATTTTTGTATGGTAAAATTGATATACACATGTTTAGTGGTTGAAAAAAAACCACATTTGTCACTATCGTGAAACCCTCCTTTCCAAGATTCACTAACAATGTGAATAGATTTTCTAGGACATTCACTACCCATTCTATAGTAATTTTTTGGAGGGGGGTCTTAAAATGACCCTTGGTTTCTCATAGATTCATGTCATACAATGCATTCCCTCTACCTTCCACCAATGCGTTAAGATACATTATCAAGGTTTAGAGCTTACAATCCTATGTGACCCACAACCCTTTGCCCATTATAGAGTGATGGTTGATCATTATCATAAGGCACATGTTTTCCCTAATATAAAAATTCATTTTGAGCCTAAATCAAAGGCTTCTTCCTTTCACATCTATCTTAATACCCTTTAATAAAATTATTCTGGTGCATCCACCTAGCCAACTTGGATTCTAAATCCATAATCCTTATTACTGGTTATGGATAATATGATCTCCACTATTCCATCCTTGTACACAATCTCCCCTTATTACCTAAAATATATGGAAAACCAAAATTCAAGCCAAGAAGACAACTATATTATAAAAAAATTAGTAATTTTTTGCACAGTGGTCATTTAGTAGACATACATCTAGATATAACTTACACTTCATAGTCACCTGATGAGAAAATGGCATGTTGTTATTAATCACTTGACTATGTCATCCCCAAAAAGATGATGTATGTTACGGGTTATCATGGTTATGGTTGTACCAAAAAATGAAAAGGGTGTTTGAGAACCTCTCCTAAAACATGAGAAGATGGACACATAATGGAATTAGCATTGAACCTTATGGTGCATCATCCAGATAAGTTGATGTCATCTCTTTTAAGCATGAAGAGGAATCTTTTTATTATGACAGTGAATCAAGGTCTCCTTGTAGTATCTACAATGAACTTTTCTTTGTGAACCTATTTTTGGACACCTCTTTCTTAACCTTATACCCTTCCTATCATGAAATTTACATAATTTATTCTTCCCTCATTGTCTGGGACAAACAATCAATTTCTATCTGAATGAGGAAATAATAATAGAGATCATCATAATGCATGATGGTATCCTTTCCAAGGATCATAAAAATGGCTTCTCCATTAACCTTGATACGTGTGTAAACTTTGGGTGGATGATGATTTTTATGGTCAACAAAAATCTAAGAAATTCAAAAATCCAATCAAAAAACATAAAAATGAAAAAACCAAGTTCCACAGTGAATTTTTTTTCGAGGAACTTGCTAACAAATAATACCAAAAAGTAAACATAAGAAAATAAATGTGACCATTATGTTGGTTAAAATATTGTAGATATGCCAATAGAGGAATAACGCAACCTCATTCCTGGTCCTACACAAATTGATGATGGATATACTTTGTTAGTTGAGGAAACTATCAACATCAATATTGACATAGAAGAAAAACCTAACATTATAAAGTTAGGGGAATCACTTAATCCTAAGGAATAGAATACCTTTGCAATAGTCGTGAGATATTTTTTTTTCCATCTTGTTTTGTATTATGTAGATATATGAGGGTTAAATCCTTCATTAGGTATCCATAATTTGGTTTTTTACGACACAACAAAACTATTAATATATAATATTTAAAAATTGTACCTGTAAGTGGCCCTTCTGGCCAAAGATGATCTCAATACAATGTTGGAAGTAGGGTTTATTAGGCCTATTAACTATTTAGAATGGATATCCAAAATATTATATGTTTGCAAGAATCTTGTAGGCATTAGAATTTGTTAAGTTGTGGAGCTCAATTACTTCAGTTTAGCATGCAATATAAAACTTTCTCGAAAACACAGTAACCATCCTCGGTTAGGGGGGAACCAGTATTGGTCACCCAAGACTAGCATCGGTTAGGGATAACCAACATCGGTTACCTGTATGAGAATTTTTTGATTAACTCTCGAGAGTTAGATTGATTTTTAGCATTAAAGTATATATATTGATTGTAATTGCATGTCTAAGTTCCCTAAGTTTATAAACGACTATATAAGCATGAAAGCTAGGGTTTAAAAGTAAGTATTAACAATAATTAAGAAGAACTTGAAAAATTAGGTGAGAGAGAGAATTCTTGGTGATGAAGCAAAATCTTGAGAGAAATAAAGTATTGTACATCTAATAGGTGTGGAAGATTGTAAATATTCATTATATATCTTATTAAAGATTTGAATAGTAGATTGGCTTGTTTCTTGATGGACGTAGCCCACATTGGGTGAACCACGTTAAATCTGGTGTTGATTTATGTCTTTTTTAATATATTTTTTCTAGTAGAATATCTATTTTTTATTTGCATGTATGCTTAGATCTGATATATTATTTGTACATCCAGTGTGGTAACCCCAACAACTAGTATCAGAGCTTTGTTTGAGGGTTTTTTGTGTTGACAAATTTACTCATAGAGGGTTTTCTGATTGAGTGGGAGCTACAAAAATGGTAGAAGAAAACAAATACAAGGTAAAGAAATTTGACGGCTGAAATTATCAATTATGGAAGATGCAGATTGAGGATTATCTATATCAAAGAGATTTTTACTTACCGTTGGATGAGAATTCTATACCTACGAAGATGACTAATGAAGAATGGAATATTCTTGACAGAAAGGCTTTGGGATCTATAAGATTGAGCTTGGCAGCATCCGTGGCTTCTAATATTACAGAAGTGACTTCTATGATAGATTTAATGAAATATCTTACTAATTTATATGAAAAACCTACTGCTTCAAATAAAGTTTATTTGATGAAGAAACTATTTAGTTCTAAGATGCATGAAGGTGGATCTGCATCTAGTCATTTGAATGATTTTCGATCTATTGTAAATCAATTAAAATCGGTTGATATACCATTTGATGATGAAGTAAAAGCACTTTTATTCTTATTTTCTTTGCCTGATAGTTGGGATAACTTGGTAATCGTTGTTAGTAATACAACATCTTCTAATAATATTTTGAAGTTTGATGATGTGGTTAGTTGATCTGTAAAATCTTCAACTTTGGAATTATCCACATAATCACAATTAATTTTTGTTCTACTTTCTATTAGAAAATAACAGAGATAGCTAGTGAATGAATTATACTTGTGTTTAGAATCAACAATTTACAGAAAGGGAAAGAATATAGACTCATACGCCAACAATTTTATCTTGGAAAACCTCTAGAGGAGGAAAAACCACTTGGGAAGGGAAATTGCTCTTTACTCCCACTTTTATTGGCCAATTCAATAATAAGTACATAAATTACAATAAGTATGAAAGAGACGTAGATAATATCTCACTCTTCCTCCCAATTAATTGCTTAGTCTGACTCAATTACTCCTTGCTTATAAAAATCAAAATTCCAACACTAAGAGATTCTTACTCACTTGCTTCATGCTTCGATGCCTTTGTTCTCTTCCATAACATGCATTTATAGTCTTTCTCATGTTCTCTCGTGCACTGGACAATGGGAAAATTCATGCAGAAGAAGTCATTTGAATTATTTCTGATGTATTGTAAATCAATTAAAATTAGTTACCATACCATTTGATGATGAAGTAAAAGCATTTTTATTCTTATGTTCTTTGCCTGATAGTTGGGATAACTTGGTAATGGCTATTTGTAATACATCACGTAATAATATTTTGAAGTTTGATAATGTGGTTAGTATAATCTTGAACGAAGAAATTTGTAGGAAGAGTATAGAGGAATCATCATCTGGAAATTATTTGAATGTAGAAAGAAGGGGTAGGTAGAAGGAGAGATCCAAGAGTAAGAGTAATGGGAAATCAAAGTCAAGGGACAACATATCTAAATCTAGAAGTAAGGGAATTAATTTTTGGAAATGTGGAAAGAAAGGGTGTGCAAAGAAATATTGTTGGTCAAGGGACAAAGAAAACCAGCACCCAGACAAAGGTAAAGAAGAAAATATTGTTGCATCAGAGGTAATGCAAGATGCTGTTATTCTTTCTTTAGATAGTAGAATTGAATCATGAGTTTTAGATTCAAGAGCTCCTTTCCATACAACCCCTAATAAGGGTTATTTCAGAAATTATGTTTAGGGTAATTTTGGGCATGTTTATTTGGGTGATGATGAACCTTGCAATATTACTAGTAAAGGGGAAGTTCATCTAAAATTGTAGAATAGAAATAGATGGGTATTAAATCACATGAGTCATGTGCCAAGCCTCAAGAGGAATCTTATTTCTATAGGGAAACTATGTGAATCTGGTTGCATGGTTAATTTTACAGGAGACTCTTGGAAAGTCACCAAGGATACTTTTGTTGTGGCCAAAGGTAAGAAGGTAGAAACGTTATATTTATCTATCTATATTACTGATTCGTTTTCTATATTATCTACTTCAGATTCATATTGATGCAGGTGGCATAACCGGTTGGGTTATATGAGTCAAAAAGGAATGCAAATCTTAAAGGCTAAGGGTAAGTTATCAGATTTGACAGAGTTAGATCTTGATTTCTTTGAGTATTATATCTTTGGAAAGAAAAAGAGAGTGATATTTCTCAAATTTATGGAAACTAAGAAGGAGAAAAAATTGGAGCTTGTACACTCAGATGTGTGGAGACCAACTCAGGTAGCTTCTCATAGAGGATCCCAGTATTATGTTACTTTCATTGATGATGTTACAAGAAAGGTACAGGTTTATAGTATTAAACATAAATATGATGTTTTTGAGACTTTTAAAAGATGGAAATCCCTTGTTGAGAATGTATCAAATTCTAAGTTGAAGTGCCTTAAATTTGACAATGTTGGTGAATATTGTAGCAAGGCTTTCAATGATTATTGTTCAGTGAATGGGATACGTAGAGAAAGAATGGTTTCAAGAACATCACATGAGAATTTTGTTGCATAAAGAATGAACAAGACAATCATGGAATGTGTTAGAAGTATGAGGATACATTCTGGATTGCCCTTGCCATTTTGGGTAGAAGCAGTTGATACAATGGTTTATTTGATTAACTGTGGGCCTTCAAGTTCACTAGATGGAGGAATACCAGAGAAAACTTGGATCAGAAAAGAGGTAGATATTTCTTTTCTTAAAATTTTTGGTTCAGACGCTTTTATGCATGTTCATAAGGAAAATAGAAAAAAGTTAGATGCAAAATCCAAGAGGTGCACTTTCATTGGTTATGGATCTGGTGATTTCGGTTTCTGTTTTTGGGATTTACAGAATTCTAAAATTATTAGGAGTCTTGATGTTGAATGGAATGAAAAGAGAATGTAAAGAGATCAAATTTTGGTACCAAAGGATGAACCAGTTGAGAAGTTTGTGAATTAAAATGAACTCTCAGATTTAAAAGAATTACCGACAGGGTTACACAATAACTGGTGTTGGTTGACCCTTGACTGGCACTGGTCAAACAAACCAGTATTGGTTATATAGGATCCAACCTGGCATCGATTAGCAAAACCGATGTCGGTTAGAGGTGACCAACGTCAGTCACTCTCATATTTGAATAGGAATGTCCAGGAGGTCCAAATTGACCCTCTAATACCCCAAACTCATGTGAGAATGTCATAATGGGTTAGTAAACATCCAGAAAGATTTACACCTTCTCTATTTTATTTATTATTGAATGATAATCATGAACCAGAGAGATTTGAAGAAGCAATGTAGGAGAAGACTCACGTTTAGTGGGAGCATGACATGGATGAAGAGATGGACTCCTTGGAAAAGATCCAAACTTAGGATTTGGTTAAGTTGCCAACAAGTAAGAGAACATTATAGAACAAGTGGGTTTACGGGATTAAGGAAGAAGATGGTGGATAGAAAAGGTACAAGGAAAGGCTTATAGTAAAGGGATTTACATAAAAAGAAGGTATTGACTTTAGTGAAATATTTTCTCTTGTTTTTAAGATGACTTCTATTTGTATTGTATTGAGTTTAGTTGTAGTAGAATATTTGCATTTATAGCAACTAGATGTGAAGATGACTTTCCTTCATGGTGATTGGGATGAAGATTTTTATATACAACAACCGCTTGGATATGAAGTCAATGGTAAGGAGAAACTAGTGTGTAGATTGAAAAAGAGTCTATATGGGCTCAAGAAAGCTCCAAAGAAATGGTACATGAGGTTTCATAGTTTTATGGATGAGCATGGTTACTTAAGATGTGAATCTGACCATTGTGTTTATTTCAAGAAGCTTGAAAATGGGAGCTATATTATTTTGTTACTGTATGTGGATGATATGCTTATTGTATGATCTAATATGCAAGACATTAGTGAGCTTAAGATAAATCTAGATCACACATTTTAATGAAGGATTTAAGAGCTGTAAAAATAATCCTTGGCATTCAAATACATAGAGAAAGCAAAAATAAGAAATTGTATCTGTCTTAGGAGGATTATATCTACAAGGTGTTAGAAAGTTTCAACATGCAGAATGTAAAACCTATTAGTACACCTATGGATGGACATTTTAAATTGAGAAAAAATTAGTTTCCTTCATCACATGAGAAGGTTAAATACATGACACGAGTGCCATATGCTTCAGCAGTTGGAAGTCTCATGTATGTTATCATTTGTACCGGACAAGACAATACACAGTAAGTGGGGGAGTTGTGAGTAGATATATGGATAATAATGGTAAAAAGCATTGGAAAGCAGTACAATGGATACTTAGGTATTTGAAAGGGACATCTAGCATACATTTATGCTATGGAGGTTTGGATATTTCATTATGTGGCTATGTTTATTCAGATATGGCTAGAGATCTAGATGGTAGGAGGAGCACTACTGAATATTTTTTCATAGTAGGTAGAACAATAGCTAGTTGTATTTCAAGATTGTAGAAGGTTGTGGCCTTTTCTACTATAGAGGTAGAGTATGTTGTAGCTACAAAGGCTAGCAAGGACATGATATGGATGAGTAGGTTCATGGAAGAGTTGGGAAAGGAACAAAGTGATAGTAAAAATGTTTAGTGATAGTCATAGTGCAATTTATTTAGCAAAGAACTCAATGTTTCATTCAAGAATGAAACACATTTAATTGAGGTATACCTTCATATGACATGTATTGGAGGAGGGACAGTTGAATTTGGAAAAGATTCATACAAGAAAGAACCCTGTGGATGTGATAACAAAGTCATTAGCAAAGGAGAAGTTGGAGCTACACTCTTCTTTTCTTGGTTTTTGATTTTAAGACTTGAAGAGGAAGAAACAAAGATAAGGAATAATCCAAGAATGATGTTGTAACAGGTATGGTGCAGTAATTAATCTTCAAGTGGCAAATTGTTGAGTAATGGAGCTCAATTAATTCTGTTAAGCATGAAATAGAAACTTTATAGAAAATACAGTGACCATCACCGGTGAAGGGGGAACCGGCATCAGTCACCCAGGACCAGCATCGGTTAGGAAAGGGAGGAACTGACAGCGGTTAGGTCTAATCAGCTTCAGTGACCTGTGCGAGGATGTTTTACTTAACTCTTGGGAATTAGATCTATTTTTAGCATTAAAGTACTTTTATTGATTGTAATTTCATGGCTAAGTGCCCTAAGTCTATAAATGACTATATAAGAATAAAAGCTAGGGTTTAGAAGTAAGAAAGTAGAAGATTAACAAGAACTAGAAAGAACTTTAAAAATTTGGTGAGAGAGAGAATTCTTGGTGATGAAGCAAAATCTTGATAGAAAGAAAGTAATGTACATTTGAGAGGTGTGGAAGATTGTAAATACTCATTGTATGTCTTATCAAAGGTTTGGATAATAGATTTTCTTGTTTCTTGGTGGATGTAGCCCACACTGGGTGAACCACATTAAATGTGTTGTTGATTTATGTCTCTTGTTTTGTATATTTCTTCTGGTAGAATATCCACTTTTATGTGCATGTATGCTTAGATTTGATATATTGTCTATACAACCGGTGTGCTAACCCAACACAATCCCAAGTAATTAATTATCTATCTGAATCCAGGGATATATATCCTAGAAGAGGGGCAATATCATCTTTTATAGGCCAGTAAGGATCTTGTTCCATTCTTTCCTCATATTCTATGCTTTTTTGATTCATGCAATACAATGTTTTCCATGATGGTTTCTTTGGTTCAACATCCACTTCTTACTAAATATAATTCTAATTGACATTCCTCAATTTCTTTTTTATTTTCCTAAGATTTTTCTTCAGCTTCATTATCCAATTCCTCAGTTTATCTTCTCATTTCTTGTTCAATGTTCACACCTCATCATGCACCCTCTCATTCACTTCTTATTCCTTCAGTCCCTCAGTGAGTCTTCATTCCTCCCACTTCAACAACTATTCCTAATTTACTCTTACTCAAAATGTGTTTCTTTTTTCCCCCATAATTATTAACACTTCCCTGTCTATTGTGAGTTCTTATTTCTCTTTGCATCATTTCCAAGATTATATTTTCTTCCCTCTATTATTTCTCAGACCCTTCCATATTATTCTTTAACTTTAACCCCTTCCCCTTCATATTATTCTTCGAGGATTACATCCCTTTGGTACCTACTCGACCACGCCATACTGCGCAGAATCAGAAGCATGTCCTTTTCTAGAACAAAATTTTTCAGAAAAAAATGTAGATTTTCTCAAATTTTCCTCTTATTCCAAAATAGAAGGCATGCTTCAACAAAATCAAATGAGGAAAAATTGCAACAACAACCTTCATTACATACCTATGAATAGTAGTTTTCAACCAATGATCTACTACACAGGTCCATGCAACATCCAAATTGTATAATATTTCTTGTTTTTCCTCTATCCATTCATATTCCTCATGAGATTCATTTATAAAGAAATATAATTTTAATGGAGATAACTAGGTGGATAACTTTTCTAGAAGCTCGTACTAGAAATTCTAATGAATATCTCTTTAGATATGTTCTAAATATATTCCTTCAGCTGAGATTCCTTTCAGTGTCTCTACATCTTCCACAAATTTTCTTATCTCACCCTCTAGTCATCTCTCTACATCCTTTTGCTTGGTAGCCATCTTATCATTTTTTATTCCTAAAAATGAAACCATTATTAGCACAGGTTCCTTGATAACAACATCAATATTTGCAACATGTTGTAGTCTAGATTAAGGCATGAGATATAATTCAATGTTTCAATTATGTAATATATTATATACAAAGAGTTTAATTAAACATAACCATATCACATTAATCCCATAATGTAATTAGAATTAAACAGAGCTATTAAAAATAAAGGTGGGAAAAAATAATTATATTGAAGAACTTTCTATTAGGATCCAAGATCGACGTCTTTCAAATATGATTACATAGCTTTACACAAAATGCAATCACTATTAAATTACCGGTCCTTTCATCTCCTTTATATATTCATAGGATTTTGATATTCCCTACGTATGTGTAGAGAAGATATACATTTTATCTTTTGTCTTATGTACTATACACATACAAAATGATAATAGAATCGTAAACGATATCCATGTTAGCTTACTTTTACATTTTATTATCCAGCAATATCACTATGAATGCTCTTTCTTTTAATATGCATATGAAAATACATTTGAGTACCATATCAAAATAATAGATGTGTATGCATGCATTGTATGTCCAAAAATTCATAGGATAGTGTACAATTCTAAAAAGGTGGTCATCATGGAGAACCTATACATAAAAAGAGACTAGACATGATAGCAACCATGGAATGCAAAGAGATAAGAAATCATAACAACAAAAGAAACATTAGGAGTGATAGTAACATGAAAAAGTAGTAACAATAATGCAGATGTAAAAGAACTAGAATAGAGAAAAAATAATAATCAAGTGAGAAAACAAAAATAATATTATATAAAGATTCATATAAAGGAATAAAACCATAGACATATGACACCCATGATATCGCAAGGTGATCAAGGCAATTAGGCCACATAATTAAGAAGCAATGTCACGCAAGAAAGACATAGAAAAAAACATATTGGAATATAATATGATGTGGGATGTTATTAACCCCTTATATAGTTCCTAAACATTATATTTAATATTGTTATTAAATATAACCTTAAACGATAACTTATACATAATAAATAACAATATAAGTAAAAACATTATCCTTTAAATATAACCTATGGGATTAAATTAATGGTTTTCAACTAATTATGGTTGAAAGGATTATTTTGGGAGACACACACGATCACCCAAAATAAATAGAGAACATGTGGCCCATGTAAAAATAACGGAAAGGAGAAGAGAAAAGGTGTAATAGAAGTTAGTGTACTTGTTAGCAAGCGTAAATTATTAAATGGATTTCTTCTTTTTTTTATGGTTTTTTACCAAGGGTTTTTCCTACGTAAAAATTTTCTTGTGTAATGTTTATATTTTCAGTAGTTTGCTTGAACAATATTTTTTTACTTTACTAGAATTTAATATCTGGATATTCCTCTCCATAACATGGTATCAAAGTTAGGTTTTTTTATTTTTAGATGCTTGAAAAATATTAGGTCATGTTTCATTTTTTATTTTATTTTTGAAATTTTGAAATGCGACAAAAAAAATTCTAAAATTCTGAAACAATGTTGGTTTCCTGGTGGTTTTCCGTTTTGGACAGATCCTTCAAAAACCTTAGATGATGGCTGATTTTCTATCAACATCATGTACAAAATGCTACAAATTTTATGGTTGTTTTTTCCTTTCTGGATTTAAAATTAGGGAAACATTGAAATGAATATTTACAGTATCAAAAATATAGTTGTATTTTAGGATAGCTTGAAAATGTTTGGAAGTACAAAATTTTTTCTTTGGCTGCAATGTGGCTTTATTTTAATGCAAAAAATTCCTTTGGTTTTGATTATCCACGACTGAAGGATATGAAGCTTTGAATAATTTTTGATAAAAGCTCTCAATTATTGGATTTTTTGAGTTAGAAAAGTTTTGTTGTAAACGAAATACTAAATTTCAAAAATAAAATGTTGATACTGGTCACATTTGATCTCATAAACAATGGTGGTGTTAGGATAAATTCTCGAGGTGGATGCAAAAAATGTTTTACACATCAGAAAAGAGATTCATTATTTTCACCCTCAATTGGAAGATTTTGTAATGTATCAGTGACACTGTACAAGCTCATGGCATGTTCCAGTAGATCGTTCACCCACTCATGAAGATGGCAGTTTTATTTATTTTTCTGTTTCTCATTCTCCATCACAAAACCATCAGAATCGGGGTTACTTTTATCATAATGAAAGATGGATAGGAAAAAGGTTATCAAACATATTTATTGAAGGAGTAAACAAAATTAGAAAATTAGTTTAACTATTGATATGTATCCATCCACAATAATTCTAATTCCAAGTTCTAGTATAGTAAAAACCAAATCCATGTTAACCCATAGGACTATAAACTTAGTTATATAAGTTTGTCATAGCATCTAAGTTTAGCATAAATTGTAACTGAGACTTTACATGACTTAATGGATTCTTATTTAGTGGCACTTACTCACATCAAGATGGAGAAAGGATATGAATCAATTTTATTCTATCTAAGGACATCTGTAACTAACATCATTACGAAAAGATGAGGGCCTTAAAATTCATTCCAACTTATATGTTACAATATCCTTTAACTCATATGTCCATTAGCTATTTCTTAATGATTACATTTGTTAATTTAGATATCACTAAGATGGAATATTTTCATGATAGTAAGATCTTCTCTAAGTTTTTTATTTAAATAGGTAAATTTAATTAAACTTCTTTTTTCTTAAACTAGCAAGCTTCTCTCTAGGAAACTAGTAAATTAATTCCATGATATTTTTTTGATTGAAAGGCACTTTTATATTGATATGATCAAGAAAAGTACATATGGTTTCCAGCCAAAAATCCGGGTGAAGAAGTCACACTCCCAAAATACACACCAGGCTATAAAGCTAGTTATCAAAGGAAACATTGTGAAAATTGACAACAAGAGACCACCATAATGAGTGCAAATGAATGGACAACCCAGTCTTAAAACCATCCCCCACCTAGCTTAGGTGGGGTTTGATCAGTTCCCATGCCTTATTGATACTCTTCATAAAAAATATTCCTTTGATTTTGACTTAAATAGGGGAGAGCAATAGAATTTGTAGACCCGGGTTTTTCCAAGATCGTTTTCTAAACAAAGCCCCTTGATAGATGTAGTGAGGAAGAAAAATTTTCTAGGCCTTGTACTCCTCTAAACCTTTGATAATCAACTTGACATTGATAGAAATGATTTGCAACCGAATATCAATGACACCTAAACCAACACTTCTTTAAGAGAACAACAGACGTCCAAGGCCACTCTATTGAAGCCCTTGTGACTATTAGTGTTAGCCCATAAGAAATCTTTAAGTATATTTTCCAGCTTAACATATGCAACTTTAGAGGGTGGAAAACTTAAAGAATAGAAGAAATGAGTAGCAGGGAGCACCTTAGATCAAATCTAGAACTTTCTAGCTAGAGAAAGGGGCTTGGTATTCAAGTAAGCAATTTTGTTCTCGAATCATTGGAAAAGATAAGACCTCAAAGTAGTAGGAGTAACCTGAAAAGAAAAGGGAATGCCCAGAAACTTGAATTGAAACCCTTGTTTAATCCACTTCCAAGCATAACCTTTAAGCTAATGAGGCATAGGATCCATATACTATCTGTAACATTGAGTCTTTTTCCATTAAATGGAGGAACCTGAAGCCAAGAAAAAGGTATCTAAACACTACAAAGTGTTTGTAATAGATTCTTCATTTTCAGTTGATGTTAAGAAAGATTCATTAACAAAATGGCCATTAAAAAGTTATAGATCAAACTTAGGAAGAGAAATTCCCTTAACCAACCCTTGTGAGGAAAAATTTGCGATAAGAAAACTAAACCCCTCCGCAGAAAATGCATAAAGTTTCAGAGCTAAGGGACAACCTTGCCGAATGGATATGTGCAGCTCAAACAAGTAAGAGTAAACTCCATTAATGGTAAGATTGGAATTAATATCCTGGAAGAGCATATTGAAAGACTAGATGAACATGGGGATGAAGCCAAGAGCTTGCATCATATCAGTAATGAAAGGCCATTCGAACCTATCATAATATTTTTAAAAATCAATTTTGATAAAGAGTTCATTTTGATCAGATAAATGGGCCCATTCCATACCTTCTCAGACGATAATGATGTTATCCAAAATGAACCTACTCTTGATAAAACCAGTTTTTTTAGTTCGCACAATAAGAGGTAAAAGATTACGAATCCTGAGAGCCAAGACTTTAGAAATGATCATGTATGAAATGTTCAATAACGTAATTATCCACCAACTGGTGATGATTTTAGGATCTCCATCCTTGTAGATAAACTTTATATTGCCTTTATTTATCAAAGCCCCAAGAGAATTGTTGGACATAGCTTCACAATAGACATGATGAAGGTAAGGACCAACAATATCACATAGCACTTGATAAAACTTGTATGGAAAGCCATTGATACTAGGAACTTTGTTGATTTTCATTTTCATGACATCTTCCTTAAGGTCATGAACAAAAAATAGGTGATCACAGGTAATTTACCAAGTCTCAAAAATATTGCAAGGAAAATCTTGGAGGCATTGAGGAAAAACATCATCCCTCTTTCGAGTATAAGGTTGTGCAACAAAAACCCAATGTTAGTGTTGAAAAAATTCTTGCATGACATCCGGGAGGTCAAAGAGACGACTAGTGACACCCTTGACTTAACATATTAAACTGGAGGCATTTCGGGGATGGAAGAAAGTAAAAAATTCTTTGTTAACTCGGTCTCCTATCTTAATCCAATGCAATTGAGCTCTAACTTTTTCTCCATAGGCTTGATAAAATTCTTCCATCCTGAGTTTGCATTTCCATTTTCCACCTTAATCTGAAGGTGGGTATTGAATGGCAATTTTTCCAGGGCTCTGTAACTTCTGACATATTCACGTGAAGAGGCCTTATGTGCCTCTCTTCTAAAATGAGTTTCCTTTTTCCCAAATAGATAGAGAAAATATGTAACTTTGGTAATGACATCTTGCCACCAAGTAATCCATTTGTCTAAACCAGAAGGGTGTTCAACTAGGTTATAAAGGCTTAGGATATTATCCATAGTTTTTAGATGTTGTAGGTGAATAGTGTAAAGATCGAATTGATAGTTTTGGGATTTGGAAGGAGCCATATTCCATGTAATTTTAAAAATAATATGTTGATGATCTGAGAGAATATTCCTTTCCCAAATAGAAATAGGTCTACCTAAAGTGGAGGACAAATAAAATTCCCTTTGTTCCATAAGGAAGGCCTAATTAATCTACTTGGGAATTCTATCATCACCTTTCCAAAGGTTGGAACAGGTGAACCAGGGAGCATCAGAGGCATGCTGAAAATAGTGGTTAGAATAAGAAATTCCAAGTTTTCTACAAATGTAAAACGATGCTTTGCATTCCCACACACAGCATCACATAGTAAGAGGCATCACTTTATCATCAGTAGAATCCACCATATTGAAATCCCCACATAGGATCCAATGTGCATTAGGAAACTCATCAGCAAGTTGTCGCTAAAGTAAATAATGCTCAACAACATCATTAGAAGCATAAATGTTAGCAATAAACAAAATCTAACCATGTAAATAAAAATGGGACCACACAACCTGATGTGAGGGGTTAGAGCCCCAAGAAATAAGTGAATTTTACAGAGAAGGAGAGAGAAGAGCAATAACAACCTCTTTCTTAGGCTCAAGATTTGAATGGTGACCTATGATACCTGCTCAGATAGTACAAGTAGAATAATGGAGAAGAAAACCAACAAATTTAACCTCTTACAGACAGCTTACATAGATGTGACAAAAATTTAGAAAATTGTCCCTACCCGTGTAACGATAGGTCAGTTCAATAAGCCCATGAAAATTCAAAGAGAATAGAATTATTTATAAACATCAAGGTTCATTCCCACTTCCTCCTTGAGATGTCTCAATATGGTGAACTTATTTGAAAAAATTGAAGAGCCAACAATTTTTGAAAAAGGAACATAATCACTTATCATAAAAGGACGCCTTTGTGATGGGACATATTCTTCATCCTCTGGAGGAGAGGGAGTACGGGAACACCTACATGTTGACTTGGAACAAAAGATATTAAATATCACCTTAGAAAGAGGTTGTGAAATCAAAGATGTAGGCATAATAGTGGACTTCGCAATGAGGGAATGATGAATAGGAGGAGGAGCCAGTTGTTTCTTATTGACCATGGGAGACGAAGCCAATACATGCCCTCTAACATGTCGATAGATAGATTGCTATGGTTCAGGGTTTTTCTTGTGGGTGGTAGTGGTCCAACCCTCTCTAGAAAATGATGTATTCTTAGGGGTGGTATTTTTCTTATCAACAGAAGGAGGGGAAGAGGAGGCCATCAACGGACATTCCTAAATCATGTGGTCTATTGGATGGCAGTAGAAGCTTGTGTTGGACAAATTCATATAAAGGACACACTGAGAGAAACACATGTCACCAAATTGGATATCAATGGTTTTCTTGAGGTATTTGGCTAGGTCTACTTCCACACAAACCCAACATTGTGGTTGGGCCACATAAAACTTAATTGGCTCATGGAAAATGAAACGCCCAATGGGTTTGACTAGTTCTTCCACAAAGATCCACTGGGGAAGTGGTAAGGCAAGAAATACCAAATAGACCAGAACATTAAGCATAACATATTGAGAGACTTGAAATTCATGTGTCCATAGTGAAAATTTCACCAGGGTGTTCCTAATAATTCAAGGGCCGTGATTGATAATGACCTTATAATGTTCAGGGTTAGAAATATGAAAAGGAAAGAAATCCTTTATAAGGTTCTTGATACCCTTAATCCAGACGCCATGACATTGCTAGTGGTTGTGAACCCACTATTTGAGAATAATCTCTGAGGTGACATAACCAAAAAATGAGAAATCAAAGTACAATATTAAAGCTAAGAGAATGTCTTTTCAAGTTGACGTAAATCTAAAACAACACTAGGCTCAAGTAGAGCGGGTTCATTACCTTTTCATAAACTTTCAGTATAAACTTGTGAGCTTAGTTCTTTATTGGAGGCATGTTCAATCGAGTTCTTACCACCTAAAATTACATCAAAAGATGTAGGAATACTAGCTTCCGCCACTAAAATAGGAAATCACCACAACCCAAAGGGTGTAAAACGTATTAAGAGCAATAAAAAACTAAGGAAATGTCCCACTTTGATAAAAACAAAGGTTGGGTGATATTTTGTACAAAGTTGTAGCCAAAATAATAGAAATGAACACCATAGCAAAGAAAAAAACCACAAACTGATTTCTCTGTTTCTTAATATTCCACAAACTTTGGAAGGTAAACACTTTTATTCCAAAAATGTTGAAATAAAATAGTTTAGGGTGGCAGCTAACAATGAAGAGGAGGACCCTCTTGGCTTGGGATGGGACATACTTGATGCTGACAAGGACTTTGGTAGTTCTAGCTAGCCTGATGACCATGATGATCCCTCTGTTGGAATTTTTGTTGTGGAAGCTCGACTCTCTTTTTTTTTATGTACTCCTAGGCTTGGCCTTGTTTTTTTGTTGTTTTTAGGCATGCTCTCATACCGCCCGCTTTTTTGTTGGGAAAATATCATATCATGTTGCATTTAATATAATATAATATCTTTTAAAAAAGAATTAATAGTATAGTTTAGCAAAGCCATTAGTAGCAATAAATACTTTAAATACAACATGGTTGAGAAAGTTGTGAAGATTGATGTTATGTGCCTTTGTAAAATATCCTTCATAAAGATCAAACTCATATTAAAAGAATTATCTCCTATCAAAATTGTTGTATACCATTATTGTTAAATAGTAAATCAATTATATTATTAAGAAGGATTATTTAGTTTGATGGGAGTAATATGGATAAAGGGACTTCAATTCAACTATAAATACCAGAATTGTTAATTAGGGTAAAACTATATATGTTAAATAATAGGCATATTTCTTTATTAACTATAATATATAAATATATATCAAGGAGGTTATATAAAAATTTTGTAAATGTATTTTTAATATAACAAGATTTGGTGATATTCCTATAGGATGTGACATTCAAAATGCTCATCTAATTATGACATAGAGTTCACTAATGTGTGTTTTGTTTAATAGATATGTGTTAAATATAATTTAAAACCTTAGAGGAAAAAAATATCTAAGTTGAAATAAATTTTCTATGCTTAGATGTATTTATTAAGTCTCCTCGACCTAAGTTCTTATCTTTTCGAAATTATCCTTTGTGTCATATATATATCTCATATGTTCATATGGGTTATAACTAGAAAACAAAAATAAGATCTTTATTTTCATGTAACAATATTTTAAATATATTTTTATTTTAATATTTTGATATATCTTATAGTAAATTGCTAAAACTATACTATGTCATGAATTATGAAATGTGAATCTTAGTTTAAAAACTATTCTTGATATGAATTATATAAATATGTTTTCATGTAAATGTCCAACAAAGAAATTGCCAATTTCCAAGCATGACAACTATACCCCTATGTCAAAAATTACAAGTTGAAACCTCATGTCTACCCAGTAAGTACATTGACTTCCCAATTTATGTTACCTTAGTCCTTTAGGTGATTTAGGAAATTCAATTCAAACCCCGAGGTGGTTTTAGGATTTCATTAAAAAATACAAACTTTGGGCAGTTGTGGAAAGGGCTATCAGTGGCCTTCCTAGAACTGGAACAACCTAATAGAGTGGAACAGAGAATCAAAAATAGACACGAAGGTGAATAAAATTCCGAGGAACATCATGGAAGTGGTTTAGGAAGATTTGGGAAGTATTTTGAGAAGTTGGGGGAGTTTCACCAAAATTAGGGTTCACATGCCTAGGCACTACACAAGACAAAATAACTATTGAGCTTCTGAAGGTTATTCTGGGAGCTTTAGATGAATTTAGGAGAAAATCATAACATCGTTAGAAAGGTAATTCCAAGCCCTACAATATGGTGAAATAATATTTTTCACATCTCTTTAGCATGTCTCGTTAATGTACAATAAATGATCTTATTTTACTCCCCTTTTTATCAAGATTGATTGCATTTTGTGACTTTTATTTGATCTAATATAAGTTAGGATGTAATTGTCCATCTTGTTGATTGTAGTTCTAATGTTTAAAAATTCTATAATTCCTAACTAAGTGCTTTGGAAATTCAGTTTTTTAATAAAATAGGTCACAATTAGTCGAAAGAACAATGTATGAAGTGGTCAGTATGTTTCTGGAAGCATTAGTTTCAATACAGCTCAGTTTCTGGAACTTCCATTACATAGTTCCGGAGCTCCATTATGCTTAGTTACACTTAGTTCTGGAAATTTTGGGATTTAGTTCTGAAACTCCATCACTTAGTTCCTTAAATATTGGACGTAGTTACTGAGAACTCTAACATGTAGCTCTGAACCCTCATAGTTAGATCTATAACGAATTCCTTTAGTTCCAAAACTTCTCTAAAGTTCTGGAACCGATGAGAATTTATTTATTTCAACAACATTCGGTGATTTAGAAATCAATGATCCTTTCAATCAGGAGTAGATTGGAAGATTTCCGATTCTTCATACTCACAGATCCAGGGATAACTATCATACAACAGTATGTCCAGCCATGATCCAATTCAACATCTATTTTGGGCACGATTCGGTTCTATCTGAATCGGTAGGAAAGCTATGGTTGTAAATACACCTATGGAAGAAGTATATATATGCAGACCTGTAGATAGATAAATATATAGATAAAGAGAGATATAGATATATACATAGATAGAAAAAAGAGAGATAAAAAGAAACAATACGTTTTTATAATGCAGAACATTTTATCAATAAAATATTCATTTCCATTTTGAGAGTATATTAAGTTTTCAAATATTGTTTCAAGGTGGAGCAAGGGCCCACTCCTCTAAGAACCAAGATCTTCATTTTATTGGTATTTATATTTCTAGAGAAAATAGTATAGATCTATTAATTCTGTAAATGCTTTTTATTACTCAAGTTGAAATCTGTTGTATACTTGTTCCTACAGGTGTTCTAGATTAGATTCTTCTTTCTTTACAATCAACTTTCAACATTCTCAAATTGTGTGTTTATTTCCAAAGAAAGTGTGTTCATTTCTATAACGTGTGTTTACTTATAGTAATCTAATCTATTTCTTATATTCTGCAAATGTGTGTTTATTTCTAGCAATCTATTTCTGTAGAGAGTGTTTACTTCCAACAAGTTTTCATAGTTTGATTTCAATAAGGTTTTAGCCAAGGAATCCTCAAGACATTGAGAAAATCCCCTAGAAAATATAAAAAGAAACAAATACCTACAGTCAATTACTAGATCACTAATATTTCTTGTTGCATATAGCTTTGGACACCACCCCTGGTTTGAATATGACATCAACAAAGAGTTGATTAAATGAAGGGAATAATGACACCCATCATTTTTGGCACTGCCATTTCCAGGGAACATAATAGTTAGAATTGTCTAATTAGGTGTCAACAAGAGCAACAATCATACATCTAGTAATTGTAGGATCTTACCTACATCATCATAAAATTTATGAGTAGACCGAGAGACTCTAAGGGTTGATTCCTCCCAAAAATATTTGAACAAGAATCATCATCTTCTCGATCAAATAAGGAAGTTGATCAAGAATTAGAAGCACCATTGTCCCCCGTTAGGCACGAAGAAAAATTTCCACCTTTGGAATTCTTAGATCAATCACCAGAAGGAAGTAGAACCTTTAGAAAAAATATCATATACCAAGACCCATTTAGAGAAATTTTTGATTCACAATTGAGTAGTCAACCTCCTACTCCTGAATTTTCACCTTCCCCAAAACAAATCACATACCATATTGATTGGGAAAAAATTATAGAAGGTACTATAGAAATGGCATAAGAAGCAGAAAGAGAACCTGATAGGACCTTCACTTATCCAATTCAATTGGATGATGATGATACACTATGAAAAATATTTCACCCGTACATTTACCCATTTTTAGAGGGATGTCGTATGAAGATCCTGACCAATTTTTTTTTGAATTTAAAGTACTTTGTCAAACTTATGATTACAAAATAGATAATCAAGAAACTCAAGTTGTTTCCATCTACCCTGAAGGATGCAACAATGAGGTGGTTTATGAGATTACCATCTAATTCTATTACCACTTGGGCACAAATGGAAGTTTCCTTCCTAGACAAGTATCAAGATTACTGTAGAGGGAGGAATAGGAAGGAATATTTTTTCAAAATCAAGCAGGAGGAGGATGAGAATATGGAAGATTATTTAGACAGATTCCTTTTTGTGAGCAAAATATGTGGATTTGTATTACAAGAAGAGTTAAGAAAAACCATTTTTCTTAAAGGTTTGGATGATGAATCAAGGGAGGCACTTGATCTGATAGGAGGTGGAAATATTGATCAAATAAGAATGAATGATATTAAAGACATTTGTAGAAGCTATTCACAAACAAGGGGTGGACCTAGAAAAGGAAAAATAGTTAAAAATTTAAACCCAGATATGAACAAACTGATGGATGAATTGGAAAATTTCAAAACAGACATTTTAGTTCAGTTAACTTCCACCTTGGATGGATTGCAAGCTAAAGCAAATGCTAAAACTGAACCATTAGCTATATATTGTCCTAGATGCAGAAAGAAGCATGCAATAAGAGATTGTCCCCTGAACAAAATAGAAATGTGCCTTATCTATGAATCTAGGGACCATGAGAGTGATGCATGTTCTCTTCTTCCATTTATTAAGAATCAGCTTAAACAAAGAAACATTCCATCCACATCAGAAGAAGTAAATTTTGTCCAAAGACAACCTAGCCAAGGGAGTTCATGCCCAGGTCCAGTTCCTAACCCCTGGATGATGCCATGGGCAGCTCAAACAATGCCACAAAATTGGGGACAACCACCTTGGGTACCTCAACCAACATGGAATCCTCAGAGATTGGGTAGGTCAATCTTGGTATGCCCAAGGACACCAACAACCATGGTCTAGTCAAGGAAATTGAATGTTTGGTCACAACCTAGGTGGATCCCTAATAATTATGTTCAAGGGAGGACATATCCCAATCAGAATCAACAAGCCATAATGGGTTCCCCAGCACAAAATTCACAAAATGAAAATGTGGTCCAAACCCAAATACCAACATAGCCAGTAGCAAACCCAAGAAACAAACAAACAACTATTGTCTATGGAACAGAAACAGAAAAATCAGTTGATCTGAATGCCATGGATTGTAAGGATATTCAAACTAGATCTGGAAAAATAATTAGCAGTCCACCTGTTATAATCAATGAGATGACAAAAGAAACTGAAACCCCTAGTATGGTTGTTCCCAAGAAGGATGTAAAAGAAAAAGATAAGGAGCCAGATATAACTCTATTGAGACTCCATTTCCAAAGAGATTTAAAGAAGCCATAGAAACTAAGGAATCTGAGTTGGTGCAGGAACTAAGGAAATTGAATATTGAAATACCATTGTTACAAGCAATTAATGACATTCTAGAATTGAAAAAGTTAATCAAAATGCTATGTTTAAAAAGACCTAGAAGGAAGAAGCAGTACCCCAGGACTATTAAGGTAGATGGGAAACTTGCTGATTTATTAGCAGGAAAAATTTTACTTCCCAAATACAGAGATCCTGGAAGTCCTGTTATTTTTGTCTCTATAGGGAATAAAGATATACATAATGTTTTGGTTGATTTGGGAGTGGCTATAAATGTGATGACATTGGATACTTTGAAAACATTACCATTAACAGGTATACAACCTACTAATACCATGTTGCAGATGGAAGATCAGTCTGTAGAAAAACCAGGAGTTATTGAAGATGTAGCAGTTATGGTGGAGTCATGGGAATATCTAATTGATTTCCTTATATTATAGCCAAAAGGTCAAACACTTGGTTATCCCATTATTTTGGGTAGACCATGGTTAGCTACAGTTGTTGCTTTAATTGATTGCAGATCAGGTGATATGACTATCTCAAATGGTAAGAATTCTAATAAAATCTCCTTATATCCTTTTGCATGACCTTCTATTGATTATCAAGAACAATTGTGGGTTGATACTCCTGATACTAATAAGAAAAACTTGTCTTCTTTGGCCATGATCACGTTGCAGGATCACATACATGAGGTAGAAGATATGATTAGTCAACCATTGAATGAACACCAATTATCCTTGGATCAATTGAGAATAGTTCCAGAACCTATGAACTTAGTTCTAGAACCTATAGACTATGTCCCAGAATCATCAGATTTAGTTCTAGAACCATGATATTTAGTTCCAGGAGCACACCAACAACAATTCCTTGTGAATTTACATAATTTCACTCTAGAGGAATGAGATTTATCTTTGGGGGGAGGAAGAATCAATAGCTTCAGTTTCTAAGATATCAAGAAATGGTGAAGAATTTCTGTAAAGAAACAGTGACAAGGAGTTCAACCCACAACAAGATAAGTGTCATAACTCTGCCTACTATCCTTTTTCCAATATTTTGTCTCAAGGAAATTTTGGATATGTTGCTACATATCATATGTTGTTGCCACATGCATGTCCACTAAATACCTTAATGGAACCCTTTCAACAAATCATTCATCACACATTGGAACCAAACATGTTGAGATTGAGTTGGGTAAGATTTTGAACATAAAAAACTGGTTGAAAAATGATGAAGAAGCTAAATTGTTTGATGTTCTGAAAAATCATACTAAAGATTTTTCTTGGGACTAAAAATATATGAAAGGAATCTATCCAAGTATTTGCACACATCACATCTATACTGAAAACATTAGACCAGTTAGGAAACCTTAGAGAAGGATTAATCCAGCCTTAAGAGATATAGTCAAACAAGAAATTGAAAAACTATTACAAGTAGGTTTTATCTACCCTATCTCAGATAGTCAGTGGGTGTCTCCTCTTGTAATTGTTCCTAAAAAGAATGGAAAATGGAGAATTCATGTTGATTATAGGGAACTAAAAAAATCCACACTGAGAGATTGTTTTCCCCTACCATTCACAGATCAATTCCTAAACAACCTTACAGGTAAGAAATACTTTTCCTTCTTGGATGGATTTAGTGGATATAATCAAATCAGAGTTGCTGCTGAGGATCAGGGAAAAACTACCTTTACATGTCCATGGGGTACCTTTGCCTACATGGTATTACCATTTGGATTATTTAATGCTCTGAAAACTTTCCAAAGAGATGTATTAGCAATTTTTGCAGACCTAACAAATGACTGTGTAGAGGTATACATGGATGATTTCACTATACATGGAGACACATTTGATGATGCTTTGAGGAATTTAGATAGAGTATTAACAAGATGTGAGAAACACCATCTGTCTCTTAGTCATGAGAAGTGTTTGATGATGGTTGATGAGGGGATTGTATTAGGACACCACATTTCAAAAAGAGGAATTCATGTTGACCAAAACAAAATCAAAATTATTTCAGAATTACCTATTCCTCAAACCCCCACAGATATCAAGTCATTTTTAGGGAATGCTGGATACTATAGGTGCTTTATCAAGGATTTTAGTAAAATTGCTTCCCCCATGTTTAATTTACTTACCAAGGACTGTGAATTTCTTTGGGATGAAAGATGTCAACATGATTTTGAGGAAATCAAAGAAAAATTAATCACTTCCCCAATATTGAGAGGAACTAATTGGGAAAAACCTTTTCACATTCAAACAGATGCCTCAAATAACTCCATTGGTGCAGTTTTGGGATAGAAAGATGAAGAAGGAAAGATGTATGCTATTTATTACCTCAGTAAAAATCTTACTCCCACTGAAATAAATTACACTACCACTGAAAAATAATTTCTTGCTGTGATCTATACAATTAATAAATTCAGACATTATATCACAGGGTACAAAATATTTGTACATACAGATCACTCAGCAATTAGGTACTTAATGAACAAACCAGTGGTTGGAGGTAGGGTAATTAGATGGTTATTACTTTTACAATAATTTGATATTACCATAGTAGATACTCCAGGGAAATCTAATGTGGTAGCTGATTTATTGTTCAAGAGTGACCACTACAGGGGAGAAAGATCTAGTTAAGGACAACTTTCCAAATGAAAAATTGTTTGTTATTTTAGCTGATACACCATGGTTTGCTGATATGGAAAATTATCTTGCAACAGGGAAGTTTCCTCCTTCTTTCACTAAGAAACAAATGAAAAAATTGATCAAAACTAGTGCACAATATAAATGGTTAAATGGAATGTTGTTTAAATGTGGTCCTGATTTGGTTTTACGTAGGTGTGTGAGAGAAGATGAAATCTTTGACATACTAAGGGCATGTCATGATGAACCAAGTGGAGGACACTTTTCAGTGAAAAGAAAATCTCACAAGATACTTGGCACTGGATATTATTGGCCATCTCTATACAAGGATGTGAAGAGATATATCAAGTGGTGTGATCCCTGTCAAAGGATGGGATAACCAAATTTTACCAATGAAATGCCTCTACAACCTCAAGTGGTGATTGAACCATTTGAAAGATGGTGGTTGTATTTTTTTGGTCCCTTTAGTCCTCCTTCATAAGGAAAGGAGTACATTTTTGTGTGTACTGATAATGTGACAAAGTGGGAAAAAGTGTAGGCTTTAACAAATGCCACTAAAGAAGCAGTTGCTAATTTCCTTTGGCACAAAATTATGGTAAATTTTGGTGCACCAAGAAGTATAGTTTCAGATCAGGGGCCACAATTCATGTCTAATATGATCCAAGCCTTCACAATGCATTATCAGATCAATCATAGGAAGTCATCTCCCTATCACCCACAAGAAAATGGACAAGTTGAAGTAACAAATAGAGAATTGGAAAACATCCTTACTAAAATAGTTGAATCAAGCAGAAGAGATTAGGAAAAGAGACTACCTAAAGCTGTATGGGCCTATAATACAACTTGGAAGACTACAATAGGATTTTCACCATATGAGTTAGTCTATGGGAAAAATCCCTTGTTACCTATTGAATTTGAACTACAAACATTGAGGACAATAACTAAAATAGGCATTGAGTTGGATGCAACACAAAAAGAGAGAATTACTTCAACTCAATGAGTTGGATGAGTTAAGGATGGAAGCACTTCAATAGATAGAGATAATCCAAGATCAAAGAAAGTAATGGCATGACACACATATCAAGAAGAGGAAATTCAAGGTAGGAGATTGGGCATTACTGTTTGATTCTAAGTACCAGAAATTCAAGGGAAAATTGAGAACCAGATGGTTAGGACCCTATCAGATTGAGAAGATATTTGAAAATGGTTATATTCAATTACTTCCCATTGATGGCAACAGAAGGACACTTTTGGTCAATGGACATAGGATAACACTTTATAGAAAGCCTCCTACTAAGGATGAATTCTTGAGGAAGATTGAAGAAGACAAAGAATTTGATCATATGGAAGAACCCAGTTTCTTCCAAAATGATCAAATAATCAGATGGATAAATCCAGAATAAAGGGAAGAGAATGAAAACCAGTAAATGGCATTCTCTTCCCCCCCAAAAACATAAAAAAAAAATAAAAATAAAAAAAAATAATAAAAGGGAAGGAATGAAAACACGTAAATGGTGTTCTCTTCCCCAAAAGAAAATTATCTTAGAGATCAATTGAAAACCAGAAATGGTGGTTGATCTCCTCAAATAAATGACTAATCCAAAATAAAAGGAATTTTCTTGAAATTCCAACTATCTTTTCTAACCATTTTCTTTTTTTTGTTTCACTTTTAGGAATGATAAGTCATCATGAAAGAGGGATCACATCATCAAATATGGTAATTATGTATTTACTTATTAAAGGTTAGATTAAAAGTTCACATGTGTGATTGGATTTGATTTAAAAGTGGTATGATGAGTCATCTATTGTACATTATGATTAAAAGAGAGTAATCATGAGGGTGATGTCGGTGGAGACAAAAGTGGTAGCATGTTTATAATGATCTATCATTTTTGTGGAATAAAAACAAAGTGAAGAAGAAGTTGCAGAAAAAAATCAAGGAAGAAGAAGAAGAATTAAATTTGCATTCCGCAGCTAAACACAACAAGTTCCGCAGCTAAGCACAATAGTTCCACAACTAAACCCATCCATTCCACAGCTAAGCAAAGAGTTTTGTAGCCAATATAGGAAGAGAAATAATTCGAAGGAGAATGAATCTGAATCACCCACTTTACCATGGGGATTAAAAATAAGTCAGAACCTAAGGATGATACCCAACTTCTTGCAGATGAAGAAGTGGTAGATGTCTTTGAACAAGCAAGGTGGTTGGAATTCCTAAAAAAATTCTCGAAGTATAACGACGAATTGGTAAGAGAATTTGTTATAAATTTAGAACAATACAAAAAAGGTTAGAAATATTGTAATTCCTTTTTCTGTGAATACAATAAGCAAAGTATTTGGTGTTCCAATTGTGCATGTCCCAAATCCTATCAAAGGGACCTTAAAAGAATTAGTTGAAACCCTACTAGAAGAGGGGGAAATGGAACCCCAATATATTTACAACACTAAAAAAATCATAAAAGGGTTCAGAAGGGCCAGTTTTCCCAAACCCTTTGATAGAGTGGCATTTTGGATAGTCAAGTATTTAACCTGTGATGGTTAATTTGGGTCGGTAGGAAGAGAAGTCCTGAAGATGCTCATACATCTTAGATATGGACCTACAAAACCAAAATACATAGTAAACCTTCCAGGGTTTCTTTTTGAATCCATTCATACAATGGCCCAGAGGTATTAATTGGGTGTTGGAATAATCAGACATCATGGGTTAGTTCATTTGGTGTGCCAACACCATTTTCTTGCAAAGAAAAATGGAGAAGAAATATGGGAGAAATTTCTTAACAAATTTAAGAAAAACCCTGATATTATCAGGAGGGTAATATCAACTCCTTTTTTCTCCTACATCTAATTTTGAAATTGGTGCCCCTATAGTGCAAAAGAAGGAAATATGTGGGGAGATTATACCAAAAAGGAGAAGATCTAGAAGAAGAATTAAAACTACAGAACCTATTGTACCTTTAAAAGAAACTCCTTCCTCTACAGCAGCTACACGATAGATAATATTTGTCTTTGAGAGTGATAGTTCACCTAGGAAAGAGCAAGAAGTGAAAATTAGAAGAATCTCTAGGAGGAAACCTACTTCTGAACATATTAAATCTCCTCAAAGAAGAAGAATTCATAATAGGTCTAGAGAAATTCCATAGGAGATGAAAGAACAAGACAATTTAGAAAAATAAGCTACTGATATTTTGGGCAACATGGCCATGACTCCTCCTGGACCAAGCCAAACTTGAGATGGAAAAATAAGATGAGAGATTTGAGGAACATATTTTTCAAGAGTTGGGTGAATCAACAACACTATCACATGAAGAAGAAGAGTTGGCATCTTGGAGACAGAAAGGGAAATTTCCTTTGGTAGAAGAAGAATGCTTAACCCCCAAAGAAATTTTAGAGAAATAAGAGAAACAATAGGTTAGAAAGGATTTGTTCTTGTCCAGAGTAGAACTCATTATCAAAGAAAAGGATTAGGAGTTGAACTTCCTCAAACTCAAGTTGGAAAAAAGAGAAATGCTCATTAGGGAAATAATAACTCAACTCATAGACAAGACTAAGGAATTAACAAGAGTTAAAAAACAGATGATGGAGAAAGAGGAAGAATGTAAAATTTCTAGAAGACAGAGTACTATGTCAATAGTCTCTGCACAGACTGAATTAACTTATTGGCCACTCAAGTAGTTATGGGATGATACTTACAGGGAACTCAGTGAAATCAAAACATCCAATGAGGATTTGAGAAGCAAGATGGAAGACGAAAAGAAAGCAAGAAAGGAATGGGAAGAAAAATTTTACAAAGAAGAGGGAGACAAATTTAAAAATCTTGTAAAAATACAAATGGTTTGCATAATGAGTGAAAAATTGCTTGCATGCAGGAGACCTTCTCCTACATATAGCATGTTTCTAGAAGAACAATTCATTCGCTGGTAGCTATCAAGAATTGCATGTGGCCTTCCACATGAAATAAAAGATGAATCTGAGTTCATGACAACCTATTCTTTAGCCAGTGTAGAGAAGAAGAATCTTCTCTGTGAATTCTATCTCTACAATCTTATGCTAGAAAATAACATAGGCTTCATGATCAATTTATATGTGGGAGAAAGCCAACTTAATGCATTTGTTTTTGTTCTTCAAAATCAGATTGCATGGAAGGAAAGGGATTTTGAGCATCTATTGAAAGCTAGCTCATTTGGTCTCTGCATGAGGACTCATTATGGTAAACCATCTACTTTCATTAAAAAATTTAGAACCCATGCCTTTGATAGAAGGTTTAAGACACATTATCTTTCCATTTTACAGAAAAGTATTGATGCCTTTACTTTTATGAGGTGGAAAATTTTGAGGAGATTTATGATGGATGTTTGAAAATATGGGAGCTTCTTACAGTTTCCTTGAGGAGAAGGGAAGTAATATCTCCCACAAATTTGATCTGGAGTCTGGAAAGAGAAAAAGCTTTGTGCACACTAATCCCTCATATCAATGAAAAGAACAGGGGCATATGGATGGGAATGAGAACAAGGCCTCCCATTCTTCTCGCTCCCATGTCCCCATGGAAAAAATAGAGAACCTCAAGATCCCACTCAATTTGAGGAATGGAAGAGGAAAGCAGAATCAGGATCAGGGTATAATGTTTCTTAACTAAAACATTGGGATATTCAGTTTCAACCATTTGATCTAAGAAGTCAATTGGAGTGTATAATACACAATCCAAGGTTTGAAGAGTAAAGTTTGTAAGAGGACTTTCAAACAAGTAAGTACAGGGGGAAATGATGAGGCCAGAATATGTCTCGTTAATGTACAATAAATGATCTTATTTTACTCTCCTTTTTATCAAGATTGATTACATTTTGTGACTTTTGTTTGATCTAATATAAGTTAGGATGTAATTTTCCATCTTTTTTTTATTGTAGTTCTAACATTTAAAAACTCTGTAATTCCTAACTAAGTGCTTTGGAAATTCAATTTTTTGTAATAAAACAGGTCACAATCAGTCGAAAGAACAAAGTATGAAGTGGTCAACATGTTTTTGGAAGCATTGGTTTCAATACGGCTCAGTTCTGGAACTTCCAGACTTAGTTCTGGAACTCCATTACATAGTTACAAGCTCTATCACTTAGTTCTAGAACTTTCAGACTTAGTTCTAGAACTCCATCACTTAGTTCTAGAACTTTCAGACTTAGTTCTGGAACTCCTGCATGTAGCTCTGGAACCCTCACAGTTAGATCTGGAATGATTTCCTTTAGTTCTGGAACTTCTCTAAAGTTTCGGAACCAATGAGAATTTATTTATTCCAACAACATCTGGTGATTTATCAATCAATGATCCTTTCAATTAGGAGCAAGATTGGAAGATTTCTGATTCTTCATATTCACAGATCTAGGGATAACAATCATACAATAGTATGTCCATCCATGATCCAATTCAACATCTATTTTGGGCATGATTTGGTTCTATCTAAATTGGTAGGATAGCTATGGATTTAAATGCACCTGTGGAATAATTATATTTATGCATACCTATAGATAGATAGGAAAAAGAGAGATATAGATGTATACGTAGATAAAGACAGAGAGAGATAGAAAGAGACAATACGTTTTTGTAATGCAGAACATTTTATCAATAAAATAGCCATTTCCATTTTGAGAGTATATTAAGTTGTCAAATCCTATTTCAAGGTGGAGCAAGGGCCCACTCTTCCAAGAACTAGGATCTTCATTTTATTGGTATTTATATTTCCAGAGAAAATAGTATAGATCTATTAATTCTATAAATGATTTTGATTACTCAAGTTTAAATCTGTCGTATAGTTTTTCTTGCAGGTGTTTTAGATTAGATTCTTATTTCTTTGCAATCATTTTTCAGCATTCTCAATTGTGTGTTTATTTCCAAAGCAAGTGTATTCATTTCTGTAATGTGTGTTTACTTACTATAATCTATTATATGTATATAAATTTGTGTTTATTTCTAGCAATTTATTTCTGCAGAGAGTGTTTTACTTCTAAAAAGTTCTCATAGTTTGATTTCAATAAGGTTTTGGCTAATAGGAATCCTCAAGAAATTGATATAAATCCCCCAAAAAATATTTTTAAGAAAAAAAATACCTACCATTCAATTAATAGATCACTAAGATTTCTTTTTGTATATAGCTTCGGACACCACCCCTATTTTGAATATGACATCAACAAAGAGTTGATTAAATAAAGGAAATAATAACACCCATAAATCCCTATGGATCCTCATACAACCTCTTAGACCGACATTTCAACTCTCAGGAGCTAGTGGACCCTTCATCCCCTACCATCGAATCAAGTGCCATATGTCATCACCTAGCACATTGTGTAATTTGATGTCCCTCTCATACCTTTGTGTTGAGGGACATAAATATCTAAAAATTGTGCTCAACTTCTAAGGAGACTCCTAGCCACCCATGTGACTCCTTTAAGATCAGTTTTCCATCCCTCACGTGCTTGTTAGGCCTTCATTTGCAACCATCATTTCAAGTGACACGTGTCATCACCTGACACGTCATGAAATTTGATGTCATTCTCATCCATTTTTTAGGGACATAAAGTTCTGAAAAATGTTCCTAGCCCCTCCAAGAAGCCTCAAGGTTCCTCATGTGACAAGCTTCTAACACCAAAGTGCTTCAAAGCTAGGTTTTTCTCAAATCCCCTACCGTTGGATCTCTGCCACATGTCACAACCAGGTGCCATGTGAAATTTGATGTCCCTCACGTACCTTAATGCTTAAGGGACATCAGGAACATGAAATTTTTCCTCATTCCATGATTTGAATTTTTTTGAATATTTAAAAACATCTCCTGCATCTTGCTTCTAACATTTAACCTTTCTGTGCACAGCCTGCTCTGTAACTTCTTTCCGTCACTCCACCATTGATGAACTCCAAATCATATTTTCTACATAAATGACATCCTATACCCCATGGTAATATGCAGGTCTTAGAAGTTAGATTGACTAAACCAAGAAGAAAAATGAAGTATGAAGAATAATAAGAAATAGAGAAATTCTCCATTGCCATGAAACATAAATTTGAAGAGATCTCGCAAACCGATGTACGAAACAAAGAATTTTTTTTTTCTGTGTTATTCTATTTAAAATTTCATTAAAATCTCACCTTATAATCCTTATTTTGCATTAGAGATCACTCATTGTCAAGAAATTCTCTTTTCGGCCTAACGAAGAAAAAATCTTGATTTCCCATTAAATTGGCAGTCGAATCAAGGAGAAATTTCACTGGTGGAATTAGAAGAAAAAACACACAACAAAAATGTTTTTTTTGTTATAAACAGAGAATAAAACCAGACCTGAAAGTTTGAGATCAATTAATGGCTGTCATGTTCTAAAGCACTACCAGGATGAAATTTTGAAGCTTTAAAATCTCCCAAACCACCGATTGGGAAAGCCTAAATTTTCAAAGGGGCGATGTTGGGAAAACATCCATATCAAAAAAGTTTTTTCTATGGCATTCCAATCACCAAAATCTCACTTTCTAAAAGTCGTCGTTCTTCTTCACTGAAGACTACTATTTTTGGAGAGTCACCAATTGAGGCAGCTGCGAAGGAGGCAGTGAGCATTAGAGTTGTATTACAAGGATAAACCATCGAAATAATCATAATGCTCAAAATTTGACACTTACTAAAAATAGTAAGTGGTCTTATGAGCACATGCCAGTAGAAAATAGGTCTGAAAAGTAAGGGAAGCACATAAAGAAGGGATATTTTTAGTAATCACAGCCAATTAAGGATCGGAGGAGCCAATTTTTCAAACTTGTTAAAAAAACAAGTTCCTTTTTTAGTACCTACTTAAAATAACAGGTTATTCCAAAGTGTGGATTTCATAGAAGGATCATACGAGTGGTTGATCATCCAAGTTGGCATCACCATTTTGGGGACCAAACAGGAAAAATCTTGACACTCACCAAAAATAGTTGCCCTTTCCAAATATAGTAAGTGTCAAGAAACAACGAAGTTTGGGTCCGTAATGGGGGACCAATGAAGTCTCTATCTTCATGGATCTCAATAGCATCTTTCAACACTCATTTCATGCTTAAATTAGTATATAGGATGTGGAATTCACACTCAACACCATTAGATTGTTCATAGTATGTCCCATTAGGATCATGTCCAAGTCAAATAAGTAGTGTGACAATGTTGCGGGGAATCATGACAAGGTGCACAAAAATGCTCCATGCACTTTTGAGAGGCAAAACATAAGAAGTTGACCCGTCGGGGGAGCGAACTTGAAATTGAGATTGCTCGAACTACAAGAGGTCTTTTTGGGTGAAATTTTATATTATTTTGACTCAAAATAACCTTCCAAGATCAATGGGATAGGTATTATATTTTAATTCTACTAAAAAATCCCTAAAATGGCCCTTTTTTTACCAACATTATCAAATGTACGTACAAAGAATAAGCTCCACTGAAAAGTGCCAAGAGTTTTTGAAGAATATGATGATTCCATCTTGTAGAGGATTATCTTATATTTCCAATGAGTATTTTTTTGCCTCTTAAATCCTTACGAAGCTCCCATAATCATCCGCTAAAGATCATGTACCTAATTTGATATGAATTACTATTAATAATAAGTGTTTAAGAGATAACCTACTATTTTTAGTAAACAAATGAGTTTTGGCATTTTTGACCTTAACCATTCTGAGTTTAGATTTAATGTATTTCCCTGTGTCTGAAGCTATTCTTTCCTTGATCATTCTTTTGGATGACTTTCAATTTATAACAGTACCGCATGATTGGTAAAGCCTACTATTTTTTAGTAAGTGTGATCGTTGGGAACCAATACATAGCATTGGAAGTACCACTCTATGACCTTTTGAATAGCCCTCGTGTATATCTCATCTTTGCCACAACTAACTTATGGTGTTAACTTGCCAACACTGATGACTACAAATTGTGTACGAAGGATTACTATTTGAGGAAGCTACGAAGGTATCCAGTGAGAATTAGAGTTGTATTATATGAAGACAACCATCAAAATAATCGATACATGGGTTAAAATTTGACCCAACAGTGTTCCTATGAAATTTCAACTCGATCCGATGCCGGAAACGCGAGATTTTAAAATTTAAATTTTTGTTGCAAGAAAATGAGGGTTTTCTTGCCATAAAAAATATGGGCCATGTATGATTTTTTTTTCATTTGGATCCTCATGGCCTCTAAAAAACTAAATGTCTTTAAATTATGACATCTCTATCCGTTGAGTATTTTGTGAGCTATGATCGAATTTATCTCCACGGACTTCGAGGTTTTCGAGTAAGAAATATTCGTTTGAATCCATTCTTTTTTGTGATTTTTTGTGTTTTAGATCATGGAAGCCTTTAAGTAATTAACATTTTAGGGGCTAAAATGTTGAAAAATATCAACATCTCTGGAGAAACTAGTTTCCAGCATTTCCAGCATTATCTGGAGGTGTCAAGGGAAAAAATGGTGAAGTTCAGGTCCGTTAAGTGTTGACCAATTTATAGTCTCTATGAAAATGAGAGGTGGTGGGATGGGGAGATGTCTTTCTGTCACTCATTTCATGCCTTTTAGTAAGGGGAATGTAGGATGGTGGACATAAACATTTTTCTTCATCATAGGCTTTCCATAGTATGTTCTCATCAGTGGATCATGACGTTGTGCAACTTGGAGAAGGGGCCGAAAATATTGCACCTGGGGGCTGAAGAGAGGTGTTTGTTCTAAATCTTCAATATGGGTGACATGAAGGGATATCCATGAGTAGTGGTGCGTAGTCACTTTATGCAATCATTTGAAAGTCACTTTGAAAAAGGGATGTTTTGGTGACATGAAAATTCTCCTTCACCACAGTAGTCTCACGTGACCCTTTAAGAAATTTTACTAGGATACCAAGTTTCACTACACCTTGGAGCAGCGCATGGTTGTGAAGACATAGGTATCTCATAGCTCTTGGATGGAATTTTTGCGGTGATCGGCAGATATCGTTCCTTCAACTTGGAAAACGTTCATCAGCTATGATTCCAATGGTGATGGTCCCAAGATCCAATTTTTACTGAAACACCTCAAAATGGCTTCTTATTTCTTGGGATCGTTTATTATGTGTCGAAAGAAATGAATTGTCCAGAACAACGCTTGTGGTTTCAAAAGGTCTCGATTTTTCCACCATGTATACAATTGAAAATGATTTCCACAGATAATTTTCTAGGATTTAAAATCATCACTAGACTGGTAGCATTGTTTCTTATGGATCTTAATTTCCTCTACTATCAAAAGTGCATGCTTTATGTTAGGCCCAGGGACTAAAGAGCTTTCGCTCATGATTGGTTCCAACATTTTTGAAGTCTATCCCTAATGATATTTCAAAAAGCATTGGGCGGTAGATGTTATTAGTCACCTCTCATTCTATAAATCCTGTAAATCCATTCCCATGTTCCTTTGGTCTGGGTCCATTGATAGTTCTACTAGTCCTAGGAAGTGTATGATGATTTGAAAGCCCTTCCCAAGGAGACCGTCATTGAATGCTTGAATGCCCCCCACTAGATGTCCTAAATTCACCACACTAGGGGACTAATGTTTCTTGCCTAAATCACCCAAGGGAATAATTGAAATTAATTTTAGGATCATTAGAATGACTAGATAGGGATGTAATTGGGGGTGGACTGACTTGGGGGTGTCTTGGAAAGGTATAATCGTTCTTGAAACTCGTTCCACATTGTGCAGATTTTTTGTCTTTTGCATAAATGCATTTTTTGAAATTTCTACCCCCCTACAAAATATAAAGGACATATAATTGGTCTGTAGCTTGGGGGCATTAGTTATCTTGTCTCTGAGCACACTGAAGATGTTCAAATGATCAATAATAGAATATCAGTTCACCTAGCAAAATGATTGACCAGTGCCTTTTCCATTGGGTCTAATAGAGCTCCCCTTGTTGGATTTGTAAGACACATAGGTCAACCTGAGGAAGAACTCACTTCACTCGTGTATGCATATACAAAAACTGAACCAGTTAGGTAAAGGGACTTGCATTCACATATACACGAAAATGGAAACAAGAAACCCAAAAGTTTATCCCTCGAAAAATTTTCTTGCAAAAATTTTTGGTACCCACTATGGGAAAGATTTAGTAGAATCTACACTAAAAATATGACCGCAAGGTCAATTTTTTTTTAAAAAAAAACAAATATTGAAATAAAAAAATAAGAGAGTTCACAGAAATCCATTTCTGAAAGACACACTATCAATTCTTGTATGTGACCTATCATATTATGGAGTGTCATTTTTCATTCCCACTATAAGAATTTCCAAAAGTTGGCTGAAAGGAGACACACCATGTTGAATAAACTGAGTGGAATTATCGACCCCACTTTTTAGGACTTGTAAAATAAGAAAGAATGAGTCATATTCAATCCCTACTACTTTTCTCAAGCCTCATCTCCATTTGGGTCATCAAGTAGTTTGCCTATCAATCCTATCCAAACTCTTGTTGATACTCCCCCTTCCAATTTACCCATTTTTTGACCATCATTGAGCATTGAGTTCCTAAAGGAAGAAGAATTTGAAGAATAATTTGTAGAAGCAAGAATAGAAATAGAAATAAATACCTCAACCCATTTTTCCGTGGGTAATAAATACATGCCCACTCGCTCTCGAACCACCTCTTCATGATCTACCAACAGGATCCAACAAGAACATTCCAAAGTTCAAAGGAGATGAAACACAAATCCCTAAAGAACACATTTATGCTTTCACCACATCATGTGGGATTCTTGGAATTAAACATGAAGATGTTTCCATTAGATGGTTCGTGGAATATCTCCAAGAAAAAGAAACAAAATGGTTCTATCTCTTTCCTACCCAATGCATCACTGGTTGGAACGATATCAAGACTTCCTTCAAGGAAAGATTTAAATCAACTGAATATTGTCAAGACCTCTTGGTACAACTAGCTCAAATGAAGAAAGGAGAAGGTGAAACTATGAGAGACTTCATGGATCATTTTGAATGGTTTCTTAACAGGATACCGGAAGAGGATTCGTTGTCTAAAAACAATGTCAAGATATTCTTAATCAATGTTCAATCACCAGAAGTAGGATTATTTCGATGAGGATTTCAACAAAGTTACATTGTAGAAGCACAAAATATGACCATCGAACTTGATGATGATGTCATCCTCTTTGGAAAGATTAAAAATCCCTCAAGGGGTATGGCTTAGTGACTTGGAGATGAGAGAACATATCCATTTTTTTAAATATTTGAGAATGAGATGGAATTTTTTAAATGAGTATCTTCTCAAAGAAATAACACAAATAAAATTTTAGGAGTGCCCTAAAGGATTTCCTTGGAGGTCCAACCCACGAATCTAAATTGTACGATTTAGGAAAGTGAAGAAGATCCTAAACAATAAATTGAATGTGATGATCTCCTCAAAGTCGATGAGCTTGAGAATGATACAAAAATTATATTCTATGAGTATTTTGGAGGTGATGAATATGACGAAGAAGATACACCCTGCTTCCCATGTATGATATTCAATCGTACTTAGTCTGAGAAAGGAGACTCTTCCTCAACTACTACTAAATTCAAGAAGACTGGTGATTGGTGACTCCGCGAAACTAAATAATCAATCAAGGATCTACTCCTTCACCTTACATAGAGTCCACATTTGAGAAACCTAATCCTGTATTGAGTAAGAAGGCTCCCTCAATTCCATGTAAGTCCTCCAATACCTTTTCTAATTCTAAGTCTAAATCTTCTCCTGTAAAATCTAGATCTTTGATAGTTCCTAGTGCACCATCAAAAATACCCTCCATTCCCCAATCATCAAACCCTACTTCTAAACCTATCCCAACTAAAAAATAAGTCCCTTCATTCCCCTTATCCACATCTACTCCCTTTGACTTCGTAGAATATGTGAATAGAGCCAAGGTGCAGTTTACTAGAAATTGAATATTTGTGGACTCACCCTGAACAATTTGTGAGATTTTTTCAATAAATCAGGAGTGGTATTCTAAAAATCAATTATGTGGCTCCTATTTCTAAAGGAATACTACCAAACCCACCTACACCTCCATCATAGAACATTCTTTCATTGAGTTCATCCAATACTGATAAGGTTGAACCTTTCTATGTCTTTCTTCTCGTTAGAGATAATGTATATAACAATTGCATAAGAGATTCTAGCGCCTCTAACAATGAAATTCTTGTAAAGCTCGCCAAGGCTCTCAAACTCACCATGATTCCACTCAGTTGATCTTGATACTCGGATTCAAAACAGGTCCCAATTGTAGGGAAGATTAAAGATGCACATGTGGCTCTTTCAAAATTTCTAGATAAAAGGATATCAATGACTATTTTGGTAGAAAACATCTCGGTAACCTTTGGAATGTTGTTAGGTTGAATCTTCTTCCGATACTTGGGAGGAAAAATTTAGATTAATTAGTCTTCCAAAACCATACCATTGAAGTGAGACATGGATAAATTATTTCCAGAGAATAAGATGAGGTACACAGTGTGAAATTTTAGAAGTCCAGGAACCAACATCTTGTACGAAGATACTAGGTGGATGAATCACTTTGTGAAAACCAAGGAGGAAGAGGATATTCCCAGCTTGATAGGTCCAAACATGCCTTCTCAGAGAGGTATGGACCTTGAAGAAGTGTTGAGGAGATTCGAGATACAAGAGGGCAACCCCGAATTACCAGATGACACAAACCATGAAGAAGAGAAAATGGTTCTTGGCGAATCTCAAATGGAGGAACCCACTTATACTCTCACCCACAAATAGGAGAGGTTCTCATCCCCATTTTGATATGAAGATGTTCTCTGTCATGCCATCTATGTAGGGATAATACCAACTTGTGATGAGCCCGTGAAAGGTTTGAAAGAACTATATGTATAAGAACTTATTAGAGTCGTGGAAGAAAAATAACATCCTAAGCCAAGTCTCGAACTCCTAGTGCAGGCCATGAATCTATAAGACAAGCACGAATCTGATTTGGAATCCTTAACCAATGTGAAGATCAGCCATGTTGAACAAAAGAAAGAGGAGAAATATGATTCCCCCCCGAGCCAATGGTTAAAGGATATAATGATGAAATCAAGGTATCTTCTTTCCCATTTGAAGAGGAAGACTCTTTCCATGATGAATACATTGAAGCAAGGAGATTTGAGGCCTTTCAAGATGAATCTCCTTTTGACGAATGAGTGATAAAATGTAGAAATTCCCAAGATGATGAAGTAATCCCTCTAGATAGTTTCCTCGAGCTATAAAATAAAGATTCTTTGAAGGCATAGAAAGATGAGATGTAAGAATTAACAAAGGAGATCTCTTTGCAAGAACTATTGGATGCAGTAGAAATTGTGGGAAACCCTGAGCTGATTCTTGATCTTTTAACTCGTGTCATGGCCATACAAGACAAGTATGAGGTTTCTTTTGATCCTCCCGTTATTACTCAAACACCTCATGGTGGATTAGATAAAAAGGATAACTCCAAGGTTTCTCATGGAAAAGAGGTCAATAAACATAGATCCAGGAAATAAAGTAACTTAGAATATTCAAGAAATTTGAATAAAAATCAGCTTCAAGGTAGGGATGACATGCTTAATGAAGAATCAACTATGTGGATAAACATGTAAGGGAACTTGCACTATGAAACTGATTTCAAATATCATGAACGTAATGAAATTTCTAAGAAAATTCCTCAGCATCAAGAAGCTCATGTAGAGTAGTTATCCAATTTTACCCCTCAGGAAAAATTAAACAAATAAGAGCTTTCACGTAGTGAAAACAGAGGAGTTGTTTTAGTCATGGACGCTTGCATTTTGGATTTGGGCAAATATGGTTAAAACAGGTCAAGCATATTGCAAGGAAGCTCAGGAGCTCGAGCTATTTCAAAGAATCAAGAAGTTCCAAAGCCCGAAAATTAAACTTCAGAGGTGGAGATTTTTAGAGATCTCGACAGGATAAAATTTTCTGAAACCTAAAACTCTGAAAGTTTGAAATTTCAAACTTTTGGGTTTCATGGTTTCAGGGATTTTAGTGAGAGAAAAAATATCGAAATCCAAACTCTGAAAGTCTGAAATCATGGAATTTTGAGTTTCGGAGTTTCAGAGGTGCAGGATTTGGGGTTTTGGAAGTCTCAACGAAAAAATCAGAAAAATGAATGGAAATTTCTGAAATCCTGAAAATCTGAATCCCAAAAGGGTTCAGATTTCAGATGTCATCGCAGGTTTTGAGGTCAATGTGGTGGAATTTTCAAACTTTAGAGGTTCACATTTTCAGACTTCGGAGGTTCAGGGTTTTAGAATTTGGAATCTTTGGTGAGAAAAACACAAAAAACACCCCTTAATGTCCAAAATCCTGAATTCTGAAAGTCTAAAATTTCTAGCTTTCAGAATTTCAGGTTTTAGACTTTTGGAACTCTCAGGAAAAGTTGGCAGATGCATAGTAGCTCCACTTCTGAAACCAAAATGTTTGAAATTCTAAATTTTAGGATTTCGGAGGTTGCATTCTTTTCAGACTCCAAAAGAGGAAGATCACCAGTTCATAATTTTTACAGAATGACACCTCGACCTTTAGATGGCTATAACTTTTGACTAGGAGCTTGAATTTGCACAAGAAAGGAATTTTTTAAAAGCTATTAAAAATGGGACTAGTTTCTTAAAAATGAAAAATATAATTTGCCATTTTTTAGGTGTCCCAAGTTTCTCACCTACCACCATAATGAAGTATGGGCTTCCTTTCTTACCCAAAAAGGAACAACACATGGAGGCATGGGGTTTTTCATTAAACCCATCATTTTTGCAAGAGAATTCAATGCATTTTTGGGTGGTTGAAGAAATATTTTTAATTCCTTCTCTCTCCTTCTCTAATTCTTCCTATATATTGTAAGGAGGGGCATTTTTCTAAAGGTTGGACATTTTGAATTTGCACCATCCCTTCTTCTCTTGTCTGCAAGTGAATTTATGGAGTTCAAACCCCCCATGTAAACTATAAAATGCAATCTTACCTCTTGGACATTGTAATGCATTGTATCAAATATTTGGAGCAACAATAAAAAGTATGTGCATGATTTTTAACCCTCTCTTTTGTAATTGCATCTTCCTGATCTCTCATTGTAACCCTGGTTATTTGGGCATGATGGTTGTATTTCACTTTTTAATGGTTTGTATTTAATGGAAAAGTAGGTGTTCAACATTCCTTTTTCACACCACCTTGGTTAGGATAGGTTTAATTTCTTACATCTTCTTAACCGTGTCTCCTTGGCAAGTTAGAGTAGGTTTTAGATCAAATCCTCTATAATTTAAATGTGTTCCTATGAACATAGGAATAGGAACCAACCTTCATTCGGAGATATTTTTCGATTGCAAAGTCCCACACTTTGGGAAAAGCTCCATGTTATGCAATCACATTGAGAGTTTCAACCCATCGAGTTGCATACATTTAGGGGTGCTGTGATTACGCATCAATAAGAATCACTCCTGAAAAGTACAAAATTATTCATGGAAAAAATTGGCTTTCATAATTAGTTAAGGAAAGGAGGCTACTTTATGAAACATGTTTACGGCTTCACGGAACAACATTACTTAGTGTTTCCCAATCTAGGGTAACTTTTGAGGTATGAAAAGTATTTCAATGAAAGTGGGTTGTCCCCTACCTTGTACCATAGGTGATTTCTAGGTTTGTTTCCCCTTCTAGTGTGTGTATCATTTCCTTTCCGTGTGTGTGTTTCCTTCTTTTCTCTCCCTCTCTGTTGATGTAAGTTATACATGACTCTCCAAGGCCCATTGGATAAGATACTAGTCAATGAATTATATGGTCTAAAGTTGATATTATGGACTCTTCATGTCATGTCCCCAAGCTAGAGGCAGTTATTGTCATGCAAATGTGTAACAAGTAAATTATCAATTTCCAAGCATTATAATTATACCCCTGTGTCAAAAATTACAAGTTTTACCCTTCCACGACACCTTGGGTCTACCTAGTTAATCTAGTGAATTTTCAATTTTTGTTAACTCAGTCCACTAGGTGATTTATGAAAGTTAACTCAAGCCCCTAGGTGATTTTAGGAGTTCATTGAAAAATTCAAACTTGGGGCAGTTGTGGGAAGAGGCATCGCTGCTCTTCTTAGAACTAGAGCAACCTCATGGAGAGGGAAAGAGAATCCAAAATAGACACGAAGGTGAATAAAAGGAAAAGAAACATCATGGAAGTGGTTTAGGAAAATTTGTGAAGGACTTGGAAAAGCTGGGGCAGTTTAACCAAAATTAGAGTTCACAAGCCTAGGCAATGCACATGTGAAAAAAACTTATGAGCTTTTGAAGGTGATTTTGAGAGCTCCAAATGGAGTTAGGAGAAAAACAAAACATCGTCAGAAATTTAATTCCAATACCTATAATATGTGAAATAATTATTTTCACAACACTTTGGAATAATGGGTCTACAAGAATTTTTTCTCATGCACAAGTGGAGTACCAGATCAACACTCCACCTTTTCAAAGATCAAATGGAGAAATAAATACATGTGACCCCCACCATTATATTTATAAGGCCATTTATAGTAAAAATCATTAAAAAAAATTCATCAAAACCTTCTAACTAGAGATCAGCTTATTTTTGTTTCAAGTTTCCCTCTAAGAGCAGTTTGGGAGTTACTCAAATTTTGAATATGACACATGTCAGCTACATGAGCCTGCTGTAATTTCATGTTCCTTAAATCCCTTAAGAAAATGTAAATCAAGGTAAAAAAAAGGCGCACAGCCCCTATGAGCTCTCTGAATCCTCATATGACCTCTTGGACCGCTAGTTCAACTCTCGAGAGCTAGTGGAGCCTTGATCCCATGTTGTTGGATCAAGTGACACTTGTCATCACCTGGAGGGATGTGAAATTTGATGTCCCTCTCCTCCATTTTTTATGAGGGACATAAAGGTCTTATAAATGAAACAAGCCCCTAAGGATACTCCTGGTCACCCATGTGACCCCTTTAAGATCAATTTTTGAGCCCCCAGACGCTAGCCAAGCCTTTATTCTAAACCATCAGTTCTAGTACCATGTTTCATCACCTAGCACGATGTGTAATTTGATGTATCTATCATCCCGTTGTGCTAAGGGATATCAAGGTCTGAAAAACATTCCTATCCTCTCCAAGAAGCCTCATGGTTCCTCATGCGAGAAGCTTCAGCCCCTTAGTGCTTCAAAGTTGGTTTTTTTCTCATATCCCCTATCGTCGGATGTCCGCCACATGTCACACCTAGGTGCCACGTATAATTAAATGTCTTTCATGTCCTTTAATATTAAAGTGACATCATGGACATGAAATTGTGCCTCACTTTATGATTTGAATTTTTTTTAATATTTTAAAATACCTCCTAGTTCCCACTTCTAACATCTAACTTTTCCATGCACAACCTGCTCTTTAACTTCCTCTATAATTTCTTACCATCACTCTACCATTAATGAAATCCAAAATAGATTCACTACAGGAATAAATTCCTATACCCCATGGTAATATGTAGGTATCATAAGGAATATTGACCAAATCAAGAAGAAAAATGAAGAATGAAGAATGAAGAAGAAGAAACAGAGAAATTCTCCATTACCATGAAACACAAATTTGAAGAGATATCACAAGTCGGTACACCAAATGAAGAGAAGTTTTTTGATGTGTTCTTATCTTTCAAAATACATTAAAAAATTTCCTTCAACTCCTCCTTCCACACCATAGAACACTCATAATGAATAAATTCTCTTTCTGTCCCAACAAAGAAAAAAAATCGATTTCCCATTAAATCGATAATTGATTAAAGGAGAAATTTCACCACTAGAATTAGAAGAAAAAACCCACAAAAAATGTAGTTTTTTTATAAACGGAGAAGAAAACCATACCTACAATTTTGAGGTCCATTAATGGCTACCATTTTTAGAAGCGCTACCAAGCTAAACTTTTTAAGCTTTCAAATCTTCTAAACCACTAATTAGGAAACCCTAAAGTTTCAGAGGGGTAATATTGAGAAAAAAAATATCAATTTTTTTTTTCTATGGCATTCCGATCATTAGAAGCTCACTTTCTAAAAATAGTAGTTATTTTACATAGAGGATTACTATTTTGGGAAATTCACTAATTGAGGTAGCTGCGAAGGAGGAAATGAGGACCGAAGTTGTATTACAAGGAGAAACCATCAAAATGATCATCCCCCTCAAAATTTGACACTTACAAAAAATAGTAAATGGTCCCACGAGCACATGCCAAAAATAGAAAATTCATCCAAAAATTAAGGGGAGCACAGAAGGAAGGGATATTTTTAGTAATCACAGCCATTCAATGACCGAACTTGCCAATTTTTTACACTTGATAAAGACAACAAGTTTTATTTAGTAATTACTAAAAATAGCAGGTTATTCCAAAGTGCAGATTTAACAAGAGAAGTGTACTAGTGGTTGATCATCCAAGTTGACATCACCATTTTGGGGACAAAAGAGGAAAAATTTTGACACTCACCAAAAATAGTTTCTCATTACAAATATAGTAAGTTTCGAGAAATAATGATGTTTGGGTCCACAAGGGGGGACCGATGAAGTCTCTATCTTCATGGATCTCAACAGTGTCTTTTGATACTCATTTCATGCATCAATCAATATGTACAAGGTGGAATTCACACTCAATAACATAAGAATTTTCATAGTATGTCCCATCAATATCATGTCCAAATCAATTAAGAAGTGTCACAATGTTGTGGGGAATCAGGACAAGGTTTTTTCTAAAGATTCATTATTTCCTAAAGGTATCTCCATGAGTAATACTCACATTCCCCAATGGATTCATTTGAAAATGTTTTTAACACTTAGCTCATGTGTTCATACATTGTCTAAAGGAATCCTCTCATGGTATAAGACATTTGAGGATTCAGGTTTCACTACATTGGAGCATCACATGGTTCAGGTCATATGTATAACATACAAAGGGTGGAAGTTATGGTCATCGGCGAAATACTTCATTCAACATGGAAATCATTCCTAAGATAATTTGAAGGAGTTCCTTAGGGTACAAGGAGTTCAAATATTAAGAGTTTTAGTACATTTGGAGCTTTCCATTGACAAGGATCAACATAATTCATTGGGAACAACATATCCTCTTCTCCTTCTCTCTCTTTTTCTCTCTCCTCTTCCCCCAACTTTCACTCACTTTCCAATATTCTAATTTCACATTAGGGTTATACTCTTTCATATGTATTAATGTTCCTAATGTAATAAGTCACCTTTCTATTGTAAATAGGGACTTAAGAGTTTCCTAGGAATTTTAAAAGTTTTCAGTTGTGCAAGGACATATGAAAAGACATTGGGGGTAGATGATGAGTCACCTCTCATTATATAAATTGTAAATCCATTCCCATTTCAATGGGTTGGTGATTGATTTTGTAAACTCAAGAGTGTATTATACTTTGATATAACAAAGGAGATAGCGATTTTCTTCCATCTTGCGGCCTCACTAGTTTTCCTCAAGTCCCACACTATGTACAACTTTTGTGTAAACAATCAATACAAGAAGGAGTTTCTAGACTTTGCACAAAATAAAATTATTTTGTGAATATTAAAAGGAGTGTTATTTATACACTAGTAATGAAACATATAAAATATTAATATTTTATATTAATATATTAAATATCTAATTCATACATGATGGTTTTTAAAAAAAAACTTTTATGTATTTAATAGATAAAATAATGAAGAATGTTTAATCTCCTGTCAAATTTAACTTGAGATCAGAATAAGAAAAGGGATATGCTCTGAAAGAAATTTGGAATTCGAGATGGAATTATCAGTATGCTTATAGGTGTATGTTTGTGAGATTGATTGGGTGACGGTTGTACTAAAAATAAATTACAGTGCAATGACCATTTCTATATTTCTTATTGAAAATATAATCTTCTATGGATGTCCTATAACTCTAACAAGTTATAGGGGTACTCATTTTTGAAATGATACTATGCATATATAAGTTTTTGAGTTTATTTTTATGCTCCATAAGACTATTCCCTATCATCACCAAGTCAATGAAACTGTGGAGTTATTAAATAACATATTTACTAAAATTATTACTAATATCTATTATGTGGGAAGGTATGATTGGGATGAAAATGTTTTCATCAACTTATGTGATTACCAGATGAAATATAACTATTTTAACAAAGTAACCCCTTTCATCTTGTGTTTAGTTTAGAATTCATGTTCCCAATTGAATTCATGATCTCATCTCTAATGATAGCATGTGTGGTCCATGTGGATGATGAAGTGTCAATTTTAAAATCAAATTAGGTAGTTCTAAAGCTAGATGACAAGTGTTTTATCACAAGGTGGATCTAGAATTGAAATTCCTTGATAGAAGGAATGACATATCACAACATCACAACAAATTTTTTGCAAGGGTTATCCCATTCTCATTTATGAATCAAAGTATGTGCATTAGTTAGGGAATTTGTAGACGTATTAGTTGGGATCTTATGAGGTTCTTCAAATGTTTCCCTCCAATGCCTATAAGTTGAAAAGGTTGAGTCAGAACATGTTGAAGTGTAATTTTAATGGTAGTGGGTTGAATCCCTATTATCCTTAAAATAATTTACTCTAATATAATGACGCAACCACCATAGTCATGAAGATTAAATTAATAATTATAAGTCTAGTCATAAATTGCAATAAGTTAGGTAATAGTGTAGACACTTAAATTGTGTAATTCTATTGTTTAACAATATTGGTTTTGACATTGCTCTCTTTATTAAATAATTGCACTTTATCCATTCTCATATGGTACATCTCTAGGTCTCTTGTCTCAATTTCTTGTTCATGCACACTCATTTATTGATAGTTTCTAAGAATGTATTACATGCAATCCATTTAGAAATACTTGTCATCTTCCAAACCTCATACATCATCTTTCTCCTATAGGGTAAAAAAAGTACATTAGGGTCAGTTTGTGTCATATGGTCCTAAACCTAGTGTATGGTTTTTCCCTTTTTCACTTTGATCCTAAACTTTCATTTGCATATTATTATAAGGGTAATTTATGCCTCATTCATCCTTTGTAACTTAAATCACCTATGGAAGCTTATATAATAAGGTGAAACTCATCTCATTCAACCTAGAACTTTTATGGAATCCTATGGAAAAATTTAACTTAAAAGGCACCCAAATCTCCCTATACTTTGTAAATATCTCTACACATTCATTACGGAAACATTATCTACTACTTTAAATCTTCCCAATATATATAGGGGACTACTTCTCACATTTACAAGAATCCAAAGTCACTCACTCAAATATATTTATAAGAGAGAAACTAAAGTGAAGTTTTTTCAAAGAGATAATTTTGATTTAACGAAATCTCAATAATTTTGTTAAAATCTAAATGTAAAGATCTACTATAACTTGTATACAATGAAATACAAGTGCTCAGAAATTTATATAATCTTTATATGAAACCAAATGAAAGAGATAGGGAAATTACCTTCATAATTATTATCTCAAAGTGAGTTTGGATTAGAGAATATGATGGAACAAGATCATATATTATCACAATAAGTTTCTAAAAACTACAGAGATGCTTCAAATTTATAGACATGAGGGCATACGTAAGGATAAGGGAGCTTGCAGGTGCCCAAGATCTTTGTCAGGGTGCTAAAGAATATATAAAAGGTAGAAACATGGTTTTCAAACTATCGATAGGGTTTCACACTTGTTCACCTTTGGTCACGCGTATGTCACACTTGGATTGCCGAGGTACTTGTAAACCTACACACAAATATCCTCTTGCAAAACCCTTGAAAAGACATTAAATTCTAAAAAGAAATATGCAAAATGACGGGTTAGACTATCCTCGGCTATCAAATAGTGAACTTACAACTGATCATTTCACTATATCTCAGACCCAATGTAGTTCTATGTGTTTGTGTGTGAAATAATTCTCATATGTCTCCCTCGCGACGCCAAGATAGAGGGTGGTAGCTAGATAAAATGAAAATGTGTGGATGGAATAAAATGAACTCTCCTTCCTATATAGTATTGTGTATACAAGAATAATGAGCCCAAGAAGTAGTACCTTTGATATTTAGATAGATAGCCCTTGATATAGAAATTTCACGCCCTTATAATGGTATGCATGTTATGTTTCTAAAGGGATATTTTGCTTGAATTTTTACACTAATGACCCAAAATGCCGAACTTAGTACCTCGGGATATTAGTGAGAGAAATGAAAATAACCGATCCTCAAATGTCAAAAAATAAGATCAAACATAACGATGTCATGGGAACCCAATATGGACAGGAGTGCCTAAGCAATAGTGTCCTAGGCTTGGGTGCTAGTGTCTAGAGAAAAATGACAACAAATGAATGGAGACTGAACTGACAGGTATCCCTGTGATATGACCAAAACCGGGTGTATGAGTGAAAATTTTGAAAGACAAAATCCATAGAAACCAATAAGTAAAGTGGATGGACTATCGAATGGGTCACCAGTGAATACATTTTCTTATGCGTAAGATCCATATATAAAACAACCTACTTAGTGATATAATAAATAGTAGTAAGTGCATGATTTGTGTATACATTTTTCCCCCTTTATGTTATTTGAATGAAATTCAAGTAGTGTAAATTAATTAAGGAACATACCTATGAGAAATCTGGAGAAGCTCATATTGTAGAAGTATGCATCAAATAAGAACATATATCATGGTGAACGATGGATCAACATGTCAATCCATGCAACATAATGAGATACGTGGGACCGTTATGAGGATCACTAAGTGATATTGACAATTTTAATGTTGAGTGGTTGGATATTTTTATTTCATTGTTGATGGATATGCATTGGGGTAGGGAGTGATCAATTCCCACCCGATTTCATGTGTGTGAAAAACTAAGGATTTGGGCATCCTCCCACTAAAGGAAGAATTTAGGGAGAGAGGTTTAGTTTTACCCTCCACCTTTAACTACACCCTCAAAAGGTCTAGTCATTGCAGATGAAAAAGGACCATATTTTTGTTCATTTGGATTGATTTTGATTTATTTCAATAAAATGTGAATAACCCATATAGGAGAAGTAAATTCAAGGAAATGAAATCTCATTTCCTCCACTCGAAGGGTGTTGCTGTGATGTGTATGAGATGGATTCCATATTAGGTCATCTAGAAGTAGTAGAACATGTAGAATAACTTCCCATGTTAGGTCATATGGGAAAGTGGTGCTATAACTCCCAAGCTAGGTCATATGGGATGATAAATAAATTGTGTTGTGTCAACTTATTGATGTGATTTCAAATAGTAAAATATATCTGTTGTCAAGATTCAAATTTTCATTATTGTTTTGATCGATTACTCATGGAGATATTTTTCTCTTGTTTTCCCCATATTAAGTCATTATGGGGAATCACTAGAAAGTGATGTGAAATATCATGTAATGTACAAGAAAAATTTCAGTAATGAGTGATTTAAGAATTTAAAGTGATCACGTGATGATTTGAGGGGGATTATAGGGTTCCCAAATTTTATTCCCCCCTTCTAGTGAAAGGTGAAGTGACCATGAGAATTGACATTGAGTCGAAAGTAAGCATGTAATGATGTAATAATGAATGTATGTATTGTAAAAGTGTGTGTATATCTAGTTGACACAATGTTAAGGAGGAATATAGTGTGTTATTGAATATTTACAATATGATAGTAGGTGGAATTTTGAAGAGAATTCTGCAAATGAGTAAGGTTCACCAAAATGATTTAGTAAAATCTAAATTATTTTGTGAAAATATGAATGCAAAGATCTATTATGACTTATATATAATGAAATATAAATTCTCAACAATATATTTGATCTTTATATGAAATAAAATGTAAGAGATATGAAACTTACCTTAATTTTTCTTATCCCAAAGTGATTCTGGACTGCAGAATATGATGGAATAGGATCACATACCATCGCAACTAGGATAAAAAAATGTGGAGATACTCACAATGCCTAGACATAGGAACCTAGGTAGGGATAGGGGCATTCACAGACACCCAAGACCTTTGTGGGGGAGCTGAAGTCTATAGAAAGTGTCAAAACCAGGCTACGATACTGTCGTTTGGGTTTTTCACTTGTTTACCTTTGGTCACGTGTAAACTTACACATACATATCCTCCTACAAAAACCTCAAAAAGACATCAAATCCTAATAAAGAAAGATGTAAAATGAGGAGTCAGAATGTCCTTAGCTATCACAATTGTGAACTTACAATTTAGTACTACACTACATCTCAAACTCAATGTAGTTCTTTGTGCTTGTGTTTGCAATAGTGCTCCTAGGTCACCCATGTGCCAATGAACATAATATTTTAATACGTATCTTGATAAAATGCAAATTTTTAGATGGAATAGAATGAAATACCCCTCATATGTAGTGAGTATGTAGAATAATAATCCTAGTATGCACTCCATTTGATATGTAGATAGATATACCTTGATAGAAATTACGCGCCATTATAATTTTATGAATGTTGTGTTTTTATAGGGATATGTTGCTTGAATTTTGACACTAATGACATGATATGCCAACTAGTACCTAAGGATATGAGTGGGAAAAAATAAAAATACCAACCTCAAGTGTCAAAAAAAGATGAAACATAAAGAGGATATGGATTCCTATGAAGGACAGAAGCACTTAGGCACTAGTGTCTAATCTTAGGCACTAGTTTCTAGAGACAAATGAAGAAAAATCGATGGAGATTGACTGATATGGATCACCATGACCCAACTAGAACTAGGTGTAAGGGTGACATGTGGGAAAGATAAAGAAATATAAACAAGCCAGAAAAACAGACAAACTAGACATTGGGGCATTAGTGAATAATTTTCTTATGTAAGATCCATATATATAACAACATACCTAGTGGTATATTAAATAATATTAAGTGTTTTATTTTATGTCTACAACTGTAAAATTTGATTGCACTTTAGTTAGATATCACATGTTAGGTGAAAAATGACATGTACTTTGAGGCCTATTTAAAGTAGTGCTAACGTCAAAAATCCACAGGGATTTCGACAACCGAACTAGTGTTTTATTTTTAATATAATCTATTAATGGTTAGGGTTTGAAATATTGAGCATATAATTCAGATGCCTTCGTAATGAGATTAGAAGTTACCAACGGAGAGAGATGAATATATTCAAACAAGAAATAAACCCAAAAAGTTATAAATATTGGTTTTGTAAGGGTTGGGACTATATAAACATGTCAATACTATACAAACGTTCCTTCCCATACTATACAATCCTACCAAGGATCGTTTTTAAGTCACATTTCTAGTTTCGAATATTCTCAAGTCTAGATCCCCTCATTCCATTATTTATATCACCCAAAATTTACCATAATCATTTGTAATTAGCTAAGTGCACTCGATCCTATGTATTTATAAACTTTATTGTATCATGTACATTTATTACAAGTATAAATGTGTTTTTATACTATTAAACAATTAATAGTGGAAGTGAATTGATCAGAATAACCCATGTATCCTCTATTTCATTCCTTTATGTGTAAATCTTAATAAAATCTAAGGAGGGTGAAAATAAATAGTGTTAAGATAAAGTAGTGTTTTTCAATAATCATGTTTCCATTCACATTTGTAATAATTAATATGGAAATAGAAGTATTTAAGTACCTATTGGATTTATTTAATCTTAATATAATATGTTCATCCTATTGTCACGGCATTGACGAGTGAGTGATGTAACTTATATAAATACTTTAGCATTTTCAATTATAAAACAAATTCACACTAGGATACTAATATCATTTTTGAATGCATTGAAGGACCATGCATGAGGTTTAGTGTGGAGTGTAAATAGTCCATGTTTTTTGAGTATGAAGAATTAAAAAATGAAAGAGTTTCACATGTATTTTGTGGACAAAATAAATGTAGCATGTAAGAATAACATGATCAATTTGATGTTTGAGATATGTATATGAGAAATGGATAAAAGGGAATGCAAGATGAATTGTGTATGCATGGTAATGATGGGGAAAGGAAACAAACAAGAAAATTAATACATGGAAGCATACTAGGGGAAACACATGGCCCAAAAATGTAGGGGAAAACCATATAAAGATGCTTACCAAGAAGAAACACATATTTTTTTATAAAAACATGCCACCATGAATAAGGAAATTATGTGGCAATGAAGTTATCACCCTATTTGAGTTTAAAATTTTAAAAATCATGTGAGAATAAAAATTTAGGTCATAGATGTTAGAAAATAAATGTAAATAGATGGTGAAAAATATATTAAGAATGCAGAGGAAATTAATGCAGTAGAGTGTGCTAGGTTTGGAAAAGTATAAATACAGGTGATTTAATCTGATTTGAATTAAATCTTATTTTAGAGTAACTACTATAATAAATGATATGTACGTAATTAAGTATAGTAATGTGTAAGAAATAAGAATTTAAATATATTAAACCCTAAGAAAATGATAGAGATATGATGACTTAGTGGATTCTGTGCAGCCTGAGAGTGATGGGGACTATCTGTATGATAGATCTGGTTGGGAACAATGCCAAAATGGCTTGATGAGGCCCCATAAACCTAGGAATGTACAAGACATAAGTGCCAACATAAGGACATGAGTTCTGCAAGTACTAATGACTGATATGGGTGTCTATGTCTACTCAAAGTGTGGTCTTTTCTAGGTCGGAAGAGATTCACTATTACTCTCTCTTTGTAGCTTTGGCTTCATTGTTATATCTTTGATCACACCTGTAACTTGAAAACTAAATTAATACCTACACATTCTCACAAAACACATAAAATATTATAAAAAATATTCAAAATGTCGATTCAGACTGACCCCGATGGTCACTTGAAGAGTGAAATTACGACTAGGGATTGCACTACATATCAAAATTCATATAGTTATTTATGTGTGTGTGTGTATTGTACCCTATTTTTCCCTTATGTAAGTTACATGATGATATCATACTAGATCTATATTGTCCCAAATATGTAAAATTTGTGTGATGGGATAGAATGAACTCCCCTTGTATGTAGCATATGCATATCAATGAATCACTTGTCCCTTGTATGGATATGATAGATACGTACTTTGAAGTGCTCTTGTGGATTTGTGGAAGATTAGGTGGTGATAGATAATTCTTATAGTGCATGGCCCATTATTTAGAAGAAGTAACTTGATTCCCAGGTTTGAATTTCATAATTCACAATTTAAAGGCCAACACAAGGTTTTAAAATTCGACCAAGAAGTGAAAAGTACATAAAAGAGTGAGAAGAATAAAGAGAGGGATAGGAGCACCCAAGAGGGACAAGAGCACCTAGGCACTTTTTTATAACTGGGTTCTAGTGTCCAAGGCCATTAAAAGGTAAATTTTTCAATTGCCAATAGGACTATAAGATGTGCATAGCCAAAAGGATGCTTAGTCAAGCTCAAAAACAATGAAGTGAAAGAGATAAATCAATCAAAAGGTCAAAAAGAGTTGTGAACCACTAGTTTTCTTACTTAGGAATCTTGTATACATTATTATGCTTTAGGACTTAGAAATGTACCCAAGTGCATAGATTTTGTGTCTACAGTTTCCCCCACTTTATAGTGTTGAGTGAATACTCAATAGCATAAAGTAGGTAGAAGATACATACCTTGTAATCCTGAGAGGAGTGTAGCTAATATCGTATCTAATAGAAAATTATCCATGTGAAGTGTGAAGTGATCGTAATGTGAAGCATGACAACTAGGATAGGAAGGTAGAACTTAGGGGTAAATCATATGCATAGTAGTGTACTTTTCATTCTTTTACTTGTTGATGTGAGCTACTTTTTATTTCTTGTAAGGACTGGCCTACAAAAATAAGAGAGAAATATTAGTCAAATTCTCGTATATGAAAATTTAGAGTAACATATGCATAAGTAAAAAGTGTGTAAAAGTAATAGCTAAGGAAAGAGTATAAGATATAAAGTTGTCATATTTGGTGTGAGAATGTTGTGGATTTTAGCATCCTACCAATAAGGTGAGGTTTTTGTGTGATCTCATGCCAAGGGTTAGTGTTTGGGTGATCTCATGCTAAGGACACATTTTTAGGAAATCTCATAAGGGTGAGTTTTTTGGGAGATATCACGCAAAGGATGAGTTTTTTGGGTGATCTCAAGCCAAGGATGAGTCTTTTAGGTGATCTCATGCCAATAGAAGTGTGCTGGTGAGATTTTTTATTCTCTCCTTTCATGATGCTTCTTAAATGATAAGTGCCAATGCAGATCGAAACATCCCAATTTGTAACTAAATCGGAACTAAATTGTAGCCAAATTATAACTAAGTTTTATCTGAATTAATGAATTTTGTAATTGAAGAAAAGTGTCTGATATTGTATATCTATACTGTAACTTGCTAGCAATTATGTTGAAGTGAAAAACTATCTGTTTCCCCTAGGACACAAGTGCCCACCGTTCCTGTTTGATACTAGGTGCTAGTGTCTGCTCTGTGTCTGTGATCCAAGTTTGATTCTGGACCACTCTGTAACTGTGTGTCTTTTCCAATTATGTATTGTGTTCTATTCTAGTGTTTTTTGTTTCTAGAAGTGTGATTTGTTTATCCAATAGTTTCCCCCCTCATTTGGGGTGCATATGACTAATGTAGGATGAGGATGTCTGAATGAGAGGACTAGAAATTGATATACAAATTATATATTGGATACCTAAAGAGGGTATGGTATGTTCTTGGTATAAACGAAGGCACATGCAAATAATATAGGCTAGAAACTAGTATTAGTATAAAATATATAACATGCAATGAAATAAAAGGTATCAAGAAATTTTGAAGACAAGAGGGACCATGAAAATTGGGTTACGTACATGGTACATCACTCACAATGTCACAAGATAACCAAGGGAGAATCAGCTATAAGTACACAATGATCAAGAAATGCATATGGCATAGCCCACAAAGAATAGTCAACAAGTAATAAGAGACAACCATGATTTCATAGAATCCTACAAGGAAAATCCTACACATGAAGAACCCGTTATCATGTTAGAAATATAAATAGTATGTAAAAGAATGTATAGATCAGTGAAAATCAAGTGATAGTGACAAAAATGATTAAGTTTTGTAACAATAGAACCTGTGAGTGTAGAGTATGAGAGTAGCAAAGGTAGATGCCTCGAGGAGGCTCAGTGGGACTACTAAAGAGTGGTGTCAATCATCATGAATCACATAATACATTTTAAAGGTCCTCCATTCACCTTAAAATACCACATTAATGCACATGTGTTTATAGAAAAATATAATGATATGCGAATAATCTAGCTAGCCTAAGAAACAAATTGCATCATGTAAATAATATAAGTGAACAAGATTAAATACGAATAAAATAGGTAGATGTCATGTAAATGTGATGGTGTGCTATGATATACAAGATATGAATATAAGGGAAGCCACATTTCCCCCAATGCATGTGTGTGACATGAGGTTCATGTAGGAATTCTAACATCAACAGTCAAGTATGAACCATAGAACAAGAGTGTGTCATTGGGTAGCGAGGTAGAGTATGTAGTAAAAACATTGTGTCATATAAATATGAATAAGTAATGGTAGAAGAATAAAGTGAGGAAGGGGGAATTATAATGCCATGAAGTGTGTATATGAGGAACTTCCAAAAAATAGATGTGATCATTGTGAGAAATAATAGCCAAAGTATGTATAGTGAACAAAAATATGTATACCATATATATATATAAAGTAGTATGTGTACATGAATAAAAGGATCCATAAGTAAGCATGATGAGAAAATTGTGTATGGAGTGGAATAGGACTAGAAAGGGAAGCGATAAACATATATATATATATATATATATATATATATATATATATATATATATATATATATATCTATGTGTGTGTGTGTGTGTGTGTGTGTGTGTGTGTGTAAAACAAGGTGTGCATATAATGTATATAATACAAATCATTGGTACAAAGTTTACTTGAAGTGCAAAGAAAAAGTAAGGTATTGGTCTGTATGTGAGTTATATAAATCTGAAATTTATTATTAGAACATGTGACTATAGGGGGAAATTTTTTTTCGCCAAAGTGTGTGAGTGATGGAGATATATATGATGTTGGGAGAGAGACCATGCCATTATGGTGGATGTCAAAATGTATCAGGAGTATCAGTATTGATGTTAGGAGGATCAAATTTTCCAAAGTACGTTTTGGTGTTGAGAACATATGGAAAATACTGTTTATCATGGTAAGAGGTGGAATGGTCATAATTTCCCATGTACTCTAGTAGATCATTGTTAGTAAGGAATGTATTAAATTCAGGTCAAGTGGGAGAAGTGGTATCACCAATAAGCTCAGGGTATAACAAAGGAATATTATGAGTATATGAAGTAGTGTAAAGCTTAGGAGAAGATGTGGCAAGAATAAAAAGAGCAGGTGGAGGTAAATAACCGATGTTGAGTTTCTTGGATTATGTGGGAATGGAAAGAGACTATGTGATTCCCTTTATATATCTTCCTAATATGGTGTTGGTGAAATCATAACAACCATATACTGATACCCAAGACCATACTTTGTGAACGTAGAAGGAGATGTGGCCAAAGTAGGGGCTTCAAATGAATGATCAATATTATTGCAAAAGGAAAATGGGGAGGGATCTTCTAAGGCCTCATAGACCACACCCTGGTATAGAAATTTAAGGCATGCATGAAGGGTTAAAGGGACCGCCTACATGGCATGGATCTAAGGTCATCCAAGAATAATATTATAAATAATATTATTAGGCATTACATGGCATGGGATGGGAAAGGTGCATGGTCCAACAGTAATGCGATGTTTTATTTTACCTAATACCTTTTTGGGAATATTATCAAAGCTGCGAATACAAATAGAGGAGGGAGTTTAGGAGGATTCAGATAGGCCAATTTTATGAAGGATTGATAGATTACAAATGTTAATATTGGAGCTATTATCAAATAAAGTGCATTTAAACCCTATATTATGGGGAACTTCAAGAAGAGCAACAGTCAGGGGACAAGAAGTCCCTCCTCTTTAATGGGAGAGGTTCCCTTATTCAGAAATGAACCTATTTACACATATACAAAGCATGGTTTCACTATGGAACTTGGATATCATAAAAGTGTTTCCTAAATAGGTTACCAATTACAAAAGGACAGAGGAATGAAAATGTGAAAATAAGTAGAAAGGCACCATCCAAATTATAGATGACAGAATAATTCCTTATGCATGCAAGATTACAGTGGATTGGAATAAAATCATTTGTACTTACGTTAATAAGATGAAATTTGAATAGACACACAATTCTATAAATAACATCTACAAGAATACAAAGCTTCTCAGCATAATGTAAACAAATGATCTAACAATATTTAATGGACAACTTATGAATAAAAGGAATCGGATAGACAAAGAATGGAAATCCTTCTGTATTGATTTCTTTGTGATTTCTTTACACTTTTATAAATAAGCCAAGTTCTCCCCCTAAAAATGGCGAGGAGAGGCCATTATATAGTTTACAAATTAGTTACTCTTGGTAACTACTTATTTTAACTAATGTTTAGTTAAAGGGCTGCTAATTGCAATACCCCAACTAATTACAATAAATCCGATGAAGAAGGAAAGAAGAAAAGAGAAGAATTAGGAGAAGAAGACAGGTGTTCATGACTGGGAGGGGCCCACTGACTTTAGAATACACTGTCTAAATCTTTTCAATGCCTCTGCTATGTCTCTGCCTCGTGGGACTGATGTGTTGGCAGTGGACTGAGTCCAAAATCCGAGGCACTTCTCCATTTCTTTGTCAAATTCGACATGAGTATGATAATCTTTATTCACTTCCTCTATAGCAGATTGAAGAGAGAAGATCTCCTTCATCTTTTCCTTGGAAATGGAACTCTCCTTGAACAGATCACCTTTGACAAAAGCTCTGAATTGAGCTTTGATTTCTTGTAAAGAGAGAGGCACACCAGAAGTCTCATCATGAAGATGGCAATGTATATCCTTGAAGGCAGATACAACTAGTGTCTTGAAGGCCTCACCCTTCTGCCAGCTATTTCTTAACTCTCCCAAAGCCTCCTCCAGCACCTTGATTTTCCATTCCACGCTGTAGACCCATGACTTTGACAAGTTATCCTTTGCATCATCGAAGACCTTGCTTTCCATTAAAATATTTTCATCTGTTTATCCCATCAGGCGAAGCTCTACTATGCAACAACTCCAAAGTTTAAGTTCTTTATCTATGCTCCCAATAGTGGAGGAGAGCTTCTGTTGCAAATTATTCACCTTCCCATGGAGTTTGAAGGCTTCATCAATGAAATTCAATCCTGCAACAAGCATATCATCCACCATGGCCTCCATAGCCCTTCCATAGATGGAATACTTGTGCATGTCTTTGATACTCTGCACTTCATCCTGGCTCAGAATTACAGGTGGTGGAAGAGTAGTCAATGGGGTAGGATCCAAAACTTTATCCTTGGATAGCAGGGACTTGATGAAACTTGTAAGAATCTGGGCCTGTTCCTCCAACTGCTCTATGGTTTGCTGCCCTTTCTCTACCCTCCCAATGACTCTGGTGACTGTTTCCTGAAGATTGTGGATCTCACCTTCAGGGGTAGACTCTCCCATGGGAATTCTCGAGAGCTCCAGATCAGATGCTTGCAAATCTTGCTCTGGCTTGTCTACCTTAGGCTTGGCTATCTCCAGGAATTGTTGGCCCTGAGCATCAGACACTATCCTGGAGGTAGTTCTGGCTTTTTTGGCGTGAGTAGGAGGAGTAGTGCCTAATAAGGCCGCCACAACATCAAAATTGGGTCCTGAGATCCGGGAGGAAGACTTTCTCTTCCTACTGTCAACAAGAGGCTGCACCCATGCAAAAGAGGAGGAGGAAGAAGAAGGTGGGGCAAGAGGGCCAAGAGACAGAGAACTCATGGCACCCAAGGTTTGCACTGCTGTTGCCTCTAGTTGGGATATGAGTGGAGCGCTTGGGGCTTCTGGTACAGAGGAATCACTAGCACCCGGAAGCTCAGTGCTTTGGACCTCCTTTTCTTTATCCATGGGGGCTTCTGGAGTGCTTGTAGAGACCGGCACTTCACTCTCCTCACTTTCACTGAGAACAATGATGTTCTCTGGGCCTGAGGGAAACTCCGTATGCTTCCTTAGGGGATCTTCCTCCACAGGCTCCTTCTTGACTTCTCTGACTTTCTTTTGATATACCTGTGTGGATGAGGAAGGAGTGGAGACTGTGGGACCTTGAGTTGACGAGGCAGGAGGGGTCTGCATATGTGCTCTCGAATCAGGTGACAATGCCTCTTTTCTTGGTGTTGAGGTGTCTTTGGAGGACTCACCTGAATGTCTTCTGAGTTCGCGAACTCTCCTGTCAAACCATATTTTGGTTCTTACCAAGACGGGAGCTAGGATTTCTGCCAGATCATCCTTCTCCTTTTTGAACCAATCCAAATCCTCCAAGGGAGTGTGTTTGACCACATTGTCATACTCATATGAGTACAGGTCAGAATTATCATCCTGGAGCCCTTCAGGAACTTGGTACAGGTTAAGCTCTTGAATTAGTTGAAGAGAAAATCTGCCATAATGCCTCCTTCTTGCTTCAAAATCATCAACACAGTCAGCCCAATAATCTTCTGTGTCTGCCCTATGATGATAAGTGATCTTGATGTTCTGCTCAATAAACTTCTTCAAGTCAAAACAGGTTCTTGGCCTGAAGAAATGGACAGTGATGGGAGCCAGGGCTCTTTCTATGTTTTGAGCATCTAGGGCTGTTTTGCAGGTGTAGTTTCCCAAAGTGATGGGGAAGTGCAAGCCAGTAATTTTCTTATCCCTGCAGGTTCTGTGCAACTTGTCCAGCTGCCTGCATACTTCTATTAAGGCCATTTTATCATTGCAGAACATGGGGAGCTTGAGAGGGGTGCTCTCATAGCCAGCAAGCCTTATATAGGAAAATTTTCTAAATTGGATGAAGTAGGCACCGTAGTGCGATATCAGATTCATAGCTTCATCAGAAAATCTCCTCGCTGTGTCGCTCTCCAGAAGCCTGACAATGTACATGGTGAAGGCATCATTCACCCTTCTGAAGTTGTGATTGCTAGTTTCCAAGGTGAACTGAGGGCAGTAGGCATATACGGGGTCACCCTTATGAGCATCAATGTATGAGAAGCCAAACCATTGCCTCGATGCTGCCAGAGTATACATCAAGTATGAAGTCATATAGAATTTCTTTGTTTGTTGTACATTAGACAGCTGCTCCGCTAGGTTCATACTGATGATCTCTGCCCAGTTGATATTCTGAGTCCCTTCGCACACCATATTGATGAGTGGGCACATCCAGAAATGAAACTCATTTGTAGAGGGTAAGCCCATGACCCGAGCCAGTAGGATTATAAAATCTGACAACTCCTCATTGAAATCTGCACGGAAAAGAACCTTGGATAGACGAGACGCCCCCTTTTTAGGGTTTTTAAGCCAGGACTTTGCCACCCGCGCCTTGTATTTCTCACTGTCCTGATCGAAGAGGGCTTGTGCCTGGTTCTGGGAAATTACTATAGCATTGTCCATCTCTGGAATTCTTAGGGCAGTGCCAATGGCGGCAGCGTCAAGTTTGGCGATGAGTTCCCCATGCACATTCGTCAGCTCATTCGAATCAGGGTTGTAATGAGCACCGCAGGAAAGCACTGTATCTGCGCATTGCACCGAGATAGGGAAACCACCGGTGAATGCCAAACCACTGTCATGAATCATCTGTGCCATAGGTGAAGGGTTCGCGTCTGTCATTCTTGCCCAAAAATCTCCAAAGTCGAGGTGGCGAACCTCACTGTCCCCGATATCGGGAACGACAGACTCGAGTGGTGAGACTTGCTCCTGGCCTTGGAATTTAATCTTCATTTTGATAGCAATTTGAAAAGCCAAGGTTGCAATCTAGACTCGGGATGAAATTGCAGGGGAAATGAGTATATGCACAGAAATTTTGATCGCAATGGTATGAGCAAAGGATGGCAAGAAAGCGGTGTGCAAAACGCATAAGGGGAAATTCATTATATAGCCATTTGGGAGAGAGAAAGACAATTAATGTGCATTAAATACACACCTACCAACTTGGAAAGCAAGATATTTGTGAAGAGCGGGAAAACTTAACTCGAATGGCCTTTGGTTCATTTGGGACACGCGGGACGCGAAAGCGCGATTCGGCCGATACAGGCGATGCGGGAAAAGTATGCACAAATGCTTCTGGGACATGAGGGACGAAAGTACGGAGTACGTGATTCAGCCGAATCAGATGAAAAGGGAACAATGAGCCTGGGTGAACTTGGGACACTTGGGACAAAAAGTTCCGACGGGCCCGAAAGAAACGGACTTCGGGTAAAGCGGCCGATCGGGGAACAGAGAGCCCGAATGAACTTGGGACACTTGGGACAAAAATGTCCGACAGGCCCGAAAATCACACAAAATGACCCAAAAAATGTAGATTTTTCCAATTTCTTGACTTTTCACATTACCAGGACAACAGAAAAGACATTTAACTTCAAAAAATTTCAATTTTCAACTTCTCAAAAGCAGGGGAATTTTGAGTGGACAACAGCTGGCTCCTTCTGGGGATGACTTGGCATAAGTTCAAAGAATGAGACAAGGCAAGAATTCAGACAAACTAGGGGAAGTAGACCAGTACCTTATCCATTGGGCCACGGAGTCACCAAACCAAAACAATACAGAAGACAACACACCAAAACAAAGGGAAGGAAGGAAAAACAAAACACTATACAGAATATACAAAAGGACTTCCTAATCACCTATGACTTAAACAATTTCAGGTACTACCCACTATAAGGAAGTGGGAGAGAAGAACCATCCATATAATCAAGGTAAAAATAATTCTTACCAGCAAAGTGCCTGATCTTGAAAGGTCCGAGCCAAAGGGAATCAAACTTGCCATGGCTGCCACGAGGTTCATGCCTTTTATCCCACAATAAAACAATGTCTCCAACTTTGAAATCTCTGAACCTGGCCTTTTTATCAAATAAGACCTTTACTTTCTGTTGGTGGGCAGATATCCTATCAGCAACTTTCAATCTGTCCTCATTCAATTTGTGGAGGTACATGATCCTCTTATCCAAAGAATCATTGAAACTGGTATCTTCAATGGCCTTCATTAAATGCAGGGCTGGTAGCTCCACTGTTACTGGTAATTGAGCTTCCACTCCATATACTACCTGAAAAGGAGACATCCCAATGGCTCTCTTAGGTGTGATCCTATCTACCCAAAGAGCATCATAGAGTTTCTTGTGCCAGTTCCTTTGGGACTCATTAACTAATTTCCTTATTATAGCCACCAGATTTTTATTTGTTGATTCTGCTTGTCCATTCCCCTGAGGATAATAATCTGAGGAGTGAGCCAGGGAGATGCCATATCCATAACAAAAATCCATCATCTCGGTTGAAGAAAAATTTGAAGCATTATCTGTCACGATCTTGTTTGGCACACCATACCTTACCAAGATGTTTTCTTTGATAAAACTGCATACTACTTCTGAAGTAGTACTCTTTACTGGAATGGCTTCTACCCACTTGGTGAAATAATCTGTGGCGGTTAATACATGGGTATGACCAGCACTAGAAGAGGGATTAAGTGTTCCAATGAAATCCAAACCCCATTGTTGAAAAGGTTCTTCGATTACAACTGGTTTAAGGGGCAAAGAGGCCAACTTGGGTCTACCCACGAAAGTCTGACATGCTTCACATTTATCAACCCACTTTGATGCATCCCTGAACAAGGTAGGCCAGTAATATCCTCCACGAAGAATCTTATGAGTAGTAACAGTTGATGAGTAGTGCCCTCCACATGCCTGATTATGAAAAGCAGAAAGTAGCTTCTTCTGTTGTTCCTTGTCCACACATTTTAAAAATCTCCCATCCAATCCACGCTTAAACAAGGCATTTTCCCACAAAACATATTGGGCTGACCTTAGTTTAACAGCTCTCTTTTCTTTGGTAGTCAAATGAGAGGGGCACTCCCCATAGGTGAGAAAATGTGTGATATCAGCATACCATTCATCGATTGAGCCAAGAAACAAAACGGTAGGAAGATCAGCCTCATCCTCCAGTAACCCATGTCCATCTCCCTCAGCGATGAGTTCACACAAGCCTTTTCCACGAACGAGCTTAGTTGGTCTGATGTCAATGTCATATTCTTGGACCTTGGCCACCCAGTTCCCTCTCTTGGATCCGAACTCCTGTTGTGTGAGAATGGACTTGATGGTTGTATCTGGTACAAATACTGTGGAGTGAGAATTAAGAATGTAAAAACGAAACTGCTTGACAGCTTTAACCACTGCAAAAGCATGTTTCTCCATTATGGTGTATCTTAGCTCATGATTTTTTAGAATGTAGCTCATGAATGCAATTGGGAGTTCATGATCATTAGAATCTTTTTGAGTCAGAACAGCAGCCAGGGTGTTATCTGTGGCATAGCAATAGATAATAAAATCTTTGTTGAAATTTGGACACGCTAAAACAGGAGTCTTAGCAATAGCCTTTTTAATACCTTCAAAAGCCCCTTTCCCTTCAGGAGACCAACCAAACATCTGTTTTCCTTTCATCATTTGAGAGATATTCAAAGTTAGCTCTGCAAAATCAGGGATGAATCTCCTCAGAAAGTTAATCTTACCAAAGAAAGAGTGCACTCCCTTCTTGCTAGTTGGAAGAGGAATTTGCTGAATAGCTTGAACTCACTCAGGATCAATTTTTATACCATCTTTGGAGACAACGTGCCCCAATAATTTCCCCTCCGTGACACAAAAAATAGATTTCTTAGGATTTAAAGAGATCCCATGTTCTCTACATTTCAGAAGAACTGTTTCTAGATGCTGAAAATGATCTGCCCTTGTTTTAGAAAATACAGTCAAGTCATCAAGGTATACGACAATACACTTCCCTTTCAAACTTCCAAAGGCCAAGTCCATAGCCCTTTGAAAAGTGGCACCGGCATTAATGAGCCCAAAAGGCATCCTTTTGTAAGCAAAGGTACCCCAAGGGGTAGTGAAAGCCGTTTTGTGTTGATCTGCGGTATTAACTTCTACCTGGTTATATCCTGAGAAGCCATCAAGCATAGACAACATTTCAGATCCCGTTACTGCTTGCAAGACCTGATCCATCATGGGCAAAGGATAATTGTCCTTTAAAGAAGCTTGATTCAGATTCCTAAAATCGACACAGATGCGGATCTCACCATTTTTCTTTCTAACAGGCACAATATTGGCAATCCATGTTGAATGGTGAATAGGAAAAATGATTTTGGCTTTTAATAACTTCTGTATTTCCTGAAAAATGGTGTCAGCTATCTTAGGATTGTATTGCCTCTGCTTCTGTTTGAAAGGCTTAATTCCAGGTTTGAGAGGGATAAAATGTTGCATCTCCTTTGGTTGAAAGGCTTTTAAGTCTTCATAGGAATAAGCAAGGACATCTTTATACTTCTTTAAAAGATTAATTACCTTCTTCCTCTCATCTGATGTACAACATTTTCCAATGTTCACGAGTTTAGGGTCAGTAGAACTCCCAATATTAACTTTTTCATGTTCAGCTGATTGTTGAGGTCCAGTAGAAGCTTTAAACTTTACATACCTGTCGTGTTTGTCAAACAGTTCTTCTAAACTCACCAATCCTTTTGGAATCTTGTTTCCTTTGAGTTTGATACATCCATCCTGATCCGCCTCTTCTTCTTTGATGGCTTCTTCGTTAAAGGGCACACTTTCACGAGGCAAATTATTGCTTCCTTCAAAGTACAACTGTTCAAAATTATCCTTGAGTTCTAAGAAAGAAAGCAAGTGTTGATCATCATTGAAAACTTGCCAGTTACTTGTATTATCAGGTACACTGGGTCTATGGATCATCTCAATGGTAAACTTATCTTGAGAGAAGTCAGGATGAGGTATAAGCAATGACCCTGAGACTGCTAGTGAATCAGCCCTGGTATTCTCCTCCCTAGGCACTGCTTCGATGGAGAAGGCATCAAGAAATTCAATGGAGTCCCAAACCTGATTCCTGTAATGTTTCAACCTTCTATTCTTTACCTGGAAGAGGTTTCTAACTTGCTTGACAATCAACTCCGCATCTCCACGAGCTAGAAGATTCTTCACACCTTGTTCTTTTGCTACCTGGAGTCCAAGAATGAGAGCTTCATACTCTGCTGTATTATTGGTATTTTCAAATTGCAACTTGAATGAGAAAGGATGAATGCTTCCTTCAGGCGACACCAATATGACACCAGCTCCAGAACCAGCTGAAGAACAACTTCCATCAAACTCTAATATCCAAACACCATTAGGATCCTTAGGTGACACTTTGGGGAGTTGGATTTCTTCTGGAGACATAATCATGTAGTTGCCATGCCCCATATCCTCATAGAGTATTTGTGCTTTGGGATCATCTATTTTTTGTACAATATACTCAGACTGCTTCTCAGGCAGCAACTTCTTCATTTTCCCATTAACAGGTATGAGGGCATGTGACCAATCCATTTGAATTTCTCCACCCACATCCTTACAGAAGTTCCTACTTAGCAGCATCCCATATGAAGGAGGAATGTCTGCTACTAGGATAGTAGCCAAAACTTTCTTCTCAGGAAAAGTAGCAAAGGCCACTTGTGCATCCTTAATTCTTCCGACCAGGGGCACTTCCTTACTCTCCATGGAATAACAAGATCCGTAAGTGCATGTGAGAGTTAGGCCTAAGGCATGAGCTACTTTGGCAGGCATTACATTGTCTGATGCCCCTGAGTCTATGACGCAATTACTGAGCCTATGGCCGGCTATAAGGAGTGTCACATAGAATGGTTTGATTTTGTCATTGGGTGAGGTGACAGCGGCTACCAGATTGGGCTGTGGTGCAGAAGATGGAGTGGGTAAAAGGCCTTTAGAGGTAGTTTTAGAATGAGAATTGACAAAGTGAATCATTTTAGCAAAATCCTTGGGATGGGTTTGATAATATTCAGCCTCTGAGATTTGAACCTTAGTCTTTTTCAGGTGATCAATAATATCGAAAGACCCAGAAGTGAACGGGCTATCATCGCTTGGGATCCTAGGCTTATCAGTTTTAGGAGAAAAAGAAGTAACTTTAGTAGCAGAATTGACAGGACTCACCTTTGGTGTGGATGAAATGGGGATAGGAGATCCTCTTTTTGCAATTACAGGGATAGTTGTCGGCTGCTCCTTAGATTTTTTGGTGGGCTGCATCACTTTCTCCCTCTGATTTGTCTGCTCTCGAGTCATGACAGCGTATGATTCACTATTCATGTCTGCTACTACTTCATCATAATCGTCTCCTTCATCAACGCCTTCAGTGGTGAAGAAATTAACTCGAGATCCCTCAAGTTCGTCTGTTCCATCATCAACCTCTTCAACAAATTCTTCACAATCTTCATTAACCTCCTCATCCTCTGGTTCTTCAACTTCACAGGTTGCATTGACAGGAACTTTAATAGGAGGTCCTTCAAGTGCTAGCCTTGTTTGAGAAGCAGGCAAATGATTTCTGGGCTGAAAATTCCTCCTTGGAACGTCTGCATATGGAGCATGCTGAGCCAATTGTTTCTTAATGGCGATGAGATCATTTACAAGTTTTTGTACCAATGGATCAGTATTAGGTCCAGGAGTGGAAGAGGAGGAAGGAAGAAGACTTAGATCTAGAAGGGTCTCTCCTCAACTTTCCTGACATGATTAAATCATCTTCAACACTAACAGCAAGAGTTTGATCCTCGGCCAATGTTGCAAGATTAGCCCTTCTCAATGCATAACTAACTTCAGGCAATTGGGCATTTAGGAAGAAGCACTTTTGGATTTGATCTACAGGTTGAGTGTTTGGTGGAATTTTGTTAATTAACCTGTTGAATCGAGCCACAAATTCTCTCATGGGCTCTTGTGATTCCTTCTTTATTTGAGAAATTTGGGCTAGCAAAGCATGCACGTCTTCCGCCGGTTTGAAACGGTTTTCAAACCTAGTTCTCATTGTGTTCCAGCTAGTGATAGCTCCGGCCGGAAGGTGATAGAACCAATCAGCAACATTATCTTGTAAAGTCTCAACAAAAATCCTTACGGAGACGTCTTCATGTTCAACTCCCAGAACTCCACATGCAACTATGAAGGCCGCGATGTGTTCATCAGGATGTACCTTGCCATCACCCTTGAATTTAGGAAAGTTCTTCTGATTACCTCTGGGTAACTCATGCAAAGGCTGAGGAAGGGCAAGAGGCCCAACACGATGGCCCCAAGGCAATGGTACCGCCATTCTTGGAAAAATGGCTTGAAGAGGAACTGAAACACCAGCAAGAATCAGAGCTCGAAGATTAGGACTGATTTTCTCTGAAGGAATACCACCCGTAGGGATTCTATCTTTGACAGGAGGAGTGCTTGTTGAACGAGCCTTTCTATTTCTCCTTACTGAAGGAAAAGGAAACCCCTGCTGTTCCAAAAGCTGAAACTGAGAATCTTCAATACCAAGGGCCCTTCTCCCTCGAGTAAAACGTGGAGTCGCCAGATCAAAAGATGATCGATAAATGATTATAGAACTGGAATACGATTCCCCAGCGGAGTCGCCAAAAACTGTTGGTCGTCAAAAAGGAACTTCAAGAAGAGCAATAGTCAGGGGACAAGAAGTCCCTCCTCTTTAATGGGAGAGGTTCCCTTATTCAGAAACGAACCTATTTACACATATACAAAGCATGGTTTCACTATGGAACTTGGATATCATAAAAGTGTTTCCTAAATAGGTTACCAATTACAAAAGGACAGAGGAATGAAAATGTGAAAATAAGTAGAAAGGCACCATTCAGAATTATAGATGACAGAATAATTCCTTATGCATGCAAGATTACAGTGGATTGGAATAAGATCATTTGTACTTACATTAATAAGATGAAATTTGAATAGACACACAGTTCTATAAATAACATCTACAAGAATACAAAGCTTCTCAGCATAATGTAAACAAATGATCTAACAATATTTAATGGACAGCGTATGAATAAAAAGGAATCAGATAGAAAAAGAATGGAAATCCTTCTGTATTGATTTCTTTGTGATTTCTTTACACTTTTATAAATAAGCCAAGTTCCCCCCCCCCTTCAAAAATGGCGAGGAGAGGCCATTATATAGTTTACAAATTAGTTACTCTTGGTAACTACTTCTTTTAACTAATGTTTAGTTAAAGGGCTGCTAATCGCAATACCCCAACTAATTACATTAAATCCGAGAAGAAAGGAAAGGAGAAAAGAGAAGAATTAGGAGAAAAAGACAAGGCGTTCATGACTGGGAGGGGCCCACTGACTTTAGGATCCGCTGTCTGAATCTTTTCAACGCCTCTGCTATGTCTCTGCCTCGTGGGACTGATGTGTTGGCAGTGGACTGAGTCCAAAATCCGAGGCACTTCTCCATTTCTTTGTCGAATTTGACATGAGTATGATAATCTTTATTCGCTTCCTCTATAGCAGATTGAAGAGAGCAGATCTCCTTCATCTTTTCCTTGGAAATGGAACTCTCCTTGAACAGATCACCTTTGACAAAAGCTCTGAATTGAGCTTTGATTTCTTGTAAAGAGAGAGGCACACCAGAAGTCTCATCATGAAGATGGCAATGTATATCCTTGAAGGCAGATACAACTAGAGTCTTGAAGGCCTCACCCTTCTGCCAGCTATTTCTTAACTCTCCCAAAGCCTCCTCCAGCACCTTGATTTTCCATTCCACGCTGTAGACCCATGACTTTGACAAGTTATCCTTTACATCATCGAAGACCTTGCTTGCCATTAAAATATTTTCATCTATTTGTCCCATGAGGCGAAGGTCTACTATACAACTGCTCCAAAGTTTAAGTTCTTTATCTATGCTCCCAATAGTGGAGGAGAGCTTCTGTTGCAAATTGTTCACCTTCTCGTGGAGTTTGAAGGCTTCATCAATGAAATTCAATCCTGCAACAAGCATATCATCCACCATGGCCTCCATAGCCCTTCCATAGATGGAATAATTGTGCATATCTTTGATACTCTGCACTTCATCCTGGCTCAGAATTACAGGTGGTGGAAGAGTAGTCAATGGGGTAGGATCTAAAACTTTATCCTTGGACAGCAGTGACTTGATGAAACTTGTAAGAATCTGGGCCTGTTCCTCCAACTGCTCTATGGTTTGTTGCCCTTTCTCTACCCTCCCAATGACTCTAGTGACTGTTTCCTGAAGATTGTGTATCTCGCCTTCAGGGGTGGACTCTCCCATGGGAATTCTCGAGAGCTCCAGATCAGATGCTTGCAAATCTTGCTCTGGCTTGTCTACCTTAGGCTTGGCTATCTCCAGGAATTGTTGGCCCTGAGCATCAGACACTATCCTGGAGGTAGTTCTAGCTTTTTTGGCGTGAGTAGGAGGAGTAGTGCCTAATAAGGCTGCCACAGCATCAAAATTGGGTCCTGAGATCCGGGAGGAAGACTTTCTCTTCCTACTGTCAACAAGAGGCTGCACCCATGCAAAAGAGGAGGAGGAAGAAGAAGGTGGGGCAAGAGGGCCAAGAGACAAAGAACTCATGGCACCCAAGGTTTGCACTACTGTTGCCTCTAGTTGGGATATGAGTGGAGCGCTTGGGGCTTCTGGTACAGAGGAATCACTAGCACCCGGAAGCTCAGTGCTTTGGACCTCCTTTTCTTTATCCATGGGGGCTTCTGGAGTGTTTATAGAGACTTGCACTTCACTCTCCTCACTTTCACTGAGAACAATGATGTTCTCTGGGCCTGAGGGCAACTCCGTATGCTTCCTTAGGGGATCTTCCTCCACAGGCTCCTTCTTGACTTCTCTGACTTTCTTTTGATATACCTGGGTGGATGAGGAAGGAGTGGAGACTGTGGGACCTTGAGTTGACGAGGCAGGAGGGGTCTGCATATGTGCTCTCGAATCAGGTGACAATGCCTCTTTTCTTGGTGTTGAGGTGTCTTTGGAGGACTCACCTGAATGTCTTCTGAGTTCACGAACTCTCCTGTCAAACCATATTTTGGTTCTTACCAAGACGGGAGCTAGGATTTCCGCCAGATCGTCCTTCTCCTTTTTGAACCAATCCAAATCCTCCAAGGGAGTGTGTTTGACCACATTATCATACTCATATGAGTACAGGTCAGAATTATCATCCTGGAGCCCTTCAGGAACTTGGTACAGGTTAAGCTCTTGAATTAGTTGAAGAGAAAATCTGCCATAATGCCTCCTTCTTGCTTCAAAATCATCAACACAGTCAGCCCAATAATCTTCTGTGTCTGCCCTATGATGATAAGTGATCTTGATGTTCTGCTCAATAAACTTCTTCAAGTCAAAACAGGTTCTTGGCCTGAAGAAATGGACAGTGATGGGAGCCAGGGCTCTTTCTATGTTTTGAGCATCTAGGGTTGTTTTGCAGGTGTAGTTTCCCAAAGTGATGGGGAAGTGCAAGCCAGTAATTTTCTTATCCCTGCAGGTTCTGTGCAACTTGTCCAGCTGCCTGCATACTTCTATCAAGGCCATTTTATCATTGCAGAACATGGGGAGCTTGAGAGGAGTGCTCTCATAGCCTGCAAGCCTTATATAGGAAAATTTTCTAAATTGGATGAAGTAGGCACCGTAGTGCGATATCAGATTCATAGCTTCATCAGAAAATCTCCTCGCTGTGTCACTCTCCAGAAGCCTGACAATGTACATGGTGAAAGCATCATTCACCCTTCTAAAATTGCGATTGTTAGTTTCGAAAGTGAACTGAGGGCAGTAGGCATATACGGGGTCACCCTTATGAGCATCAATGTATGAGAAGCCAAACCATTGCCTTGATGCTGCCAGAGTATACATCAGGTATGAAGTCATATAGAATTTCTTTGTTTGTTGTACATTAGACAGCTGCTCCGCTAGGTTCATACTGATGATCTCTGCCCAGTTGATATTCTGAGTCCCTTCGCACACCATATTGATGAGTGGGCACATCCAGAAATGAAACTCATTTGTAGAGGGTAAGCCCATGACCCGAGCCAGTAGGATTATAAAATCTGATAATTCCTCATTGAAATTAGCATGGAACAGAACCTTGGATAGACGAGATGCCCCCTTTTTAGGGTTCTTTAGCCAGGACTTCGCCACCCGCGCCTTGTATTTCTCACTTGTCCTGATCGAAGAGGGCTTGCGCCTGGTTCTGAGGAAATTACTATAGCATTGTCCATCTCTGGAATTCTTAGGGCAGTGCCAATGGCGGCAGCGTCAAGTTTGGCGATGAGTTCCCCATGCACATTCGTCAGCTCATTCGAATCAGGGTTGTAATGAGCACCACAGGAAAGCACCGTATCTGCGCATTGCACCGAGATAGGGAAACCACCGGTGAATGCCAAACCACTGTCATGAATCACCTGTGCCATAGGTGAAGGGTTCGTGTCTGTCATTCTTGCCCAAAAATCTCCAAAGTCGAGGTGGCGAACCTCACTGTCCCTGATATCGGGAACGGCAGACTCGAGCGGTGAGACTTGCTCCTGGCCTTGGAATTTAATCTTCATTTTGATAGCAATTTGAAAAGCCAAGGTTGCAATCTAGACTCGGGATGAAATTGCAGGGGAAATGAGTATGCACGCAGAAATCTTGATCGCAAAGGTATGAGCAAAGGATAGAAAGAAAGCAGTGTTCAAAACGCATAAGGGGCAGTTCATTATATAGCCATTTGGGAGAGAGAAAGACAATTAATGCACATTAAATACACACCTACCAACTTGGAAAGTAAGATATTTGTGAAGAGCGGGAAAAATTAGCTTGAATGGCCTTTGGTTCATTTGGGACACGCGGGACGTGAAAGCGCGATTCGGCCGATACGGGCGATGCGGGAAAAGTATGCACAAATGCTTCTGGGACATGAGGGATGAAAGTACGTGGAGTACGTGATTCGGCCGAATCGGACGAAAAGGGAACAATGAGTCCGGGTGAACTTGGGACACTTGGGACAAAAAGTTCCGACGGGCCCGAAAGAAACGGACTTCGGGTAAAGCGGCCGATCGGGGAACAGAGAGCCCGAATGAACTTGGGACACTTGGGACAAAAATGTCTGACAGGCCCGAAAATCACACAAAATGACCCAAAAAACGTAGATTTTTCCAATTTCTTGACTTTTCACATTACCAGGACAACAGAAAAGACATTTAACTTCAAAAAATTTTTAATTTTCAACTTCTCAAAAGCAGGGAAATTTGAGTGGACAACAATGATCTACAACATAGAATAAGTTAATGCATCTTTCTGTGCACGTGGTGGTAGGGCGGAGATTCCACAAACTAAAGGATATCTCTACGGGCCATCAAATGGTCAGAAGGATGTCAAGAAGTGAAAGGAGTGGGTTGGAAATGTTCTATGATATGGGAAGAAGCATTGCAACAAAATACAATTTAATGTAGTTATGCATGGTGGTGTGCGGCCTAAAAATACTTTTGAGGCTACGAATAACATTCCACAATTTAAATAAAAAATGTGACTTTGATAAAGCTTTTATCACTTTGAGTGGTACTTCATAGCATTGTGCGAGTTGAAAATATGGTACAATAAGAAAAATGAGGGGTGGTGGGGAAGCTATAGTTAGAAACAAAGTGGAAGAAGGGGAAGAAACATGTAGATATGACATTGTTAGCACTATATGATTAAATACAATGGTTCATGGTGTTTCACAAGATAGAATTAGCGCTAAATTATGAGCCAAGAAATTTCAATGATGTGTGGGCCATGAAACACAATGTAGATATATAATATGGCGAAGTAGAGTGCTTTGTGATTAATATGGATTGGGGGGTGAATCAGTCCTTTAAAAAATTTAAACAATTTCATATTTACTTGCTTAAAACATAAACCATTCAGCCATTAATGTGTGCACAACATCATACAACATACATTCTAACAACTATTAACATGAGTTAGAACACCATAACACAAAATATAAGTGGGAAGCCCTCAAGGGGAAGAAAACCCATTGAATTGTCTAATTTATATTACTCACAATCAAGTAAAGTGAATATTAGTGACAGCACCAACCCCTATTTCTTTAGTGAGAGTACCAACCCTACAAGGAGCACTAACCACTAGTTTAGAGAAGCACCATATTACCACAAGGAATCAACAACCCCCTTGTATGATCATGCACCCACTCGCCACCTTTGATAAGAGGATCTTATGTCTTACATGGTGCTAACACACAAATGATGGTTCAGCATCTCCACAACTCTTCAAACCCTCATTCACTCAACTCGATTCCATATCACTCAAACTTGGACTAATTTGAATGCTTTGCCCTTGAAAACCTTGCCCACAAGCCCTCTATCACTCCTAAATATTTGGTACATTACAATCTCAGCTCTGAATTTATACATTTTCTCATACGTATTTCACACTCACACATGGGTCATAACCCTTTTTGCCTCTCTAGAGTACTACTGTCATATTTTGAACCCAAAACACTGCACTTTATACCCTTATCTTAACTCACAAACATGAAGACAAGTCATGTCCTCCATCACTTTTTTTAATCAACCAATACAACTTTAAAACATACCATTACAAAATAATACAACATTCATAATGGACCCATGTAGGCTTGGTCATGCTCAAAGGCATCTCAAAGAAGCCAAAAACATGGCTAAAAACCCCATCATCACTTGATTCACCAAAGACCTCCAAAATCACCATACATCATTAATCAAGCTCCCTTAATTGCTCACACACATGTCAAATATGACATAAAAAATCATCCATGGTCATAATTATCTTGCACTAATCAAATTCTTCATAACTTACTATCAAAAAGGCTCGTATCCTTCACAAAACAGTTGCTTTCTAGGAACCTGTCTTCACCTTTAGGCCTCAATACCACAAAAACAATCTCAACTATGGGCATGAAACCAATAATTTAAATCCAATTACCTGTATATATCACATCCATTTTTTCTATATCTCATGAAACATTCATATGTGCAAACCACACTTATTTCCTCTTCACCAAACTGAGTTGCCCAGAAAGTAATTTTTAGGAAAATCAACTAGTTTACACCCTTTCTTGCCACTTTCAAGACATAAAGGCATTCCTTCAATAGAGAACAAAATTCATCCATATTCAACTCTCCAACTGGATATAAATCATCAAATAATCCATCTCATGCGTCATCTACCTCAATCTTTCAATCCATGTCTTGAAAACAAACAACCTTCTTCTCTACACAAACTGAGATGGTTGACCCATAAATATCATCATCAAGAGACAAACCTTATACCATTATAAATAACTAGATAAATCCTACTTTCCATAACATCATACATTTCCTTCCAACTCCAAGTGGAAGGCCTTCAACTAGCTCCATCTCTGAAACTGTTCAAAACTAGCCCCAAAACTGCCTTAATAAAGACCAGTCTTCATAAATAGGACACACTTTTCCTTTTAGGACATCAAACCATGACCTGAAACCATCATGGAAATCAAGTAAAACTCCCATACTAAAAATAATTTCAATTTATTTCATAACATCTTTGGACAACTTTACCCAAACTGAAATTTCTTCATAAACTTGCATGTTTGAGTGGGGTCCACTCATCACCACATACTTTACCATACCTTTATGGAAATATGGAGGAGTCTATAAAACATACAATCATCATACTAGCACAAAAATCAATTTTGGGCAACCTATGATCAATATCTCTCTTACCACTTTCAAGCTAGGGTTTCAAACACACATAAAAGTTAGTTTACCTTCTTAACATTCGTTCATAAAAATATGACAGATGAAACTAAACTCCATTATTTTTTGTGAAATGATCTTAACTTAATGGAAAAAAATACCTGAAATAAAAAAGGTACCATGCAAAGCACACAATCAACAACGAGCATCATAAGTTGCAATTCAAGCTGGAAATCACACTTTCTAAACACCTTATTTCACCTAAAACATTGATAAATTGCAAAATTCCTTCTTCATGAAAACCTGAAATATTTCCCACAACATCATGAAACACCTAATAACATCTCCAATCATCATCTAGCTCAAATATTATTCATCTTCATATCCCATCTCATTTGCATGACTAATCCTCAGGGTTGGGATGGTTTAAGCTCGGTCATAATAGAAAAACCTCATACCTCATCATGAAACCTCTTGAAAATTCCCTAACACACCTAAGAACACATGTATCACATCCTTTCATGACTCCATGAGATTTCATGGCTCTATACCTCATCCTCATGCTTCATTTGGTCTCCACGCACCTAGACTAAGTCTAGATATGCATCTGCAGCTGAATCTTCCACCTAGTACCTACACTCTGAAACTCATGCGAGTGTATTAACCATCCCAAAACATGTCTTCAATGCCTACTACCATGCTCATCAAGACCAAGAAAGTCACCACCATGATCCATCACCTAGGATAGCTAGATCACTTGACAAGGCTTGCTAGACCAAGAAAAACTCACTGAATCACCTAATGCCATCATGAAACCATCTGAAACTCTATGTAACCATCATAATAGGCATCCTCTTTGTAATTAATGGGATTTTACATCAATGACAACACCTAGGACTCAAAATGTCAACAATGGTCGCATTTTTCATGGATGGAAAGCCTAAATAAACTTCTCCCCCTTTTTACATTAATGACAACGAATACTTGTACCTGGATGTTCTTCACATTTATCAACTTCATAGGGTCATATTTTGGTTAGAAACATCAATCAAATTCTTCATGCTAGCTCACAAACAAATAATTTCTCACAAAAATCTTATTTTGACCACTTTCAAAGAATTTATGATCGTAGTCCCCCCGCGAAAGATCATACATAGGACTGATATCCACATAATCATAAAAGAAACATAATTTTACCTTCTCCTTGAGTGATAATATCATCAAGCCACCATAAAATCATGCAAAACTTGTCATTTCACACTAAAACTTTGTTATTACCTTCTTTCAACATTATGGAAACAATGAAATCAGACCTAGAACTAATGGATGCATCTTATGAACATGCCAATAATGATTATTTCTGAGCTTAAAACAACAAATTACCTCTCACATGATATATCTTAGCTTGATGGGAATCATAACTTGACTCCAAGACTTCCATTTCTTGACATTACACAACTTTGGGATTGCATTCCCTAAACTAACTCTTTAGTGCATTATAGACTATCTTTCACAAGCTCTAAAATACCACCCACACAATGACACACCTCCTTATGGCTCCCCTAGCTCTATAGAAGCCTTTTATAGCCGAAAACAGAAAAATAATCCTCTTACCTTGCTTATACCACCTTAAAGATGACACAACCACTTTGAAAATACCCTAAAACACTTTGAACATGTAAGAAAATATCCAAGACATACTCCCCATGTTTGATATGATTCTTACAGTCTTATGGCTCCATATTTTGTTCTTCATATAACATTGTATCATGTCATGAAACTTTGAATATATCTTTCCCATTTCGATAGTGCTTATTCTTACTTATTGCATTCTTGAGATGAGTATACCACTATATCATTGTATGGAGGACTTCAAATAGTTAATATATGTGATAATCTAACTCTAAAACCTATAAAACACATGAAATCACTGTACACACTTTATCTTTGACAAATACTTACCAAGTAACATCTTCTAAGGCCCAACCAAGTAGTCACACTTCTAGTTTTTCTCTAAGGAGATACACACTTTCTAGATCACCTAGACAAGTATAAGATCTTCTCAGTAAATCATAGATAGACTTGGAAAACACTTCATACCTATAGCATCATATCAAACCTATTGAATTTCGTGATACATCATTTTATCCCAAATAATACTAATAAACCTAGTCTCATAATTCTTCACTATCACACTATATTATTCATTTTTTATTATCAATCAAGCACCTAGTAATCATCAATAATGACTCCTCCTGATTATAATTCCACCTATAGGCCTATAGGATGCAATTTCAAAGCAAGATAACCATATAAAGTCATAAAAAATATCTTTAATAGGACTCTTACCTACATAGAAGTATAATTTCCTACAATACATAGCTTGTATTCATCTAAAACAACTTCTGGAGAAGCTAGTTGTTGTCCCCCTACCTTCTTGGCCCACATATACACTACTCACACCTATAGCAACTCATATTTCTCCTTTTCACAGTCATGACATTGTCATTCATGAGTGAGAGGCTTCATATTAGACTACACTAACCATTCTTAACCAAATTAACACCCATGTCACTTATTATTGTGATATTTAACCATTTGTCAACCAAATTTTTGACCTTTTCAATATGTTCTAGCATTCCTGAGGTAAATTAACCTATTTTATTATGAAGATATGAACAAAACATCATGAATTTTCTCCATATTAACCAAAACTTATTCTCACTGACATAGATGAAAGGATTTAAGTATCCACATATTCTAGTGTTTGATTGGCTTTGAGAATCAAAAAAATATCCAATAGACCATCTTCACTTTAGTAATTTGTTCATATTGCCTACTAGCCCTAGGTCATTGGAAAATCACACCTAAGATTTAATGCCTTCAATTTCATAAGGAAACCATACCTATTATGAGTACCCTTTTTATAATTCTACCTTCTTCATAAAAATTATAACATGATCTTGTATACACTTACAAGCCTAGGTTATAACTTGATTCTTTCATTAGGTCTCGATAGCACTTTTTTATTCTGGTAACAATTTTTGTGACCATATAGTTATTAAAAAGTCCTAAAAATGATCCAAATATATCTTCTCATATATGCCAAGACCATGTGGTAAAATTTTTGAACTATTGATATTTCAATCTCACCATCTCCTTCTGTAGCCTTTTCTTCATAAACACTAAGTTAGGATTTTCATAGTGCCTGAGAGTAGTCTTTTTACCATAACTCACTTGGTTCGTGGTTTCAAAGACTTAGAAATAAAAATTTATGTTTCATCATGAGCTGAAAAAATGCTTTAGGTATTTCTCACTTAACACCATGAGTACAACACAACATGGTGATTTTCTACAAGTTCTCAAGAGTTACTATCACAATTTGGACACAACAAGACCAATACAACACATTATTGCTTAACCATTAACCAAATACACATGAATCTACCTTTTAAAATAAATAACCATGACCACATTTCCCTTGACATCATACCATGATACATACACAAGATATAATTTTTAAAAAGTAATAAAAACATTATACTTAGACCCAAAATGACAACTTGATGAACATATTCTGACATACATGACCTAAAAATCAAAAAAATTGACTGAGTACTTCATTCAAGATCACCTAAGTCCTTTACAAAATGACACAAACATGGAATCTTAGAACCTAACACAGAACTTGTATTTGTTGAGAGTGGCACACCTTCTCTAGATCGTTTGACAACATACATACTAGCATCAACAACCTTTGAATTTTACCATCTGTATACACCCAAAATTAGGTCACAACCCTCTAATCCCCATTCGACTTACATAACTCTTACAACGACCCCTCCACATAGTATTATTAATTTAACTACCCATATTAAGTTAATAATTCCTTCATTCCTCCACCTCAACCATGGACCCTTTCAAAGCCTATTTATTAACCTAGACTAAGCCATTTACTTCCATAACTAATTTTGACCTCTTATAAACCTAAATATGACTCCTTCTCTACTTCTCCATCCTATTTCCCACTTCATTTAGCAATAAAACCTACACTCCTATTCCATAAGAAATCTTGACCACCGCCAAAAATGGAGAGAGAATGCTATTTTTGGAAAATATGACCTTTTCTCCCTAATTGACATTGGTTATTCCTCGGTCGGTGCCGGTTAGCTAACTACCATCATTTCCCTTAAATAAGTAATTCTAATCCTTCTCCCCGCTTCTTCATCCATCTTGGCTTTGGGCATTCTAGCATTGGTATTATTGACCATCCAAGCGACATCACGATGAACCAAAGATCATTCCAACATTCAAAAACTTCACGAAGCATCAATAGTGTGTTCTAGAGCATTGGATCAATCACAAGGAAGTCTAGATCCTTCTATCGCTACTACATGGGATCGATACTTTTCGCTCTTTCAACCAAAACCATTATTTGTACAAACAACTTCCAACTTGCAAGTAAGTGATCTCTACCTTGTGATTTCTTTTATTATTTTGGTTGTTAATCATTTACTTTATTTCTTTCATGTTTTACCTCTCCCGGATCTCTTCCATATTACCTCCACCCAACCCCTTCCCCATTTAACCTCTATATATATCTTGAAATCCTATTTCTTCATCTATGAGTCTTCACATAAAACCTAGCACCTAGCCTAAGAACTCCCAACACTCTATGTAATCACAAAGAGCTCCCAATCAAACTATTTTTAACCTTCTCATCAAACTGCTCCTATCGAAATAGGTCACCTAACTATTATCGGCTATTACCAGGTACCGACATTGGTCACCCAACTGATACTAGTCTCTGTGATTAATAATTTACCTCAAACCAACGAGCTCCTAACTCAATGAAAAACTTCCTAAACCTCAGCCAATCTCACCCAAACCTTCCAAAACACCTCTGCCACACCTACCATCCTAGAAAAAACCATTCCTTCTATAGATTTAGTTGTATATTCAATATTTACCTTAAACTTAGTCTGTTGTTAGCTTATGAGATACCTAAATTGTATTATTAAATAGGACCTTTCTTGTATTGTCGTTTCTTTACATTAAATTTTTTTTAAACAGTGGATTGAGGACCTTTCTAGGAAGTGTCACACTTCTCGAATCTAACATATGCTAGGTAGTCCACTGTCATATGCTATTTAATTCTATTTAGTTGTATTGTTGTGCTTATATAGGTAGTCCTTCCTAGACAAAAAGGATCTCTTTATGATCATCCTGGTCATGTTAACGATGGGAAACCTTATTTTCGACTTCATAGGTGTTCCTCCTCACTTCACCTTTACCTTATTTTTTATATATCCAACATTGTGGTGAAACATTTTCACATGCCCAGTGGGAACCTCCTGTGTGGGTTTCTTTCTCTTCATATAGGTTTCATCTTGTGTGTTTTCTTTTTAAATCATTATTCACTAAATATTTTTCTTTGGTAATAATCTCTTTCTTTCTAATTGTTACAAGAATCCTTCTTATTTCTTCAATTGTTGCATTAGTGAAAATCATCCTCCTTCCTATTCATTCTTGTTTACATTGAATATCATATTTCGATTTGGGGATTAAAACACTTGCATTTCATCCCTGTATGTCTGCATATTTATCTCACATAGTTAAGTAGTAATCATATGATAGATTTTGTGACCATTTTATGATTGATTAATAAAGCATAGTTCAGATTTTTGCACACACTCCTTATCTAAATCACTCAACAAAATCTACAAACTTCTTACACATTACCTCCCAAGAAGAATCCATCAAGGATTTAAAAACCCGTTGATGGTAGGCCCTACCCAGGATGTTCTTTCTAATTTATCATATCAAATATCGAACCTCATGTACCAAAAGGTATATCAAGGAATCCTTCCCCAAAAAAACCTGAAAAAATCCATACATTTATTTTTAGGTACCTTCGTTATCCAAACATTTTATATCATTCACATTCAGTCTTAAGGCATAATAGGATAACATTAAAATATATTTAGTAATGTGTTTATTTAGTTTTTTCTTGTTCAATTGGCACCTTTCTTTATTATCTTCTATAGTTTGAGTTGTGAGGACACATTCACTAGTTTTTATTATCTTGTTCACACTCAACCATCACAACTGGTTAATTTTAGTTTTTCCTGCGTGTGTTATTTCATATTTGTCATTACACAACCTCTTTTTGGAATTCTATTCATCAAATTTTACTTAAACAATCATATTTTCTTCATTCTCTCAAGTTTCTATCAGTAACTGGCATTAGTTCAGTGACCGAAATTGGTTCTTTCCTCATACTGACACCAATTTATTGACTGGTATCGGTTTCTCTATGCTTATTGATTTTCTATCAAAACAACAATCTATCCTTAGATATTGTCTATCTATGTTTTTGATTCTCTCAATTAACCATTTTCTGAGTCTTTGTCAACATTAATAGAGCTTACAATATCCATTTTACACTTTTCTTACCCAAAAATCTTAATTTCATCACTTCCCCAGTTTTTATCACTCACTTCCATTGGTTTAGCGACCAAAATTGGTCTTTCTACCTAATTGATACTGGTTTACAGACTGGTATCAGTCATTATGTTTTTTACTTTTATCAGAAACAAAACCATATTTCTATCCTCAAAACGTCACCAAACACTTGTCTCTCATTTCTATCAATTCTACAGAGCTTAGAATACCTATCTTCCAGTTTCTTATGGCTTGGACTTGCCAACAGGTGCGGGAGTTTTTTCCTTTCACACTAGTCACATACCGTTACCTACTTCCCCTTTGCATCATCTATTTCTTCACCAATGGACCCCAACATTAGTGTACTATACCTACAGTTGAAGAGGAATTCGCTAAATTCCTTGATAATAATGTCATATCCTTATAACATTACCTCACCCATTCTTCTACCCACGACTCATTGGGCTAGTTATTGTTTGGTATACCTAGCTCCATGCCCCCTGCCAAATCCGTGAATGCTACTTTAACATTACCTACTCCCACATCAACACCACCTACTGTACCCTTGAAATCCGTCGCACCTTCGGCATCTATCATACCTTTGACATTTATCACTCACTCCAACCTCTACTAGCGCCTTGACATCTGCCATATCTTCATCCATGACCCCTAGTATAGGGATCCCCCCATCATCAGTACCTATTACATTTCAACCGCTAGTTTTTGATTGACATCCTATACTCCCTTTCATAATTTGGTCCTTTCTATACCCCAAACTCTTCCACCCATCACTATGAGGGTCCTTTACGCAAGTTTTTCCTATCTAAACCTTACCTTAGACAGATCCTATCACCTCCTCTTCATAATTGGGGTATTTCCCCTCCTCTTCTGTCATTTATTATATACCTACATCTCAATCTACTTACTCAACACCACCTTATACCGGCGTGCCTTCCAAAACCTACTCATTTTATCCACCCCCTTATACCGTAGGGAGTGCTCCTCAATCTAATCCTACCATGAATCTTATCAAGATAATGATCGATAAGATACAAACAATCAAGGCCTCTATTTCTAGATCATGTAATGTCCTCACTGATGATTAAATTTGTAAAAAACCCATTCACCCATCCATACCTATACACCCTTATCCCACACAATGGAAGTTTCCCAAGTTCAATTATTTCAATAGAAAGGAATACTGTTAACAACATTTACAATCATTGAAAGACATGTGCTATATGATCGCCCATAATGATGCCTTGCTCCTTAAAACCTTCCCCATGTGCTTTTTGGGACCCACCCTACTTTGCTAGAGTGCTTTTCCCAGCCACTTGATCTTCTCGTTCAAGCATTTGGCCCAAACCTTCCTAGATCATATCTCAATCAATACATCTAATAATTCCTCTATGATGGACTTATATTCTATTCGCCAATACGAGGATGAATCTATCACATATTTCATCCTACGTTGGTACGGCCTTAACAATCAACTCACCTTCCAGCTACCATAAGTAGATATCATAGACTTGTTCACAAGGGCATATGAAAGACACATTTCTCCAAATATCTAGGTTCAAATGTTTCACACGTTTGATGAAGCCTTCACCATGGCCTGGAAATTGGAGATCTATTTCCATGAAGAAGAGAAAATTAAGTTGTGTAACTAGAAATCTAACTTCAAATTAAACAACTCTTCATATAAACCCCCAAAAAACAATTCCAAGCTATAGGATCCACCAACATAGTGATTTTGAAATTCAACCCCTCTCATCCATCTAATAAACCAAAACCACCTGACAACCTCTCTCATGTTAAAAACTTTAAATAAAAATAATAACAAAGGTCTTACACTCTTATTAGAGAACCATATTATTCTGTGTTGGAAAATATTTTAAAATATGGATCTATCATCCTTCCACCTATCATACTATTGGTGAGAAAAAAAATTGAGCGGACAAACTTGTATATTTCTTGCAAATTCTCTGGGAATCTAAGTCCCTCTACTTAACTGGTGCAGTTGTTGTATGTGCGATGCGCATGAAAAGGTGGATTTCTTGGTGGCCTTTTGACTGAGGATCTAACAAGGACACTCCACTAACTATGTGGTAAATCTTACAGATACCTGTAAGAGATAACTTTTCTTAAGAGTGGGAAATGGAAGTGAGAAAAGAGGTAGGAGAACTAATGCTGCAGGTAGGAAATCAGATTTTCTTGCACACACTAGTCATAAGTATCATCACATGAATTTATGAGAAGAAACAACTTTGTAAACATCATTAAGACAAAATAAAATTTGATGAACTCAAAGTATCAAGAAATATTTTATTCAAATAAAGATAGAAACCCCTTCTTCTTGCATTAATTTCTTAAATAAAAGTTATACATAGTGAAGAAATGGAAGAAATTAATAAGGGGGGGAAAGGAACAATTTGGCTATCTCTTTTGTTGTTTCTAGGTACAATGCACTCCAGAGTTTACAAGATCAATCAACCTTCTTAGATCACTCCTACCTACTAAATCGGAGGTGAAAACCTTCCCTATATCACATGGCTTAGATTTCTGGATGGGTCTCAGCATTGGTTCATTTTATTCTAAACCAACACCATTCTTGCGGTTGGGGGACCTACTAGAGTATGTTGACCAATCCACACTTTGGGGGTGACTTCGACTCCCAGTATCCACATAAATGCAAATGTTGTCCCCATATACCTCAACTATTTACCTACAGGCGAGGGACAACCCTCTTTCATTGAAGCACTTTTCATTTCTCAATAATTACCCATGAAGAGGCAACACCGAATGATGATGTTTGGAAAATCCGTTGATGGGTTCAAGATAGAAGCCTCCCCTCCTCAACTGCTTATGAAATCCAGGTGCTTCCATGATTGTCCTTTTACTTTGTAGGAGTAAGTCCATGTGAGCTTCTAGATTCTCAAGTCTTCACTTGGAAATTCCACTGCCTTCATGTTTTTTGAAATTAGTTTCATAGTGCCAGTTTCCTTCCATCTTTATCCATATAGATGATTTTTTATCAAGCATCTCATCACTTCCCCAGGGATTCTTTTCATTCAAATTCTTTCGATATTCTGAGTTACTTTCGTTTCTGGGTCTATGCTCATTGACATCTTCTCCATGAGAAACATTTGATTCATACTTTATCTCTAATTAATTTTGAGGCATTTGAGTACTGACATGAGGATCAGAGGAAACTCATACTTGTCTTGTATGTCCATGGAACTAGTGAAGAGATCAAGAATCAGGTCAAGATCTTCTGTAACTTCTATTGCATCCAATTTTTTTGCACAGAGTTATGCTTTGTTGTTTCCTACAACTCCTCTTTGTACGCCTTTAAAGTATGCAACTCAAAAAAACTATCTAGAGGGATTACCTCATCATTTTGGTAATCATTGCACTCTATTGATTCTTCAAAAAGAGCTTTATCTTAACATGTCTTGAAACTCCATGCTTCGATTTCTTCGTCATGGAAAGAGTCTTCATATTCAAATAGGAAATAATATATCTCCATTTCGTTATTGCATGCATCAACCATTAGCTCAAGAGTGGAATTATATTTTCAATATTTCCTTATCTCGATATGGCCAATCTTCCCATTGGTTAAGGCTTCCAAATCATCTTCATGCTTGTCTTTAAGATTTGTGGCTTGCATCAAGAGATTGAGACTGAACTTAGGATCTTTAGTTTCTTCTGTGACTCTAAGAATTTCCTGTACAGACATTTCTTTCAAACATTTTACGGGCTTATCAACAGCTGATTTTGTCTCTCCATAGATGGCCTAACTGATATCATCTTCATCCCTGAATGGGAATGAAAATAACTCCTCATCTTGGAAAAACATATAAGCTGATTTTTCTTCTTCAAAATCATTGATAACCATCTCCTTTTCCATATTTTCCTCCCCACCTTCACACTAACCTGACCTATAGCAGACTTGACATTTCTTCCTATTCCCCTGAACCACCTACCTAAACCTGGCCTTTCTCACCCAACTTATAATACCTCACCAACCATATCTTTACCTAAAATTTTCTTCATTGATCTGCCTATAAGGGCTTTGGCTTTGGTATATATGAGAAAGGTCATCACACAATCATACCTTATACTACCTGAAAACACAAAGATCATTGTGGTATCAGATTTTCCATGCCACTTTTCCCTAAGAAGACTAGAACTAACCTCATAGAGGAAGATAAGCCTTCCCCAACTAACTCACCTACCACACCACCTTCACCCATGGAGTCCATGGATCTAGAATCCATCCCTCATATATTTTTCTTCATGAACACCATTTCTTTTTGGACCTCTGACCTATCATCATGATGGTGAGGTGTCCTCTTCCCTTCCTATTCTTTATCCTAACATGTTAGATGACCAGACACCTTCTATTAATGTCATTCAATTTCAAGATGATCATTCTATTCTCATCTATTTAGGTGCAAATGATTCTTGCATTCACTTTTCCTTACCTTATGATACATAAACCATGCTAAATGAATAAACCATAGAGATAAACATTCACACTCACAATGACCTACAAATTCTAAAGATAGTCCAATATTTAGATTTTACTGAATAGGAAGCCTTCACCTCTTTCATTCGAGATCGTAGCAACTCCTTTTCTTGGTATTATGTTATTATGCACAATATTTAACCTAATATAATGGTCCAAAATATCATCACTATCCTTGATGCCAAACCTATGAAACAAAAGATGTGAAAAATTCTTCCATGCATTACGCTTCTTGTGGAAGAAGAACTCCAATGCCTTCTTTGTGTTTCCTTCATTTTACCCATGGACAATCCACAATGGATTTCTAATATATTTCCTCTCACCAAAGTGACTCCACATCTACACAGAGTTCCACAAGATTAACCTTTCCTACCCTAAGGATGAATTTCCTCTTCCTAGCATTGACCAACTCATTGATCTTACAGTCGGCCATGAGATACTATCTCTTATGAACGATTTCTCAAGTTATAATAAAATATTACTCGCTCCAGAAGATAAACACAAAACCACCTTCATCACCCCTTGGGGGACATTTTATTATCGCATCATGCCCTTTAGCTTGAAAAACATTGGTGCCACCTATCAATGTGTTATGACATATATCATCCATGATATTATTCATGACATAATGGAATATTATGTTGAAAACCTTCTCAGTAAGACCAAAAGTCATGCCAAACATCTTGTAGTTATTAAATTCATCGTTGATCTTCACATCCAATAATTTGTTTGCCTTCAACCAAAGAAGTGCATATTTTTCATTCTCTCTGGAAAACTCCTTGGTTTCATCGTCTCTTTGCAGGGCATCAAATTTGATCCCGCCAAAATGAAGGCTACTCTCGAAATCCTGTTACCTACTAACCTTCAATAGATTTGTATTGGACAAGGTAAATTGCAATCCATTCGACGCTTTATTTCCAAAATTTCTAACCGATGTCACCCTTTTCATCATCTCCTTAAAAAGGATGTCTCCTTCAATTAGAACGATGAGTGCCAAAAATCCTTTAAATCATTTAAGAAATACCTTCTTTAGCCACCTGTGCTCATCCCACCTAAAGATGACAAACCTTTCTACCTATACATTCCTACCATTGGCCATTCCTTCGGTGTCATGCTCGCTCCATCGCGATGGAAGATAACATAGGGAGCAAGTGGTGTATTACATAATCCATACACTTTTAGACTATGAGACTATATATACTCATGCGCTGAGAAGCTTTTCCTATCCTTAGTATTTTTCACCACCAAACTTCACCACTTTCGACTTAAGCACAAAAACTTCATTTCGTCACTAACACCCAAAACTTTGTATTATAGGTATGCCAAACCTTACCAACATCAACACACCTTGCATGTTGGCTCAAGCTCCATACAGACCTAGACCTAGAGTTAATTCATCAAAAAAAATATCAAGGGACAGAGCAATTGCAGATCAACTTGATAAACACTCCTGCTTCATCAGTACACCAATCTAATAACTTTTGATTTCCCTAGATGAAACTATCGCTACCATTCTCCCTCGATGATTTACCTGTTGACCCTATCATATCTACCAAATTACCTTGTTCTTTGATGGTTCTAAATTTCAATGCATTGGGGTGGTGCAGGATTTATCCTCATTCCTCTCGACAGAGAAGCCTATACATTTATCATTAAAATTAGACTTTGGCTGCACTAATAACATCATCAAATATGAAGCTCATGTGCTTAGGTTTTCAAAATTACCATTGTCCCTAAACGTTAAATCCATTTATATCTTTGGTTACTCTCAACTAGGTTTTAAACCAAGTCAATGGTATGTACTAGTGTCGTGTCAAGGTCCTTCAAAATTATAAAGATTTCATGTCGACATACTTTTGACCATATTTAATCACTTCCTCCTTCAAACCACTCAATGATCCACCAACAAACTTTGTAGGATACCATGGTTTGTCTTGCCTCACAAATAATTTCCTCACCTTCGGACTCCAAAATCTTTATCACAATACAATGATTGTAATTCACCCTTCCTACATCATTCCCAAGTGGCGTGTAATTTTGTGGGACGTATTGTAACCTATCCACATTTATGACATTTGGAATACATAAGTAAAAAAAATTACCTACATCCCTGTTCAATTCTACCTCTAAATCTCACTATGCAATTCAAAACAGGGCCTTCCTAAAAATTCCATCTCCCATCACATAATCATGGGGGGCCTTCATTTGCAGCTGTGGCTTTGACTCAGTGTATCACCGATATCTGCAGTGCCTCATGAATTGGTATTAAATCCCATATCTCTCATCATTTAACTTCATGATGTGAATACAATATGGGGGATATTTTAGTGGCCTTTTTGTCACATTATGATATCATTTAAGTCGTTCTATTACTAAGCCAATCATTATCTGAGTACTATTGTTACCGAAACTCATGTAAAATCTTGTGTGAACCCTCTACAACTAGGTGACATAACCTTCAACGCACACCAATATTTTGTGATACTTTGGCCAAATTGCTAAAGATCTTTTGGCCATGTTTACATTCCAATGGGGTTTGACATACTCGTCGAAAGTAATATGTCTTTCACCCCACTCAAATTGTTATCTAGATTGGTCTTTTTTGAATTCTGTCAACCAAATCCGACTAATATTTTCACACTAAATAGGTGACAATTCACATACACTAGTCATGTAGTCTACTCATGGTTGAATAAGGATCAGTGAGACATACTCAAACTGAATCTTTTCAATAATGGTGTGTCCATTTACGGTAAGTTCAACATGAGTTGGAAATCAACTCACAAACAAAACCCTATGCGCTATCTATAGTTTACAACTTTGGCATGCGAACTCAAAGTTCCACTTCATGACATTTGAGTTAGATGAGCAATGAAATAGCCATAGTTGAAGCATTCCAATAAGACTCTCAACGAAATCCTCCTAATGAAATTCGTTGACGTCATTGGTAAGGGCACTCTGGCACACAGCTACATATCCTGCCACAACCTACTAAGCTTCCTAGTAACAGAACTAACATACCTCCAACAATGCCATTAGATCTATTAACTCTTTAACTTATTAATTGATTTACAGGTAATCATTACCTCTCGAATTCTAAGGGGTCCACTAAGTTCGTACAATTTATCTACTAAATAAATATATGCTCTCTGATGATGACTTCTACACCACTTGAAGGTATGTAGCATAACTTCTATGTTCTATTGCTTATGAACTCTTTAATCCTTAACAATTACTTTCTAAATCGAGCATTAAATATCGTATTCAGAGTCAAGCCTACAATAATAATGTGTTCAAGAATAGACTTTCAAGGTCTTAACGATCTTGTCTAGAAGGTAAATCAATTCATGTAACCAAGAGTGGTTAAAAGTAGATTTAGTAAATTTTCATCCTAATTGGCTTGGATCCTATCTTACTAAGTCCTATAAGCCATGGATCAGGAACTTACCATTTATCTTCCCATGATGGTATAGCCGAGCACGCATCCTCTTAATGCCTTACAATATTGATTGACTGTTATCACATGTTGAGTAAATTACTAACATCAATTTATGTCCCTAATATGATGATCCCTTAAGTGACCCTCTTCTTTTCACCTACCTAATTTTAGGGCCAACGACTAAAACTAGAATCATGTGATTATCCGTCAAACATAAGGCCTTGTATTAAACTAAGAGTACCACATAATGCCACTTATGGCATGATTCTCATAGGATACTTTTCATAATTCTTCACATATGGAATGCCACATCCATATGTTCATTAGTTAATAACCCCTCTTTCATAGCTAACATATATCGTGTTCTAAGGATATATCCTATATATATATATGCCTATACTCCTTTATAGTCTTGTCCATTTCCCCATAATCCAAAATGATTCAAATATATATTTAGGACACACGAGAAACATTCTATACCTCTACATGAGTCTATTAATTCTTGCAAATTAGATGATTCCCTCAGGAAAGGACATCAAATTTCTCTCATCTTGCTACTGCATAGATAGACTACTCGCTCAAATGACAAGCCATTAAACAACAATTCAGCCATCCTAAAAGCACTTCATTCTAATTCCCCAACTTAATAAGACTAATCTCATATCTCTAAAATAAAATACATTATCTTAGAAGCTATCCCACATCGATACTAGCTGTAATGAAGCCCTTAAGGAGAATCTATTTATCCCAATATAGAATTCCCGCATGAGATCAATTTCAATACAAACAAGTATCTGAAATCAAAAGCAAATGACTTCGTTAAGTCAAAGAGAAATGCAAAACTTCTATGGTTCATCGACTTGCCTATTCTACTTTTCATGAAGTCCATATGCAAAAATTGTTAGCATGTCATCAGTTCACAAGAACTGAGCATGATAAGCGCTAAATAAAATCGATAACATAACGAAACAAAGATCTAAATCAAATCGATCAACACAATTCACTTCAACCAAGTTGACTGAAAGAGTCTTAACAGACCATGAAATCCATAGGATCAAAACTATAGTTGAATTCATAATCAACTCACATAAAAATTACCTACAAGATAATAATAACAAACAACAGAAAAAGATCACTTGGTTTAGGTTGTTGTTTTAACTAACATGGGTTGCAAGAGTTCATGATGATTCTTCAAGAAGTTACATAAGGTTAATTGGGATAAGCTAATTAATTAATCACGTATTGGATCCTTTGCAAACCCTTATCAGATAAAAAACTTTGTTACTTAGGGCTATTTTGATGCACTAATGCTTTTAAGTAAACTAGTTCAGAAAGGACAAAAAACTAGCTTATGTTTCCTTAGTAATGTGTTGGACTCATAGTTTTTTACTGCTCCCCATTCATTACATTAAATTAATATAAATTTACTTGTCTTATTTATAAAACAAAGTAAATAAATGCCTAAAAATCCGCTTGATTTACCTTCATTTAATTGTGTTGATTTCTACCTCTACTACTTAAGTATTCTTATTCATTGCATTTAAATTAACCTAGTTTACTTCTTTTAGCTCAAAAAAAAGTAAGGTAATCTCCAAAATTCGCACAACTCATTACTTGAGCTATCATTGAATTAAGAGTGCAAAATAGTTTTGAAGGGACTATACCCTGTATACAAAAGGGCTCAAAAGCCAGATACCAGAAGCGGGAGAAACAACCCAGAGAAGGGAAAAACAACCAACCTCAGAGGGCTCATCAGCCAGATAAAACAACATATTAATAGAAAGGATCCAGTCATACAATGATCCAAAAAATAGCAGAAGAGATCAAAAAACAAACAAGAGATATCTATCATAGAATATCTCCACCAAAAAACAGCACCAGATCCGCCAGTCATCAGCAACTTCGCAGCCAGTAAACAGCAGCACAGCTCCACTTTACTTGATAGCCCTGTCAATCTTGGTTTTGATCGTTTGCAGTGAGACAAAGAAAGCAATGGCTGTGGCCTGAGAAGGGTCTTTCAGATCCGCCTGAGCAATTGCCATATCTCTTTTCTCTTTGGGGCCCCAAATGTCTTCAGTAATCCCGCTGAGGCTGCATACACTATGAACATGTTGTTCGATGAAATTGTAAATACTTTTAAGTGCAGATAGGATGCAGTCATTACGGATTTTTGCATTTCCCATTCTGCCATCCAAAGATTGTAGCTTCTTGAACACTTCAGCAATAACACCCTCCTCATCATCATTTTGAAGTTTTCCTTTTCCCTTAGCTTTTTCCATATTTTTGATAACCCTTTTAAGCTCTTGAATTTCCTTTTCCATCCTGCCCACTCTGACCATCAAATCCTCCTCCTTAGGCTCCTCCACCGGTTGGCTGATGTGCAGGAGGTTCTCGGCAAGCTCGAGGTCTTTGTGGCTTCTAAGAACCCTCTGAGAAGTAGGGATCTTAGTTTTCATGCCCTTCCTTTTCTTGCTAGACGAAGCAGTTTCAATCTTCCTTTCGAGCAGGGGGGAATGGAGGCGGTGTGAGCAGGGGGAGGAATGGAGGGAGAGGGTGGAGCAGGATTCATGCGGGGATAGTTTGAGCAGTGACGATGGATAAGAAGAATTAGCCCTTGATGCAGAGGAACTGCCCTAGAATGACTCTGCACTTCCCGAACGGATTTCTCCAGCGAGTTTAACAAGTAATGAGGGAAGCTGATGGTTATGTTTCTACGAAAGTGGTTAAGAAATATCAAATGTTTTTGAGGAATAGTAACAAATCTCCCCTCAAGAGTTACATACCTAACAACCATCCTGGTGAGCTCAGCAAAAGGCTCAGGAATCGAAGTCAACTTGATGTCGGCTGTCACAAACTCAAGATTTTCCCCTTCGTCCAGGAATTTCTTTTCCTCCACCTCTCTGTCCACCCTCTTATTAAAGAATTTGGTGCCATCAAGACTGAGCCCCGTGATCTGGGTGATGAGCTCCTCCGTGATCTCAACCTCAATGTTGTTGTATTTAACAACCCGATTCTTCCATCCCTGAGTGAATTTAATAGAAATATCCTGATCAAAACCTTGAATTCTTTCTATCAAATTCGCAAGACCCCCAATTTGAAGATAGTTCCAGAGCACAACATCCTCTTTCCACGCTGGATTATGGGTGGGCTCTGTTTTGCAAGGCGGACCCCCCATTTTTCCAGTGACTCTGCCTGCAACGGTAAAGATTTTAGCACTATGCGTATCAGACTTAGCTTTGTTTTTGAATCTCTCCCTTCCGTGATAAAAGATGTAATTATTAGACCATACTTTGTAATTAGTGACCCGCTCCTTAGCGTTCTCCCTATGACAAGTAATGATGGCTGTCCAGTTCGCACAAATCACATAAATCACACAAATCTTATATGATGTCATCATTCTGTACTTAAGAATCCACTCTTTAGCATCAACATTACAGCCATTAGTGATGATTTTCCAAGCCATGTAAATCATTGATGATGTCTTTATTAACTTGAATGGGCAGAATGTCCCCCCTTAGCCAAGTTTGAAAAGTATTGTTAACTCCAAAGTTTTCCAAACCATCTGCGACCCTATTGCCTTCCCGATAGGTGTGAGTGATTTTAACATTTTCAAAACTCTTGCATATATCAGTAGCTTCAACAATAAAATCTCTAATTGACCAGCTGGGGGGTTGCTTTTTGTTTAAGAGATTGATAATGTTCAGAGAATCACCCTCAATTATAATATTCAGAATATTACAATCCCTGGCTAGCCTTATTCCCCATAGAGCAGCAAGAGCTTCAGAGTAATGATTAGTTTGCCTACCCATTTTCCTAGAAAAAGTAGAAACAAAACAACATCTTTGATCTATGATGACTCCTCCGCCTCCAGAATCTCCCGGATTTCCTTTTGAGGCCCCATCAAAATTCAACTTATGCCAAGAATTGGGAGGCTTAATCCATCGGACATGGTTCTATCCATACCATTGTTATTCTTTTTGAAGACAGTGTCAATATTCCAATCAGCCAGAATGTATTCTTCTTTCTCAGGGAAAAGTCTATTTTTAGGAGGTTTAAATCTAGCAATATTGTCCTGCACAGCAATGATAATTTCTTTGTAGACTTTGTTACATACCTTTCTAGTATTTCTGAAAATGCCATCATTACGAGCCTTCCAAACTCGCCACATGGTGTGAGGTAAAACTAGTTGCCATAATCTCCTCACCACACAATGCTTATAAGGAGAGTCCCATTGTTCCCAGGCCTGAAGACAAGTAAGGGGAAAGATCCATTTCTGATTAAATTTTTCAAAAACAAGATGCCAAATTTTGGAAGTGTACTCACAATGAAGAAATAAATGTTTGATGTCTTCTGCTTCTTTCTGACACATGCAACATCTATTCGGCATGATGAATCCCTTCTTAATGAGGTTGTCATTAGTCAGAATCTTGCCTTTAATGATGAGCCACCAGAAAAAGTTCACTCTAGGGGTTAGCTCTGGCATCCACAGCTTATGCCACTTAATTTCACTTTCAATAGAGGCAAAGAAAGAATTGTATCCTGATTTAACTGAGTATTCCCCATCAAAAGAATCTTTCCAAATGAGTTCATCCTTAAGATTTTGATTACTAATATGGATTAGAGAAAGTTGATTCTGCAAAGATGAAACATCAGACTGTACATTATCCTTCTCCACTTTTAGTTGTTTCCATTTTCTTTTGTTTTCATCCACCTCAATATATCCCTATATTTTATTGCCATACTTTGTAATTAAGTTGTCTTTAATGTGGCCATAAGAAGAAATCCAATTAAAATCAGTCCATTTATCAGTCCAGAAGTTAATGTCTTGACCATCCCCAAGCTTCCAGCTACATCCCTGAGAGAGAATATGTCTGCTGTGAAGAAGATTGTTCCAGAAAATAGAACCATTCGGAAGAGACTGATCAGAAATAAAGGAGATCTTGCTTTGGTTGGAAAGGTATTTGATCTTAACCAACTCTGTCCAAGGCTTGTGTTCTTTTATAAGTCTCCAACCTAACTTTGCAATAAGAGCAGCACTCATATGTTTGATATCTTTGATACCTAACCCCCCAAGCCTCTTTGGTTTACATACCTGCTCCCAAGCCACTAAATGATACCTGAACCTGTCCTCAGTACCATGCCATAAAAAGTGCTTTTGAATTTTTTCAATACTGTTCGTCACTGCTGCTGGTATGTTGAACATTGACATGATGTAAATAGGCAGGTTTTGAAGCGTGCTTTTTATCAATAAGCACTTGCCTGCGCTTGAAAGTAGAGCTCCTTTCCAACCAGCCAGTTTTTTTTGAAATCTCTTAATAAGATCATTCCAGACCTCATTAGAAATCTTGCCAGTACTCAAAGGTAGACCTAAATAAGTAGCGGGAAGTGAATTAATAGTGCATCCTAGAATATTAGCAATCTTTCTTTGCCTTTCCATAGGAGTATTGAAGAAATATATAGAGCTTTTGTCAAAATTAACTTTTTTCCCCGAGGCTTCCTCATAAAATCTAAGGATAGTTTTGATAGCCTTTGCCTCAATTATTGAGGCCATCAGAAGAAGCAGAGTGTCATCAGCAAACTGTTGGTGGGAGGAGACCTGATTGCCAGAAGTTGGAAGAAAGCCCTTTATCATGCCAATGCTAATAGCTTTTGAGATAGATCTGCTTAAACTGTCAGCCATTATAATGAACAATAGAGGGGAAATTGGGTCCCCTTGCCAGATTCCTCTATTGCTGGCAAAAAAACCAACCGGTTCCCCATTAACAACCACTGAGAATCTGGAAGTAGAAATACAAGAGTGAATAATTTTCCTGAATTTATTTTGAAAACCAAACTTGGATAAGACCTCATCCATGAATCTCCAGGAGACTCTGTCGAAGGCCTTATGCATGTCTAACTTGATAGCCATCCCTGCCTTTTTACTTTTATCCATAGAATGGATTGTTTCATGAACCATGATAATTCCATCCTGAATAATTCTTCCCTGAATGAATCCGCTCTGCTGTTGTGAAATAATCTCCATAAGAATAGGTTGCATCCTAGTGGTAAGAATCTTTGTGAAGATCCGATATATTACATTAACCAAACTGATTGGCCTGAAATCTTTGAAGTCCTTTGCATCCAACTTCTTAGGAGCAAGCACAATATGTGTATTATTTAATTCTTTGATAAGATTTCCAGTTCTATAAAACTCATTAACAACTTTCAATAGATCTTCAGAACATATTTCCCAACATCTTTGGTAGAAGTTTGCCGAAAACCATCGGGGCCCGGAGCCTTATCCCCTTCTAAAGTGAAAACAACCTTTTTCAATTCCTCAATGGTGACAGTTTTGGAAAGACTCTTAAACCTCTCAGCAGGTATTGAATTATTAGGAATGGAGTCTAAGAGAAAGGAGGCCACTTGTTCATTGTAGGAATTATTCTCAGTGAGTAGATTCTTGTAAAATTTGAGGGCTTCTTCTTTGATGTCTTCAGAATCCTTAGTAATGTTCCCATTGTCCTTAGAAACCTCAGTAATTCTGTTACAAGCTCTATGCTTGAGGGCTGTCAAATGAAAAAAAATTGTATTCCTGTCTCCTGCTTTTAGCCAAAGAGCTCTAGACTTCATTCTCCAAAAGGATTCTTCATGGCTGTTTATATTATGCAGATCTGAGAGAAGCTTTTTTTTCTTGTTGATGATCCTCTAGAGTCATACCTTTCAAGGAAACATTAAGTTCAAGCTCTTCCAACTACTGCTTAATTTCTTTCTTCTTTTCAAAAATATTTCCAAAAACCTCTTTATTCCAGATTCTAACCTTTTGCTTAACATTTTTCAACTTCTGTAGAAGCCTGAATTGGGCCATCACTGTGCCTTCCCAATACCACCACTCTTTAATTCTGTCCAGAATATCTTCATGCTCGAGCCACATTTTCTCAAATTTGAAATTGCAGTGAAAAGGTTTTGACCAATTGAAGAAATTTAGGACAATAGGATTATGATCAGAGCCCGTTCTGGGGAGAGAAGAGAGATGAAAATTCTGATCTAAGATCCAATTAGCAGAAATGAGAGCTCTATCCAGTTTAACCTGGATCAAGTTCTCCCCAAATCTTCTGTTAGACCAGGTAAATTGATTACCATGAAGCTCTATGTCCATAAGATTAAGAGTCGAAATGAAGTCAGCAAATTCTTCCATACTGAGAGAAAATTCAGAGTTTCCCCCAAATTTTTCTCCCAGATTTAAAGGAGTATTGAAGTCTCCCATAATCAACCAGTTCATGTCCTCAACATTATTTCGAAACAAGGTTAACTCCTTCCATAAATTTCTTTTACCAGCAACAGTATTGGGTGCATAAATATTGGAAAGAATCCAGCTAGAATTATTCTCAAGACTTTTAAAGATTATAGCTAAATGATTCTGGGAGGAAGAAAGCACATTACCATTAACAATTTTGGTATCCCAGAAGATCGCTAAGCCTCCAGAAGCTCCTTGAGAATCAACAGCAGCAAAGGCAGCGTTCTCCCAGAAATATCTTTTGCAATCTTCAACAGCTTTACTTTTCATTTTAGTTTCCTGAATAAGAAGGATGTTGGGCCTGTTTGATCTTTTAATTTCCTTAAGCATTCTTTTCTTAGGCCCCCCATTGAGTCCTCTGACATTCCAAGAAATGACCTTCATTAAAAAAGTTTTGGAGATGTAGTTGCCGGATGGTTCAAAATTCTTTGTGTACCATCTGCAATTTCTTTCTCAGTCTCTTTTTCTCTTACTTCTCTCTTGGATAGTCTACCTTTTCTATATGGGACTCCAATATTTGTAGTTCTTCTAGCAGTGGCCCTTGTGATTCTTGAGGTGGAAGCTTCCCAGCTTCCAATCTGCTTCTTTTTATCACTATAGAGTGATTCCGAATTTCTTCCAGACTTTTTAGTCCTCGTTTCTTACTTCTCACTGTGATGAATCCATCTTTATCACAGTCTGATAGACTTTTCTTGCTAGTAGGGGTAATTTCCCCTTCCTCTTTACCTGTGTCAACATCAGTCTGTTTAACCATTTTAGGAGCGAGCTCCTCCATATCAGTAAACTCTTTATCTTGGTTTAGATCTCTTGCTATGGATTCCAGAACCTCTTTGACTTTTCCTTGCCTCATTTTGAGTATCTCCAGAGAGCTATTCCTATTTAACAGCTCTTGATGAGCAGAAGGAGTAGTTTTTTCCATCTCTTCTTCCTTAGAAGTGATAAGATGAATGAAAACTTTTTCATTTTCTTCATCAACCTCCATGCTCAACTTTACCGGATTTGGTGTCATAGTGTTCATTGCTGGATCCATTGTCATATCCCTTTTGCTTTCTTCACCCTTTGTCGATTCAAGATCTATTTCCTTTGGGCTTCATCAAGCTTTTCCGACTGGTGAATTTTAGGCCTCCACAGTTTCCTATAAACTGGTGGCCTCTTTGTCTTAAATCCTTTTTTCTGATCTTTTAGCCTGGGATTCATCTGCATGCGTCTATCTCCAGCATTCTGATCTGTTAGAGGATCTTTATCAGTCTTATCCATTTGTTTCTGTTCTTGAGCCTCAAAATGATCTGAGGGTATTTCCAGCTTTTGCATTATTTTCTTAGAGCATTTGCTGGCAAAGTGCCCTAATTTATGACATTTGCTACATCTTAGTTGGAAAGCTTCATACTCTATTTGTTGTTTCCATGCTCCAAATTTGGACTGCAGAAAAATGTGATCAGGTAGCTCTTGATCCATTTCAGTAGAGACACAGAACCTTGCGAAGGCCAGCCTTGATCTATTTTTCGTGGGTCCATCAAGCCCAACTGGTGAACCAATCGATTTGGCTATATGAAGAAGGATTTCATCATCCCACAGATGAAGGGGTAGCCCTGGGAGTCTACACCAGATGGGTATGGCATGAATGTTCTCAGTATATGGATTGAACCCAGGATACCATTTTTTTAAAAATAGCCCCATATTTCCCAGACACCAGGGACCACCCAATAAGACAGAGTCAACATCAGCTTGGAGATTAAATCGGGCTAGAAAAAAACCCTTGGCCATGGTGGTGATAATCAAATCCCCTTTTGGTTTCCATCTGCGAATGGCCCATTTTCTTATAATATCCACATTGGGTCTTGATCCCAAAAATTTTCCGACTAGGGCTAGATTGGTTTTCTCCAGTGCTCTATGCAGACATCCGTCAGGCACTTGTATGTGGGTCACCCCCTCAGCATCTTTTGTACTTTTAAAATTTAGATCACATGCAGGATGAGGACCCACATTTTTGTCAGGAGGTACCTTAACAATATCCACCCAGGCTCTAGATCCAAAACTACCACCTTTAGCCGATTCTCCCTCTCTTAACAGTGCCTTATCAGCTATTTCGCAGCCTTTTGATAGACATTCAGCAGCCAGAGCTGCTGAAACCGCACTCTCAAAACCCTCCCGTAGTCCTCCATGATCTTCAAACCGTTCCTTTTAGTGCATTGTTTTGACCTTTTTCTCCTTGGTTTCATGTTTTAAAATTTAAGTCGATTTATTTAACCACAAAATATTTGTTTTAGTTTTGTGTCATTTTCATGTGCTTCTACTGGTTTGGCATGGACTCAAATATGCTTTAATTGTTTTTATAACAACAATAGAGTTATATGAAATCACCGCACAACTTATTCATTGCATCGAATTGAACGTCTCTTATTTCTCTTGGTAAAAATAGTAAATTACTTTGAAAACAATGCAAGTCATGATATTTCCTATTCATGCATTGAACTCGACATAATTTACTTCCTTTCATTTTTACATTGATCTTGAGTTGTTTTACTTTCCTAAGTTTTGTGTCGATCTTGACTTGCTTTACTTGCCTAAGTTTTGTGTTGATCTTGACTTGTTTTACTTTGCTAGTTATGTGTCGAATCAAACATGCTTTACTTCCCTTATGTATTGTGTCATTTTGGACATACTGTACTTGTTTTATTTTAAAGGAAATTAAAGTAACACAAGTTCACCATAATTTTTTATGTCTTAAGTCATTGCATTAATTCTAACGTAGTTTACATCTTTTGAGTCATTGCATCGATTTGAATTTACTTTTTTTATTTTAAAAAGAAGTAAACTAATAGTTTTTGACCACAAAGTATAGCTTCCTCTATTCATTGTGTCAATTTTGGGTTAGTTTACTCATTTTATGTATAAATGAAGTAAAGAAATGTTTATTCTCTGTTGCCTAGTCTTGCATTGATTTAGGTATTTATTACTTATTTTTCTCATCACTTATTCTTACAAAAAGAGTCATCGTTGCTACTACTCAAATATGTTTTACGTTAAAAAAAATTCTAATAATTTCTGTTAAGTTGAGTTAATTGTTATTCTTAAGAATTTATACCTAGAAAGCACAAAATGAACTATAGATTGAATCATTTCAATATATTTATCTAAACATGATCTTCATGATGTTTATAGCATGATTCTATGAATAAATTGAGTGTTAAATGCATGCATGCAATGAAGTAACATGAGCATTAAATTGAATATTTTTATTTAAAGGGAAAAAGAAATTGATAATTCATAAGTGGGGCAAGGAAAAAGGAAAGAACAAATGTTTGAATCTAGAGAGGAACGTATTGAAGTAAGTGATCAATTTGGGGAAGATGGATTATTACTAGGAAAGGAATGAGGTGTTGCTACTATAATAAGAAAATATCCAAACATAGGAGGTTGATTATAAGTCAGGTTCTCATGAACATGGAATGAGAAGGAAATGGCATTAGAGTTGAGATCCACCTAGCTATGACTATAAAGGACATCTTGATGGAGACTTGCATTACATAAACAGTGATTGGAATAGGTGAAAGTCAATATTGGCTATGTATCAGTGCATGAGTTAGTTGCAAGGTCATATGAGTTAAAAATAGCCTTACTTTAATGGCAAGCATTAACTAGAAGTGCCTTTATTGAATTATTTGTCTGTCCTAGCGCTTGTCAGTGAGCCTATCACTTTTATGCTACAGGGTGCCGAGATGTGTATAACACCTACAGCTGAATGATCAGGAATGTTGTATAGTGACTTATTGTGCGAAGATTGGACAGTCATTTCTTCAGATGATGATTGTGAAGATGACAACTATAGGCTAATGAATTAAGAGATCAGTATGGAGAATGATAATGACTATTGGGTGAAAAGGAAGAAATGTGCCATACTTTGACATCGCTGAGATTCCAGACCCTACTTATGAGGATGGTCTCATACTTGGATGACCAAGTTCTCGTAAGTAGATGTAGGATATGATATGATGTAAGTAAATAGATGACATGGCTAAACTTCTATGCCAGAGGATATCAGATTGTGACACCATCTATAACTTCTATACTTTCATAGATGGATGAGATCACTTTATGCAGCACGTGGGATGGAGAAACTGATATTATTCAGTAACGTCCTCCTAATACCATTGGTCTGATATCATCAGTGAAAATATGGAGTACCAGATGGGCTAGAAAAAAATTATTGGGAGTATCCATTTCAAGATTACTCCCTTTCCCATCAAAGAGGTATTGAAAGCACACTTGTGAAAGTTTGATGGCCACTCATTGAGCCACGCTTGGAACAAAATATGGTATAAATGAATGTGTGACACATTCAGGCACCGTTAACCTTTCTTAGATAATCCCATGAGTAGTAAAATAGCCCAATGACTTCGTGGATGGATGAAGTCAGAATTTTTAGCTGTAAATCCAGACATTTTTGCATTGGTAGAGTTAATGATGAAGCATGGAATGCAGACCAAGGGTCCTTATGGGTGCAATCTTACCCATTCTCCTTAACACTTTACAATAATTCTAAGTAGTCTGTGGTTTCCTAACATTTTCAAGTTAAAGTTTCCAAAAGACCCAGGTTTGACCTTAGATGGATTTTGACCAGAGACTAATGCAAGCTGCATTGAACAGTACTACCTGTACCCTAAAAAGTGAACGTACGCAGAGAAGTAGTGGTCTCCCACAAAGTTCAAATGATGAAATTGGATAACGATGCCAATCATTATACAGGGCTTGTGCAACAACGATATACCTTCACATAAGACCAAATTTAGAGAAATGTGCATACCTCATTATAATGAATTTATCCATTCCACGAAGACCCCACAGGAAGAAAGAATTTTTATTACCGATGAATAGAGAAAGGAGAAGAGGGGTAAGGGAAGAAATGCACCAAGTGTGGAGACTACACAATCAGTTCGGCACGTATGAAGCAATATATGAAGCCTAGCACTTACATGCATAGGAAGAAGTCCCTATAGTCAATTGACTATAAAACCCCAAATTTAGAGGCACCAGTTTGGCATGAAGAGTACCTCACCCATGAGGAATCACCAATGCATGAGCAAGTCACTTGTATATATTATTATGATCAAGAAAGTGATAATGGTCTTATACTAGAATCCCTAGTAAGGAAGAAGAAGAAGGTGACAGATGATGGTAGACTCAGAAAATACGGAAAGTCTAGATGCCTACACTGGTGACAATGGATGATGACGAGTAGTTAAGGAGGTTGAAGACCATTCAGTATATGATGTGCATGATTCTGAAATAAGAAGGACATGAATTAGGTGTACTAGCAAGGAAGATGAGGATAAGAACGACGGGTGAAGAAGGAAAAGGACTCAAGAGAAAGAATTGTAATGAGTGAAGAAGTTAAGCACCATTTAGGAGAGCTAGGAAAAAGAATCCTCTGATTTCAGGAGTTATCACTAAAAAAATATTCTAGCATGATATCTACATGAGTTTTCCAGTGGAAGGCTTCATGAATAACCCCCTACTAAAGAATAGTAGTTGTGATACGGAGCCCTTAGAACCGTCTTATAAAGGAGATCCCAGAATTCTATAGAGAGCATTGGGAAGGAGTACACCCCCCTCATGGGTGGGGATCCACAAATCGGTAGCTGACTCCTCCCAAAAGGTCCTACTCTGTGGGTGGGAGAAGGCATCAGTGGTGGCACAAGGGCAAGGAGTGGGATATCATTGATGATTTCTTCAGCAATAAACTAACGTGTGCAAATCATAGAGCACCGTACCAGATAAGATGAAATATCCTAGCTATTGAGGAAGGATGGATTATGATGAAGAACGTGTGTACCCACAGACAGTGGGAAATTATGTATAGTACCAAAGGATACATTGTAGAGTCCCATCGTGGATATTGAGACTAGAATTTGAGGTAAGCCAGAGAGCACTAATGAATGTGCCAAGAAACCAAAGGGATAAATCCATGGGTAAGCATTTCAATAGCTATCAAATGAATAGGTCACTCAATGCGCTTAACAAGGTTTCAGTTGGAAACTGATGGCCATACTGTTCTCCACCAGGAAGAGTTAGTAATGAAATAGAGTGTAGGTTCCTGGAGGAGGAACTCGAGAAGTATTTTAGGTAAGGAGTCTACCAACTGGATGGCTAAGAGAATATTCTTATTCCTATAAGCAAGTAATTGAGTTAGAGTCAATGGACCTTCAGCTGAGGCTAAGAGCTAATTGACAGGAAGAGAAAAATCTAAAAACTACGTGAAAGTTACATATAAGAAGGATAATTGATGATTCAGGAAATGCAATTTTCCTGAAGCACCCTGATCTAGCGCCACCCGAGCTAGAAAGTATGAATCAGCCTTGATAGTTGTCTAAGGAGGATCTCACTTACGATCTCACAATGGAAAGGCGACCACTCACTTTGGTGAACTTACTACCAAGATGGTGCAAGAATGCCAATAAACACAGAGAACAAGATGAATAGTTTGTTTTAGATTTTGGCTCAATACAAATCAATAGGTTGCTTACAGAGGTAAAGGTCGTCACACAAGTTGTTAAAGCTATGTATGACAACTGCACTGATTAGGGATAGAGTTTCCAAGCATCTTGGTTACCACAACAAGTGATTATGGAAGAACAAGGATTTATCCACATAGAAATCAATGTTTTAGAGGATAATAGAGTGGAGAGAGATTCAAGAGCTATAGCTGAAGGTGGGTGGAAGAAATTTGAAGCAATCATAGACCCTGCGAAGCTTGGTATAAATAATCTGGCTGAAGGAACTATACCCCCAAATCACCCACACGATGGATGTCCTTGAGAACTTGAATGTGAAGCAATTAGAGAGAGCTGTATGACACCAGAAGTGTACAAGGGGAGGAGATGAGTTCTGAATGGCAACAATAGGGTTTGAGAACCCTAGTGGGTGACCTCTGTCTAATGATAGTTCAGAATGAGGAAAATCGATTGCTTGGGAGAAGTTAGAGGCAGAATTATTGAAGGATTTCCCTCTCCTCCTCCAGCAATAAACAAGTTCCCCATTCTTTCTCCCAGTTATTCATTCATTTATTATTTATTTCCAACCATTATAAGAACCCACCATTCTTTATTCTTTGAAGAGTGTTTCCGATTGTTGGGGTTAGCACACCGGTTGTGCAAACAATATATCATATCTAAGCATACATGCACATAAAAGTGGATATTCTACTAGAAGAATTATACAAAACAAGAGATATAAATCAACACCAGATTTAACGTGGTTCACCCAGTGGGCTACATCCACCAAGAAACAAGCCAATCTATTATCCAAAGTTTTTAGAAGATATACAATTGAAGATCTACAATCTTCCACACCTTTCAGATGTACAATACTTTATTTTTCTTAAGCTTCTCATTCTTCTCTAAGAATTATCTTTTTCACATTATTTTACAATAATCATCAATACTTACAATCCCTTACTTCAAAACCCTAGTTTTCATGCTTATATAGGCATATACAAACTTAGGGCACTTAGCCATGCAATTACAATCAATAGTTTCTTTAATATTAAAAATAGATCTAATTCCTGAGTTAAATAAAACACTCACGCACAAGTAACCGACGCCGGTTAGCCCTAATTGATGCCCGGTTCCTCCTTGCCTGACTGATGTCGGCTCATAGGTGATTGATGCTGTTCCCTCCATAATCGATGCAAGTTACTGTGTTTTCCAGCAAGTTTAATATAACATGCTAATATGAAGTAATTGAACTCCATAACTCAACAATTGTCCGACTCTAAACAATTTCTTTACTCTGTACCTAAGTACCTGTGATTTCCACATGTATTAATTGGGATCCTAAGTAGTGTAGCCTTATTTCTTCGCTGTTGTCAAGTCACAAACTACATAAGACAACAATAAAAATGGAGTGTAGCTTCAATTTTAGTTCTTAGAACAAAGTTAGCATATTTCAAGGGTTCTTGCTCGTATGAAATGTATTGGAGCAAGTACATCCTCCAATAGACCTGTCCATATACAAGTGATACCTCAACTGATTGTGTTGCATTATATAATGAAACATCTAGATTTTTGCCAAATGAAAGAATGGGAAAATCACTGAAATTTGTACAATCAATAAAAAGAATCCTTTCCCAACTCTTCCATGAACCTATTCAGACCATATATGACCTTGCTAGCCTATGTAGCTACAACATAATCTTTGCCTCTGTAGTAGAACAAAGCCACAACCTTCTGTAATCTTGCAAATCCAATCTAAGATCATCCCACCTACTGTGAAAATATATCACATTTGTGAGAGACCATCCAGATCTCTAGCCATATCTGAATGCCTACATAGCCACATAATGAAATATCTAAACCTCCATAACATAACTGTGTAGATTTCCCTCTCAAATACCTAAGTATCCATTGGACTACTTTCCAATGCTCTTTACCTAGACCAACCATAAATCTACTCACAACTCCCAATTTTTATAAACAATGTCTTTGGTCTGTGCAAACCATAGCATACATGAGACTCAAAACTGCTGAAGCATATGGTACTCATGTCATGTATTTGACCTCCTCATGTGATGTTGGACACAAATCTTTGTCTCAATTTGAAGTGTCCAGCCATAGGTGTAATTACAATCTTTTGAATCTTGCATGTTAAACCTTTCCAACACCTTATTGATATAATCCTCCTGAGATAAATACAATTTCTTGTTTCAATCCTGTCTGTATGTATATTGCATGGTCCAAGGATTCTTTTTTGCAGCTCCTAAATCCTTCATAGAAAATGTGTGAGCTAGCTTTCTCTTAAGCTCACCAATGTCAGGTACATACTAGATCCTGTAATAAGCATATCATCCACATACAGTAACAAAATAATATAGCTCCCATTTGCAAGCTTTTGAAATAAACACAATGGTCAGATTCACATCCAAATAACCATACTCATGCATAAAACTATCAAACCTCATGTACCATTTCCTTGGAGCTTGCCTTTGAGCCCATATAGGCTCTTTTTCAACTTGCACACTAATTTGGGGGTCTCCATACCCTTGACTTCATACCACAAGCGTTGACTGCATATAAATCTCCATCATCTCAAATCACCATGAATGAAATGACATCTTCACATCTAGTTGGCTAAATGCAAATCATGTACTGCAACTAAACTTTAATACAGTACAAGGAAGTCATTTTAACAACAGGAAAAAATATTTCACCAAATTCAATACCTACTAGTCTGTGTAAATCCCTTTACTACAAGTTGTCCTTGTAGTTCTTTTCTATCCACCCTCTTCTTCCTTGATTCCTTAAACCCTACAAATGTTCATGCAATGTCAAAACTTACCTGCTAGTAACTTAACCTCAAATCCTAAGTCTGGTTGTACTCCTAAGGATGAGCCATCTCCTCATACACATGTACATGCTCCCACTAAGCACAGTCTTATCCTATCATTTCATTCTTAAAACTTCCTGGTTCACCATTATCAGATCAATAATAAATAAAATAGAGAAGGTGTAAATATTTCTGTAGGTTTACTTACCCTTTGTGACCTAATCTCACAAGAGATTTTGGGGTACCTGGCTCATTCTGGACCAAGTCCTTGTGCCTTTGTCATTCACAACCTATCTACAGTGAACCCATGCCAGTCACCTGTAAGTGAAGGTGTATCTAATTCTGCTAACCGATTGGATAACATGATAAAAAATGAATCTTATTAACATCCTCTTCAAGTTTTTAATACCAATGTCAGGTCACAACTCAACTGACCTTCAGGTTACTGTGTAACCCTTGTAGGTATTTTTTAAATCGACTATCCGAGAGTTCATTTTCATTCACAAACTTCTCAACCAGTTCATCCTTGGGTACCAAAATTTGATCCCTATGCATTTCTTTTCATTCCAGTTCAATAACCATCCTAATAATATTAGAATTCTCCGTAAATCCTAAAAATAGAATCTGTCTCATCAGATCCAAACCAATTCCTCAGTGCATCTCTTCATTGATTTTGCATCCAAAGTTTTTTGCAATTTTCCTTAGCTCAATATGCACAAAAGCTTCTGCAACCAAAAACATTTAACCTCCAAAAGAAATATCTACCTCTTGAAATTCCAGGTCCAATATTCCTCTGGTGATTCCTCCATCTAGTGAACTTAAAGGACTCATGGTTAATCCAAATAATACACACTTGTATGATCAACTGCTTCTTCCCAAAACTGCAAGGGAAATCCAGTGTATCCTCATACTTCTAGCAAATTTCCATGATTTATCATATTCATTCTTTCTGCAACACCATTCTCTTGTGGTGTTCTTAGAACAACTTCTTTTCTCTATGTATTCTATACATTCACTGAACAATAATCATTCGAAATCCTTGCTACAGTATTCACCACCATTGTCATATCTAAGGCCAAAATTTTAATTTGATTCATTCTCAACAAGGGCTTTCCATCTTTTAAAAGTTTCAAAAACATCATATTTATGTTTAATACAATAAACCCATACCTTTCTTGTAGCATCATCAATGAAAGTAACATAATACTGGGATCCTCCATGAGAAGCTACTTGAGATGGTCCCCACACATCTGAGTGTACAAGCATCCAATTTATTTCCTTCTTAGTTTCCCCAACTTTGAGAAATGCAATCTCTTTTAGCTTTCCAAAGATACAATGCTCACAGAAATCAAGATCTATCATCTTTCAAATCTATAACTTACCCTTAGCCTTTAAGATCTGCATTCCTTTTTGACTCATATGGCCTAATTATTATGCCACATGCATGCATCTAAATCTGAAGTAGATAACACAGAAAAGGAATCAATAATACATGGTAGATAAATATAATGATCCTACCTTCTTACCTCTTGCCACAACAAAAGTGGCACCCTTGGTGACTTTCCAAGAGTTCAGGATGTTGTTAAATGTAACCATGTAACCAGATTCACCTAGTTTCCTTACAAAATAAGATTCCTCTTGAGGCTTGGAACATGACCTCACATCTTTCAATACCCATGTATTTTCATTCTTCAATTTTAGATGAATATCCCCTTTACCTGTAATATTGCAAGGTTCATCATCACCCAAATAAACATGTCCAAAATTGACCTGGACATAATTTCTGAAATAACCCTTATTAAGGGTTGCATGGAAAGAAGCTCCTGAATCTAAAACCTATGATTCATTTCTATTATCCAAAGAAAGAATAAGAGCATCTTGCATTACCTCTGATGCAAATTTTATTTTATTGGACTCTTTACCTTTGATCTGGTATTGATTCTCTTTATCCTTTGACCAACAATATTTCTTTGCATGTCCTTTCTTTCCACATTTCCAACAGAATTCCTTTACCTTTGGATTACAGATTTGTCATTCACCTTGACTTTGATTTCCCATTATTCTTACTCTTGGATCTCTCCTTATGAGATCCCCCATACTTTCTACATTCAAAGAATATGCCATTAGATGATGAACTTCCTCCTGTACTTTTCCTATGAATTTCTTCATTCAAGATTATACTAACCACATCATCAAACTTAAAAATATTATTAGCATATGTTGTATTACTAACATCCATTACCAAGTTATCCTAAAATATCAGGCAAAGAACATAAGAATAAGATTTCTTTCACTTCATCATCAAATGGAATATCAACTGATTTTAATTGATTTACAATAGAATGGAAATCATTCAAATGACTAGAAGCAGATCCACCTTCATGCATCTTAGAACTAAATAGTTTCTTCATCAAATAAACTTTATTTGAAGCACTAGGTTTTTCATATAAATTAGCAAACATTTCATCAACTCTATTCCATAGAAGTCACTTCTGCAATATTGGAAGCCACAGATGCTACCTAGGCTCAATCTTATAGATCCCAAAGCCTTTTCTATCAAGAATATTCCATTCTTCATCAGTCATCTTCATAGGTCTAGAATTTCATCCAATGGTAAGTACAAATCTCTTTGATACAGATAATCCTCAATCCTACATCTTCCATAATTGATAATTTCAAGTCGTCATAACTTTTCTACCTTGTATTTTTATCATTCTTCTCCATTGTTGTAGCTCCCACTCAATCAGAAAGATCCCTCTATGGAGTAAATGGTTCTTCAACACACAAAACCCAAACAAAATCTGATACTAGTTGTTGGGGTTAGCACAACAGTTGTACACAGATAATATTCAAATCAGAGCATACATGCAATAAAATGAATATTCTACAAGAAGAAATATACAAAAAAGAGAGGATAAATCAACACCAAATTTAGTGTGGTTCACTGCAGTGTCTACATCCACCAAGAAACAACAAAATATAATCCAAAGCTCCAAGATAAACTTGAAAGTCTGAAATGATAATACAACACAATCAAAGGAAGGTTGGTCACATTCCTCTAAACATTTGCCACTGAAAAATGCAGAGGGTTTACTCAAAACCTAATCTAACTTGCCAAGGATCAAGGTCTGATACTTGCATAAAAATCACCTAAGCTAACAGAAGAATGATGCATCTCTGAAATGAACACCTATCTTGCCAATAAACACAAATTCATTTTAAATGCATGCAAGATCATGCAAGGATAACAAAATGTGCATATAAAATCAGTGAGGATGCAAATGAACTTAGAGAATGTTGAGATCATCCACAGACATGCATTACTTACAAACCATCCCTGACAATTTTGGCAATACAAATTCATGCTAAAGAAGAATGTGACCCATTACAATTAAAAATGGGAGGTTTGAACATCTGGTTAAATTCATGCCAAGTGCCAAAGAGAATAAGGTGCCAGGGGCCAAAACAAGAATGTTCCACTCTCCTCAACTGAAGCCAAAATGCACAGATTTATAGGAATCATGAGAGAAAGTAATTGAGCTTCCATTGATATAAAGAACCACTTCTGAGGTCTGGATCTAAAACATATGGCGATAAGTGAAGAACCCTAGGGCAAAAGCGGCCCAAAACTGTATTTTAACATTTTTTTTTGAATGCTACCCGTTTTTTGAAATTCATTTCCCTGCCAATTATCACATGGATGACATGTGTTTTTCAATTTTCTCTATTCAAATTGAACCAAAATGCAAGATTCATCCTAGAATCATGTAGAAATTTCACCAGCTTTCCATTCCTTAATTTCATGAAAATCCACTTGGATCAAAAGTTATGGTGATCTGAAGATTTAGGGCTAAAAACAGGCCAAAGGGGCGCATGAGAAAATATTTGAAATTTTTTTTGTCTGCACTTTGGATGACAATTGATTCATTCATTTCATCCCCTGAAAATATTCCTTTCGTTGCTCTTTAACTTGGACACGTGGCACTATTTCATTGGTTAAGTGAGGGGCCATTTTTATCTTAAGCCAAACAGCTTAGCAACTTTTTAAAAATTTTAACACATTTTGGCACAATCTGAAACTCTGTGAAAAAATTTGTCCTCTTTTCGGCCACTTCACCTTTTCGATGTCCCACGTGTCCCTCGCATCACCTTTGGCCCGGCTATCCCAAATTGTGGATGAAAGTTCCTCCTTCGGCCGAATCGGCCGGGAGCACGTCTTCCCGTACTTTTGGCCCAATGTCCTGCAGAACTGTCTTTTGACAAATATCTGAACTTTTCACCTTCCTCAGAAATGGACATGACTTTCGGTCCAAACCGGCTGATCTGCATTTCTGCGTACTTTTGGCCCGGATGTCCCAAGTACCTTGCAAAAAAAGACTTAGGCAATTTTTTCATCTCTTTCAGGCCGATTCGGCTTTTTGTCCCTTGTTCATCCCATTACTATCCCGCACTTTTCGCCTATTTGACTAGGAACTGTCCCAAAACTGTTGCTGACTTAGCCGATTTTCTTCATTTTTCTGGCCCCAAGCTTTGGTACAATGAACCTCAGTATGACCCGAAACCCTTCAGACCCGGGCAAATTTATTAACAATGTCTTACAACCTTATTTTTTGCATTTCTTCCATTTTATCAACCTATTGGGATTCCTTCTTGGATGGGAGAGTTAGAAAAAGGCCGAGGGGGACCCCAAAAAACATGATTTTGGGCCTTGAATCAATCTACTTGCTCGGGACTGAATAATTTGATGCATGTTATCAAAATTACCCTGGGGGGGTGAATTTTTGATAACAATTTGGTGACTCAGCGGGCTCATCTGCCTGCTAGATGAAGTTACCAGTTTCCTGAAGCATCCATTGGGCATGGAGTCATGAGTTGTAGCCTGGAAACTGATCTAAACTTTGAAAACCTCCTCTCTGAGCCACTTGGAAACCCACCGGAATGGAGTTGTTCTCACCAAAATGCCACTGAAATGGACTGTGCAAGAGGAAAACCAGCACCACAAAAACTATGTACAAAACTGAAAATCATACATGCTCCAAATGGAACATGCAGAGTGTGCACAAGCACTTCTTCTGCTAAAAGCAAACCTACCTACTCTACTCTAACTGGAAGCAAAGGTGGGCTAAACAAACCCTGCAATTGGTTGTGCAAAATAGCTTCCTTTTTCAAAAGTGGCAGCCATGCAACTAATTTGGCATTGAACATGGCTGACTAGGATGAATGGAAAATCAACAAGAAGCTGGTCTTCCACCCAAATCATCAAGGTATCAGCTGAAGGCAAATTCAATACCTCTTTTAGTTGCTCTGCATTTGGATTGAAGAGGTATGACAGCTGATCCTTGGTACTTTGTAGTTCATCCCTCATGCTCAGAAGCAAGCATGACTGGTTGTGACTTCTCCTTTGGCTCCAATAAAGCCAAATACCTGATTGGGCAAGGTATGATCCATTTGATATGCCCATAGCTCTGATTTTCAACTCCAAAAATGGAGTTCTCTTGTAGACCCTCTTGAATGGATGGTGTGGAAGAAATGGTGAGAATTCCTTGTGCCCTTTCTCTTCCTCCAATGAAGAACATGAAAGATTAAAATCTTCCAATCTTGGTTCCAAAGAGCTGCTATAAGATGTTCCGAGGCTGCTGCAAATGAATGTTCTCCTTCATGATAGCAGACTCAAGTGTTTGGAATGTGGATGATGAAAGAGAGAATGGTGGAAACTCAACTGGCTCTTCTCCATCAAAACAGTCCTCCAAATCTGACAGATAAACTGCCTCATGGCTGTCCTGCTGCAAATGCTCCACTTCCTCCATGGTGTCTTCTTGATCTGTAACTTGACCACCATGGTTTCTTTCACCCTCCAACATTGAGTTTGAGAGATCAAACTCCTCTTCAGTACTAGAACTTGAGAGAGGTGAAGTAGAAAGAAGAACTGAAGGTTCTCCTGTAGCCTGCTTTGTGCTCAAAGCCCTTGGATCTGCAATTTTCTCCTCCACAACTAGAATGTGCTCCTCTTCTTTTGGATCTAGAGCAGCTTCTCCTTTCTCTACTACTTTGAAGACAATCTTGCTCTTGATAGAACTCTTCCTCTAGCACGAAGTTTGTCAAGTCAAACTCTTCAATCTGCTGCTCTAGAGGACAAGTTGGGACTGCAAGATCTTCTTCTTTCTTCCTTTATGGCTGATTGTGCAACTTGAATTGAATCAGCATTCCCTTCAAATAGAGTGCCAACATGGACACTACTTTTTGAGTAAACTGACTGCTGTCTGCTTCAAACTTTGCTCTTCTTCTGCTGCCACAAAATCAGTCTTAACCACCATCAACCTTAGCCTCTTCTGTAGGTTTAACCATCAAGGGGATCTAAGTCATCCCAAATTTGGCAGCCCAAACCCTTGAATTGTCTGTCATTTCTTTTCTTTGGGCTCCTCTTCTTGCTGTCCTGTATTCCTTGACTGGCATTCTGATTTCATCTTCCCAACATGGATTTGGGAATGCAAGAGGAGGGATGGGTTGTAACTCAATTGATTTGGTAATTTTTTTGTGGTGGTAGAGGAGGTGAAACCTCTTGTTTCTTTGGAGGAGGGGGTATTTCTTTTAGCTCTTGTGGAGGGGATGACTGTTTGGAAGGAAAAAGGAAAGAAGAATTGAGGTGTGGTGGAAGACTAGAGAGGTGGAGACATGGGATCAACATTTGGGACAGCAAATGGGGAATTTAGAATTTGCAATTCCAAATGAGATGATGCTACCTGAGTAATGGGAAGAGAAAAACCAGATGGTGGTGTAGAACTTACCCATTGACAAGGTTGTTCAACAAGAAGTGTATAGGCCTCTATTTCTGCTGTCCATTGTGCAAGTTGGGGCAGCATCTTCATCATGAAGTCCAGCTTCTCCTTAGGGCTGAAGTGTCTTGGAAAAGGGCCTCCCCATGGACAAGGAGTCCTGCAACCAATTCTGAAAGCTCTCATTTGAGCTGTTGCTCTAGACTGCACCATCTTTACCTCCATCTTTTGGATTTTCTCCAACAGACCAGCATCTTGCATCTGATTGTCTTCATTATATGCATACTCTTGCTCTTGGAAAGCTCCATAGCCAAACTGATTTTGGCATTGCTGCTCATATGGGTATGCATGCTGATTTTGAATTTGTTCAAAATGCTGATTTGGAGGATTTAAAAAACATGTTGGAGGTGGGAAACATTGCTTCTGTTGTAAATGTGAGTTCCATGATGGAAATGAAGTCATGATTGCACAACTTCATGGAATGGAAAAGAATGAAAGAGATGGAAAGAAATATGGATGGAAATGGATGGAAAATGGGTCTGCAACTTCAGAAATGGGTTGCTGATCAGATGGAGTCGCCAGATGTGTTTGCAAGTGCCTCCAAAAGCTGAAATCTTCACAGGAACACACCAACCTGCAAAAGATGAAGTGGAAGACCTCTAAGGTCCCACCGGGCGTGCCAAAACTGTTAGTGCAAAATCACAACACCCCTGGATGTTGATCAGATTTCTAGTTTGATCATACTAACATCCAGTGTGATTGCACAACATGGAATCCTTTCTCCAAGTGTGGGACTTGCAAAAATGAGAAAGGAATCTCCAGAGAAGGCTGGTTCCTATTCCTCTATTCAGATGCACACGAAAAATGCAGAGGGTTTACTCAAAACCTAATCTAACTTGCCAAGGAGACAGGGTAAGAAGATGCATAAAAATAAACCTAAGCTAACAGAGGTGATGCACCAGAGGAATGAAGAACACCTATCTTTCCAATAAACACAAACCATTCAAACGTGATGCAAGATCATGCACAGATAACAAAATTTGCAGTGAAAGATCAAGAGGATGCAAATGAACACAGAGAAGGTTGGTAATCATCCACAGACATGCATTACTTGCTCTGAAGATTGATACAATACACTACAAAATACCAAGAGGCAAGGTTGCATTACAGTTTTAAATGGGAGGTTTGAACTCCACAAATTCAACCTGCTAAAGAGAAGAAGGGAGGGGTAAAACAAGAATGTTCCACTTAGAAAGAAACCCCTCCTTATAATTTATAGGAAGAACGAGAGAGGGAAGAGAGAGGAAATCCAAGATCTACCCCAACCACTTCTAGGTTGCATTTAATTCATCTCATTATGGCAGTAGGTGAGAACCCTAGCAAAAGCGGCGAACTATATTTTGCATTAAAGTTGGCTGTTGAAACGTCATTTTTGGCCATTATCACTTGCCAGAGAAATTTTTTCGATTTTCTCTCTCTAAACTGAACCAAAATGCAAGATTGACCCTAGAATCATGTAGATAATTTCACCAGTTTTCCATTGATATAAAGAACATGAAAATCTGAGCTCTGGATCGAAAGTTATGGTGATCTGAAGATTTAGGGAAAAACAGGCCAAAACGGATCGACGGGAAAATATTTGGATTTTTTTCCACGCTCTGCCACTTGGATGACACGTGTCAAGCTCTGATTCATTCACAGGTTCATCCTCTCCTTCCTTTTGTGCCTTTAACTTGGACACGTGGCACTATTTTATTGGTTCGGGCCTGATGGGCGCATTTTTACCTTGAGCCAAACACTTAGCAACTTTTTCTGACACGTGGCATGTTCCCGTGCCCCGCCACTTGGGACACGTGGCATGCTTTGGTTGGTTGACAGGGGCTCGTGACCTTTGGCACTTTTGATTCCAAAACTTTTGCTAAATTTTCTAAGTCCTCCTGCGGGCTCCCTTGTCCTCCCTGCTCCATAGGACACGTGTCACATTCTGATTCCATTGGCAGATTTTCACATCCCACGCGTCCCTCATGTACCTTTGGCCCAGATGTCCCAAACTGTCTCGGACGAAAGTCTCCTCCTTCGGCCGAATCGGCCGGTTCGCGTCTTCTGCATACTTCCGCCTAGATGTCCCAACTGTCTAGGACAAATATCTCCGAACCACCCGAAATGGACTGAATTGCGCCAAACTGGCCGATCCGCGTCCTGCGTGTACTTTTGGCCCAGATTTCCTAGACTGCGTGAAACAAGACTTAGGCAATTTTTTCCCTCCTTCGGCCGATTTTCGTGCCGGATTTTCGCGTTCCACGCGTCCTACGTCCCAAGTGTCCCACAGACCCCACCCGCCTGGACTAGGACTTAGCTGATTTTCTTCATTTTTCTGGCTCCCAATGCATGGTACAATGAACCTTAGTACGACCCGAACCCTTCAGACCTGAAATGCCTTAACACAATCTTGCAACCTTATTTTGCAATTTCTTCCATTTTATCAACTTGTTGGGATTCCTTCTTGGATGGGAGAGTTAGAAAGAAGGCCGAGGGGGACCCCAAAAAACATGATTTTGGGCCTTGAATCAATCTACTTGCTCGGGACTGAATAATCTGATGCATGTTATCGAAATTACCCTGGGGGTGAATTTTGGATAACAGCTACATGGTCACTTCTTCTCACATCATCTCATGATAGGCTACATCATCACTCTTGCTTGCATCATTTAGCGGTATACGTTTTAGGCTACATCACCACTCCTTTTCTATTCATCTTGTCATGATATACACTTAGGCTACAATGTCATGCACAACTCATCTATGTCACATATCATCACTACATAATCATCATAGCGCATTGCACACAACACGTAGTTCAACCATTTCATGATGACGCACTCTCATTTACGGTCATAGCGCATTGCACACAACACGTAGTTCAACCATTTCATGATGACGCACTCTCATTTACGGTTAATTCTTGATTGTTGAGGGGAATAATAAATGAACCTCATTGCATAAAATTCCATTCACATGGGGGACACGTAGCTCCCATCATTCATTTTGCATTCCATTCCTTCCATCCATATCATACTTCATTTTATGGTTGTATTTACTCTTGATTGCACTTGTTTTTACATGTTCACTTTATTACACATGTTAGATAGATATCTTGTATGTTATTATCATTATCATACACACATGCGCATTCACTTTCTTTCTAGTTATGATCACAGACTATACAAGGATACTACATGCAGTATGGATGCTTGATTACCAATCCTACAACGGTTCCTGGGGGCATCCAATTTTGTACACTACATGTACTATTGTTTCATTTTTTCTCATATTGTAGACACCCAAAATTGGGTTGCAACCCTCTATCCCCCCTTCGAATAACATACCCTTTACCATGACCCCTCTACACACTATTATTAATTTAACTACCCATATTAATTTAATAATTCACTCACCCCTCCACCTCATTATGAACCCATTCTAAGCCTAATTATTAACCTAGACTAAGTCACCACTCTCCTTAACTAAATATGACTCTTTTTAAACCTAACTATGACTTCTTCTACACCTCTCCCACATATTTCTCTCTTCATTAAGCGACAATCAAAACCTCTCATCCATAACAAATCTTGACCCCACACTTAAAGGGTGGAAAAAGGTTATTTTTGGCAAATATAACCTTTTCTCCACCTAGCCGACATCAGTTATTCCTCGGTCGGCACCAGTCACCTAACCACTGTCAGTTCCTTTAAAAAGGAATTTCCAACCCTTTACCCAGTTTCTTCCATCTTGGATTTTTTATTTCAATAATTCTTAGCTCTTGCATCCAAGCATTAAAAAAACATTCTAACAGCCAACACAGTACCTGAGCACCCATATTCTTCATCAGCATCTAGCCTATTTCTCTAGAGCTTCAGATCATTCACATAGGGAAGCACTGAGCCTTCATTTCCATTGCAGTGCATCTAGACCTGTTTCTTCTCCAAGCACCTACCAACAACCATCATCTATCAACCTCCAATCTCCAGGAAAAATGTACTTTTAATCTGGTTGTTAAGTTTCATTAACTTCTGATATTAAATCATTTATTTTCTAGATTGCTTCTCTCCCAGATACCTCCTACACCCACCAACTCGACAACCTACCCATTTGAACATTTTTGTCCCCCTAACCACTTGTTTTGCCATCTCTCAGTCTTTACATAAATCTTAGCACCTAGCCTAATCCTTCCTAACTCTCTGTGCAATCATAGAGAGCTCCCAACCAGCCTATTTTAACCTTTTTATCTAATTACCCCTACCGACATCGACTATTACCAGGTACCGACATCAGTCGCCCAACCGATACCAGTCACTATGTCTAGTAATTTCCCCCAGACCAGTAAGCTTGTAACTCACTCAAAATCACCCAAAACCTTACCCAATCTCACCTAGACCTCTTTAACAGCCTCTTCCACAAATGTCTGCCTTGACCACCCCTAACCTTTTTCTATAATTAAATACATATTAAATGTTTAGATTAAATCTAGTTTATTGTTAGTATATGAGATACCTAAATCATGTTACTACAATAAGACCTTTCACTTTCACTTCTTGTTATTTCTTTACATTAAATTGTATATTGAAAGTGAATTGACATCCTTTTGAGGAAGCACTCAGCTTCCATGGATCTATCTTGCGCTAGGCATTCCACTAACCTATATTATCAATTTGATTTCGTGTTATTGTTTTGTATTACATGTAGTCCCTCATAGCCAAAAAGGAGATCTTCACAATCATCATGGTATTCTATAATGTGTGTAACCTTCTTTGAATTCAAAGGTATTCCTCCTCACCTCACCTTACCTAATCTATTTTATATGCAACATTTTGGTGAAACATTTTAGTGTCTTGGAAATTATGGTCCTTTTTTAACTATGGGCATACCACTTATTTTGGTTTCTTATATGTTTATTTGTTGTATCTTCAACAAGACAAGACCATTTAAATTGAATCAATCATACAACTTCATCTATGCATATGCATGATTCACCTTTCGTATTACCTGTTCAAAATTTGACATTGTATATTTTCCAACATTCCTTACCTAATCAACTTACGTATCTAACCTCCTTACTCAACTTACCTAACCAAATCTCATTCTTCCTTGGTTTATGGGAGAACTGCATTGGCATGGCGCCCCTTTTGCAAGGGATATGTAGGTAGCACTCAGAGGGCATGGGGCCCTTAGAGGTTAGCTCGGACACTCTTTTTCCCTTACCATATTTCTGTCATACAAAAAAACCTATTTATTTAGTTTCCATAAAAAGAAATAACTTAAAAATTAACCCAAAACTAACCATACATCACCCATACACATCATCATTTACTTTCCAAAATACAAATAAATTGGAAATTAAATTGAAAAAAACATCAACCAAACCATGCCTACATATAATTTCCATAACTTTAATACATTGTAAATCCAAACCAAACTCGACCACACCTGATCATTTAGTTTCTATAACATCAATACATTGTAAATTAAACCATTCAAACAACTCATACATTACATCCATCCGTAAATCATCTAGTTTACATGACATCAATATAATGGAAATATAATCAATCATTCACAACATACATCAGCCAAAATCATGCCTATGCATCTAGTTTTATGATAACAATACAATGAAAATTAAAACAACACACAATAGATATCAATGTCATCATCATCATATATATATATATATATATATATTGGAAATTCTATATATCAATACAATGTATATAAAAATATAAATAAAGCATCTCAAAAACTCTCATCTACATTTCGCATCTTCACCACGCAAGACGATATATATAAGTCAAAACTCACAAAAAAATACCCACTATCTCCATCATCTGCTCATCTCTAGGAAGGTATAGCTCCTATGCCACCTGATACTCTACCCTTGTTGGATCTTATAGATGTGGTGGAGATAAATTTCTCTCCACGTCATCCTTGTGGTACTGTGGGAAGAGTAGAGGCACATCCTCTTGTAGCATGAACTGACAACTAACCCGGTCGACCAATATAATCTTATGCTCTTCAGGTCTACATATTTATATCCATCACACCAGTTGTAAGCCTACCAAATACTCTACCATACCTCCAAATGAAGGGTAACCAATATATGGATTCTACAAAATATTGACTGTTTATATCCCATCTAACACACGCCTATAATATGTCATATCCCGTGACACCACATACATCCTTGCATGTACCCCTATCTGAATCGAGCATTTGAAACATACTTTATAGACCCCTCTATACCAATCCTATCGTGGAAGGCTTGGTGGGTGCAGACATGTACTATATACTCATAGGCCCAATAGGGAAGAGGTTAGGTGCATCACAAACCAAACCTCTAAATCCTCTTATATGCCCACAACCCCCTGTATAACTATACTAGGTATGTTGGTGCCCATGCAAAACAAAATCTCTCCTCAATCATATCATTTAATAATCCCATCAATTCCCATCAAAACCTCCTACTCTCAAAGTCTGGGAGTGTAAAATAACCAATTCCCACCATCATCAACACCACAAGTTGGGTCTCCTAAGGATGTGCGGCATACATCTTGTCGTAGCTAGTACTCACACTGTGATAAGAAAAATATCACATAGCCTCTCCAAAAACTATAACCATAGGATCAAATGAATCATATAAAGAGATATCATAAAATGAATCCCGAATAATAGGTAGCCTCATATATTGTATATGTCCTCCAATGTGATAGTCATCTCCTCGATAGGTAGGTCGAATGTGTTGGTTGTCAGGTCACATCTATCGATGAGGGTGACCATCATGTTATGATCTTAAAATATCTACTTGTACCATCTAACAATGCCCCAACCCAACATCCCTCATGTGATCCCACCTATCCTCTATAACGGTGGGTCTTATATCAACTAATAGGGTTTGCAGTCTATCTCTCATTGTCATCTTCTTTCATGCCTACATCATTTAACCTTCCTTATCTACATCTACATTCTACCTTTCCTTAACCATTATTTAATGTACAATTTATCTTCCTTACACTATTTTCCGTGCCTTTTATCTTCTTTCCCATTTTATGTTTCATTTGTTTCCCCCCTTCATCTATTAACATGCCTTAGTCATCTATCTTGCACCCATCCTATAATGTTGACATATACCTCCAATCTATCCCTAAACCTTCTCATTTCTTCCTACCCACCTTTACCTAGCCTCAACCCACCTATTCCTACCTTAGAAACCCCTCCCACCCTCCCCTTACCTTTCAAACTCCTCAATTTTCCCTTCACCAAAATGTTTGTCACTTTTCACAGTGACCGATATCGATAAGCACAATCGACACCAGTCCCCCTTTTACTCTTCCAACAGTGGTAGGCCTATCGACGTTGGCTGATAGCTGACCATTGTCAGTTACTTTCCTAGACCTAGGGTCAAACCCTCGTGTCCCTATTTTTTAAAAAAATAAAAAAAACACCTAATCTACCCACCAAAACAACACCAAATTTCCTCCAAATTCATTTTCAACCCTAATTAAACTAGTTTCTTCCCCCCCCTTTCCTAATTCCACCCAATTTCAATAAGAATTTTAACCAAATTTCAAAAACCAATATTTCAATTTGGTCCACCTTATTTTTCACTAAACACACCAATGGAGCTTGAAACCTACCTCTATTCAATGTGGCCTCCGTGGTGGGATCTCTGGAATAGGCAAACGACCTCCTTCTGTGCCTTCTCCTGGTTCTGCCATTTCTAAATCACCCTCCAAGATTTCAACCAATAAAATCAATTGGGTAGATCAAGTGGTCCCACAAACTCCACTCTTACAACTACTAACCTCTCGCTAAATCACCTCTCTTAGTATCTCTATCATTTTCCTCACAAATATGCCCTCCTCTAGTTGTTTTCACCAACTTAAAATGTTCAAATGAACCTTTTCCACATGGATTTTACATTTTAACCCAATTTTAGGAAGATCAATGTTAGTATGGTCCTGGCCTACATGGAATACATAAGTCACCCTTACCGACATTTGTTACCTCTCAACCAGTATTGGTCACCCTACCTAAACCATTTTTTTTCTAATTTACCCAAAAAAAAATTGTTGGATGTCATTTTCTTGCTACCACAACCTTACCACCACCCTAAGGGCTCACCTAATATCCCTATCAGATTAGTCACCTCCCTACTTATAATTAGGTGCACATTTTTTCCTACATCTCGGTCTTACCCATGGCCTTACATATACACAAACACTGACCTCTCCATTTTGACACTCAAATTTTCCTACTTTCTGAACCTTGTGATAATGCTACTCATTTTTTTTAGCCTACTGACCTTTCCTTTCCTTATGTTGTGATGTTTATCTCAACTATACCAAACCTTTTGGTTCTTCTAAAAGAACCTATGCCCATTCCTACACTTATCCTTGTTAGGTTTCTAGGATCACTTGTTATACCTTAGATACCTTGACCATATCACCCTTGTTTGGATAAACTATCAACCTTTGACAATTTATAGTTTGTGAGCTCTTTAGTCTAGTGCCTTGGCACATTCTAGATGTGTGTGTGAATTTAAACTCCCATACCTATTACCCACACCGATATCACCCTCACCTATCCCTACACCTTAATTCATTTTTCATCAACTACCACTTTTTTAAAATCCATCACATATTTTTTCTACTCCTTCATCAATTCCTTGTTTGAGGGGGATCACCTCTACAAATACCTAGGGCAACCAACTCCTATTTTTTTAATCACCTCTTATCAATACAAGCTACATGACAAAAGGGGGAAAATGTAGACACCCAAAATTAGGTCGCAACCCTCAAGGCCCCCTTCGAATAACATACCTCTTACCATGACCCCTCCACACATTGTTATTAATTTAACTACCCATATTAAGTTAATAATTCCCTCATTCATCTACCTCACCTCTCCACCTCACCATGGACCCTTTCCAATCCTATTTATTAACCTATACCAAGTCATTTACTTCCCTAAATAAATATGAACTCTTCTTAACCTAACTATGACTCCTACACTTCTTCCACCTATTTACCACTTCATTTAGTGATAACCTGCACTCCTAGTCCATAAAATATCTTGACCACCACCAAAAATAGAGATAAAATGATATTTTTCCTAATATGACCTTTTCTCCCTAACCGACGCTAGTTATTACTCATCTAACATCGATCAGCTAGCTTCCATTGGTTCCCTTAAATAAGGAATTCTAATCCTTTTGGATGGTTCTTCATCCATCTTAGCTTTGGTCATCCTGACATTGGTTTTATTGAGCATTCAAGTGACATCATGAGGAACCAGAAATCATTTAAGCATTCACAACCTTCACCAAACCTCAATAGTGTTTTCCATAGAATTAAATCACTCATAGGAATTCCAGAGTCTTATGCCACTACTACACAGGATCGAGACTTGTATCTCCTTCACCAAAAGCCATTCTTTCTACAAAAAACTTCCAACATGTAAGTATGTAATATCTACCTTGTGATTGATTTTCGTATTTTGGATGTTAATCATTTACTTTCTTTCTTTCACCTTCTACCTCTCACGAATCTCTTCCATCTTACCTTTACCCAACCCATTGCCCATTTAACCTCTATAGCTATCTTGAAAGCCTATTTCTTCATCTTTGAGTCTTCACAGAAATCCTAGCACCTAGTCTAAACACTCCCAACCCTTTATGCAATCACAGATAGATCCTAACCAACCATTTTCTAAGATTATCATCTAATTACCCCTACCAACATCAGTCACCTAACTGGCATTGGCTATTACCAGGTACCAGAATCGGTCACCCAACTAATAACGGTCTCTGTGAGTAGAAATTTACCTCAAACCAATGAGCTCCTAACTCACTCAAAACCTTCCTAAACCTCACCCAATCTAACCTAGAAGTTCCTAAATGCCTCTACCACACCTACCATCTTGGAAAACACCCTAACTTTCCCTACATTTAGTGGTATATTAAATATTTATTTTAAATCTAGTTTTTTATTAGTATATGAGATACCCAAATCGTATTATTACAATAGAACCTTTCTTGTATTATCATTTCTTTACCTTAATCTATTTTTAAGCAATGGATTGATGGCCTTTCTAGGAATTATCACACTTCACAAATCTAGTATATGCTAGGTAGTCCATTGTCACATGCTATTTAATTCTATTTGGTGGTATTATTGTTCTTTAATAGGTAGTCCTTCCTAGCCAAAAAGGATCTCTTCACGATCAGCCTAGTCTTCTTAACGTGACACAACCTTCTTCAGATTCAAAAATATTCCCCCTCACCTCACCTTTACCTTATTTGTTTTATATTTAACATTGTGGTGAAAAACCATCTTACTTTTCTCATTGAAGACTTAGAATAATATTTTCATACTCAAAACATGCATTCTTTGACTTAGAAAGGTAACACAGATGTAAACCATAAGAATTCCTTGAAATACCAAGACAAGCTTCATAAAAACCTCAAGTAATAGCAATTTGTGACAAGACAAACATACATACTTGAGCATAACCACACATTCTATGACTAAAGCAAAAAAAACCGACTACTAACATACCTTGAAAATTTGATAACATACCATTTCCTACCTTGACAATATGACAAAATATCCACTACAATAATACATGAATCCCTTATCTCCCCCTCTTCTCAATGTTTCATATGAACCATTATACCTCTAAGAATCCTAATAGATGTATAGTACATCTTGATCAATCTAGAAGAGAGACATAAAGAGGTCCTAAACCATATTAGATACCTAAAAACCACTTCTATTCACTTGTTTCTTATATGAGCACTGATTTAAGCCTTGTTTTATCTCAAAACTTGCTCTTGATGAGACATTGTTATCCCTTCTAGGATCCCATAGCATTCCTTGACTGTTATCATACATCCTATATATCTGAAAGATTCTTTCTTGCACCTCAGGATCAATTGGTGAGAAAATTAGGTAACTCTACCAAAATTCAAGAGGCAACACCCCTCTCCATTGAATTGTGTAACTCACATTATTAAATGTAACTAATCTAATCCTAAACTACATGTTGTGGGTTAGTCAAATAGGCCAAGGATCACATAGGTACATTCTGCTGAACCTATGGAAAACTGCTTGTATGGGGTATAATGGAGGAAATCACATAAACGAGGGATAAGAAGAGAAATCATGAAAGGAATTTTTTTAACATGAGTAGGCCGATTGAAGAGTTCACGCAAACTAGCCAAAGTAGCTAAACATTTAATATAGAAGAAATAAAAAACGAATCTATCAGTGATAAAAAAAAATACCCATATACACACATAGTTCTCTGAGGTGCATTCATCAAATATACAAAGATTTGTTTAATCATCATCCTTATAAAGTGCATATAAGAGGGAAGAGAGGAAACATGAGATGGGGAAAATGGAAGAATAATATATTTCATTTCATGTTTATTGATGAGTAAAAAGCTACAACAATTCACAATTTATACCAATAATTTCTAACTTTCATGATCTATGGGAATGGAGGAGACATCCTAATTTATAGTAATGTGAATTGACTCTTTTGTTGTCCCCCCACATGACTCTTTGTTGTCTCATCCAACTCATGACTTCTCAACTTCCTATGAAGTCAGAAATAAGTTCCCATTTATAAATTAAAGGTTCTTTTACAACATTTATTTATAAATTCCCTTAAGTGAATGAGACCAAATACAATCATTATGCCTAATAAATAATTAGAGAGTGGAGATAAAGAAGATGGAGAAAGAGATAAGAAGTGATATATTGTCATATTTGATTTAGAAGCTCCTTGCTATGATGAACCTTACTGAATCATGCCTTCTAATGGTGGATATCTAGAGTGGGTTCCTTTTCCTTGAATTTCTTGATGAAATGATCAATTGCACCTATCAAATTATCTTCCCCTAGAATGTAAACAAAACCAAAAACCTTGGTCCATGTCTTGGGAACACCACTGATCCTTTTACATTGATGAAGCCATTCTTTGTTATCCATTGCAATTACGGAAATGTAACTTTTGATACCGAATAGGGTCTCTAAATTGTCTTTATTGAAGGAAAGAGAGTCACCTACCTCCTTCTTGACCATCTCTTGAAATGTAAAGTTGAGTTCTTCTGAAGATGAGTCCTCAGGGAATAGAGGGAACTCAAACCTTCAAACACAGTGGTAGGCTTTGTTCAATATTTCAAAAAATTTGTCATACATTGGAGTCCTCAAAAGTTGAGGGAAACACTTCCTTACTCATGAGGATGTGAGAGTTGACAGAACTCATTTCAGAGACCAGTGGGAGTATCTAGTCCAAATAACTTCCCTCCTTTATAAACTCCTCCTTAATCTTGTTTACTTTAGACAATGTTTCATGAGAATACTTGAATAGGGAAATGAGGTCTTGACACAGTGCCTTTCCTTGCTCAATGATTTCCTCAATCCACTTCTCATTTTGTTTCCCCCACATCATGTATTCTTGAATTTTGTGGGGTAAATACTGCTGATTAGAGGGATATATTCAATCAAAAGAGAAGACTTTGATTCGGGCCTTGAGAAGGGTTGAATGTGTGCCATGAGAGATCTTATATGTTCCTGTAATTACACAATGGTTTGCTTCTATTATTTTGTCTAAGGAAGAAGATGAGAAGAGGATTAATTGAACAGGTGATTATCACCCTCATGAGAATATAAACCTAATGAGATGTGGGTAAACTCATAGTTAGATGGAGTTATTTCCTCCAAAGGCTTATTATTTTTAGGCCTAACAACATCAAGATACTGATTACATGAGGTGTCACTGAAGAAGTGGGAATTTTTCAGGGCCTTCTTTCTTTGCTTGGACTTCAAAATTCTAGATATTTCTATGAGATTGGTAATGGAAATGAGATGCATTGTTTTTGGCCCACTTTTGATCATTTATTGAATATGTGGGAATGACTCATTGAGTATTGCGACGATGTCAGTCACCGGAGTACTGAAAATAGCTTGTCATTGGGTCAACTCTTGATCACTGTGGGGAAGTGCTAACCCTTGAGAAGATATATCTAGATTTTTGTCCATGGAAATATATTGTTATGAGTTCCTCTTCTTATCTTGAAAATCCTAATCCAACCAAGTTTCCGTGGTTTACTTAACAAGATTTTCCACCTCCCTAAACTCACTAACTCAGCTCGTTTTGAATCATTTCACTGGGATCTAAGAGCCCCAATTTTGAGAAAGGATGCTATTTTACCTCAGAATCAATTTTTTTTTCATGGTAAATGTCTAACATAAAAATTTGAAATATTGGCCATAACAACCAAGCCCACACTCAAAAATCCCTAAACCAGGTAATGTGAACCTACCCTCTAACAAGTCTCTCATTATGTAAACCCCATTAAATGGTTGAGGAGGATGTGTTAACTAGATTTTTAAATTGTGTTTCATGTGTAGGTAAGTTGGAAGGAAACAATTCATGAGCTTATTATGATTCACCTGGAAGGAGTTATTCTGAGTGGCCTAAGAAGGCCTATTTTAAGACTTTTTTCACCTATAAAGAACCATCCGGGGATGTACCAAGAAGTGTATGAAATAGATATGTAATCATCCAAGGAATTTTTAAAATATTTTGGAAGAAAATCAATGTTTAGAAATAAGTTATACAAAATTGGGTTTTATGAGAAAGGTATTGGGAAATGTAATGTTTTAAAAAAATTATTCACCTTGTTTGAAGAGTTTTAGGAGCCTTGTGAGGAGTTATAATCTTGTAACCTAGGAATTGGAGAGGTAAAATATCCCACTTCATGTTGGAATCATCAAGGAAATATGTTGGGAATATTGAGATGTGGAAAATATTCCCCCTCACCTCACCTTTACCTTCTTCAAATTCAAAAATATTCCCCGTCACCTCACCTTTATCTTATTTGTTTAATATTCAACACTGTGGTGAAAAACCATCTTACTTGTCTCATTGAAGACTTAGAATAATATTTTCATACTCAAAACATGCATTCTTTGACTTAGAAAGGTAACACAGATGTAAACCATAAGAATTCCTTGAAATACCAAGACAAGCTTCATAAAAACCTCAAGTACTAGCACCTCGTGACAAGATAAACATACATACTTGAGCATAACCACAAATTCTATGACTAAAGCAAAAAAAACCAACTACTAACATACCTTAAAAATTTGATAACATACCATTTCCTACCTTAACAATATGAAAAAATCTCCACTACAAATATACATGAGTCCTTTATCTTCCCCTCTTCTCAATGTTTCATATGAACCATTATGTCTCTAAGAATCCTAATAGAGGTATAGTACATCTTGAACAATCTAGAAGGGAGACATTAAGAGGTCCTAAACCATCTTAGATACCTAAAAACCACTTCCATTCACTTGTTTATGAAATGAGCAATAAGTTAAGCCTTGTTTTGTCTCAAAACTTGCTCTTGATGAGACATTGTTATCCCTTCTAGGATCCCATAGCTTTCCTTGAATGTTATCATGCATCCTATATATCTGAAATCTTCTTTCTTACACCTCAGGATTAGTTGGCGAGAAAATTTGTAAGTTGAGAAAATTAGGTGACTCTACCAACATTCAAGATGTTACACCCCTTTGCATTCAATGGTGTAACTCCCATTATTAAATGTAACTAATCTAATCCTAATCTACATGTTGTGGGTTTTCCAAATAGGCCGAGAATCACATAGGTACACTCCATTGAACCTATGGAAAACTGCTTGTATGGGGTATAAGGGAGGAAATCACATAAATGAGGGGGAAGAAGAGAAATCATGAAAGGAAGTTTATTAACATGAGTAGGTGAATTGCATAGTTCACTCCCACTAGCCAGAGTAGCTCAACATTTAATATAGAAGAAAGAAAAAATGAAGCTATCAGTGAGAAAAACAAAACCCACATAGACACATAGTTCTCTGAGGCCCATTCATCAAATATACAAATATTTATTTAATCATCATGATTATAAAGTGAAAATAAGAGGGAAGAAAGGAAAAATGAGATTTGGAAAATGGAAGAAAAATAGCTTTCATTTTATGTGTATTGATGAGTACAAAAATTTAATAAAGCTACAAAAATTCACAATTGCTACCAATAATTTCTAACTTTTAAGATCCCTTGGAATGTAGGAGACATCATAATTTATAGTAATGTGAATTGACTCGTTTCCTGTCCCCCCACATGACTCTTCATTGTCTCATCCAACTCATGACTTCTCAACTTCCTATGAAGTCAGAAATAAGTTCCCATTTATAAATTAAAGGTTCTTTTACAACATTTATTTATAAATTCCCTTAAGTGAATGAGACCAAATACAATCATTATGCCTAATAAATAATTAGAGAGTGTAGATAAAAAAGATGGAGAAAGAAAGAAGAAGTGATATATTGTCATATTCGATTTAGAAGTTCCCTACTATGAAAAACCTTACTGAATCACGCCTCTTGATGGCAGATATCTTGAGTGGGTTCCTTTTCCTTGAATTCCTTGATGAAATGATTGATTTCACATGTTAACTTATCTTCCCCTAGAATGTAAACAAAATCAAAAACCTTGGTCTATGTCTTAGGACCACCACTGATCCTTTTACATTGATGAAGCCATTCTTTGTTATCCATTGCAATTACGGAAATGTAACTTTTGATACCGAATAGGGTCTCTAAAATTTCTTTATTGAAGGAAAGAGAGTCACCTACCTCCTTCTTGACCATCTCTTGAAATGTAAATTTGAGTTCTTCTAATGATGAGTCCTAAGGGAATAGAGGGAACTCAAACCTTTGAACACAGTGGTAAGCTTTATTCAAGATTTACAAAAAAATTCGTACATTCGAGTCCTCAAAAGTTGAGGGAAACACTTCCTTACTCATGAGGATGTGAGAGTTGACGGAACTCATTTCAGACACCAGTGGGAGTATCTAGTCCAAATAACTTCCCTCCTTTATAAACTCCTCCTTAATCTTGTTTACTTTAGACAATGTTTCATGAGAATACTTGAATAGGGAAATGAGGTCTTGACACAGTGCCTTTCCTTGCTCAATGATTTCCTCAATACACTTCTCTTTTTTTTTCCCCCACATCATGTATTTTTTATTTTTTCGGGGTAAATACTGTTGATTAGAGGGATATATTCAATCAGAAGAGAAGACTTTGATTCGGGCCTTGAGAAGGGTTGAATGTGTGCCATGAGAGATCTTATATGTTCCTGTAATTACACAATGGTTTTCTTGTATTATTTGGTCTAAGGAAGAAGATGAGAAGAGGATTAATTGAACAGGTGATTATCACCCTCATGAGAATCTAAACCTAATGAGATGTGGGTAAACTCATAGTTAGATGGAGTCATTTCCTCCATGGGCTTATTATTTTTAGGCCGAACAACTTCAAGATAATGATTACATGAGGTGTCATTGAAGAAGTGGGAATTTTTCATGGCCTTCTTTCTTTGTTTAGACTTCAACATTCTAGATATTTCTATGAGAGTGGTAATGGAAATGAGATGCATTATTTTTGGCCCACTTTTGATCATTTATTGAATATGTGGAAATGACTCATCGAGTATTGCGACGATGTCAGTCACTGGAGTAATGAAAATAGCTTGTCATGGTGTCAACTCTTGATCATTGTGGGGAAGTGCTAACCCTTGAGAAGATATATCTAGATGTTTGTGCATGGAAATATATTGTTATGAGTTTCCTCTTCTTATCTTAAAAATCCTAATCCAACCAAATTTCCTTGGTTTACTTAACAAGCTCTTCCACCTCACTGAGCTCACTAACTCGGCTCATTTTGAATCATTTCACCGGGATCCAAGAGCTTCCATTTCTAGAAAGGATGCTATTTTACCTCAGAATCAATTTTTCATGGTAAATGTCTAACATAAAAATTTGAAATATTGGCCATAACAACTAAGGCCACACTCAAAAATCCCTAAACCGGGTAATGTGAACCTACCCTCTGGGTAGTTTCTCATTATGTAAGCCCCATTAAATGGTTGAGGAGGATGTGTTAACAAATTTTTTTAAATTGTGTTTCATGCATACGTAATTTGGTGGAAAACAATTAATGAGCTTCTTATGATTCACCTGGAAGGAGTTATTCCGAGAGGCCTAAAAAGGCCTATTTTAAGACTTTTTACACATGCAAAGCACCTCCCGGGGATGTACCAAAAAGTGTATGAATTATATATGTAATCATCAAAGGCATTTAAAAAAATTTCTGGAATAAAATCAATGTTTAGGAACAAGTTATACAAAATTGGGTCTTTATGAGAAAGGTATTAGGAAATGCATGTTTTAAAAAATCTATTCACCTTGTTTGAAGAGTTTTAGGAGCCTTGTGAGGAGTTATAATCTTGTACCCTAGGAATTGGAGAGGTAAAATATCCCACTTCATGTTAGAATCATCAAGGAAATATGTTGGGAATATTGAGATGTGGAAAATCATCCGATAGTGCAACACAAATATCCTTATACAAGCTCTAAGTTTCCCAAATGGTTTTAGGATCCTTGTGAATATTTTAGATCCTAACCAAATATCAAATGAAATTATATTTAGTGATCTTAATAAACCATATGATGTGTTAGTTTATGGTGATCATAAAATCTTCCTATCACTCGGTCAACTAACACACACCTTGAGGTAAAAAAGTAAATATGGGTAAAACTTGATGAATACTTCATTTTCATTTTCAAGACTTCTAAAATTTACACTGGATTCGTTGGAACTTTTATATAAATTATTATATACTGGACAACCAAATTTTTTAAAATTTTGACCTCGGAATGAAGAAATGAATTTTGGTTTTTTGACAGCAATGTGTTACCATCTGATAACAAGAAGAATGTGTTACCATCCGAGAACAAGAAATTGATGACATCTGAGAACAAGAAGAATGTGTTACCATCTAGTAAAAACAAGAAATCAATGGTGCTCATCAATAAGAATTTGTTGACATACATTAACAAAAGGATGGTGTTGACGTACCCTAATAGGAAGGTATTGATGTGCAATAATAGGAACGCCAAAGATAAAAATTTCAAATGTCAGCAGTCATGGAGGAACATGAAATGTCATGATACGCATTCGAAAATTCAACACCCATGAAGGAAGGTGAAAGGTCATGTGGGGGAGATGAAAATACATACTTGGAACCATAAATATGAGTGGATCCCTCATTTCAAAGGGATGGTTAATGTTTATTTACTAGATTTCAATTTATTTCTAAAATTGAGTTCCTTCATTTCTTCTATTCCTTATAAATTACTTTCCTATCTCCATCTCAACTTGTACTCAAGGAGCATTGTAAGTTGTGTAACATGATGCAATATTATTGGTCCTATTTCTTTACAAATGGTTTATTTTGATTGATGCAAGTGAAATGTTCTAGTTTTAATGAAAAAAACTCTATTATGCTAATTGTTGATTGAAATCCCTTTCTTAGTTTTCTCTGATATCTCCCTCACTGATTGATTTTATTCTCTTGTATTAAATACAAGTAATTACCACATGTTTAGGAAATTATTCTTGTGTGATCCCTAGTCTTCAAGCCAACCTAGCAATTAGTTTATATTGTTTTCATTTCCTTATTTTCAATAAATGGACCTACCTCATTCAAGCAGATAGACTCAATCTTGTACACTGTTAGTGAGAGCCTAGTAATTTTTCCTTTCAAAAAATTATTTATCCAAAATAGTGCGAAAGAATTCTTACCATGTTTGGAGCGTGTTCACAGATGTTTTATGACCAATTTCAAGAACTTTCTATTTTTAGAAAGTTTCAATTGTCTTTTTTTCTTTTTTGCTTTTTTGGTCAGTGTGCCCTAATTTTCCGTTTTGGTGATTTTCATGTTGTTCTCTTTTAAAGGTTTTTACTATTATGAGGAATTAACTATAAATAGTAAGTGTGAACCAGTGGCACTTAATTTTTAATAGTATTGTCTTTCCCACTTTGGTTCGAAGAAAAATCACCATTTTTGTTTAGTTTTCTCTTTGGATGCTCCATGAAAAATTTGAACTCTACCCTCTTTCTGGATCAACGATAACTTGCAGAAGAAGGATTTAGGAAAAAAAAACTTAAATAGATTCCATAATAAATATAATATACATTTGGATATTTTGTTTGTTTCAACATCAAGTCACCTAGGAGAGGAAGAGATTCTCCAAATTTCACTAGAATCCTCCTCGGGGTTTATGAGATATGAACACTTCTTTAGTTTCACTCATGAGAGATTCTAGTAAAAATCCAGCATGGTAATGGCAAAAAAATAAATTTTCTTGAGTGGTAATAGAAATTAATGATGATAAATGTATTCTTAGTGCAATGGTGAAGTGATGGAAGTGGCAGAAATGGAGGAAAATGAAAGTATCCAGCAGGGAGGGTTTTTTATGCGTGTGTGAGAGAAGAAGTGGAAGCATCTCTCAAAACTTGAAAAATTTATTTTTTTTCAACTTGAGCATGGGAACAATTGTTTTTTGAACCATCCAAAACATTCGGTATGATTGGTGCAAAAAATTTCACCCCTTTCCCATTTTCCCATGTTTCATCTCATAATTTGTCGTTGTGAAAAATGCCCAAAATTCACTTAAATCCCCTTGGGGCTAAAACATGGTGACATGGGTGACTTGGGAAGGGGCTTAGCATGGGTGGAATGTTTTTTCCCAACCTTCCCAAATTTTCAATATGGTTACTGAAAAACATTTTTACCTTATCCCATTAGTCCACTTGGCAAAGCGTTATTTACTGAGGCTGAGAGGTGAGGGGGCTAGAAATATGTTGCACGGGGGCTTAACTAGGCTATTTGGGCTCAAAAGAGGTCATATTATAGTCCATGGTGTCACATAGGAGATGAGAGAAATTTTTTGTCCCAAAATTACCAAACTTTTGGGACACTTGGTGCAAAAAATTCCAGCATTCACCTAGGCTTGACATGTGTCCACCAAAAAATTGACTAACGCCTTTAACTTGTGGAGCAACTTGAAGGAGGCGTAACTTGGGTGTACGGAGGTATTTTATTACACTTATTTATTATAAACTTACTATAAATGTACCTTATAAAATAATGGAATGGTTTTAATACCTTTATTCTACCTACAACACCTTAAAAATGACATTTTATTTTGGGCTCATAGGTTATGCATGTTGAAAACAATTTATGGGTAGAAATGCTTGTGTCTTATGAAAAATTTGAAAGCACCATCCTCTAGAGATCTGAAATAAATTTACAAAAATGTTTTGTTTTACATCCAACTCTTCACAGAGCTCTTAGACTTGATTCATGAAACTCGGTGGTTGTTTATACACTATAAGTGGCTTCAGCCTCTAGGACCTACTTCTATAGAATCTGCCCCAAAACCTCTTAAACTTCCCAAAATCTTCAAAAATCAATTGCACAATGTTTTTATCTCTCTAATACACCTTCTTCATGAATCTTATCCTTTAACATAGATCCTGGGTGTTTTCACCAGTCCTATAAAGGCTAAAAATAGCCATTTGTAGGCCTTCTTGAAAATCCTCCTTGAGAAATGTCACCTCAAAAGTATTTGAATGACTTTGATTCTTCATAATTCACCTATGGAAATGATGACACAAGAAACAAGACCAATTAGAAGGATAGCATAGGCCAAAAATAGGGAGTGGGATGATTTAGAGGAGGGTTCGGGATGACTTTAAAGTAAAATTTTCATAGTAGGGTATGGTTGTCATGCTTTCAAGTTTGAATTTTACCTTTGGAAAAACACATGACAACAACCATATCTAGCTTAGGAACATGTTCTGGATCAATAAAAAATGAGGAAATATCATAAGGAATCCTATAATCTTAATTTATTTTGTGGACTAGTGCCTTATCCATTGGGTTATGGAGTCATTTTTTCCAAACACACACACACACACACAAACACACAAATAGAAGGGAAACACACCAAAAGGGAAAACAACATGCAATAGAAAATTGAAATTATATATAGGGGAGGGATATTTAGATAGGAAGGGAAAGAATGTACACATACCTAAAAATGGGTTCAAAAAAGTACATCCCATCATGAAACAAGAAACTGATGTCTGGCCTTTGAAGAAAAAAAGTAAATATTTGATCATACCATGCTCGTGTAATGGATTTGCATGGCTTGAGAAAAAGTAGATGCATTAATATTTCATATTTGTATTCAAAATAAAATAAGAAAGATATTTCCTTTAATGAAAATTTTGTCATGCTATTGAAACTCCTGCATCCTCCAGTTCCCATTTGATGTCTTGTGATCATGAGAAGTCGTTTCTCCAAGTTCTCTAAAGTGTGAAAAATTATCTTTTCATGGAAATGTTATTCATCTAGGAATTGTAATGTGGAATCATTCCTTATATTATAGAGGAAATATAAAGGAGTGAGAACAAACTAATTTTCTTCCCATTCGATGGCTTCTTTAAACATCTCACTTTGTTGCTCTAAAAAAATTATTTCAAAAATAGACGTCACATCATTGAATTGAATTATTTTATAATATCTATGCACATTCTCTCTTTATTGTTCGGAGAAAATTGTTTCCATCTCCATCCACTCAAAATTGGTTCTTACATCCATCTCTAAACTGTAATCTTTTATTTGACCATAGAGTAATTCTTCATCCTTGAGTTTATTTTTCCATATGAACTCTTGTTCTACACTAGTGCAGAATTCTAAAATGGTGGGAATAATTTAATCTTGATCAAACTCCCAATATGCTTACAACTTTTCACTTTGTTCCAAATAACCCTCTTCATTGTGAATCATCTCAAAAATTTCCATACTTTCTTCTTCCATGGTAGAGATGTCGTTTTCAATATTCAATACATTCAAAGGAGATTCAATAACTTTCCTTCTTTTACACTTATGATGTTCCTCAAAAAACAGGAAAGGGAAGAACATATCTTCACATTCCCTCTCACCAACCAAGGAATTGGGGAGAAAATTGAGCACATCCATTTTCTCCATCTCAGCATCAAAAACTGGTGTATTAAAAATAAGAGTGCAAGTTGATTAATACCTATCTTTAATTTCTATTGCTTGATTCAGGAACTCAAGACTATGTTGAGGGTCTTCGGTCATGTCTTCAGTTCAAGATGTCTTACATAGATAAATCCTCAATTTTTCCATATAGTTGTTTTCATTCTTATGGGAAGATCTCTACATTGTGCTCCAAGTTGGTTGGAAATATATCCTCACATGCCCATGATTCATTTGAAACACCCTTTTTCACATTATTTATGATTTCTATTGCTCACCTGATTGCAGGAACGAGCATACTTGATTCACAACACATTTTGACAAGGAGAAGAGGTATGTTGAGGGTCTTCGGTCATGTCTTCATCCTTCAAGATGTCTTACATAGATAAATCCTCAATTTTTCCATATAGTTGTTTTCATTCTTATGGGAAGTATCTCTACATGTTGTGTCTCCAAGATATGGTTGAAAATATTATCCTCACATGCCCATGAATCATTTGAAACACTCTTTTTCACCTTCTTTATAATTTCTATCATACAAGCATCACTTACTTGCAGGAACAAGCATACTTGATTCACAACACATTTTGACAAGGAGAAGAGGTCCATGCTTCATGGGAAGGGCACCCCCTCCTTGTTCCATGCTTCATGGGAAGGGCACTCCTTCGAGTTCAAAATCCATATCAACCTATTAATGAGAAGTATAGAACCATGTTGGGGAAGCAACGTGGGAAGGATTTTCCATTCTATTTTGATCATACATTGTTTAATATTCTTGCTTGTATGGAACATTAAAATTTGCATATGCGCCGTGCCTCATCGTGATGATAAATGTTATGTCCCTTAGGTGAGAACGATGCAATCAAATTCTTGAAGATGTTATGCTCAAATTGTACATTTTCCTTGGCTTTAAGAAGGGGACTCACCTCTTCCATGTGGTCATACATTATTAAATCGGGGATAGAATTTAATATTAGTGGGTCTTCAATTTCCTCCCTCTCGTTGTTTAGCATTTCTTCATCATTTGAATCGTCAAAATTGGAAACAAAATTATCCATGAATACCTTGCATTCATCATCTCGAGTCCAAGGTGAAGGATGATTTCTTTCACTTCTCCATGATTGATGGATTATTTATTAAGCATCAATTATTCTGTAGTTTTAACAATAATATTCTTCATTCAAGTTCATTGTTTCATCCACAGATTGTTACTCAAGCCATAATGAGTTGATGAATGGTTGTTAAAACCTCCATGCTTTCTTCATTCCCTTTGGTCGTGTCCTCTCCCCCTTCTTCTACCATTCCTCTTGCTTCCTCGTCCATCTTCTCTTCTCTCGCGGACCTGTCCCCCTCCATTTCTTCCCTCATCTCTGAGCTCCCTTCCCTTCCTATGTCTTCCTCCCCCTGCAGTATCCCTTCCTCCCGTGGGCACTTCCTTGGCTTTTCTCTCTATGCCGCCGCCACGTGTCTCCATGTTTTTCCCTTCTACTACTGCAGCTGTCCCCTTCTCTGTTTGTGATCCTTCTCCCCTAAGTCCAAGCCTGGATCTCCCAGCACCTAAGTCAACAGAAAAGCAAAGTTCCATCACACCGATGGACTTTTCTGTTATCCCATCAAAAGGGGCCCAAGAAGCAAAAGCCTATCACATGCTTCTCTTAGAGTGCTTCGGGAGAGAGGGTAATGGAGATCGCATACCCCAATCCTCTAAAAGATAAAAAGGATTTGTCTTCGATAGATTACACAGTGACTCAAGTCACAATGGGGACGTCTTCTGAAAGCCTTCAGGGAGAGGCCCTATCTACAGTTGACACCCTCTGCAAGAAGCTTCAAGAAGCAAAAGAAGAGAAAAGGCTACTGAAAGAGCAAAATAAACATTTGCTCCACGCCTTACAGAAGATGGGTAGTGCACCTCCACACAACTGCCCGCCGAAACTCCTGAGCCTCTGAGTCAGGATAAAATTAATGAATATGCAAAGATCGGCGAGAAAGGTATGGCGCCTGGAGGAGCCAGATCCTCAAAGACAGTGAACAAGTGATTGCCAAGTTCACCCGATTTGTATCTGAACATCAACAAGGTGAATAAAGAACTCCAGGCATTGGCAAGACCCATATCCGAAGAACTAGACCATGCTAGGCTTCAGTATGAGACCTTTCAAAAAATGTTCGACTGTTCAGTCAAATATCTGGTCAAGTTCGGTGTTTTTTGGTCACCCCCAGGGCCCTCAATAAGACCCTTTCCCACTCTGGATTACCGGATGGATCAACTGGAATTCGTCCTCGAAAAGATTGATAAGGTAAAGGAAGAAGCCCTGGACGCAATGCGTCAGATGGAACAAATTGTTCTAACGATGTCTCCAGGGTTACTTACTCCTTCATTCACCTTAAGGGAAGGTTGACGAAACCATTCAGATCTTCAAGGAGATCGTTTCACAAGGGCTGGGGCCAGAGGTCACTTTTGACGTAGAGTCCATCAATAACCTGCTGGCCTATCGGGACTTCATCGGGTTCTTAATAGAAGCAGAGAATGAATATTCCAAACTCCCCCGAGAAGCTCATAGACGAGCGGGAGACTTGTAAGGCTATCACTGAGCGACACAAGGATCCTTCCCAGGATCAACTAGGGCCCATGATCAGCAAGTTCATGGAATACTGTGGCCAATTCCACATCTCGTCACCTGAGCAGCAGCAGAAGCAAGTTCCCCCCTTTCAGCCGTGGGATGATGATGATGAATAATTTCTCTCTCTTCTTCGACTTTCTTTTTGTAAATGTCTAAAGTATGTTGGCAGAAATGATGACATCATCCATGTTGCACCATGGGATGATGTCATCCATCAAGTTGTCAAAAGTCAACATGAATTTTAGATATTTTGTAGATATTATGTAAATAGGTGGTTGGTTCCTTTTTTCCTTCCTTCTTCTCCTTCTTATATAAATACTCGCATACTTGTTGTATTCAGGGGTGAATACTTTTCAGATGAGAAATAGAAGTAAGGAGAAGATTTTGAACTCTTTGTAACAGAAACAAACAATGAATACAATATATTTAGACTGTGTTGAGTACATGTGTTTTTATATCAGATCTTTCTTATGTTAGATTTGTGTGATTGTTCTGTTGGATTCAATTCTACTTTGTTGTCATTTATTCATCAGTATTGCTTTATCCATCTATGCAAGTAGGTTCGGCTCTGTTTACTACCAAACCCAAACCATAGACCCTTTGACCCTTCTGCTTTGGATATTCATTTCTTTTCTCCCTTCGGATCTGATCTTTCCTCCGTCTTCCCCTCCTTTCTTTTCTCCTCACAGCCAGAAATACACCTCACTGGGATGAGATCCCCAAACCCCCGAAGGCAGAATATTGTGAGACTTGCACAGATTCCTGCCGGTAGAATAGTAATAAACCAGTTTCACTTTGCTGACTCAAAGAGGGGCTATGCCCTACACATTGTTGACTCGTTTATCCATAAATCTACCCAGGTGACAGATTTTCGAACCAACAGTGTGTCATGAAGTTGGATAAAATCCCATATGTAGCATAAGAGGTTTAAATGGTGTTGGGGGTCCTTGGTGCTAATGAATTTGTCAAAATGTTTATTTTTAAGTGTGAGGGATATGGCTGGCATGGAACCATTGGATGAATAAGCTCATTGAAATTTTTTAGTTGGTCAAGGAAGGTGCATACCTTCCCAAGTTTTGGTACTTGAGTTCAACAAGGAAATCTAGAAAACTTTAGATAATTAGGTTAATGGGTGAGAGGAATTAAGTGTGTGACATTGTGATGGAATTTTTTTTATTAGATATAGGGAGTTAGGTCAACAAGCTTGAAGTTAGAGGTAAACATAGGTAAATCAAACATGCAAATAGGATGCAATTGTTTTTCAGTTTATGGATTTATGATTTTAAGGTTTTTCAGAACTTGTATAGAAACAAAAAATAGAAAATCGAAACTCTAAATATTATGAAAGAGGGTGTGAATATCTTAGTATCCTACCAATATACTATGAAGGCTTGATGTGGGTATCTTAAGGAATATTTTGTTTCCAACACTCTGAAGGAAATCATTGAAAAACATAGGCTCCTAATGTTTGGTAAGAAAGTTAGCTCGTAGGAGAATCTTAATATACCTCAAGCAGTACATTGATTTAACTGAAATTTAAATATGTATAAGGGGAGTGATAACAAATAAATATAACAATAACAAGTAAGATTGTATCATGGGAGAAATAAGAAAGTAAAAGCAATAGTGAAATAAGAGTGACTTAGCTTGTATTTGGAGATCTGGGTTGATTCTGAGGTGGAAAATGAGTGAAACAACATGGATATGAAATGAGTAATATTTTGGAAAACTAGAACCTGAAGATTCTTCGGATGATATTGACATCACTACTCAAGTGCTAGTGTCTAAGTTATGCACTAGTGTCTTGGAAATAACTCTGGATCTAATATATTCAGGTTTGATGATGTATGTTTCCTTTCACTCTTTTTTGCATCCACTTCATTGTATGGTTTCACTATCACACCTAAACCTGAAAAAAAAATCCAAGCTACTTATATAAGGCTCGAGAAAAAATTAGATGAAATATATAATGCATATTCTTGATTTAGAATGACCTTGGCGGTCACCTCAATGTCACCGAGAACCGCACTACATTTTAGACTCTATATATTTCGTGTGTGTGTGTGTGTGTGTGTGTGTGTGTGTGTGTGTGTGTGTGTTGTGTGTGTGTGTGTGTGTGTGTGTGTGTGTGTGTGTGTGTGTGTGTGTGTGTGTGTGATTAAATTGTGTCACTTAAATATAGGTTTCCCTTGCTCCAATCACACTAAGATAGCAGACTAAAACTAATTTTCCCATAAAATGAATGCGTGAGATGGAATTTATAAATAGCCCATCCACTGTAGTGAATAATGTAGCCCAAAATGTAGTCTTTGAATGTTTCTCTTTTCCCAAGTAGTATATGGTAAGTAATAGCCCAAAGTTGTCCAACCCTTAATAATAGAGAGTAATTCATGTATCATATATGATTCCCTTTTTTGAATTTCAGCATTAACAACCAAAAACCCAAAGTACATAAGAAAGGTTTTAGAAAAGATAACAAAGTAATGTGGAATTTCAAATTTGAGAAAAATGAGGGAAAATTGACATGAGCACCCAAAGGCTACAGTTGTGCCTGGGTGCTCCCATACCTAATGGGTGGTACTATTTGGGATGGTCAGAGGATAGAACAAAAAATATAGAGTTGGGTCACATGTTATCCAATACTTCACAAGTAAAGTGGTCATTCCAGAAAATTAGACAACAAGAGTATGGAACGGATGAACCAATGTAAAAGCAAAACCAAATGTTGTTAATGTCTAGTTTTATTTCTTAGGAATCATGCATATAATGAAATATTTATAGGCTTGATGTAAATAGAAATTGCATTAACTTTTGTTTACATTTCCCCCCCACCTTATGCTAGTGAATGAATATTCGGTAGTATAAAGTAGATAAGAATAACAATATCTTGTGGGGAGACAAAGGGAGTTCAATCAAACCGATAAACATGTCGAGTGAGATTACTACCAATAATGTCTAACTTTCAGGAATCCCTTAGAGAGGATACAGGATCTTAGGGGTGACCTTGTGTGTATGTAAATGGTGAAAATAACTCTTTGCATACAAGGGACATGAATCTAGGGGTTTTCACCATACAACTCAGGGAATAGGTTACCTTTGCTTAGGAAGTGGGGAATAATTTTCCATTTATTATAAATTAAAGGAAATATATACAACGTAACTCTATAAAGTCACATAAGTGGACTGAGATAAAATATGACTGAGGATCACCCAACAAAGAACTTGACTAAACCCGTGGAGAGAAAAAGGAGGTGGAGAAAAGTGTTTTTATGTAGAGAGGGGAGAAAGTGAGAATGGGGTTTCCTACTGGCAATAAAGGTAAACAAGTTGAGTTTATATGACCTAAAACCATGTGATAGTTCCAAGTTAACTAATGAGAAGACACCATATCAAGGGAAGTATCTCATCCAAATAACTGACCTCCTTTGAAAAATCCTCCTTAGTATTGTTTACTTTGCATAATGTTACATAAGTATACCATGCTCATGGAAGTAACGTCTAAAGACATTGCCTTGCCTTGCTCAATGATTTCCTCAATCTAGTTCTCATTTAATTTCCCCCACATCAAGTATTCTTATGCATTCTTTACTTTTTTTGGTTTAATACTACTGATGGGAGGAATATCATAATAAGAATATATAAGGGAAGATGTTGAATTGGGACCAGATCTAGGGTCCAATTTATAGATTTCACAATATGTTTCTATCATCTACTCCCCCACACTACCTTTCATAATCCTGCCACTTGTGATTCTTTAACATTCCTCTAGGAAAAAAAAATAAGCCCATTTGGATTATTAATGAAAAAAGTGACTGTTGCCCCTAATGAAAAATTCCAATGGTCAATTAAGTGAGATATGGGTGAAATATCCAAAAACTAGATGGATTTATTTCCTCCATGGAGAATATCAGAAATTAGAGTCCTAGAAATTTCAACATACTGAGATACCTGAGGTGCAATATGGAGAAGCGGGAAGGTGTTTAGGCATTCTTTCATTGACAAAGACTTCTGCATTCTAGATGGATCTTGAGTGAGTCTGGATCCATGGAAATGAAGTTCCCTGCCTATTGATCCTCACTGTTCAATAATTGGAACAATGTGATTTAAAAATTCCTCCTTGAGGTTTTCACATGATGTTAGTACACTCTAAGGAGTACAGACAGTGAGTGTGTCGCATTTCTGCTAGACTGTGTACTGATTGTGGAGACAGCTGATGATCCTTTTGAATATATAGGTCTGGATGATTTTATAGGGAACATGAATACTTCATCTGAATTGCCTCTTTTTGGCTTCAGAAGATTCACCTCCGTGATACAAATGTTTCCTTTGGTTAAATGGAATAAGACCCTAGGATTCTCAGCACACCTTATTTCTGACTCAACCTATTATGTTGTAATCAGTCCCTCACCAGGATCCAGGAGCTGTCATTTCAGGATAAGGTTGCTCCTTCATCGCAACTAGAAATTGGTGCTATAGTATGAGATCATGAATCATGTCAGGTCACTCAAGTGCTCACAACTTTTTCATAACCAATTATCCAAGAATTCTTTTTATCATCATGAGAGGCTCAACAACCTCATTTTGAAACCAATATCCCATCACTTTTATACTATTTTGGTCAGTAAACCTTAGTTGAGAAGTTTCATTTTGGTGATTCTCATGTTTCTGCTAATTTGAAGTACTTTTGACCATTCCTAAAATGATCTATGAGGGGAAATAGAAAATGTTGATAATGAACTATATTTGGAGCACTTACTATTCCCCTATAGAAAATGATGTTTTAGGAAGACTTTCTATATTTAGAAGTGGGTCTTCTAGGTGTTAGAATGGAACGAAAGTGGTCTCAAAAAATTTCTTAATTCACAAGGACACTTTGCTCCTATATTTAAAAGATTTCAATGGCTAGAACTCCATAGATCCAAAAAAAGAGTTTTTATTTTAGGATTTTTTTTGTCCATTATAAATAACATAGAACACCATAGTAAATGTAAGGTTGAGATAATTGGAAAGTAGTTTTGGAGAGGAACCTATAATCAAAATCTCATGGCAAACAAACATGGGGTTTGTGAGATACGAGCACGTTTTCATTTTTTGCTCATGGGAGTTTCTGGTAAAAATATGGCATGGTAACATCTGAAAAAAGCAATATTTTTGAGTGGTAGAAGAATTTAAGGATGGGAAATGGATGATCAAAGCAATGGTGAAGTGATGGAAGTGCAAATAATGGAGAAATTTGAAATTTTATGGATGGGAGGGTTTTTAGTGCATGCCTGAGAGAAGAACTGGAAGAAGTGGAAGAAGCACTCAAAACTTGAAAACATGAAATTTCTTCAACTTAGGCAAGGGCACACTTTGTTTCCAAACCTTCCCAAATATTTGGGATTATTGGTGAAAAAACCTTCACCCCTTTCCCATTGGTCCAAGTGTAATCTCATGATTTATTGTTGTGAAAAATGCCCAAAAATCACTTAAATCTCTAGTGGGCTAAATATGGTCACTGTAAACACAAATATTGCACATTAGACAATATTTAATATGGTATTGTACTACTATTTATAAGGTTCTCTAGTGAACAAAGTACTAGTTAATCCTTATTTTGGCCACCTTTTTCTTATCTTTTATTTCATCTTTCCCATGTATTTCCCAATACATATCATCCCATTTCATAACCTTTCTTACATTATAGCCAAAAATTAGGGCACCCTAGCTTAAACTCGGACACCTCGAGGTTCTCTAGCCTCATTCCATGTACCCCGGTCTATGCACAACCTCTTCCGATTCTTTTTGGGTAATTTCTAGCTATTGGTCATCTTTATATTTTTCCTAGTCGGCCTTGTCGGGATTAATTATGAAATTAAGCTTGAGAGCTCTAAAAATATAAATTTATAAGATCATAATGAGGATCATAGGTCTTTTCAGCATATCACTACTATCACTCCATCTAGGGTTACATTTGCATTTACATAAAGTCATGCATTCAAGCTAGGAGATCTACATCACACACACGACATAATGGGAGGGATTTTAGTCTATTACATGCACACATGCTATTTACATTTCCTATACTTATTATTTCTTGCTACTTCACAAAGTGTGAATGGCACTAGAGCACCTAGGGCAAGACATGCACACCCACACAAGAACTACATACGAGTCTGAAATGTAGTGCAGCACTCAAGGATAAGTCCACTCATTTGCATATTTTATTTTCCTAGGGTTTTTACTTATCTTTTCATTATAGGTCATTTCCATCTCATCCAATAGATCCAGCGTGAAAAATAGGGAAGTTTCAGAACTAACTTGCGACCATACCAGTTGAAGGTTTTGACCATTTATAGTGATCAAAGCACCTAGATTACTGAACAGGGCACACCAAGGTGCTCCATTACACTCTAAAGCACCCCAGTCACTTCAAATATTTCAAATTTACCCTTCACATGGTCCTTAAATGTTCTTATGCATTTCTATATTTTATTCTCAGACCGGTGACAATGTGTGACCATCTACAACAATCATATAGGCCATTGTTCTATACTCTCTTACACCTCTAGGGTTCCATTGTACTTAGCATATTTATTTGCAAATCTAACTCATTTTATTTACTACATTTCTACATTGTTTTAGTCCTCCTAATTAAATTAAGTAGGGTTACTATTTCTTAGCAAATAGTTATATTTTATTTAATTAGTCTTATGGGTGACTTGGAAAGGGGTCGAGCATGGGTGGAGAAAAGTGTCACAGATGTCCCAAAAAAATCTAATTGTTGGTGTAAAACCTTTCACCCCTCTTCCATTGGTCCATGTGGGGGAACGTGATTTTCTAAGGTGGAGAGGTAATGGGGCTAGAAAAATGGTGCACAAGGGCTTAACTAGGCTATTTGGCCTCAAAGGAGGTTATAACATGGTCCACGGGGCTACATGGGATATGTGAATTTTTTTCCCCAAACTTACAAAATATGTGGGATTCTTGGTGCAAAAACGTGCACCACCACCTCGGCTTGGCATGTGTCCACATAAAAAAATGACTAAGTCTTTTACCTTATGGAGCAACTTGACAAAGGCATAACCTGGGTATACAAAGGTCTTTTCTTACACTTATTTATATGAAATTGATTGAAAATGGAATTTTGAAAATAAAGGGAGGGGTATCATACCATTATTCTTGATGAAAACCCCTTAATAATATGCTTTTATTTCGGGCTCATAGGTTATGTATGTTGAAGATAATTTGTGGGTATAAATGCTTATCTTGTGAAATATGTGAAACCACCATCCACTAAAGATATGAAATAGATTTCCAACTATTATTATTTTAGCATCAAAATCTTCACAAATATTTCATTTCTCTTCCAAAATATTAGGGGTTGTTTATACACTACAAGTTGTTTCACCCTCTAGGACCATCATTTGTTGTTCATTTGCCCCAAAACCTCTTAAACTTCCCACAATTTTCCAAAATCACTTGCAAAATTCTCTTATCTCTCTGATACACACCCTTTATGAATTTTATCCTTTAAAAAACTATGGAAGGTGTGCACAAGTCCTAGAAAGTATAAAAATTGCTATTCCTAGGACTGTTTGAAAATATGCCTTGAAAAATAGCACCTCAGAAGTAGCTGAATGATTTGTATTCTCCTTAATTCACCTATGGACATGATGACACAACAGACAATAAAATTTTGAAGATTAGGAATAACCAAACATAAGGGGTGGTATGATCTAGAGAAAGGATCAAGATGAGTTTTGAGAAAAAAAAATCATAGTAGGGTATGGTTTTCATCGTTTCAAGTTTGACTTTTGCCTTCACAAAAATACATGACAATAGGAACTTAAAACCCCTTTTTTCCTTGAGTAATCATAGTAATATGGCCAAATTTATTGTAACTAAAACACATAACTAAATTCTTTAATTTGTAACCCTCAACTTGACTAGGTGGATCATTCAAACAAAATCTAGCAACATGACCTCTCTCATTGCAACTATAACATACCACACTCTTAGCATAATAACTGCTACTTTCTCTCCATAGATAATAATTTATAGGAAACCCTCTACACTCCTTTTCCCTATGTCCAAATCTAAGAAAAGTACAATAGTAACCTGTAGACAAAAAATCATTCACTTTGAGTCATTATTGAGTTCCAGTCTCATACTACTACTCATATGGTCCTTAAGTGAAAAGACTAATGATAAACCCATGTCTTTGGCCATTTTCTCATTGCAACTATAACATACCACACTCTTAGCATGCTCACTACTGCTTTCTCTCCATAGATAATCATTTACAACAAACCCTCTACACTCCTTTTCCCTATGTCCAAATCCAAGACAAGTAAAATAATAACCTGTAGACAAAAAATCACGCACTTTAAGTCAATATTTACTATTGGTCTCATACTACTATTCATATGGTTCTTAAGTGAAAAGAGTAATAATTAACCCATGTATTTGGCCATTTTACATTTCTTACTGTCGTATTTTCAATCTTACACTCTGCACTTTCCTAGTTTGTATTTTAATTATACATGTGTTTCCTATTTCTTACTGGGGCACCAGGACTGGGGTGCCCTTGGTCCCCTCTAGGGCACCCTGATCCTCTTTGCACATTACTCTCACCTTTTGGGCACTTTCTAGCTGCTTGAGATATTTCTATATTTTTGGTGTTCGGCCTTTTCTAGGTTAATTATGAAATTAGAGCAAGAGAACCATATAAACATAAATTTATGATACCATAATGAGGAACCAAACACTAAGCACATACTATCACCATCTAGATTTGCATCCATCAAAGGCATCTAAAGCTACATTTGCATCCATCTAGCTCCATCACAAGGAACATAAGCCTAGTTCATCTACATCACATTTCATAGGAGGGGAATCTATTGTTTCCATGCAACATTTACTACATTCTACATTCAGCTATTTGCTCGCTACTTCACAAAGTGTGACTGGCACAAGAGCAACCTAGGGCACGATTTACAAAAACACACACCTAAAACTACATTGGGTCTGAGATGTAGTGCAACTCTCGGTTATAAGCCCACTATTGTGGCCGCTGAGGACAATCTGACCCCTTCATATGCATCTTTATTTTTTAGGGTTTTGATTATGTGTCTAGGGTTTTATAGGTGATTCTTCCATCTCCTATTCACATTGACATCTGGCACAATTCAACTACATTAGTGTGACAGCAAGTGAACACAAATGAACATCCAACAAAACCTTGGAGGAGGTTTACATGGATTTTTCACAAACCAGGGCTCCCATATTTCATACCAGAGCACCCTAGGTGCCCTTGTCCCTCTTCCAGGTGCCCCAGTCCATCCGGATAACCCAGATCTGCATTTTCTCAGGCTCTTATGCAATGGTTTCCCCCTCCTGTTCAGCCAATCTCCACTGCAACACAATCCCGTGAAATCATCAAATCAGCTAAGGCCTTCCTAACCCTCTTTGCACATTAGGGTTTCACATTTCATTTGCTTAGTTTTCTTGGGTATCATTTTAGTATTTTATTACTTCATTTATTTAGCTATTTATTGCTTCTATAACATCATATTACACTAGAATATTTCTATTTTAGTTAATAATTTTGGTGAAACCATTCTCGATCTTCATGCTTTTAGGATCCTCATTCCTTGCTTATCATCCTATCTTGTCCTCATGAATATCTCTATCCATGCTTATTTGCATAATCATCCTGATTGTATTAATAGGCTCAAATCATATTTGGCTACTACATATATTCCTCCTCACATATCACCCGAATATGTATACCATAATTTTACTTCGGCCTTATCTATTAATGAAGATCAAATCACTTTCACATCAAATGAACTACCTTCTTAAGCAACACTAGAGCGTGACCCCCCATTATATATCTAGGTTTGTATTAACAATATTTTGGTCAAACACGCCTTAGTTGACGATGAATCTAGCCTTAATATTTGCAATGTCACCCTTTTAAAAAGTTCCTTGGATCCTTCATCAGTTGTCATTCATGGCTTTGACAACATTCCCAAGTGTGTCTTAGGAACTATTAGTCTTCTTGTCACTGTTAGTCCATGTACAATCACTATTCCATGTCATATCATGCCCAATAACCTTAATTATAACATTCTTCTTGGGTGGCCATGGATCCATGTTATGCATGTGGTCCCTTCTTCCTTACATACATGACTTAAATTCCGCTATTGGGGATTTTTTCATGATGTTCTGACCGATCCATCACCTTTCGCGTATTATAATGCTATTGAACAATCCACGTATATCCCTAGTTCTTTTGATATTACTCAAGAATTTTCTAAATATCGGTTAGGATATGAATACTTATGTCGTTATGGCTTCTCCAATACCAACTCACATAAAAAATAAATTAGAATAACAACACTTTGGGATTTACACACGTAATCTAATAAATTTGGATTGGGATACCATCCACCACCCATCCCTCCTTCAGAAGTCTATACCACCTTACACACCTATTCACTTTCATTCATCCATCCAGAATTCATCGATGATAATACTTCTATCGTTTTGGATACCTTAGACACTTTTTCTACCGATGATGCTCTCTTATAACACATGGGGTTTTATGATCAATTTCCTTCTTTTCACCACAAAAGGTGTTATCCACCCTCGCTACAAAATACAACTTACTTTGGAGAACCTGTCGCAAGTACTAATGAAACTGATTCTCCTGAAACTATTCCTACATATCACTACATCAAAGATCACTCTGCCTTACTTAATCAAGAAATAATAAAATATAATCTAGGAACATCTAAGAACCCATGCATTTTTTTTCTAGCTACCTCTTTCATGCCTAGTGAACAAAAAGACATTAAACAAGTATTGCATGACTTCTCTAAATTGTTTGCATGGGAATATAGGGATATACCCGGTATTGATCCCTATATTGTGATGCATAATATTGTCCTTAACCCCAGTGCAAATCACATCCAACAAAAAATCCACAAAATGCACCCAAAGGTGGACTCTTAGTCAAGGAAGAAATCCAAAAGCTACTTGACGTTGGCTTTATTTGGGATGTTGAATATCTCGAATGGGTCTCTAATATTGTCCCAGTAATGAAACCAGATGGTCGTGTCTATTGTTACATTGAATTTCACGATTTAAATAAAGCTTGTCCTAAGGATAGTTTTCCCCTACCTGACATTGACGTTATTGTCCACTCTCCCACCGGCTATGATATACTCTCTTTCATGGATGGTTTTACAAACTATAATCAAATCAAAATCAACCCCTCTAATAAGGAGAATACTTCTTTTACCACACCCTGGGGAACGTTATGTTACGTTGTTATACCCTTTGGCCTTAAAAACATCAGGGTTACTTATCAACGGGAAATGACACTTATATTCCATGATTATATTCACAAGATTATCGAAGCCTATGTTGATGACATTCTAGCTAGTTCCAGACATCATTCAACCCATGCACGAGACCTACAGATGCTATTTGAATGCTTATGTCAATACCATATCCTCTTAAATCCCAAGAAATTTGTTTTCAATGTCACAATTCAAAAACTAATTGGGTATATCATCTCACAACATGGAATTGAAATCGACCCAAACAAGTTTAAAGTCATTGCCTTTGCCTAAACATTTGCATCAACTACGATCACTACAAGGAAAAATCCAGGCTATTCGGAGATTCATTTCACAACTTGCTGATAAAACACAACCATTTACACAGCTCGTGAAGAAGAATACCAAATTCATATGGGATGAGCAATGCCAATAAATATTTGAGGATATAAAGATTTATCTCCTAAAACCATCTATCCTAGTGCCTCCATTAGCCGACCGACCTTTCTTGTTATACATTTCTGCCATGTTCCATGCCTTAGGGGCTCTGTTATCTCAACACGATGATTATCAACGAGAATGAGAAATTTACTACATTAGTCGAACATTACTCTCCTATGAATGCAACTATAGTTACATCAAAAAAATCTACCTCAGACTGGTCTTTGTCGCAGATAAATTGTGTCATTATCTTCTTAACAATGAGGTACATATCATCATTAAAGTAGAACCCTTACAATACCTCTTGTCATGTACACATCTATCGGGATGTCTAGCACATAAGGTTATGCTCCTTATCGAATTGGATTTAAAATTCATACCACAAAAAGAAATCAAAGGACAAGTTATAGCTGATCAATTAGCCATAACACCCCTTTTGGATGTTTTACCTATCTCTAATTCCTTTTGTGATGATTTTACCACCTACAGTGTCGAGCTGCATACATGGACGATGTACTTTGATGGATCTCATTGCTGCTCTGGTGATGGGGCTGACATAGTATTCATTACTTCACATGGTGACCCACTACCATTTGCATATCGATTGGGATTTTCATGTACAAACAACATTGTTGAGTATGAGGCCCTCATCCTCAACCTTCTCAACGATCAGAAACTACTTATTCATAACTTATGCATTCATGGTGATTCCCAACTCATCATAAAATAGTTAAATGATACATATAACACAAAAGAAGAAAACTTAATCCCATACAATACGCTTGTCAATGATATTTTGGCTACATTTTAGTCTTACACTATCACTACCTTTCCTTGTAAGGATAATCATCATGCGAATGTCATGGCTAGTGCAGCGTCACTCATCCCACAAGATATTACCAATGAATAAGACACATCCATCACTACGCACTTACGACATCCTTCTATCTCTGTACTACTTCTTGTAGCTCGTGCCATAACACACATTCAAGACAACTCTGAATGCTTAACATCCATTTACAATTACTTATATAAAAAAGTCATCCCTGATAACCTACAACCTCATGAAACATGTCACTTATGGCATAGGGCTACTCATTATGTCATCATTGGAATTGAATTGTTTAAACATGCAATTGAAGGTCGACTCTTTCGTTTCTTATGACTTGCAAACATTCCCACTGTTATCTCACAAATACATGAAAGAATGTGTGGTAGGCATTTTTCTGGAAAATTTATGGCCCAAAATATTTTGCGCTAAGGATATTATTGGCCTACAATGGAATAATATTTCCTTGAATATGCCACTCATTTTGGGAAATGTCAAAAGCACGGTAGCCTCCATCACACATCTGCATATGACCTCCAACCCATTGTGCCAACTTGGCCCTTTTCTCTGTGGGGACTCGACCTCATCAACATGATCAATCCCAAATCTGCAGAAGGACACAAATATATTATTACCGCTACCGAGTACTTTACTAAATGGGTTGAGGAAAATTCCCTACGCAATATTACTGGTACTGACATTTTTGGTTTCCTTACCACCCATATCATCAAATGCTTTGGTATGCCTTTTGCCCTAATCGTTGATAATGGATCTTCCTTATAAGGACGTTAAAAATTTTGTCACCAAATTTAAATTCAAACAATGATTCTCCACTGATTATTATCCTCAAGGCAATGGTCAAGTTGAAGCCACCAACAAAAAAATTGTAAAAATACTTCAAAAAATTCTTGCTTTAGTAGCAATTGTTGGCATAATCAATTATTCTATGCTCTTTGGGCCTATCGTACCAGTGTTCACACACCTACTAATGCTACTCCATTTTCCTTGGTTTATGGTGTCGAAGCCATCGTCTCCCTTGAACTTAATATACCCTCAATGCAAGTTTTAATCAAAGGCATCCTTAAGGACAATGAATATCGATAAAACCACCTACACGAGATAGAAATGTTAGATTCATGTTACGTGTAAGAAATTGAATACTTTCGCGCATATCAATCTTGCATTGCACACACATACAATCGCAAAATTTGTTCTCGAGAGTTCAACATTTTTGACCTAGTCTTAAAAGAAAACCATAAAAATACAAATGCAAACGCTACTCTTAAAGTTAAATTTAAGCCAAATTGCCTGGTCCTTATATTTTCACTGAAAAACTCGGTAGTGGAGTTTACCACCTTGCCACCCTTTTGTGCAAGCCATTAAAAACCCCACTTAATGTAATGCATCTCAAAAAATACTACACCTAAAGTAATGCTCATTACCTAATGACACACTCTTGTGCTTCGGTCACACTTGACTACTGAGAGCATCTTACACACATGATTTGCACAATAGGTATTATGCATCTCACACTACATACATACTACACATTTTACCTCACATGGTAGTCTCTCTCATCACATATGTTATACACATCTCTTAATATGAGTTGCACTCACTTGATGATGCATTCTATCTCACAGACCATACTGGATTATTGAGGGTATACACTTTGAACGTCATCACGTTTAGACATTCATCATTTCAATTTCTATCATGCGACATCTCTATGTTAGTCATATACCATCATCACATGGACACCTTTTATACCATCTCATAGTAATACATGCTATAGGCTACACAGTCACTAGTTCTATCATCTTGTAGTGGTATACGCTTTCTGCTACATCACCACTCCTTCTATTCAAATGGTAGAGATATATACCATAGGCTACTTTATCATCTACCTTCACATTCTCATCACCTATTCCGATCATGACTTAGTGATAAACTTTTATACTATGTCACTCCTTTGATGATTTTGTCATAATATCACTTTATAGGGTCATTCATTCTATGCTGACATGTCATCACTAACATGAAACTACATAGTTCAATGATTTACAGTTCCATTCTTAACTGCTGAGAGGGCATACTAAATGAACCTTGTATACATTGCACTCACTCAGGGGGCATGGCTCCATCATCCATCTTACATCCACAACATACATGATGCATATTATTGGTTTCTATTTACTCTTGCTTACACTTGCTTGTACATGTTCTCTTTATTACACATGCTACTATAGATCTCTTATATGTCATTATATTTACCATACACACATGCATTTCATTTTTCTAGTTGTGATCGCTATACAGAGCTTCTACAAAAAGATAGATGCTTGCACTAACCAATCCTACAGTGGTTACTGGGGCATCCACATTCATACACTACGGGTGCTATTGTTTCATTTTGTTTTGTAGCACACTACTTTATTGGTTATACATGCTTTTAATGGGTTATCTTTCTAACATGCTAATGGGTGCTTCATGTGTAGCATTTTTTTGTAGGGTTACTTGTTACCATGGATAATTGTTTGTTTGCTCAAGTTCTTTCTTGTATTTGTTTTCTATTATATGTGGGCCTTGCCCTTTGTTTTGTGTGTAGACTTGCTTGTTTGTATGCAACCATTATGGCCTTAAGTGTCTTGCGATGTGAGTGATGTCCCATGTTTAAAACCAACTTTTTATGGCCTTTATATTGGTTTCTTGCTTGTTTACTTATCTTCTTATGTTCTTACACATTGTTTGCATAACTTACACTTGTCTTCTACATGCATGTTTGTTCCATACTAACACTTGTTTTTCTAGCCACTTGTTTTTGTGTGCCTTGGTCTTTACCAAGCACATTCCCCTTATCCCTAGAGGGCACATAGTTTCAGTATATGCAATTGGTCCTCTTTTGGGGCTGCATTCTCCTATCCATGAACATTGCATGCACCCCCAAAGAGGGGGGCATCATTTGGGTTTACACACTACACAAGCTATAGTACACACAGTTTAGTTTTTAATTTTTCCATCACATAGTGGGTTATATAGTGAGTGGGTTCAAACTAGTCTACGAAACTCCATACACAACAAATTTTACAAGACATGTTGTCCTTAGCATTCTAGGGAGCAGTTATAGGTTGGAGGCTACAACATACTTTCCTCCCTACACTACTTCATCTAGTGGCGTCAGATCACCCAAAAAACCAGGTAGTACAAAGATCTCTTCATACTCTCAAGGAAGTGGTTACAAGTTGGAGAATAACACATATTTCTCCCTACACTTCTTCTAGCCACAATGGTGTGAGATCACCAAAAAACTTGCACTTTTCAAGAACATTTATAGGATATCCTTTCTACACCTTTTTCTCATCATGGATCAGGTGCACATGTTCCTTTTTCATTTGACATTTTCATACTATTTTTACATATTTCTACATACATATTTTACATGTGTTTTTACACATATACATGTGTATTTGACTACTTGATTCATCTTCTCTTTTGCAGGTCTGTTTGTATGAGAAACAAGCAGTCAAAATAACAACACACATATGCAAGGTACATCACACACACGATACTAACCATGCAGTACACCACACACATTGGCATCTACACACGTGCTTCCACCCTAGGTTCACTCTCATCACTTTTTTTACACTTTTGCATCTTTAGTCTCCATTCTCCATCTTTTTGTCACTCCACACTTTTTCTAGTCCCTCGACACATTTTCTACATCAATCTACATGGATTATCAGGTACACATCTCTATCTACTTTATGTTACCGAGATTTCTGCTCACCAACATAAAGTGGGGGAAAATGTAGACATAAAATCACACACTTTGAGTCATTATTTAGTCTCGGTCTCATACTACTATTCATATGGTTCTTAAGTGAAAAGAGTAATAATTAACCCATGTCTTTGGCCATTTTTATTGATTTCTTGTTGTTATATTTTTGATCTTACACCTACAATTTCCCAGTCTGTATTGTCATTCTTTGTTTTCCTATTTCTGAACTGGGGCACTCAACCAGGACCATGACTGGGGTGCCCCAGTCCCCTCTTGGGTACCCTGATCCTCTTTACACTTTACTCTCACTTTTTGGGCACTTTCTAGTTGTTTGAGCTTTTATATCTTTTGGTGGTCTACCTTTTCAGGGTTAATTATGAAATTAGAACAAGAGAACCATATAAATATAAAGTTATGAGACCATAATGAGGGACCAAGCACTAAACACTACTATCATCACCTAAGGTTGCATCCATCAAAGGCATCTAAAGCTACATTTGCATCCATCTAGCTCCATCACAAGGCACACAAGGTTGGTTCATCTGCATCACAACTTCATAGGAGGGGAGTCTATTGTTTCCATGCACACATTTACTACATTCTACATCTAGTTATTTGCTCGCTACTTTCACAAAGTTGTGACTGGCGACAAGAAGAAACCTAGGAATGATTTGCACACACACACACACACTAGAACTACATTGGGTCTGAGATGTAGTGTTCTAGTGACTCAGTTATAAGTCCATATATTGTGGTCACTAAGGATAGTCTGACCCCTTCATATGCATCTTTCTTTTTTAGGGTTTTGATGCTTTGTCTAGGGGTTTTACAGGTAATTCTTCCATCTCCTATTTAGTGACATGTTTTTAAATAGGTCACAGTGACATTCATGTGCATAGGAAGCGAACACATTCACAAACATCTAACAACACTGCTATAATTGGTTTCGAGGATTTCCTGCATAGACCAGGGTAGATTACAGACCAGGTGCCCCTAAGTCTCTAGGTGCCCAGTCTATCCTAAACAGTCCCATAGTCTACACTTTCTGGAGGCTCCTGTGCAAATTTTTTCTCAGTCATTTTAATCACACTTCCTATTACTTTGTCTCACTGCTTGGCAACATATCCCTATAAGGTACATCTACATGGAATCATAAGGCTTTCTCAACTCCTCTTTGTCACATTAGGGTTTTACATTTTATTGCTTAAAGGACATACTTGGGTATATTTTAGTATTTTTATTGCTTCATTTATTTAGTTAAAACTTTAATTAGTCCTATAACATTATGTACTTACACTTTAAAATATGATCACATTTAATAATCATTATCCCAGGGTAGACTGTGGTCTAGAATTATCCAAACATGCAAAAGTTTGATCTAAGAAAGAAAGATATTTATATCAAGACTTGATGAAGTTAATATGATGCCTGAGAGCAATGTATGTATGACAATTGTAAGTATGCACATAATTTGTGATTCTAACTACATCTTGAAAATTTATTTGTAGGAGGAAAACAGTGATCTTAAGGTCAACTGAGTTCTAAAATGAGTTATTCTTAAGGCATTACATGTTGTTGTCTTATAATCAAAAGCTATGATTAAGGATTTAACTTTTAGATGTTTTGTATCTTGTAAGTAATTACCTTGGATGGCAATCATTATTCAAAAGGCTAGGGATTGTTTATAAAACATGGAATTGAAATTGAATACTTTGAAAATGGTGAATTAGAGTTTTGATAGAAACATGTAAGTCAAAGTTTTGAGACAAACGAGATACTTGATTCAGGAAACAGATTGGTTATCATAGGACGAAGAACAGGTAATGATAGTGAGTTAGAAAATTATTATATCATATGATAAAAACAGTAAGTGAAGGTGACAATAATTCATAGAATTTATTTTCAAGATTAAGTGATTTAATTGACAAAGTATTGGCATTTGATCCATTTACAAACACTAAGGTTTTGCAAGCATGTGCACTGTGTTTTGTAATTCCACATATAGTGCAGTGTCTCCATGGATTGAGAAATTACACTTCAAGTTTAACATTTTGCTTGGCAATTTGAACACCTTATCATAAAAATAGAAATTTGACAAGAGTGTATTAGAGGACCTATGAAATACTTTTGACAATCTGTATCCCAGTAGGGAGTTGGATTGTAGCATAATCTTTTCCTGCTCTTGCATGATTGGGTTTTTGATATATCAATGGTGCACATCATGTATTCTAAAGCATACACTTCAATCTATTTGTACATTTTATGAAGATACTTATGAGGGGAATATAAATTGACTGAAACCCGTATGAACAAAATTGAAATGTAATGGGCTTTGCATTAGCACTTTCGCATTGAAGAATTTGATGAAAATCTTACAAATGTAGTTGTCCAGGTCATATTGTGAACGAGCTTTATTAGATGAATTTCCTTAGATTCCAGTTGAAACATCCAATATTGAACGGAAAAATTGCATTCCACATCTCACGCATAACATCGAGTCATATGTTCTATAGATCTTACCATGAATTAATTCAGGTCCTGATCCATGTGGTATTTCCACAGACTTAAAAATTTACATGTAGAACATAGAGTTGATGGAATCCTATTGATTATAAATTTCAGTGTTCTGAAAAAATGAAAATATTGTCTATTGTATTGGATGGAAGTTGGGAAAATATGCATCATTATGAGGTGTTTATTAATTAACATATAGTAGGTGACCAATGAGGATATCTGTACATGCAGTTGCCATGAAAAACCTATGTAGTGGAAATTTGATTCATGGTCTGCCATCATTACTTTATAGGTGGTTGCGATTGAAGGTCTTGAAAAACTAATCATTCCAACCCATAATTAACCTTTGGCCATTTTCATTTCTATAAAATGGACTTCAATCTTGACACTGTAATGTTCCAGGTGTAATATGAGTCTCAATGAAACATTTTTTATGAATATTTTATAAAACTTGTAAATGAAAAACACATTAATTTGAGTTGCCAAGGGAAGTCCCCTGGTCCCAGAAGGCACATGATCATTTTACACTTTGCATTACTCACCTTTTGGGAACTTCATTAGTATCATTTTGTAATTTGTTTCATTTTTGTGGCCGAAACCAATGGTGTGATAGAAAATTGTGAACAAGATAACAAGTTCATAAATATAAATTGGTGAAATGAGACCATAATGATTATGAAAATCATCTAATGCTAAACTATCACCATGAAAGGTATGCATCCATACAAAGGAGGTAATATAGAAAACATGTTATATTTTCATCCATCTAGATTCAACCAAAAGGGAAAACGTTGTATCTACATGCACACTTAATAGAATTTGGAATGTTTATTTGACTATTCCAGGTGATACCATAGATTTACATTTCTAGATATAAATTATTGCTATGCGACTGGTGGAAAACAAAGTGCGACATTTCCTCATATGGAAGAACATTATTAGCTTTAATAATCACACATGTATGACACCATCTTCATACACCTAGAATTTTAGGTCTGAATGTATTGAAGTTCTTTAAACTGTTAGTAAGTCTTCCCCATGCTTTGAGCCACTAAGACACAGGTGAAACAAAGCTTCATATGCATTCTATATTTAGCCCGATTTTGATGCTCACACACTTTGAATTGCGACCTTGATGATTTTTCATCTCTTGATTGCAGATCAATTTTTTGAGCTAATGGTCATTTCAAAAGTTTCCTAATGTGTTGAGATTCACTGAAGGAAGCACCCTTAGAAATGAATTTTCAATTGTGAACTTAGGTCCTTTTTAAAAGAGTATCCCTAGCTGCATCAAAGGCGACTACAAAATTCCTCCTCATCATTAGTGAATGGTATAAATTATGTGATAGAAATACATAAAAATATTTTCAAGTGATCATTGTGATGAATTTTTGAATCAATGTCTCTAGAGGAAATCAATGTTGAAGGATAGTTTTTGGCATCTACAATATTTCAAAATCAAGATCCATGAACTAGTCTTTGTAACATTTGCAGTACCTTAGGATTCAGTCAATGGAAATATGCAATGATCATTTAGAATCTTTCCTCTACCTTCCTCGGGATATGTGATCTCTATTGCAACATGGATAATTTAGTACATTTTAATATGAAACAATTTGATTACAATTTTCAAAATTGAAATTTTTTTACCTTAAGGCATTAAAAACATCCTTAATAGGAGGTGAATTTGATGAAACATGATGGAGCAGTTTTTTTTGAATATGAAAATTTTTATTAGGCCGGTCTGAGGTGTGGAAAAATGTACTTCTATTCTTGACATATGAAGATGGAGTAACTTGAATCATTTGTAATGTTTCCTTGACATAATGTTTCAACTTGGAAGCTCAAAGTGAGAAGTGGTCACAGGTTGGGAAGTATCTAATCACACGGTGATGCTAGTCTAATTTACTCCAGTGACAAGGTTTCATCAACTAGATTGGGTGCAAACTCTTGAAAGTTTCATTGATATGGAAGTATTCTTTGATAAAAGTGTTCAATTATATTTTCTGAGCTTCTGCCGAGTAAAATCACTTTGGCATATTTCCTTACTCATGGCAAGTTTCTCTCAAGACTAGTTCTAAAAATTATTTGGTATTCTTTGAGCTTTAAGATATGAAGCTTGGTTGGAATGTACAATGTTCCTTGTAAGTTCTTGAACTGAGTTGTTTTCATATTATTTGAAATATATTTCCAATGGTTACTTTTATCCTTGATTATACATCATTTTTCTTGTGAAATATTACATTTTCTAGGATGAACCATATGGGTCTTGAAGACGTAGTTGGAGTATCTTTACAAAATGATAAGTGTCATTCAATGGTGGAGATGGAACTTTCAGAGATTCTTGAGATTCTTGATGATGCTTAATATTGTCTCCTGACTTCTGTGAAGCTTTTAGAGTCTTTAATAAGTTGTTAATTCCCTATGATTTCAAAACTTGCATTCGATGGTGAGAAGAATAATCTTGTTTTGAGTTTGTGAGATGATGATGTGAAACTTGGGGCAACACCTTGTTCTTGTGTTGGTATGATGAGAATACATGACCAATCATTGTTCAAGGAGTGTTTAAGGAACTAAGTCATGTATGAACTCAAATTTGGGGCATTACTGCCTCCAATTAATTTATATTCTATACCTACATGATACATACAATATATTGTGTTGGTATGAATGATGATACATTATGGAATAGTTGGCCTACCGAGGCAGTGTTTATGACTTATATTAAACAATTATAAAAGGAGTTATACCCTTTCTTGTACCTTGAGTTTGAGTCTATGGATTCAATGAGGTGAATAGAATAAGATAAGGTTCAGAGGGGTAAAGAATATAACCTAAAAGAGTGATTAATACCTAATAAATATTTAGGAGTAGATGTTCAAGGTTAATTCTCTACCTAATCTAACAAATGAGAGGGAAGACTTTGAGCGAAGTTGAAGAAGAACTCATTTTGAGAGGGTTTTGAAGAGAGAGAAGATGAATTTGAGATTAGTATCATTTAAAACATTCATTATGTGATCATATATTTTAGGTGGTTGATTTTGTTCTTGGTCATCCTAGGGGTTTTTATCATCCTTGTAGGGTCAAGTTCCCTACTAAACTAGGGGTTGATGCTTTGTGGGGTCGGTGCCTCACTAAAGAAATATTTTGGACAAGAACTGTGTAATATGCATATACATTAATTTGTTTTTGTGTAATATAAGAAAAAAATTCATTATTTTGTTCAAGATCCCCTTGAGGTTCAACCATTAAGAAAATATCCAACTTAATACACTCATGAATCTTCTTCTTAATATTTCATGCACTTGTGAATGTTCTAACACACATCTGAATAAGCCCATATGGTTACTTATGTTTTAATGGTTGAATTGAATGATGAATGTAAGCAATAGTAATGATGTTGAAATTTTTGTATGAATGATTCACCCACCCTTCTCAGTCACTTTTATTCTAGACCATATAGTCCCTCAAGGCCAGTTTGAATATGATGATACAGAGGCCTTAAACTACACTTTCAGTTAGCTTAGTAGCTCATAATTTCAATTCAATTATGGAGTTTGCACATTTAAAGATAAATTTGTTAATTGAGATATCCATTCCTTCAAACTCCTAGTTTCTATGGGTCCTCCCATCAAAAATTTTAACCTACTATATGAAAAAACCCTTTATTCCTTAGCCAAGATTATGCCTAAAACCTCATTCTATTTTAGGATAACCCTCTCCTAGTTGGATCCTTATGATCCTCTTGAAGAATCTCTGGACTAAGAGGGGGGATGAATTGTCTCATCTAGAATCTACTTTGTTGTCTTCAAATTGGTAATGAGGGCACCCCAAAGTTGTTGATGGAACACCTAATTATTGAGGGAACCCCTAACTTATTGGAAACATTATCTCAATCTAGCGGACTTGGAAAATGCTTCCGATTTTTTTATTTCGATAGTTAAGTGGGAAACCCTCATGGGGAATAAAATCCAACTAAATAATTTTTTCTAATATTACACATAACAAAATAAATTTAGTGAAGCACCACACTTCACACAGGAGCATCAACCCCTTAGTTTAGTGAGAGCACTAATCCTACAAGGAGCACCAAACCATGAACCCTTAGTTGATCACCCAAATCACAATAGGAGGAATATAACCCCCTGAAGATAAACTCATAACACACTATTATCCATGAAGACATGACTGATGATGTGGTGAAAAACTTTTGCTGCCACAATGGTGATCACAAGATTCAGCTTCAAAATCACCTTCACAACTTCAGTTTCTCCAAATCACTCATTCATCTAGCTCAGTATTTCTTTACTTCTTTCACACTTTGTCTTGGCTTGAAACCTTTTACACACATTCATTAAAAGAATTATTCAGCCTTTCACACACTTTCATCATATCTCAAATAAATTCCTTGGTAATCTCCTTCAAATCACTTATGCATAGGGTCATACTTTCCCCTCTTGACAAGACTAGTTTCAAATTTGCACCCAAAGCCCTTCACTTTATATGACCCTTCTCTTGATCTCAAAAACACATGAAGGAGGTTGGTTACTAATATTAGTAATAATGACCAAGAAATTTTAAAAACATCCCAATTAAACTCATGACAAAATTTTCACATATGACCCCATATACATCGGTCATGCCCAAAATTAACTCATCTTTCACGAGACAAGACTTTAAAAACCCCATCACTAGGATGAGTAAAATCTCACTCATCACAAAAAACCATTATTGTTCAAGCTCTATCTAAAATTCATCACACACATGTATAACATAGCATATTATAATCATACTATTATCTACAAAGTATACTTGGACAAATAAAATAAATTCATAAAATGGGCCAGCCAAAAGGCTCATATCCTTCACCAAACAACTTATTTCGAGCACCCTATCTTTACCTTTTGGGACTAAAGACCAACCAAGATCAACCTCAAATATGGTATGTGATCACTCTATGTAATAATTAGGACCATTACATAACTTCCATTCAAGTATATATCTCATGATACAATCCATGTGTTCAAACCAAATAAATGTTCCTCTTCACTAAATCAAGTTGCCCAAAAAGATGTTTTGTAAACTCAACTAGTTTGCACTCTTTTTTCCACTTCCAAGATCTTCAAATGCCTTAAACACAAACAAAATTAATCCCTCTTAACTATACAACTGGTATCAAGCATTAAATAATCCATTTCAAACCTCATTCACTTCATTCTTTCAACCTGAGCTAATCTATCTTGGAAAACCAATAATTTTCTTCCTCATAGACTGACTTGGATGTAAAGTTGCAATAGTAGATTGACATAAAAAATTATTATTTTATTCTATATTATTCAGTGTAATACAATGGATATTATATATCCATAGAGGTTGGACCCAAAACCAAACATAGATTATACTAGAAAAATTATGGAATATTTGTTTTAAAAGATGAATGCAACGTTTAGCTAAACCCTTAGTTAATAACCGATCATCACAAAATTAAATAAATAATAATATTAAATAAAATAATTGATTAAGTCTATGGTTGGGTTTAAAATATTTCATTCAATTAATCTTAAATTAATTTAATACCTAGGTTCCTAAGGTCATGCAACACTTTAATAATAAAAGTCCAAGTCTAAACAACCCTTCCATTTACACAAGGATAATTATTTAATTCTCTATTGTAAAAGTAATATAAACTAATAAGGGGAAAGTTTATTTAAATTAAATAAAAAATAACTTAATTACTTTCAAAACACACAAGTGGCCCCATTCAAAACAGGGACCTATGTGATCAAATGATCACCGAACCTATCCCCACCTAACTTTTGTAGGAGACATTTTGGGCCATTTGATGAAACCAATCTAGGACCATTGGATGAAGGAATTCAAAACAAACCTAAAAATCCTTAAGGAAGTCTTTTATTCTTTTCTTTTTCTCATTTCTCTCATTTTGGTTTTGCAGGTTAAGGGAAGATGGAAGAGGAGGAAGCCATGGATGAGAAGGTTACAAGCTTGGGATGGATATACATCACCCAAACCCCATATTATTTTATTTTGATTTTATTCTATTCTACCCTTTCAAGGGTTTGTAAATTTCATTATTTTATTGTAAATTTATTTAATAGAATACCCATTTTAGGTATTTGGGTACATTTCCTCTTCAATAGATCTAATTTTTGTATGTACAATCTTTTATTTCTTTTAGATATTTAAACCTTTAAAAATATATATACACAATATGTGAATGAGTATTTGTATATTTATATTTTTAAATACAAATTATGAATATATTTACCCATATATATTTAAAATACCATAAATTATTCTTATAATATCTAAAACCACACACATAAATATGTGTGATATATAGAGATTTTATTTCATTAGGAAATAATTATAAAAAAAATAAAAAAGAAGTTGTGGATCATATGCATGACCATGTAACAACCCGTTCACCTAAGTCCACTATGGAAGTCGAATGTCATTGGTAATGGCATCAACCCCCAAATATTGTTTTAAAGTTTTGAGGGTTCGGTGGGGGCTCGGCCCCCCCCCATTATTTTTTTAATAAAAATATGGTGGGTTGGGGGAGGGGACACCGCCGGGGTTGGGGTGCACCCCTCCCCCAACCCACTTCCCAAAATTTAATAATAAACCCGAACTTAGAACATGATGCCATCACACCAAAACACTTTCAATAATTTTTTTTGTTTTTTTTAAAATTTATATTAATAATATATATTATTAATTATTAATAGTTATAATACTAATTATTATATATATATATATATATTAATATATTAATATATGTATAATATATATCTAGAATTATTATATTTTAATATTTATAATATATTATTACATTAAAATAATATTAATGTATTGTATATTAATATTTTTGAATAGTCCATTTATATTAAATTCATTAATTTTTTATATACAAAGATAAAAATATTAATAAATGTTATAAGAGCAAAAATGTAATACAATGATAATGATCACTTAACTAGTGTTATATTTACAAGTCAAATTTATATAGGGTAGTAATCATTTAATTAAGAATTTTTGAAGCTCTCCTTTTTCTTAAAATAAACTTCCAAGGAAAGTTGAAATTAAAAAAGATTTCATACACAACTATATCTAAATGAAGATAGAGATCATTCTTTCATTAGTAAGGTTTTCAACTACTAATTTCTTTTAGTTTAGTAATGCTACATAGTTTAACCCTAATTTATTTCTTTCAAGGAAAATAATAAATTTCCAGATAAAAGGCAAGAGCAACAACAATACTTGTTTCTTAATAAAGTTCACATTATATTTTAGAAATGGAAATATATCACATTAAATGTGTGAAACTTCTTAAATTAAAAAGAAGGAATATCCATTCCAACATTCAAATTTCCTTTCTCAAGCAATGTAGTAAATTGATAATTTCTTTTCACAATACTAATACATTTTAAAGGCAATTTTCTCACATCCACACTCTATAAAGAGTTCACAAGATAAAAAGGATTTCCAAATATAACAACTTTCTCCCAAGTTTACAATTTTCAATCATCCACTCAAGTGGGAAGTATAAATATGAATAAATTACAACAAGGCTATCAACAAAGCCAATTTTATAAGTCTCGAATAAGTATGTCTTCATCACAAAGGTGGCTCCAACTCTAGCTTCTTCAACTTCACAATGGGATCACAAAACAAGGAAGGGGGAGTAGGCAACGCTCTCCACCCAACCTTAAATCCATTAAGGGAAGAATCCATTCCCTTAATGGCCCCTGAGCCCCAACCAAGGAACCATGAGGAGAATTGAGCAACAATGACAACTTAGACAAGGTGGCTTCACAACAAACACATACAAGGCATTCAACTCAAACATGACAACATAATTCACAAGATTACAATTTCACAACAACACAAAGGTTTGAGGATCAAACCAAATAGAGAAAGGGTTATGGGAGACCACCTCCTTATGCCTCCCAAGTGAAGTGGGAGTCTTACCCTAAGCCTCCAAGTGCACAAAATAATCACACAAATCCTTATCTCTCCCTTGCAACATGCAACAAATCCATGAATCCCTTTTCTCTCCCCATAGGTAAGACTCCCATTCACACTCCCACCAATTTGCATGCCTCACATAAACTCCCTTTTCCCTCCCCAATGGTCCCATAAGCCCTTCTCACACACCCAACTAAGGCCAACTACCCAACCAACCCACACAAACACCATCACAAGACAAAAACAATTTTAACAAGCACAACATTGCTTACAACAAACAAAATAACATAATAATAAAAGGTGGAGAGCCTACCTCTCCATCAAGATCCAAGAAAAACCTTCACAAGCCTCTTCAAATCCAAGCCAAGAAATTTCCAAGCACTCCAAAAGCTCCAAAATCTAAAAGTGCACAAGAAGCAAAATGAGCAAGTAACCCCCATTCCAACCAAAAATCACCAATAAATAGAAATGGAATGTGAGGATGATGAGGTGGCTCCATGTAGGATGTCCACTTCATCATTCCCCATCCCCACACTCAATTCAACACACCAAGACCAAGAAACATCAATGCACAAGCAAGGACTATGACAACCCACATGGCTCAAAACTTGCACACCATGCTTTCAAGGGACATAATAAATTGGGGTAGAAAGAAAGTGCAATGATTTTCCTTCTCTTACACTCAAAAATGGACAAAGAAGTCAAAATTAAGCTTCCCAACCCATAGGTAAGGTTGTTGGGTCAAATTAAGAGGCATGGGACAAGTCTTGCTTGTCCCACAAGTCTCCAAAAGTGCCCCCAAGTCAAAATCCGAATTTTGAACTTGGGGTGGAGTAAAACACTCCCAAATCAACATAAATTTTACTTACACAAGGACTACAAGATCTCATCATAACTATTTGTCACATCTCTAATTTGGTTAAACAAAACAAGAAGGGTTAAGTCTAATAAACACACATTTACACATGCTAATAAAGTGACAAATTTTCCAAATTTTAAATACACAAATCATAAATAAAGCACATACACAAATTAAAGAAAGGGACACAATTCACCCCATGGCCACACATGTGAAATCACCCCCCATGGGAGACTTCCAAACAAGACATGCAAAACACACACTAAACAACATTACACAAGTTGTCAAATTTGGCCTCGTTGCTCAATGCTTGACATCCTTCCGTGGTTGGTCCCCTATCCCCTTCGATGTTTGTGATAAAATTCCTACACACAAAAAATACCTCTCTGGCCTTTCGGCCATATTAACAACATCGAGAAAGTATATATATAAAATCAATATTCATCATTCAACATTAACAATTCTATTATCCATCAATATACCAAAATCTAACCCTAACATCCATGAGATTACAATTATATTCCAACATCCCAAAACATAACATGTCAGTATAAAATCCACATCATGAAAATCAACATACATCAAATTCTAACATCACTATCTAGTGCCTCATAATAAAACATAAACATCATAGTGTCAATAATCCACATATCAGTATAATCTATCATCTACTGATCAATGTATCATAATCAAATGTCTAAACATCAGTCCAATAGTATCAATATCAAGATAAATAGTGTCGAAGAGGAGTGGGCACTACATCCCCCTCCCCTTAGACTCGACTTCCTCCTGGAAGTCACTGGAATAGATGAGGAAACTGAGCTCACAAAATAGTGGCATCCTCCCAAGTGGTTGCAGTCTCGTCGTACCTATCCCACTGGACCCGCACCTGGTCAATCTCATGGCCTCAAAGGCCCAGGGTCTTGTGCTCTATGATGTGCACAGGCTCTGCTGACACCTGCCCCTTCTCCTACCCCTGTAATGTGGTCCAATCCAAAACATGAGAGGGATCTGGAATATATCTCCTAAGTACATATACATGAAAAACATCGTGCACGTGAGACAAGATGGGTGGAAATGCTAGACGATAGGCCAAGGGACCGATACACTCCAAGATCTCGAAGGGACCCACAAATCTAGGAGCTAACTTAGAGCCTTTTCCATAATGGATAGGACTCTTATGAGGCCTGACATGAAGAAACACCTTCATGTGCCCACCTCAAAACTATGATCTGTCCTCCTCAGATCTGCATACTTCTTCTACCTATCCTGAGCCTCCTGAAGCCTCTGACGAATCAAGACAACCTGCTGCTCCATATCCTATACCAAATCCAGCCCAAGAGAAACCCTGTCCTCCAACCTATCCCAACTCAAGGGTGTCATGCACTCTCTTCCATACAACGCCTGAAAAGGAGCCATGCCAATCAAACTCTAAAAATTGTTGTTGTAGGAAAACTCTACCAAATACAAGTACTCCTCCCACCTAGACTGTTGGTCCATGACATACATCCGCAACATATCCTCCAAGATTTGATTCACTCTCTCTATCTGTCCATCTGTCTCTGGATGATAAACTGTACTGAAGTTGATACTTGTACCAAGAACCCATTGCATGGTAGTCCAGAAGTGAGAAGTGTACAAGGGATCACTGTCACAAATGATCTTCCATGGAATCCCATGCAATCTGACAATCTCATCAAGGTATACTCATGCTACTGCACTAGCTATATAGGTGGTCTTCACCAGAGAAAAATGAGCCACTTTCATCAATTTATCCACCATGACCATGATGGCATCATGGTGGTATCTCGATGTTGGTAGCCCTACAATGAAATCCATGGAAATGGTGTCCCATTTCCACTTCGGTATGGCATGCAGGCAGAGAATTCCAGTAGGATGTTGATGCTCGGCCTTCACCCTCTGACACTCTAAACATCATGACACAAACTGAGCTACATCCCACCGAAGACCTCTCTAATGATAAATTTGTCTCAAGGTGGCATGCATCTTCTTCACCCCTGGATGGGCTGAATAAGGTGCATGATGAGCCTCTACCAAGATATCCTGTCTCAAGCCTCCATCTCTAGGAACATATATCTGACCTCTATGTCTGAGAAGACCATCTACCTCTAATGAGAATCCATCAAAATTCCCCTCAAGGGGTCTCTGAGACTCAATCTCTGATCTGGCTGCAAGGTAGAAGCTATCGTGAGGAAGCTACTGCAAGATCCTACTCTGTAAATCTGTACTCACTGAGGTAGCCATAGCCACATGTCTCCATCTACTCAGGGCATCTGCAACCACATTCTCCTTCCCCTTCACATGCTCTATCTCCATGTCATACTCGCAAAGAAACTCCATCCAACACCACTGACGAGCATTGAGATTGGGTTGCATGAAGAGGTGGCGAAGACTCAAGTGATCAGTCCTGAGTATAAATCTCTGGCCAAGAAGAAAGTGTCTCCATCGAACCAAGGCATGAACAACTGCTGCAAGCTCAAGGTCATGAGTCAGATAATTGAGCTCATAATCCTTGAGTTTGCGAGACTCAAAAGCTACAACATGGCCCTCCTGCATCAACACACCTCCTAAGCCTGCCAAAGAAGCATCTGTGCAAATGAAGAACTCACCCTGAGGGTCTGGCACTACAAGAATAGGTGTTGTCGTAAGGCATTCCTTCAGTGTCCTGAAGGCCTGCTCACATCTATCTGACCATATGAACTTCTTCCCTTTCCATTGAAGGGAAGTGATGGGGTGCGTAACCTGAGAGAAGTCCTAAACAAATATCCTATAGTATCCTGCCAACCCCATGAAACTGTGCACCTCAGTCACACTAGTGGGTGTTGGCCAATCCATAATGGCTCTAATCTTGGAAGGATTGACTATGATACCTTCCCCAGAAATGATGTGACCCAAATACTACACCTCTGACTGAAAGAATGCACACTTCTCTAGGTTCCCATAAAGTTGCTGCTCATGAAGACACTGCAAAACCTGATGAAGGTGCTCCTCATGCTCCTCATGCGTATGTGAGAAGATCAAGATGTCATCAAGGAACATGAGTACAAAATGATCTAAAAAGGTCCTAAACACCCCATTCATCAAACTCATGAACACTGCAGGGGTGTTCGTAAGACCGAATGGAACCACTGTGAACTCATAGTGGCCATACCTCATGTGGAAAGCTGACTTGTGGATATCTGCCTCTGCGATCCTCAACTGATGGTATCCTGACTTAAGATCTATCTTAGAAAATACAGTGGCCCCCTTCATCTGATCAAACAAATCATCAATGCAAGGAAGGGGGTAACAATTCTTGATCGTTACTTTGTTCAGTTGATGATAGTCCACACACAAATGTAAGGATCCATCCTTCTTCTTCACAAAAATCACTGGTGCACCCCAAGGGGATACACTAGGATGGATTAGGCCTTTCTCAAGAAGGCCCTCAAGCTGCAACTTGAGCTCACATAGCTCAGGTGTGGTCATCCTATAAGGAGCGCATGAGATAGGTTCCACTCCTGGAACCAAGTCAATGTGAAAATCTATCTCACGTGGGGGAGGTATCCCTGGAAGCTCACTAGGAAACACATCTGAGAACTCCTGTAAATATGGGGTGATCATCAAGTGAAGGCCCACTAGCCTCATCCTCTGACCTATCACTAACTGTAATAGCATACAACTGACAACCCCATCACACACACCACTTCAGCTGCATAGTGGAAATAGTGTGAATAGAAATGGGTCTCCTGACTCCAACAATCATTGAATCCATTCCCAAATCATCTACACAAGATATAATATTACTGTAGCAATCAACTCTGGATCTATGTGCAGACAACCAATCCATGCCCAGGATAACACTCCATAAGAACCCAAGGGAAGGATACAAAGATCCAAAGTAGTGGTAAAGGGTCCTAGGTCCACTACACACTCCTTGACTAAGGAGTCAACTGAGATCTTGGCTCTAGAAACCATCTCGACATCCCAACTAAGGCCTTGCCTAACTGCCACGAGCCTGCAACGCTCTACTAAAGATGGTGAAATGAAAGAATCTGATGAGCCTGAGTCAAATAAAATAGGGATAGAAATACCACCAATGCTACATGTGGTCTCTATCACTATGCCTGGTGCTCTACCTGTGGTTCTCGACTGCTACATATATCTTGTGGCTCCTAGCCATGTCACCAAGAGTAGGCTCAGAAGTAGGTGCCTTACCCTGATTAGCAGGGTTCTAAGGGCACTCTCTCCAATGATGTCCATGCATGCCGCATCCATAACAAGTGCCTGGTCCTCTCCACTGTGTAGATAGTCCTCCAGGTGGCCCAGTAGTATGTGTTGAAGGACCTGATGATCCTGCCATAGATCTATGTGGATGTTGTGGTGGACGTGCTCCTGCCAACTGTGCTCGAGGTGGAGCCTGTGTCCTGTTGGGCCCCCTAGCTAGAGGTCCCATACTATGCCCTCTCTGAGCATCATGACATTGTGGAGGTTGAAAGGGTGGTTGAGTCTACTGTTGTTGCTACTGCTGAGGAGGTGGAGGAGGCCAGAAGGAAGACTGTGTTTATGTGTGTCCACCACGAGGAGGAGGAGTTGATCCCCTCAATCTACTATCCTACAGCTATTGTATGCGACTCCTCACTCTGTCACATGCCTGCTGAGTCTTCCCCCTAGTTTCCTCTGTAATATAGGCCTTCTCCATGGCCTCTGATAATGTCTGTGGGAAATGAATGCACACTTCCCCACCCAAGTCCAAGTTCAGGCCCCTGATGAACCTGTGAACTCAAACCTGCTCATCCTACATGTAGTCTACATACTGAAGTAGATCCAAAACCATCCCTCATACTCTGCTACCGTCATGGAGGCCTGATGCAGATCATGGAACTCATCAATCTGCTGCTGAATGAACCTCCTGGAAATATATCTACTCCTGAAATGCTCCTCAAAGAGCTCCCAAGTGACTGTCTCAGAATCTACATGGAGCTTCTGCTTCTCCTTCCTCCACCATACTCCATGCTCCATCTCTCAGAAGGTGGATGGCAACATGAGCTTTCATGTTGCTAGAACAAGGGCATAGCTTGAAGCATCCACTCAAGCTAACCAACCATGCCTCAGCCTGAAATCCACCTATGTCTCTAGAAAAATGAGGTGGGTGTAACTTGAGTATCTCTCTAATGTGCTCTACTACAGATGATGTCACCCTCTAGGCCTCTCTGTACATGATCAACTCTCAGCCTAGGGCTCCTAGACCTATCTCTATGTGCATCACATCTCGATCTCTGAGCTCTCTAGGAGGTGACTCATGTCTAACTGACTCCACGTGGGAGTTCACTGCCCTCTCCTCTACACTGTGATGTGAAGGCACACAAGCCTCCAATGATGGCTCCCTGTCCTACCTGCTAGGTCTCCCTCCTATCGATCCTCCGCGTATAGCGACATTAACCTCCTGTAACGTCTGTAATATCTGAGGCAGGATAGCTGCTACTACCTGATCTGGGGGTGGTAGATCTAGGTCCACATGTAGGAACCCCTCGTCTAGTGCACACCTCCTACACAGACCAAGGTGAGAGTTAGTTTATAATCATCTAAGATTTTGTTTTTTAATTTTCTAAATTTTCTATGTTTCAAAACATCATGCATAGTTGTGTGTACTAGGTTTAAAGTTGCGCTAAGTTTATTTATTTATGTTTCATGTTTTCTATGTGTGTCCAGGGTCCAAGCATTGAACCCACAACTCTGATACCAAATGTAACACCCGTAAAAATTCACACACGAAACCCAAAACCAAACATAGGTTATACTAGAAAAATTATGGAATAATTTTTTTTTGTTAAAAGATGAATGCAACATTTAGCTAAAACCTTAGTTAATAACCGATCATCACAAAATTAAATAAATAATAATATTAAATAAAATAATTGATTAAATCTATGGTTGAGTTTTTTTAGAAATTATTTCATTCCATTAATCCTAAATAAATTTAATACCTAGGTTCCTAAGGTCAAGCAATAATTTAATAATTAAAGTCCAAGTCTAAATAACCCTTTCATTTACACAAGGATAATTATTTAATTCTCTATTGTAAAAGTAATCTAAACTAATAAGGGGAAAGTTTATTTAATTTAAATCAAAATAAAAACAATAACTTAATTACTTTCAAAACACACTAGTGGCCCCATTCAAAAGGAGACCCATGTGATCAAATGATCACCTCACCTACCCCACCTAACTTTTGTGGGAGAAATTTTGGGTCAATGGATGAAGGAATTCAAAACAAACCTAAAAATCCTTAAGGAAGGATTTTATTCTTTTCTTTTTCTCATTTCATCTCATTTTGGTTTTGCAAGTTAAGGGAAGATGGAAGAGGAGGAAGCCATGGATGAGGAAGGGAAAGCTTGGGATGGATACACACAGTCCCTAATATTATTCATTTTATTTTGTTTTCCATTTCTATCCTACCCTCTTCTAGGGTTGTTTTTCCAGAAGATTCTATTTTCTATCTATGTAGTATTTGCATTTCTTCTCATTTTCTTATATAAGTAGATATACACAATTAAATTTTATTTTATATATACAAGCATATTTATCTATGTATAAATATCCATTTTCTTATAATATCATATATACCCGAGAAAGGGATGATACACACACACACACACACACACACACACACACACACACACACACACACACACACAAACACACACACACACACACACACACACACACACACATATATATATATATATATACAGAGAGAGAGAGAGAGATATGCATATATATTTATATAAACATATATATATATATACACATAATTAAGCTTTTAAAAAAATATTAGAAAAAGACGTGGTTGCAGCCTCGTTAAAATTCTTCACACAGTTCGCAAAGGAACTCAACAAAAAAAGCGGCTAAACTAAAACTGTGCAAGTTTTAATGGTTCGGTGGGGGCTCGTCCCCCACCTATTGTTTTTTTTAATAAATATATTGGTGGGTCAGGGGAGGGGGCACCAACCCCACCCCTAACCCACTTCCCAAAATTTAATTACTAACCTCAACCAAACAATAGGACATGGTGCCTCGCACCAAAACACTCGCCCATTTGTTAGTGGCATTATTTTTCATATGTAAAGTTTCAATAAATATAGATATATTTATTTTAAGTATTAATATTTTATATTATAAAAAATATAATCCAACCACTTTGTTTGTCTATTATATATATATATATATATATATATATATATAAATATATAATTAAAAGTGTATAATCTAGGATATCTATACAAATTTAATAATAAATCCATTTTAATATTTGTCTTAATTTTAATATATATACAAAATAAAAGTATGCAATAACACATAACACAAAAATTAATACAAAGATATATATCCTTTCTATTTTTGTGTTTTTTACAAGATCAATTTTATAGGGTAGTAAACACAAGTCAAGAAGGTTTGAACCTCTCTTCGTATTCCCTTAAAGATAAACTTTGGAAACGAAATTAACGAGAGATTTCATTCACTATACTATAGCTAAAGAGGAGATCATTCTTCTTGGTAAGGTGTAGACACCAAAATCGTGTCGTAATCACCTTGGTCCCCTAGCACAGCCCTATAATCACTCTCTCATCCTCAACACCTTATCACCTATCTCCTGCACCCCACACATTTTAAATTAATTACTTTAATTACATTAATGTCATTTACCTCCATACACATTAATTTAATTATTTTAAGTAAGTTAATAGCATTTTTCCCACACACATATTAATTTAATTATTTACATTAAATTAATTCACCACCCTCACACATCTATTTAATATAATTGCCTTTATTAAATGCACCTCACCTAATCACCCCCATTATTTGACCCATTAACCTAAAACCTAAACTAATGTCCTAAATAAAACCTAACATTAGACTCATCCCCTCACCTCACATTTAAAAAGCCTCCTAAGGTCGGTTTTTTCCCCGAGGAAAAGAAGAGACCCTTATCAAATGGCGGAACAACTTCCTAGGCAAATTTTGAACAAACCGAGATATCTCACCAAAACCGATGTCGGTTCACCCTAAACCAACTCCGGTTCACCCTAAACCAATGCCGGTTATACCGGAATGGATCAAATGGCCTATTTAGACTCATTTACAAGTTTGTAATATGGGTTGGGTTTTGTGAGAAAACTTATGATCTTGAATTTGATCTCTTTAGACACGACAACAGAGCAAAGATTGATTTGTGATCAACAAAGGCAACCAAATACACTGGCACAATAGTGAGACTTTCTTCCCAGCATCCTCCAAAGCAGCAACTTCTTCATTATTCTTCAGATATGTACCTCACAGAAGAGTAAGTATCCTCCTTCCATCTGCTTCATTTTCTTATCATCAGTTGTAGTCTTTGGGGTAAAGGAACCTAGTCTTTTACTTTCTGTCCATTCGCTCTCTCAAATTATAGTCACCTTCTATACTCAATCATCTTAACACTTGGCCTAATTTCCTATTTGACCTCCTCAGTAGTTTCAGACCTTCGCAACATATCTACACCTCCTCTGTGATCAATCCCCATCTTCTATCCACTCCACTTTTGCCCCAAAACTCCAAAAACCTAGACTGTGTGAGTTCACCAACCCCCGACTTAACTGTTGTCAGTTCTCTCTAACCATCGCCGGTTACATTCCAACCATAATCCATTTCATAAAACCATGGTCAGTCTTTGTGTCGCCTGATTTATGCCAGAATAACAACCTGTTTGTGACATATACCTACCTGAACACCTATTTGACCTTCAGATCTGTATCTAACCTAGCTTGTTAGCTCATATTCGCCTATAACCAATCTACTTGACCTATGGATCTCCATTCTAGCCTAGCCTGTTAGATTAGATCTAGCCTATTGTGTTTTGTATTAGATGCCTAAATCATATTAAACTACAGTAGGACAATATTTACTTTGTTTCAGCATTAAATTGTTTTAAACAGTGGATTGACAACCATCTAGGAAGTATCGCACTTCCATGATCTAGCACATGCTAGGAAGTCCACTACCTATATTGTTTAACTCTCTTTTGCGTTCTTGTTTTGGTTCTTATACAAGTAGTTCCTCCTAGCCAAAAGGAAGATCTCACAATCACTTTGATTCAGAATTCAGATACGCTCACATACGACCTTCAACCATCCCAAAAATAGGTATTCCTCTTACCACCTTTACCTTATCTGTTTCATCAAGTACTTATGAGAAAAACTAAGAAATTAGGTGAAACATTTTGGCACACTTTGTGGGACCCATTCGGGGTTCATTGCATCTTTTTTCATGCCTAGATAAAAAATTGTGTGTGCTTGTTTCCATTCTAAGTAGCATTCACATTAATACCTTCTCCTTTGTAACATTCTCTTCTTTCTATTTGCTCTGAAAGACACATAATTTTTGGTGTATTTAAAAAGAACTTTCTTCTTCTTTGTTTTCTAAATTTTAGTGAAAGAGCATCTCTCTTCCTGTTCATCTATTGTTTGTCATTGATTATCATACTCTTGATTCGGGTTTAAAAAAAGTGCACTACAATTATGATTTAGTTGCATTATCTCACATTAATTAAGGGAAACCTATACGTTGGAAGTCATGACCAGTTGATGGTTGACAAAAACGAATCATAGAAAAGCACTTCTATCCTTTTCCCTTTCTCTGAGTCTTACCGAACCCACACAAAACTTCAAAATACATACATTCTTAAACAACATCCTACCTAGAAAAATTTATAGGTGATCACATGATCACAATACAGTGGACACCTAACTCGTTGCTCTGTTGAGTCATACTTTAGAGTGAAGCCCACCCTTGCCATAACATTCTTGAACCCTCACCCTTTAGAATTATTTCTTCGTAGGAAGCCTTCCTCACCAAGAAATTCTATTGTTCTGTTCACAACAGTCAGTCCTTACAAATAGCATAAGTTGAAACAAACATAATAGAATAGGAACTCTAGGAACGTTCTTTCTTAGTGTTTTGCTTGATTTCCATTTTGAGGTAAGCGCTTTCGATCATTATTTTCATCCTTCCTTGCACACTCCTAATAATAGTCGGTGTATTTTGAATTCGTTCTGAGTGTGCCTGGACCACATCTACATCATTCTCAAACTTCTGGGTTTGATTCAACACTAGATTTTTAAATCACAACCATCTTTCTTATTCTCTATTTCAATTTCATAGTAACTAGCTACGGTTACCTTTAACCGGCATCGGTTTAACCCAACCGGACGTTAGTCTATAGTATTTTTGGATACCTATCCAAAAGACACCTATTTAACTTTCTAGAGCTGTAAAAGGATCCTATCAGCTTTCATATTGTTCGTTACTTCAATCACAGTTACCTTACGTCTCATCTTGTGTGAAAATTATCACTTTGGGACTATCATTTAATAGATTGTTGGTTTTTCATAGTAACTAACACCGTTTAATCCTAATCGACATCAATTTAACCTGAACCGGTGTCATTGGTCACCTTGTGCTATTTTATAGCTCACCATTTGACCTAATTCACTTCACCGTTGACTGGTTATCCTAGTTCTTTTGTGTTCTATATCAATTCAGATGTAATAAAGTCATGCCAAATCAATTTCTATCCACATGGTACTAACCCGTAGTCAGGAAAGTGCCCTCGTATTTCACACTAGTCGACTACCACTCCCACCTAGCCCTTCATCACCTAGTCCTTCGCCACCTTCCATCTCATCATCCATGGATCCTAATCAACCTATCACCATTCCTACAGGTGACACGGAGTTCACACGACTCCTGGATTAGAATCCTAGCTGCTTTGAGCCACTACCTCACCCATGCCTCCACTTGAGATGCCTCGGGTCAATTGATCTATGGCATGCCCGTATCCTTATCTCCATCCCTAATGATCGCTTCCACCTCGGCTCCACCTCCTACCATGGTGACCTCACCCATTTTATCCCCAGTTGTGTCACAGCTAGGTCCCACACCAGCTTTGACTGCCACATCCACCACCTCTATTACACCTATAGTCTCCACCATACCTTCATCCACCACCCAAAACATAGCATCATCCACACCTGTTGTCTCATATATACCAGTCACAACGCTACCACCCTTTGTGTCGGTAACCTCTACCCCATTTCAAAACGTTGTCCTTTCTATTCCCCAATCTCTACCTCCCATCTCTACCAGGGTCACTACGAGTGTCCCACCCTCACATACCTACTACCAGCCACCTCCTGTTTCATCAGTCATTCAGTCTGGGTATATACCCTCTATGTCTGTCTCTCAATTCCCACCTCCTTATTCGACACCACCATACTATGGAATGTTGTATTCTTCATATGTCCCAACAATAACCTCCTTTCACTCCGGGGGGTACCCAATCTTCACAACCTAACAATGACTTTATCAAGTTAATGATGGATAAGATGCAGACATTAGAAGCATTTGTTTCCATCTCCCGTAATTCTCTCACCTATGACGAGATTTGTAATGAGCCTATTCACCCATCCATTCCCATTCACCCATATCCCATACACTGGGAGATGCCTAAGTTTAACCGCTTTAACAGTAAGGAAGACCCGCAACAACATTTGCGATCTTTCAAACATGGGTGTTACTTAATTGCCCATGATGATGCTTTGCTTTTGTGAACCTTTCCCATGTCCCTAACTAGTCCAGCATTGGACTGGTATAGTGGATTACCTAGACATTCCATCTTCTCATTCAACCAAATAGCCCAAGCCTTCTTGGATCATTTTTTGATTAACATCGTCAAGAAGGTTACCATGACTGATCTTTATTCCACGCGTCAATATGACGATGAATCTATCACAGATTTTGTCGCTCGTTGGCATAGCCTAATCAACCAACTCACTTTCCAATTACCAAAAACTGAACTCATAGATCTCTTCACACGAGCCTGTGCTAGACATATCTCACCTACCTTATAGGTGCAAACCTTCCACACATTCGATGAGGCTTTCACCATGGCACGTAAGCTTGAAATTCACACCATCGAAGAGAAGAAGATACAATTACGAAACAAGAACTCCTTGTTTAAATCACACGATACTTCCTCTTCCTCGAAACCTCAGATGAGTTATTCCAAAGCCAAGGGAACTACCAATGCAGTGGTACTTAAGGCTGGCCCTGCCCATCCATCCAATCATGCTAAACCTTCATCCAATCTGTCACCAGTCCAAGCCTTCCAATTCAAACAAGAACAAAATAAATACACCTCAATTGGGGAACCATATTCATCTGTTTTAGAAAAGCTTATTAAAGCTAATGCCATCACCCTTCCTCCTATCAAACCACATACTGGTTTTGACCCCTCTCGCCCCATACCAGGTTGGTATAAGGAAAATGACTATTGTAACTATCACCGTGTAAATGGTCACAGTGACAGCAATTGTATCACCTTTAAAAACATTGTTCAGGGAATGCTCGAGAGTGGTGAGTTAGTCCTGGATAACCCTAATGCACCTGCCAATCAAGACCTTCATATATTCAAGAAACCATTCCCTAACCATTCCCCATCTAATGATCAAACTGGTGATGCCTCACACAATGAAAGTAATACACGTGAGGTACATGTTATCTTTACCGACTTACCACTTGATTCCCAAATATCTCCTATCCCCTCCATCGAGGAAATCCTAGCCCAAAATCCTCTACCCACACAGGAACCTACTTTATCTATTCCTCTACCCATAGAGGAAATCCCTTCACCTCCCCGTACACCTGCGGAGGAGTCTCTCGTTAGCACCGATATCATTTCCCCTTCAGCTTCCCTACCCAGTGAACCACTACCAATTGTACCTCCTCCACCCATAGAGGAGTACCCATCATCTTCTCCACCTATTCAGGATCCAATAGATTTTCCATTACCACTCAGTGACCATTCTCCATCAACTACCCAAGATCCTGCAGACCTACTTTCGGCTCTCCTACCTACAAAGGCCGAAGCCAGTGAATTCCCTATTTCTTAGACACATTTTACGGGAATACCCACTCGCTCCACATCTACCTCATCTACCACAGTGTCGTTCTCATGTTTGGCTGACCGCCTGGATTATGTTGATAGGTCTTTACTTTGGGGGTGTCTCTTACTCCCAGTCTTGACCCAAATGCAATCATCTTCCACTGACACTTCTACCATTTATCCAAAGATGTTTCAACAACCCAAACCACACATGAACATAACTCTCGATACATCTTCTACTGCATCATCCTCATCTATACCCACCTCTCTACCTACTAGCCGACGTGTTCCAACACCATCTCTTGTATCTAAACCCACTAGTGTTCTAGGGGTCACACCCACATCAAACCTTGCACATCCTCCTATCAGGATACACTTGACCACATCTTCCCATATACCTATTGAACCAATCCCTCAACCTAAACAAAAAACCCAACCTTCTAATCCACATGCACCGACCTCACCAACTACACCTTTATCACCTTCACCCTTACCATCCATCTTGGGACCTCACCCCTCTACCTTAACAAAATCTACTCTCTCCAGGGGTAAACCTAAAATTCCCTTGACCCCTTCACCACAACCTTACGTCCTTCATCACCATCTATAACTTCTTTGCCTCCTATACCACCATTACCTTCTATACCTCCTTCACTACCTATGACATTTTCTTCCACCTCACCTGTACCTCCCTCTTGACCTCGACCAACACCTACCATTGCACCTCAGTTGTCCCCTTGGGTCACTTGTCCTCTCCCACCATCTGCCTTGCCATCTACATCACGTGCTCCCCCTACACCTCTACCTAAGAAAAAACACCAAAAATTGAAAAAATGTTAATTTCCAAAGAGGTGGTTAAACCTACCCCTCTTTCTGTTGCTGCACCTACACCAAAGAAAGTACAACCCAAATCCAAGACTGCATCACCTCAACTACCACCACAACTACCCAATCTTCCAACCAAACCTACTTTTACTTCGCATTGTGATCCACTGGTGGGATCATACGCCACCATCTTGGCTAACCTCCTAGAAAGCTCTGCTATCACCCTCCCTCCTCTTAGACCTTATGACCCTCTTAAACCTAAACCAGAAGGGTTTGATGATACTAAAATTTGTGCTTACCATCATGTGCCAGGACATGATGTTGAGAACTGTAAGGGTCTAAAGGCTGCCCTCATTCAATTATGTCCTTCTGACCCCAATTTTGATGACGATGACCTCCTAGATGATGAACCTATTTCACCCTCACCACCTTCTTCACATCTTCCTCCTACACCTATACCACAACCTCCATCCTCACCACTCATAGAGCCACCATCCTGAAATTTGAAATTAACATGGTTCGCATCAGAGAACTTTCCACGCCTCCACCCAAATGTCATTGTGCCCAACTCACCTCACAAGGATTTTCTCCTCCAGTAGGTTTTTTCCCTTCATGTCATTATACCACTTACCCTACACCTTCTCCATTTGCCAAATTCCCTCAAATCAACATGGTACACGTCACTACACATGTGTAGAAAAGGGAAAAGAAAAGGCAAGCTGACCCACCAACCAATCCTATACCCAACATACCATCTACACCCATACCTAAAATAACTATCTGCGGCCCTGCATACCCCATTTCTAATGGTGTCACACATCGCACCATGCTCAAACAACTACACCAATCTCCCCTCAAAATGTCCTTATACGACCTCATCCAAACCTCAGAGTCACATCGTCAAGCCCTCATGGAGGTCCTTCAATCTATTGAGGTTTTACCTAATGACCCCACACCTATAGCATCTATTATCACACCTCATCATGTCACCTCACTCACCAAATTTCCATCTACCTCATCACCTCCACCTGTTCACCAAGTTGCTATCCTTAGTTTCTCGGATGACGAAATTGTCCCCCACCAAACCGATGACCCAGATCCTACACTTTTCATCTCCATCCATATCGATAATATACGCATCCGACGTGTTATGATCGATGGGGGTGCTAGCATTAACATCATCTCCTCTCACGCATTCGAACAAATGTGCATACCCAACAACTGCATGCATAAACATCCAGTCATGTTGCATTCATTCAATGACGCTATCACCTCTACACTCGGCACTATCATCCTCCACATTCGTGTGGGTCCCCGTACTATTCCCAAGTTGTTCTACATGTTGGAAGGGGAGTTTCAATACAATTTGTTGCTCGGTAGACCCTGGATTCATGCCATGGGTTGTGTTCCTTCTACTTTGCACCGATGTGTAAAGTTCGAACATGAAGGACATTCCTATACCATTCCAGCTGACCCATCACCTTTCAAAACCTGCAACATGCTTTACTAGCCCAATGATGTCCTTGTACCTGTTAAGGCATCTACCTCCCTGCCTACATCTTCTTCACACATGACCCCATCCACCAGTGCCGTTGCAACCTCACCTTCACCCAAATCTTCTATTCCCACCACTGCTGTCACTTCTACCAGTCACACATCAGCTTCCCAACTAACCGACACCTCCGCCGATCTAACTTCTAACGCTTCCTCCATTCCAGCCACCAATATATCAACCACTGATCCCTTGGAAGGTGTTTTTCAATGCCTCACTATGGGGGAGTATCGCCTGTACAATGTCAATACATTCCTTACTCCACAAGAGTATGGAAACCTTCACCAGCATCCTCACTATGATCACCACATAGGCGAGCATCTCCTTTATGGTCCTCCCCACCTCCGTACCCATCTTACCTATGGGGGACTTGATATTTCCACTTACACACCCGAACCACCATCACAAACCTAACCTTTTTCGGCTGACCTTCAGTCACTTACCAACCACCGCTTTGCTCACACTTTCCTACACCACTGTGCCTGGAAGGGTTTTGGCTTTGGCCTTTATGAACAAGGTCATCACACCATTATTTCATGTACCACGCGTAAACACAATGATCGTAGTGGAATCAGTTTTACCAAACTACCTGCCAAAAAGCCCCGTATTGAACTCATTGAAGACATTGACCCCTCTCCACCTTCTTCACCTACCCCACCTTCACCACCTTCACCAACGGAGTTGATGGATCCTGAATCTATCCCTCCTACCTTTTTTTTTCCATAAATACCATTTCCTTGGGGCCTCTGACCTATCACCATGATGACGAGGCTCCTTCCTCTCTTCCTTTCTTATATCTTGACATGATAGGGGATGATAATCCTTCTATTAATGTCATTCAATGTCAGGATGATGAGTCCATACTCACCTACCTTGGTGCTGAAGACTCTTATATTCACCGGTCGTTACCTTCTGAGATGCAAACAATGTTGAATGAATCGACTATCGAAGTCAACATCCACACTCAGGATGACCCCCACATTCTCAAGATTGGCCAATCTCTGGATGCTACTGAACAGGAAGCCCTCACTTCTTTTCTTAAAAATCATAGCCATGCTTTCACTTGGTCCTATGCTGACATGCCTGGCATTGATCCCACTATCATGGTCCACAATATTGTAACCATTCCTGATGCCAAACCCGTAAAACAAAAGTTGAGGAAAATGCACCCTCGCATTGCTCTTCTTGTCAAAGAAGAACTTCAACACCTTCTCTCAGTTTCCTTCATCTTACCCATCGATTACCCCCAATGGATTTCTAACATCATCCCTGTCACTAAGGTGACAGGGGGACTTCACATTTGCACCAATTTCCATGATCTCAACCTTGCCTGCCCAAAAGATGATTTTCCTCTGCCTGGTATTGACCAGTTGGTTGACCTTACCACTGGCCATGAGATGCTATCACTTATGGATGGTTTCTCAGGTTATAACCAAATCTTGCTCGCTCCAGAGGATCAACACAAAACCACATTCATTACCCCTTGGGGGACCTTCTGCTATCGAGTCATGCCTTTTGGCCTTAAAAATGTTGGTGCCACATATCAGCGTGCTATGACCTACATCTTCCATGATATCATGCATCACATATTGGAAGATTATGTGGATGATCTCTTGGCCAAATCTAAATGTCGCGCCAAGCACCTCACCATCCTTAAAACCATCTTTGACCACCTCATTAAATATTGTGTCCACCTTCAACCTAAAAAGTGCATCTTCACGGTTCTCTCAGGAAAGCTCCTAGGATTTATCATTTCCTTACATGGTATAGAATTTGACCCTACTAAAGTCAAGGCCATCCTTGAAATACCTCCACCCACTAACCTTAAACAACTTCATAGCCTGCAAGGTAAATTGCAATCTATTCATCGATTTATTTCCCAACTCTCTGACCGTTGTCAACCATTTCATCACCTTCTCAAAAAGGATGTCTCTTTCAAATGGGATGACGACTGCCACAAAGCTTTTGAGGCCTTAAAACAATACCTTCTCCAACCACCCGTACTTATTCCACCTAAAGATGACCAACCCTTCTACCTATACATCTCTGCTACCGATCACTCTTTAGGGGCTATGCTCGCTCATCGTGATGAACAACATAGGGAGCAGGTGGTTTATTACATAAGCCATACCCTTCTGGACTACAAAACCTGATACACTCACCCTGAAAAACTTTGCTTAGCCTTAGTTTTTGTTGCCACCAAACTTCACCATTACCTACTCAACCACAAAACCTATGTTGTGACCAACACTGACCCCTTACACTTCATGTATGCTAAACCTTACCAAAATCAACGTGCCACATGTTGGCTCATGCTTCTTGCTGACCTAGACCTCAGAATTCATCCACCAAAAATCTATCAAGGGCCAGGCCATTGCTGACCAGCTCGCTGATGTGCCCTCTTTCTGGGAATCAATCTTCGAACTTTGATTTCCCTGACGAATCCATTGCTAACCTCTCTTTGGATGATGACCCTTACCAAATGACCTTATTCTTTGATGGTTCCAAATGTCAGCATGGGGGTGGTGTAGGTATTATCCTCATTCCTCTTGATGGTGAACCCATGCCCTTATCATTCAAACTCGACTTCGAATGCACCAACAATATCACCGAATACGAAGCACTCGTATTGGGTCTCATGACTGCCTATGCCTTAGAGGTTAAGTCCAGTAATATCTTTGGTGATTCTCAACTGGTAGTAAACCAAGTCAATGGTGTTTATCAGTGCCATAATGAAAAGAGTACAAGTGTTACGTCAGCATCATCTTGACTACCTTTGACCATTATAAAATTCAAACCGTTCCGCGATCCACCAATAAATTCACGGATACCATGGCCTACCTCGCTTCCCAAATACCCACTTCGCCTGACTGATTCAGACATCTTTGTTACCATAAAATGCATACCGAGACCTTCTTATAAATCTTGTTGTGTTAACCTCGTCTGAACTACCTCACTAAACACACAAGACCTTTGGTATAAGCAGCTTGCGGACTACCTTTCCCTTTCTATATTGCCTCCTGATCTCACACGTAATGGACAACACACCTTTCTCAAAAAGGCCTCTCATTATGTCATCATGGGTGGCCTTCTCTATAAACAAGGCTTTGATGGTATTCTCTTACGATGCCTCACCAGCTCTGAAATCCCCTATACCATTAAAGAAGTTCACGATGGCATATGCGGAGGTCACTTCAGTGGCCTTGCTGTTGCTAAACGCATTCTTCACCTAGGCTATTATTGGCGACCCTCAATCATGATTGTTGTGACTACGTTAAGCGTTGTGTAAAATGCCAACAACATGCCAATCTTCATCATACACCTAGTCATGCCTTACAGGTCGCTCGTGACCTTTGGCCCTTCTCTCAATGGGGTTTGGATCTTGTCAGAGAGATCAATCCCCACTCTTCCCTAAGACATCAATGGATCATCACCACTACCAAATATTACACCAAATGGGTTGAAGCCATACCCCTCATCTCCACTAAAGCTGAGAAAATATGTGAGTTCATCAATCATCACATTATTTGTCACTTCGGTGTTCCACATCGCCTTATCACTGATAATGGAAAACAATTCAAAAACAAAACTCTACAGAAAATTTGTGACACCTTCGGTATCCAGCTTAGCTTCTCCTCACCATATTACCCACAAACCAATGGCCAAGCCAAATCCACCAACAAAACCCTAAACAAAATTCTCATGAAAGTGGTTAACGATACTGGGAAGGATTGGCATACGCACATTCCTTTCACTCTGGGCATACCGTACTAGTATTCACACCTCCACTACTGCCACTCCCTTTTCTCTGGTCTATGGTACCAAGGCTGTTTTGCCTCTCAAAGTCTAGATCCCATCTCTCCGTATCTCCCTTCAAGATATGCTTACTGATGATGACTTTCACCAAGACCGTTTAGCACAACTTGAGTTATTAGATGAACGTCGTCTTCATGCTCTCGACCATCTCCAAGTCTACCAAAAATGCATCAAGCATGCCTATGAAAAACGTGTCCATGAACACACCTTCAAGGTCAATGATCTCATCCTCAAGGAAAATCAACACGTAACCAAAGCAGAAAAAAGAAAACGGGGAAAATTTGCTCCTAATTGGCTTGGACCATACATCGTGACCCATGACTATGGATCAGGTGCTTATCGCTTGTCTTCACTTGATGGTAAGCCCGAACCTGAGCCCCTCAATGCCTTGCATCTTCGACCATTCTACTATTGACTTCTAGTCCTACATCACTATTTATCTAGTTCATGCTCATCCCTTGAGTGCCATTTACCTTTCTCTTTTTTGCCCCTCCACTTCAAATGACTAAACAAGAATCATGTGATTACCCGTCACCCTTTTTCCTTATCTTAAATATGTGCACCACGGCTCTGCACATGGCATGATTCTCATGGATACTTTTCATCTTCTTTTAGATGAGATCCCATGGTCATTCACCCTTGCCTTCTCAACAAGAACCAAATGCTTCGTTATAGTCTAGTCCATGACTTAAAAGCCAAAAAAAATTATTTCCAAAAATAAGGGATTAACTCCTTGAGTCAAACTTCCAATATAAAAGATGAATCCCTCAAAAGGACATCTTCCACCTTCAATTGTCACTATAAGTAGACTGCTCCCTCGAAGGATAGCTATAAAAATCTCACAACTCTCTACATAGTCTTTCCAAAAAGAGGACTATTTTCTCAAAAATCAAAATTCAGAAGCTTCCCACATCGATCAGCTTCACGAAGACCTCAAGGAGACATATATTCATCCCGTATAGACTTCCCGCATTGATCAGTCTATCTAAAAAGTCAAAAAAGAAAAGAAAAAAAAAAAACACACTTTTTCGTCATGGACTTGCCTATTGTGATCTTGGCTCTATTGCCCAAGGCATTCTACTTCCCATTTTATGACCCAATTACCTTCACCTCCTTACCCATTGTCTTTTCACTTCATACTGCCTCAAGGGACCTGCTGAACCTATGAAATTTGGTGATTCTGTGACTATTCTTCACCTTTAGAGTAATCAATCATGCAATGTCTTTAGGGTCTTACGTTCACTATCCTATCTATAGATGTGTTTCATACGTTTTGATCCTTGCCAATCGGGTGGCTTTCTTTCCCCCTCTTATCTTTTCTCTTCTTCATTACCTTTTGATCTTCCTATATAGGACTAGACCCTCGACACCTGTCTTTTGGGTTTTTCTTCTCACACCTCAATCAACCTAAAATCACCTTTACCTATCTACCTATATTCCACCTAACCTAATAGACCTTGACCTAATTATACCTATGACCTGGAATCAACACTACCTATCGACCTAAAATCACCTTTACCTATCTACCTATATCTCCACCCAACCTAATCGACCTTGACCTAATCATACCTATGACCTCGAATTGAACCTAACTATCAACCTCACTACCTATTCTTCTATCTTCTCATATTCTTCCCTAGCTTATGGGAGAACTACATCGGTCTGAGGTCCCTTTTCACTGGGACTATGTAGGCAGCACTTCCAGGGCATGGGGCCCTGGAAGGTTAGCTCGGCCACTCTTTACCCTAACCATTTTCCCCACCTTTACCTGATTTCCTGTTCATATCAAAAACCTCGACATCTAAACCATATACCATCATTCATACCTTTTACCACTTATATTATTTCACATTTTCATACATAACCATTTTCCACCATTTTACACTATAACTCATGCATTTAAACCTTGTGCACCATTTGTTACCAAAATACTGAATCCAAGAAACATCCATGCCTAAACCAACCTAACTCCATCCATGCCTATTACCAAAATACCATCCATGCCTAACCCATGCCTCAACCAACCTGACTCCACCATGCCTAAACCAACCTGACTCAATCCATGCCTAATGCCAACCTGACTCACTCCTTAACCATGCCATCAATCCCTGACCTCCTCTCCACCATCATCAACATACTGACCTGTCGGTTACCCTGCCTACTCATTTCCCTCACATTGACCTCATTTTCCTTACCTCCTTTTTCTTTTGCCTCCCCTACACCTACCTGGACCACTTTACCTTCCCCTCTGGCCCTCCACCTTCTTTAACCTCACCTCATTAGCCTGATTGAAGCCTCATTATTTTACCCCTACCTCGGCCTTACCCATGTGTTGTGACCTATCTACCTGGACCCAGACCTATCTACCTAGTTTTTGTGACCTTTGACCTCATGTGTTCGCTATACCCTGCAGCACTGTTACCTGTGTTGATTGACCTAATGACCTTACCTAGCCTATTGCCATGACCGTTTATCCTGACCCTACCTTTGGTGTACCAGAACATACCTAAATGTTCCTGCACCTAACCTACATTGTGTTTCCTGACCATATCCTATACCTTGGATACCGGAATCACTTCAACCTTGTTTGGATAAACCTATCGACCTTAGATGATGTAGAGTTTGCAAGCTCTTCAACCTGGTACCGTGTCACATTTTATACATGTGTGTGCATTCAACTACCACTACCTTTGACCTTGGCCCATTTACCCATTTACCTATATGCCTGATTTTCCCTTTACCCCATTCCTCATTTCTCATCATTCTTCTTCACATCCACTTTTATCAAACCACTCTCCGATGTGCTCTGTCACCTCATCAGTTCCTGGTTTGAGGGGGATCACCCTCATTCCCACTTGGGGCAACCACACTCTATTTTTGTTCACGTCGCTTACCAATACAAGCTACGCAACAAAAAGGGGCAAAATGTAGACACCAAAATCATGTCGTAATCACCTTGGTCCCCTAGCACAGCCCTATAATCACTTCCTCATCCTCAACACCTTATCACCTACCTCCTGCACCCCACACATTTTAATTTAATTACTTTAATTAAATTAATGCCATTTACCTCCATACATATTAATTTAATTATTTTAATTAAGTTAATGACCTTTTACCCACACACATATTAATTTAATTATTTACATTAAATTAATTCACTACCCTCACACACCTATTTAATATAATTGCCTTTATTAAATGCACCTCACCAAACCACCCCCATCATTTGACCCATTAACCTAAACCCTAAACCAATGTCCTAAATAAAACCTAACATTAGACCCATCCCCTCACCTCACATTTAAAAGCCTCCTAAGGTCAGTTTTCACCCCGAGGAAAAGAAGAGACCCTTATCAAATGGCGGAACAACTTCCCAGGCAAACTTTTGAACAACCCAAGATATCTCACCCAAACCGATGTCGGTTCACCCTAAACCGATGTCGGTTCACCCTAAACCGATGCCAGTTAGACCAAGATGGACCAAATGGCCTATTTAGACCCATCTACAGCTTTGTAATATGGGTTGGTGGTTGATTGTTGTTGAAAACTTTCTGATCTCGAATTCGATCTCTTTAGACGTGACAACAGAACAAAGATTGATTTGTGATCAACAAAGGCAACCAAATACACTGGCACAACAGTGAAACTTTCTTCCCAGCATCCTCCAACACAGTAACTTCTTCATTATTCTTCAGACCTGTACCTCACAGAAGAGTAAGTATCCTCCTTCCATCTATTTCATTTTCTTATCATCATCTATAGTATTTGTGGTAAAGGAACCTAGTCTTTTACTCTCTGTCCATTCCCTCTCTCCAGTTGCAGCCACCTTCCATACCCAATCATCTTGATACTTGGCCCAATTTCCTATTTGACCTCCTCAGTAGTCTCAGACCTTCACAACATATCTACACCCCCTCTGTCATCAATCCCTGAATTCTATCCACTCCACTTTGTCCCCAAAATTCCAAAAACCCAGACTGTGTGATTCCACCAGCCCCCGACTTAACCATCATCGGTTCTCTCTAACCGTCACCGGTTACATTAAAACCATCATCGGTTCTATAAAACCATGGTTGTGTCTCTATGTCACCTGATCTCTACCAGAATAACAACCTGTTTCTGACATATACCTACCTGAACACCTATTTGACCTTCAGATCTGTATCTAACCTAGCCTGTTAGCTCAGATTCACCTATAACCAACCTACTTGACCTCTGGATCTCCTTCTAGCCTAGCCTGTTAGATTAGATCTAGCCTATTGCATTTTGTATGAGATGCCTAAATCATATTAAACTACAGTAGGACAATATTTACTTTATTTCAGCATTGAATTGTTTTAAACAGTGGATTGACAGCCATCTAGGAAGTATCACACTTCCAGGATCTAGCACATGCTAGGCAGTCCACTGCATATATTGTTTAACTCTCTTTGGTGGTCTTGTTTTGGTTCTTATACAGGTAGTTCCTCCTAGCCAAAAGGAAGGTCTCACAATCACTTTGATTCAGAATTCAGATACGCGCGCATACAACCTTCAACCATCTCAAACCAGGTATTCCTCTTACCACCTTTACCTTATCTATTTTTTAATAAACTTCACAATATTTTTAGAAATGGAAATATATCATATTAAAAAAAATTAAACTTCTTAAATTAAAAAGGAAGGCATATCCATTCCAACATGTTCAAGATTTTTAATTTTCAAGCAATGTAGTAAATTGGTAATTCCCTTTTCACAATAGTAATACATTTTAATGGCACATTTCTCACACAACACTCTATGAAGAGTTCACAAGATAAAAAGGGTTTCCAAATATAACAATTTTCTCCCAAGTTTACAATTTTCAATCATCCACTCAAGTGGGAAGTATAAATATGAATAAATTACAACAAGGATTTCAAAAAATACAATTTTATAAGTCTCTAATAATTATTTCTTCATCAAAAAGGTGGCTCCAACTCTAGCTTTCTTTAACTTCACGAACGGATCAAAAAACAAGGAAGGGGGAGTAGGCAACGCTCTCTTCCAAGCCTTAAATTGATTAAGGGGAAAATCCATCCCCTTAATTTCCCATGAGCCCCATCTAAGGAACAATGGGGAGAATTGCACAACAATGACGACTTCGACAAAGTAGCTTCACAACAAACACATACAAGACATTCAACGCAACCATGATAACATAATCTACAAGATTACAATTTCACAATAACACAAAGGTTTGAGGATGAAACCAAATAGAGCAAGGGTTATGGAAGACCACCTCCTTATGCCTCCCAAGTGAAGTGGGAGTGTTACCCTAAGCCTCCAACTACACAAAGTAATTACCCAAAATCCTTATCTCTCGCTTGCAAGCATTCAACAAATCCATGAATTCCTTTTCTCTCCCAATAGGTAAGACTCCCATTCATACTCCCACAAAAATCATGCCTCACATAAACTCCCTTTTCCCTCCCAAATGGTCCCATAAACCCTTCTCACACACCCAACTAAGGACAACTACCCAACCAACCCACACAAACACCATCACAAAACAAAACAAAAAATTATCAAACATCACATTGCTTACATCAAACAAAGTAACATAATAATAAAAATTGGAGACCCTACCTCTCCCACAAGATCCAAGAAAAACCTTCACAAGCCTCTTCAAATCTAAGCCATGTAATTTCCAAGCACTCCAAAAGCTTCAAAATCTAAAAGTGCACACGAAGAAAAATGAGCAAGTAACCCCCATCCCAACCAAAAATCACCAATAAATAGAAATGGAATGTGAGGATGATGAGGTCGCTCCATGTAGGATGACACTTCATCATTCCCCATCCCCACACTCAGTTCAATGCACCAAGATCAAGAAACATCAATGCAAAAGCAAGGACTATGATAACCCACATGGCTCAAAACTTACACACCATGCGTTCAAGGGACATAATAAATTGGGGTAGAAATAAAGTGCAATGATTTTCTTTATTTTACACTCAAAATGGACAAAAAAGTCAAAATTAAGCTTCCCAAACCATAGGTAAGGTTTTTGGGTCAAATTAAGAGGCATGGCACAAGTCTTTCTTGTCTCACAAGTCTCCAAAAGTGCCCCCAAGTCAAAATCTATATTTTGAACTTGGGGTGGAGTAAAACACTCCCATATCTCCATACATTTTACTTACACAAGGACTACAAGATCTCATCATAACTATTTGTGACATCTCTAATTTGGTTAAACAAAACAAGAAGGGTTAAGTCTAATTAACACATATTTATGCATCCTAGTAAAGTTACAAATTTTTCCAAATTTTAAATACATAAATCATAAATAATCACATGCAAAAATTAAAGAAAGGGACACAATTCACCCCATCGCCACACATGTGAAATCACCCCCCCATGGGAGACTTCCAAACAAGACATGTACAACACACTCTAAACAACATTACACAAGTTTTCAAATTTTTCCTTGTCGCTCAATGCATGACATCCTTGTGTGGTTGGTACTCTATCCCCATCAATGTATGTGATAAAAGTCCTGCACACAAAAAAAAAATCTCTGGCCTTTCGGTCGTATTAACAACATCAAGACATCATATATATAAACTCAATATTCATCACTTGACATTAACAATTCTATTATCCATCAATTTACCAAAATCTAACCCTAACATCCATGCGATTACAATTATATTTCAACATCCCCAAAACATAGCATGTTAGTATGAAATCCACATCATGAAAATCAACATAAATTCAACTATCTAACATCAATATCTAGTGCATCATAATAAAACATAAACATCATAGTGTCAATAATGCACATATCAGTATAATCTATCATCTACTAATCAATGTATCATAATCAAATGTCTAAACATCATTCCAATAGTATCAATATCAAGATAAAAAAGTGTCAAAGAGGAGTGGGCACTACACTAACTTCCCCCCTTAGTGTTTACATGGGAAGAAAACACATCTGAAAAACTGGAAACAAAATTGTATGCCTCCGCATACTTTTAGGTCTGCATACAGCTGGCTTGGATCTTGCTGTTTGGATCTTGCTGCACATGACCAATCCGCTTCACCACAGTGAATCCCATACCATATGATCACACTTCCACCAATACACCTACATATGTGAACTCAACAGTTCCCACTTTCACTTCTAGTAAATGCTCTTTCACTGGTCGATCGATAAAGAAGGCATATAGTCAAATAATCTCAACAATTACAGGATCACTCTAGTTCAGTTACCCTCCTATAAAAATGATCTCAGATTCTAAAATGTAAGTTCTTGACATTTCGATCATAACAAGGGAAGAAAATCACACATCATTTTATTTTGCACACACCACAAAACTGAAAAAGAGATGCCACCATACCAAAATGTGGCCCCATATTTTGTGACTAATGAGAGACTTTGATAGCGCTCCTTCCTTCCTTTTACCCAACCTCCAATTTTTTTTATGATAACTCGTGTGGATTTGATCATGAAGCTTGATTACGGACATCAAATTCCACCGAAAATGTGTCCATTAGGCAAATTGTTTTTTATTTTAACAATTTTGATACCTAGACTACTTTGACATGGACACTTCAAAAAATTATTTTCTAACACTTTTGAGACTCTAGATACCACAATACGACCATAACAAGACAATAAAAAACCTTAAATCACCTATTTGACTTGTATGACTCTTAACTTTGACAATAACAATATTTACAATACAAAGACAAAGGACTATTTAAAACATTAACATAGTAATTTTCTTTTAACAAAAACTTATGAATTCAGACTAACAAACAATTCAAAGAACTCATTATCACAAACATATAAACACCTTTGGGATATTCAAGTTAAAAACGCCTTAACATTAAAGCATAATACATTTGTACTTTGCATACATGAGAGAATGACTCAATGATTATACAACCTAAACCACACAAAATAAATAAACTCTACACTATTGACCCGAACAAGATATGAAGGAATAAACATATAGAATACTATAAACGACAAGACTAATCACCTATTACCGTGAACGAAACAATGAGATATGTTTGTTTGCAGGATATTTTTTTAGTTGACTGGTTAGAGGCCAAAATGTATATTTGGAACGTGGAAAATAACCCAGCATGCATTATTGAAAAGGTACACCATATGCATTGAAAAATCACACATACAAGGAGGACTAGATCAATCTTTCTCTTGATTTTGTATAACTACCTGATTAATTTTCATCTACCACATTCATTTTCATCCATCACATTATCTCAGGAACAACTTGATGGCATGCAAAGTATAAATAGTATGCACAAAAATGTGAGAACACATATGTGGGATAATTCAAAACACCTTGTAAGGAAAATCAAACTCAAACAACACAACATGTAGCCGATAAAATTATTTTATTAGTGTTATTACTAGATCAATATCTTTCTTTCTTAGATTTTTCAAATCAGTTTATGAAAATGTTCGCTGACATGTGTCAATGCTACGTATTGCACCAATTTAATACTATCATGACACATAATGTAATTTAGTAGAGAACTATGAATAATTACTATGTATTTATTATAAAATTCATCCAAAGAACCAATGTCAGTTGGAAGGAAATCCGTTCTAAATTTCCTCTCTAATGAGAAGCCATGGATCTAATAAATAAAACATATGAAAATCTAACTCAAATACTTCAAAGATTGTTCTCAAAAAAACATAAGGATTCCTCTAACGACTCTCATGAATAGATTCCTATCACTCCAATACCAAATAAAGATGCAGTAGCAAATTGAAACAAGAAATTATTATTTTCTTCTATATTATTTAGCGTAATACAATGGCTTTTATATAGCCATAGAGGTAGGAAAACTACCTCCTATGAAATAGGTAAAAATTGACCCATTTATAATAATATGGGTGTAACCAAATAACCACAAAATATAATGTTATTATAACAATATATTTTACTAACAATTCAACTTATTGAATATATAAATATTTACCACATGTAAATATCAACAACCATGCAAACACTAACTATGATTTCGTAATAGGATAACCCATCAATTCTCATCATCAAAAGACAAAACTTATACCAATGGAAATCCCTCTGAATCATCTTTCCATAACATATTATAAATCATTCAAACTTCAAGTGGAAGGCCTTCAACCAAGATTGTCTCTGTAAACTTCATGACACTGCCCCAAATCTACCTTTCGACTAGTCTTCACAAATAGGGTGCACTTTACTATTTAGGAGCATCACCGTGACCTAAAACCATCATGGACATCAAGAAATACTCCCATGATAAAAACAATTTCCATTTATTTTGAAACTCCTTTGTACAACCTTATCCCACATTGATTTTTTTTAGAAATATTCATATTTAAATGGGGTCCACTTATCACCACATCCTCTACCACAAAGTTATGGAGACCTATAAAATTACTCTAAATCATTAAATAATAATACATGCACTAGAAATCAATTATATACACATATGAGCAATATATATCCTATCACTTTTGAGCTAGGGTTTTAAGCACACAAAATGTTATTTACCTTCTTAAAAAATTTTCATAAAAATTTGACAATTAAATGACCTCATTATTTGTTTGAAACCTTCAGGGTAAGCATAAGAAGGTGCAATTCAAGCTAGAAATGACCTTCTTCTTCACCTTGTTGCACCAAAAACATCTTATCTTGAAAATTATTTTCAGAATGAGTCAAAAAAATTCTCACACCTATATAAAATCTCTATTCATCGTATCCAATCATCATAGCTCATATAGTTCTCCATGTTCTCAACCCATCTCATATGCATGACTAACCCTTGGGATTTTGCATGGTTTAGGATAGGGTCAACTTAACCAATATTGTAACCCATCATGAAACCTGTTAATAAGTCCTCAAACCGCTAATTTATCATTAAAAACTTACCTACATACATCCATTTTCTCACACCTCATGCCTCAAAGCACCTAGATCTGGTCTAGATGAGCACCTGAATCTTGGTCTTTAACCTATAACTACACCCTGAAACTCATGTGAGTTTCATAAAAAATCCCCAAAAATTTTCTCCATGATTATAACATTCTAAAAAATCCACCAAGAAACTCAAACCACCATGCTCGATCACCTAGGCTAGCTAGGTCACCTAACAAGGCTTGCTAGACCAAGTCAATCTCACTGAATCACTTAATTCTATCATGAAACCATATGAAAATATATGTCACCACCATACTAGAAATCCTATAACTCAACTTCATCATCCTCATTGTTATTAATGGGATTTTACATCAATGAAAACTCCTAGGACTCAACATGTCAAAATGTCCCAAATATGTAAAATGTATGTGATGGAATAGAATGAAATCCCCTCCTATACAGTGTATGCAGATAATACAACCCTTGTCCCTTGTATGGATGTGCTAGATGCGTTCCTTGTAATTCTCTTGTGCCTTTGTACAAGCTTAGGTGGTGATAGATAATGCTTGACCCCTTTATTTGAGAGTAGTAACTAAGTATATATATGATTCCCTTGTTATAATTTCATAATTGACAAATGAAAGGCCAACCCAAGTATTAAAAGGTGACCAAAAGGTGAAAAGGACCCAAAAGAGTAAGAAGAAGATAAGGAAGGTTAGAAGCACGCAGAAGGGACAGGAGTGCTTGAACGCTTATGTCCTAGCTAGGCATTAGTGCCCGAGGTCATCAAAAGATAAATCAGCTAAGTGCCGACAGAGCTGTAAGATGTGTAAAACATGTAAAGTGCAAGAAATAACGTAATCAAAGAGCCAAAATAAGTTGTTAGTTTTCTTGCTTAGGAATCATGTATACATTAGTATACTTTAGGACCTAGAAATCTACCCAAGTGCATAGATTTTGTGTCTACACCTTTTTATAACTATTCTAGGGTCTACACAACCTTCATGATTTCTAAGGTCACAATGGGTCTTCTATCTAAAACATTAGATACCATTAGGGTTTTATTTTGTCACATGACTTGTACATTATACTCTATTATCTCTTTCTATAGGGTATTTAGATACCATATTAAGAACTAAAACTTACTATATCTAAAGATATTAAGAACCTATATCAAACTTTGCTTACTACAATTTGCATTCAAAATTTCATAATCAAGAGAGTTTTAGTTAATAACTACTTAGCACTAAATGTATGTCCTCCTTACTTTCTCTAGAAAAGTGAATCTTTATAAGCATATTCAACCATCAACTACTATTTCCAAGATTTTTAACAATACTCCTTAGAACACAATGGGTGCAATCACACTAGACATTATTTGGACCCAAAATGATGTCTACTACATTTCACATATTGGATGGCCCTTTACATTTCAATATTTTATTTTACAGACTGTTGATCCATGATATGACAGATGTACCCTCTACATTACATAGACGTGTTAAATTTATCAAGGGAAATGAATACACTATCCCAACCAATGCTAAGCCATACACATATTATCAATTTCTAATGAACTCTCTTGGAAACTTTATTATCCCATGAACTCTCTTGGAAACTTCCCAATATTATCCCATGTATATGTAGGCACCCTCTTGAAGGAATCCATCATGGCCATCCCCATTAAATACTTTCAAGAAAATCCTTTCAATCAAGATAATATAAAAAATGATCATGACTCTCATGTCTTTGATGAAGATGATGAGAATAAGTTTTCATAATATCTTAATAATATTTCTTATCAAATTCAAGAAGGCCTCTGCATCTATACCACCTACAAATCACGTGGAAGCTCCTTTCTAAGATAATGATTCTATATCTATTATGTGCTTACACCCACACTTGGTATGGGGGTATAGGATCTAACCACTCAAAAAATACCTCTATCTATTCCACCTACTTCATACATAATTTTACATTACTACTTGTACACACACATGGATCCCTAAATGCCTCATTTGATGCATATTACATTTTCATGCGGGTTATTCACAATTTATAGGACAAGGTGTTTTACTTAGAGTAAGTTAGGTATGGTGGACTCTTGTGCCATGAGTTCACATGGATGCCTACTTCATAATCCATTAGCACATGCGGCAGATTCCCATCTCTTGATTATTCCTATGAGTTTATCCTGACTGGTACCTCTTCATTTTGTTGAGACGCTTCTTATTTATGAAATTAAAGGAGATCCAAAAAAACCATCTTTGCTCCTATCTATGCATCATGGTCTTAAATTATGCCTACTAATGGTAGAGATCCTTGACTATATGCTATTCCCAAAAAATCTCAAAGATTATTCCCTAGAGTTTAAGTTATATGACTTTACCTCTTCATTTTGTTAGGGAATTCAGTCTATTAAACTTTAAATCGATTCTTGTCAGAACAAGGATCTAAAAGTACAATATTGGTGAGAAAGTATCCTACGCTCAAATTTTGAAACACAATGAGAAAATATCTAATGAGACTATTAGTGCCTATATGTTAAGATAGAAAATGACACTTAATAAGATGAAAAATCCACTTGTGGATACAGATATTCAAGATCTATTCACACAAAGTTTACTTTCTCCCTTGCAAAAATATATTATGTTTTCAAACTTTAAATACTTTGATTGGTCAATATTGAAGGATTTTCCAATATTTGATGAATTATGTCATTGGGAGAAGTAATATTTTAGAATGAACAAGCTTAAACATGCAACCAATGCATAAATTTCACCTCATACCAAGTTTCAAGGAAAGCAACATATCAAACTAGCCAAAAGTAACGCCTATCGGTATTGCATTCTCAAATTAGAAATATTACTCGTTTTTATTGTTCAATTCCTTTTCCATTTAGCTTTTTATTGGTCAATTCCTTTTCCAACCTTAGATTTTTATTGGTTGATTCCTTTTGCATTTAGCTTTTTATTGGTCGATTCCTATTACCATTTAGCTTTTTATTGGTCGATTCCTTTTCCATTTACCTTTTTTTTGTAATTGGAAACCCAACCTTTAAATCTTGAATAACTCCCACTCTACCAAAGAATTTCAATATTTTGGGTTTCAGGTGAGATAAGGTTGAGTTTATTACACCCAATATCGAATTCTTTGACATCAGCCTAGTTATTATCAAAAATTGAATTGAATGTAAAATGGGGACTTTGGTGAAATCGTAATAAATGTTAATATCAAAAATCATTTTTATAAATCATAATAGCCACTGGCAAACACTCGTTGATAAAATAAGGATTGTGAATGTAACACCCCAATTTATTATTTTGATAAACACTCACTGATACTTGATACTGACATGATATTGATTTCTCTCGATACTTAAGATGATTTTAACTGAGATTCTTACAAGATGTTCCTATACACATAGATGTGAACTTGAATGCCTTGAGATTGTGTAAATTACAATCTTCAATTTTGATCTGATGACTAATAATATTTATAGGGTATGTCTTGATTTCATTTCATGTTGAGTAGATTAGTTTTTAAGCCAATCAATTGGTACAAAATCACTGAGGTATTTAATTAATCGAAAGTGATCCTCAATTCTTTGGGTGCATCAGATCTAGTCTAGTAAATATCGAGAAACTCTTTTTTTAAAAATATTATATTGATCATCTTCTTTTTGGGTTGAATTATATGATTGTCGACCATCCATGACAGAAAAAAAGTATGTTCGTTGGTAAGAGTTTACACATGCAGAACAATTATTTTTGAGTTTCATGTGCTAGGAAGAATTATAGAGGCACACATCGATCCAAGTCACACAAAAGGTCCTAGCCATGCAAGTTTATAAGGCTATAAATAATGAGTGTTTTCCTTTCGAAAGGATACGGTTAGTTGTATAGTCATGGGCATGCAAGTTCATAAACATTAAGAATAAGGTTAGACTGACAAAGCTATTGTAAGATGTTGAGTTGATAGGTGAAAACTATAAGCTGCACAATCATATGTTTGTCACCTTGTTAGGCTAAAAATAAAATATTGCGGATGAAAGAGATGTTGAATAAGACGAGTACATTATCACTGAAATGTTCTCAGTGCAAGGTGAATATAGCCATAATGATATTTTTGATAGAGTACTCCAAACATGTGGTGGAAAACTAAGTTAACATTCACAAGAGTAATCCAAAATTTGGTATTTTTAGAGATATATAAGGAAATAACTATTTCAATTTGTTTTGGAAATGTCTATTTATAGTTGTATGTGAATGTAACTTTTGGATTACCATCAAAGATGGAAATACTGCTTCATAATGACAGAAATTTCCTTATTTCGTGGCCCAAAGAAAGAGAGAAATATTTTCTTTATGTGTTACTTAGTTTAATTTTGTGGAATGGAAATAATATCTATACACCCGAAGCATGAAGAACCTTTTGGTAGCACTATAATAGTTCTTCATATCATCACTATGGAGAGGTTAACTAAGTGAGGTTATTGGTTGTTGACATGTCTTGTAACTGTTTTAACCTTTAGGATCAAAAAGCACATGTGCATCACAAAAGGGAGTGATAACCATGAAGAACAAGGAAGAAAATAATAATTGATAGTTGACATGTGCAAGAATATAAGTAGCCTCTATTAGTGTGAAGTCACAACACCCCCAAATGAGTTCTAAAAATCTACTTTTGTAAGGCAGACTCATCTGGTGTGATTTACATAACATTGGATCATTCCCCAAGCTGTGGGACTTGCAAATGGAATGATCCTCCAGAGAAGGCTGGTTCCTCTTCCTAATCCTAGCACTAAACTAATTCTAAGGAAGGAAATGTGACTATCTACTCGTAATCTACAATGAGTCCAATCTGAGAGATCATGAGAGAGAGAGAGAGAGAGAGAGAGAGAGAGAGAGAGAGAGAGAGAGAGAGAGAGAGAGAGAGAGAGAGAGAGAGAGAGAGAGAGAGAGAGAGAGAGAGCGAGAGAGAGCGCACTAGAACAAGTGGCATTAGATAGGTACTTAAAGGTGGTACATAAGTAGAATACCAATGTGTAGCACTAGTAATGTTACAAAAACTATGATAAACAAAGCTCAATAATAGTTGTGTAAATCCCAAATAGAATGAATTATGACTGTAAAAATTTACAAGGTGACCAACATGATTAATGTTATAAGCTAGTTAAGGGAAATTCCCCACCACTATAAACACACTAACTTTTGATAGTATTGGTCTCCTAGGTGATACAATGATTGTCATTCATTTTAAATGTTGTTGTCTAATGGAAACTTCTTCTAAAATGGTTATTGTTTGTTAATAGTGGGTTGATGATATTACTATTATTTATGGGTTAAGTTATGTCCATTGTTGGTGTTTTCCTGATGTGTTTGCTTATATGTGTGGATTAAGTTGTGTATGAGTATTTCATATCTATAGATATCATGATGCAAACAATACCGACCAGAATCAATACCCTTTCACACCTTAGGTGTGCACATAAGGTGAACTTGTTTGCGTGAAATGTTAGTGCAAAAACTTTGGGTGTATTGAACTCTGCTTCATGGAACCTTGAACTTACGTACACACTTTGTTGAATAAGGCTCGGGAATAACACTAAACTAAGGGAGAGGGTCCCAATAGAAACCTTGTAATTAACATTTTGAAAAAATGCTAAAGAGATGTTTTATACGATTATTTGTTATGTGTCTAATAAGTGTTTGGTTATCAAATGAATGCAATCACTTGTCTATTTTTAAATTGTTAAGTTCAAATTTTGATGAGCTTAACATACATGAGTGATGTGAAATATTTAGAAATGGAAAATATAGAAAAGTGAACAAGGTGGCTTGATTTTATAATTTTTTAAACGTCTATTAAGATTGCAAAGATAGAGTTGCATAAGTGCACAAATATATATATATATATATATATATATATATATATATAGTTTCAAACCTCAAATGGAAAAGATGTTATAGTTGTGATGTGTTTGGTTGTTTTTGCATGGCCATATCACAGTCGTCCACGTGGTAATTGAAAACCAACTAGAACGGATTCAAAACATTCCTATCTGCATCTATGGGTAAGTTTCTATGGACGACGAATCCCACTTTCTATCTATTGCAATATAGGGTCCACATTGGCACTGTCAAAAACAATATTAGGGTGGTGGTGGTTATCGTCGTCTCTATCACAATCGATTGTAATACAATGTATTTGCATTGCATTTCCCTTGATAACAAATATATGGGCACAATGAATTCCAATAGTAGTAGATGTGGCCTTATTTGATTTTTGTAAATGCAAATAGCCCACACGTCCCTTCATTTCCCCTAGGTACCTAATTTTTAATAAATAAAAATCCATGAACATTAAAAATCCTTAACAAATCTTTAAAAATTAACTATATCTTAATGTATATGTCACATATATACATGAAAACGTCTATCTTTGTAATGTTAATTTTTTCTATTTGTTTAGGCCAAAAATTATTTTCCACAAGTCTTTATAAATTAAAATTCATTTTTTTTTTTAAGTTCTCTTTAAAATAATCAAATTTACACTTATTTTATTTTAAAGAAAATGTAGATCAAGTGGTTAAATGAATGGTGGTTTTATATTTTGTTAACATTACAACCACAACCACCTAAATGGTTGTATAGTGGCCACTCCTATCCTTTGCAACAATAATATTAACCTTAAAGTTAGTGGTAGGAGCCTCTAAGTCATGCATCTCCCATCAATATCCATAACAACAAACGTTCCTCATCATATGCCATAAATTCATGTGATAGTAAATAGTTTCATCAATTAAGATGTGGATCCTCTTTGCAGAGTGCTTAATGTACTTTGTCATAAATATTGCCCACCATGGCAAGTGAATTGCTCAACAAATGTCATACCTTTTTTTAGCTTGCCTTGCAAGTCTTGCTTGATTTGGCCTTTGCATAAGTGGAAGCCATCAAGATATGGTGTATTGGTTAGTAATGGTTCAATTCAATGTTTTCAAGTCAACAACATGTTGTGACATTGATAAAAATGGTGTGTTGTGCAAATCAAACATCATGCCATTGAGCTCGTACAATGTGTCATCAATTCATTAGCGATTTTTGCATCGGAAAAATACATCTAATTTAAAGTTAGAAAATATATTATTAGTGTTTTTTTGGTATTTTGTGTCTTTTAGTCATAAGCATAAATGTTAGCAGTTAATGCTGAAATAATGTCCCTACGTTCAAATGTATGTGACGTATATTTTATTAATAATATGTAAATTTATTGAGTTTATGTCAAAATATATTCTTTGATATAACATGATTTTCCAGTTTTGAAATATTATCTATTTTTGTTACATTTTTGGTTGTATTGTTTCAAGCTATGTTATTGAAAGACATAATAATATAATAGCAGTAATCCCAAACCCTTATAGAATTATTAAAAAGGAAGGATTTTTAAGTTGGTGACAATTAAGACAAATTTAATACTCAATATATAAACATTGCATTAAATAGAACACTCATTTGTATCGATATGTAAAATTATAACATCACAATTATGACTTTATTTTAATTTAAAAACATAAATATAGAAATAAACAATTTACTTATACCGAAAGCCCCTCACTATCCTTAACACGCATATATTTCAGAGGATTCTGATCACAGATTAATATTTCCTTCAGCGTGGAATCTGGATACTCTGTCCTCATATAAGCTGTGTGACAGCTCCCTTTTCCTAAACAATTCGTGACATGTCCCATTATTTGGAGATTTAGAAAAACATAGGAAAATATTATGTTGCAATTTTTATATAGCTTCCAGCTGCTTGACGTTTAGTTGACTAGACCGTGTAGTAAAATTCTAAATACAAATCTAATTCTGGTAGATTTCTTATGCGTTTTGCGTTTTTGATTGATTTCGACTCCCACCAATTTCCACGGAATAAAGTCTCGTGCGTGTACAGTTGCATACTTTTTCTTCCCGTGATATCGCCTATTTTCCTACAACTATACAAAAAGCGAGCATTGAGGTTTGGATTTAGAACTTAGAAGTTATTTGGATATTCTTTTTTAATTTTGTCTCTTTTATTTGGAAGTTGCAGTCATGTGAATAATGGGAATAAGTTCAAGATAATAAAGTGGAACAGATAGATTGAAAATTTTGTTTGGGTAGGAATAATATGAATGGAATAGGTGTGGGACATGTATACATTTAATTCTTATTTATTTATTTCAAATTTTCTTTTCATGTCTTAATCTTATCTAACCAATTAAATATCGTCTAATAAAAAAAATTTACGTTGTAAATTAAAAAAATAGAAAAATAATAAAGTCACTACGTTCTTGAAACCTAAATTAAAGAGAGGAGAAGGGATGTCATGCCACGGACTTGCATCATACTATTATAAAATTTGCATTTATGTTTGTCATTTTTTTGTATTTCTTTCAAAATTGGGCTACCTTTCATTTACAGAAACTTTTCTCCATCAAGATTTACTTGGAGCGCTTTGAATTTACTATACATAGGATTACAAAGATGGCCATTCTTTTTTTTCTTTATCAACAATTTTAATCTTTAAAAGGTTCTTATATTGTAGACAGAAGTACCTAATTATATAGGAAATGGCATCAATGTAAGTGACAACCTCTAAGTTGGTGAGCTTCGTTGGATGGACTTCATCTTTTCTTACTATTTTTATGCTAGTAAATATCGTTGCATGTCATCTTTTTCCTAATCGATGTTTTCCTTTGTGTTAGCTCTCTTTAGGATTGAGTTTAGATCCAACATGCTTGATGTTAAAATCAAATAAAATTATATATGCCTTCCACTTCTTTTCTTCATACAATCCAATGCTAGAATTGGAAAAGAATCACCTACTTCAACCTAGAGTAAGCACACTATATCTTAAATTAAGGAAACAAGGAATATCTTTCAAACCTAGATATTACATGGTACACTTTGATGTTTTTATTAGTAAGAATCCCTCATTGCAAATCACAGAGCAAATGGTAATCAACAATGTAAGAAATCATATGGAGTCTCAATCTAAAAATTTTAGTCGGTAGATAAAATTACATATTACTCATATGACCAACCACTAGAGTGGGTCAATTATCGATACTTGTTCATGTATTACCTCCTTTCCTACAATTACTTGAGCCTAAAACTAAAAAGGTGGGATACAAAGTGTTACAAGAAGAAAGAATTGTGGTTGGATTTCAAATCTAGGACCGATTGGAATATTCCCTTATTTATTTTATCCCTTCACGCAAAAAATTGCACTCACATGAATAATGCAAGAGAGATCGAGATGATAAAGTGGAACATAGATGATATATATTGTTTTGGTAGGAACAATCTTAGTCGTGGACTAGGTGTGGGACATGGATGTATTTAATTCCCACTTTTTTATTTCCAATGTTCCATTCATGTATTTTTCTAACCTAACCAATTAAATGCTATCCAATCAAAAACCCTTATGTTGTAAAAAAATTGAAAATCCCTGGTGTTCATGAAAACCAAAATATAAAGAGTGATGGGAATGACATGTCGCAAAATTACATCATACTTACATAGACATCACATTTATGTTTATTTCCTTTTTGTTGTATTCCTTAAAAATTTGGGTTTCCTTTCATTTCCCAAGACTTTTCACTATACATATTTTCTATGAGCGCTTTCACTTTACTAATCATAGGATTGAAAAGATGGTCTAGATGGAGGAAATGTTATGCATGAATCATTGTGGAGTCAAAAATTTATTATCCTTATCTTTGTCACTCATTCATTGTTTGTAGATAACTCATATTTATGCCAAACTATACCTATAGTGTCATGGAATTGTTATCTTCCTTGACCATGCATCCAATTTTATGAGATAAATGATGGTGAAAATGGGGGTGTGAGAGGTAAAGGAAAAAGGCCTTTGTAGGTGTTCCCTTTGTTTTGTACATTGATATCCCAACCATGTTTTCTTTGAAACTACGCCACCATCAGTGCATTCTCCATCCTCTTGAAGATAATAACATCATATGGTTTGGGAATGCTTGATTTCTCATACCGTAAATTCTGAATAGGAAAATTGTGCAAAGAATCCTAGTTTATTAATGATTATAAATAATGATGATGATGACAAGCCTTTTAATGTCACATTTATATAGCTCTTACTCAACCATGAGACAAAAATTCCATAATTTTCATTTTCATTTCAATTTGATGACGGACATGCTGACATTTAAGACATTTTCCTCCCTAATTTATGATCCACATGACCATGAAGAAACTAATAAATATCTAGAATGGGTAAAAATTTCATTGATAAATATCAAAATTTACAATATCCAAGCGCACAAACTAAATATGTTTCATCTCTCCCACATTATTTCCTTAGCATCATGCTCACATTGAGAATTGTACTTTTACTGAGCTCAATGTGATCCCTCAACTTCTATTATTATTGAATTTTTGTTTAGTTTAGGGATCAACATGAAACAATATTTGTATTCACCTTCTTATAAGATCAACCACATATTGCATGATGGGTCTCATATTTAGTAATTTATGATTCAAACTTGCTCACATCACTCATTTCTATGCACCACTGATAGGATCACCCAAATTTACATTTCCCTCTCCTCACCATATTTTTTCTTTGAATGTGATGGTTAATCATTTCATTAATTGACTCTCCAAACAAATATATCATGTTGGCTATAAATGTCCCCACACATCAGCATATGGTCTGAGATCTCTTGCAAGTGTCCTTGAATGATATCCATGTATTCAACAGAATCCATGCATTCATATGGACGACATAAGGAACCCTTACAGAAAAGTTTTTGTATATAACATATGTAAAGTTCATATTTTGAATGTATCCAAGTTTCCTTATCTACATAAAATGGAAAATGAGACTCTATATTAGGGCCAATAGTCCTACCCCTTTATGCATTACACCAACGAATACCACTCAAAGAATGATTATCATGTTAGTCTATTGACATTGGTAATATTGATTGATCACACCTTGCTTGATTAAATATATCTCCATATTACGTTTCCCGAATTACTTATCCACCACACGCATGTTCTCCTTCAAGTGATTGAAATAAATGGCATGTGATTCATATGTTCTGATTACTGTTGACTATATACATGGATATTATTGTATCATTTTGGCTTAGCATGATGTTAGACGATAGAGATAATTTGGCTATTGATGGATTGCGATTCATAGTATGATTTGTGTGGATTCTTAGAGAGACATTTTATATTGATGATGATGTGTTGTTGACATATTTATATATTTCTGACATTCGGCATTCTCCTCATATTGAGTAGGTTTTAGCAGTTGAACTAATCTTGTGATCTTATTGGTATTGATAAAATATAGAATTGAGATGTTGTTGGAATTTTAAAATAATAGCATTATTTGTCTAGATGATGATTTAATTTATATATGGATGATTGTTGACTTATATGCATATATTTTATCTTGGATGTTTTGATGCGGCCACGAGGCCAAAGGAGGTATTGTGTGATTTTGCAGGTAATTATATCACAACAATCAAAGGGGGATTGGAGACCAACCACATCAGAATACTGGATGGATACAACAATGGTCACCATGGCAACTTGTGTAATGTTGTTGTTTTGTTATTTGTTGTTAGGGGGTCCCATGGGGGGATGACCTCCAATTGTGACCAAGGGTTTGTGTGTAGTTCTTTTCCTTTCTTTTATTTAATTTTGGTGTATGTGATTTAATTTGTGATGTAATTCTCTTTTATCATTAATTGGTTTATGTGTCTTAATTAAGTGAACTAATCATATTATTAAGCTAATTATGGATGTGACAAAATAGAGTCATTTATTAGAGTAGTTGGGTCTTTGGTTCTTGTGTTTATTAGTTGAGTGTATGTGATTTTGAGTGTTGTACACTCCACCCTACTTGGGAAACTCGGATTTGGGCTTAAGGGCCATTTTTGGAGGCTTGTGGGACAAGTTAAACTTGTCTCACACCTCTTAATTTCTTATACCAACCCTACCTATGGGTTGGGGGGTCAAAAATAGACCCCATTATGTGTTTTGGAAGGCAAAAGGTGAGATTTAATTGCACTTTCTTACATGTGTTTAAATTTTGTCCTTAAGGGGTGTGGGTTGGAGTGGTGTGTGTAAGAGGTTTGTCATTCCTCTCAACCACCCATTTATTATGCCTTGGGGTATGGGTTTGACTTTGGTGATGTGGGATGGAGAAGAAATGATGTGGCATCCTACATGGAGCCACATCATCTCCCTCTCCCTCTTTTCTATTTATTGGAATTTTTTGGAAGTATTGGGGGTTACTTGCTTGGTTTTGGCTCTCTCATTTTGGAATGCTTGCTTGTTGGAGTTGAAGGGTGCTTGGAATTGCTTGAGTTTGGAGGACTTTGGGACTTGCTTGTAAAGTGGAGTCTTACTATGGCAAGGTAGGGTCTTGCACCCTTGTTTTCTTATTTTCTTTCTTGTATGTTATGTGTTGAATGAATGTGTTTCTTGCTTGAAGTTGTTGGGTAGTGAAATGGCTTTAGGTTGTGTTGAGATAGTGAAATGGGGATGAAATATGTTGGGAGGCATAAGAGCTTCTTTGGGTATTTAGGAGGGAGTGGGTTGGGATGCCCCACCTTGTTCTCATTTTGTTATTTTGTTCATTGTGGGAGCCATAAGAGTGAGGGAGGCATAAGAGACATATATTTGTAGTTGTAGGGAGGCATAAGAGATTTTGGGGTTGATTGTGTTTTGGAGGATTTTTGAGGTGGGCATCCAAACCCTTGGGAGGCACAAGGGTATCCCCATATTCCTTTCTCTACTTGGCTTGTTTTAGAGCCATTGTTTTGGGAAGTTGTTGTGCTTAAAAATGAGTGTTTTTTGGTTATCTTTCTTGTGTGTTTTTTTCTTGAAAGTAAGTGTGGAAGCATTGTATAGTTGTCATGTGTTTGATCCATCCCTTATTTCCTTGTGGTTGGGGCTCGGGGGCCAATGAGGAGGATTGTCTCTCCTCATTAGAGTTTTGGTTGGGTGGAGAGTGTTGCCTCTCCCCCATTTGTTGTTGTGATCAAGTGGAGAAAAGATGGAGCCTTGTTGGAGATTGAGAAACTTAGAGCACCTGTAGAAGACTAAGAAATATTTCATTATGGCTACCTTCTTGTAAAAATTCCCACTTAAGGTGGAAGATTTATAGTATTGTTCTTTTGAAAGAAAAGTTGTATTGAATATTTGTTATTAAGTTGTAATGCATGTTGGAAAGAAAACAATTTTAGTGAATTTGCACAGTTTTGATATAATGGAAATGTAGTTGAAAAGAGGAAACAACTTGTCTCATTTTAGTTGATTTGTAGTTCTCACAAATAGGTGTGTTGCTCTTGTTTTAAAACTATTGGAAAAAAGTCTTGTTATTAATTTCTTGGGATAATGGTTGAAAACTTGTATTTTGTAAAAGAAAGAAATATTAACATTCTTATTATAATTAAAGACATATAATAACAAGTAAGACTATATTTGTTCATTTCTTTTATTGATTGAAGAAAGTTTAAAATTCATATGTGTAGATGGAAAAGGTTTTAAAATTTCTTGATTTATTATTTTTGGTCAACAAATGGATTGTTTCCTAAATTTTTTAAATAGAGTAAAGAAATTGCATTTTACATTAGACCTTAGCCTCATTGTAGCATATAAATTATTATTAAGTTATTAGTAAATTACTATAGGTTGTTATAACTAATGTAACAACAAGTGAAATCTGGAATGTAATTTAAAACATCTTAAACTTATCAAATTTTAAAAGAAATTTTAAGTGAAGATTAAAGATTAAGAAAAAAAAGATTTTAATATTATTAATAATATGAATTCAACTTATTGATAATTGATTTTAAAATTAAATATTTTTAGATATTAATAGAATAATAATATAGTTAATTTAACCATATATATATTGGATATATATATATTTATATATAATGGATGTTTATATATAAATTATATTAAATAATGTTAAAACCAATGAAAGTTTTAAAAAAAAATGTTGTGTTAAGTGGAATTTATTTAGGGTAACATCCTTGTAACTTTATAAAGGGTAAGGGTTGGGGGGAGGTTCGCCGAAAACCACCCCTGACCCCATTAATAAATGGGATGGGGGGTGGGGTCGGCATTTTCCCCCCCCAACCCCCAAATTACACTTATTAAACTTCCCCCCTTTTAAATATGGAATTTTGTTATGGTATGGCCTATATAGATTTACCCATGGTTTAGTAAATAACATTGAGTATATTTTAATATTACAACAATGTATCTTAATATTGTGTAAATAAATATGTGTATAATATATATATAATACCCAAATGTTTAATTTTAACCGTGTAGGCTATTCTGGTGTTTAGATAAGGTAAGGGAAAACATTAATTCACTACCCCACCCCCCACCCCATTAATAAATGGGATTCTAAAATGGGGTAAATACCCATATATGGTAAAGATATTAAAACTAATGAGATAAACATTTAATATAGCAATACATTGATAACACGGATAGGGTGTAATACTTCAAAAAATGAAATGAACCAAATACATCCTTGAAAGCTCGTCCTTGATGTGTGTATGTCATGTTCCTCCTTCTCTCCACCTATCTGCAAAACAAACTAGATTTTAATAAGTCTATTTCAAAAAAATGGGGCAATAAGCCATATTAGGTTTTGGGAAAATCTTAAAATCCTAATGGCCCCAGACAAATCCATCCAATGGATGAGATTCATCCCTACAAAAAGGGTGTAAATGAAACTTGAATTTCAAATTTAATGTGCATGGGTAAAATCTTGAGATGGGGTCATCAAGTAAATGGCTTCCAATTCCTACCAATCTGCAAAACAAAAATGAAACTTAGAAACAATAAGTCAATAGCAAAAGAGAAAGAGATTTAATTAAATAAGACCAAACTTAGGGTTAGATAGTAATCAAAATTATCTAAGGTGAAATTAAATGAATCCATCCAATAGGGAAGCCTAAGTGTTGAGACTCATTTTATTAAAAGGTATTTTTTAAGTGGGGATCTAAGGGAAATTTAATAATGTTAATTTAATGCAATTTAGACAATGAGAAAGTGTAATGACTGTAAATTTTAACCTTGTATTGCGAGTATGTTTAACAAAAAAAATTATTCCATAATTTTTCTAGATTTACCTAGGTTGTTCTTGGGTTTCGTGCAAGAAAAATTTGTAGGGTGTTACACTTGGTATCAGAGCCTATGGGTTCAAAGCTTAGACCCTTTGGCACACTTGAAAACACGAGACATGAACATTTAACCTAGCGCAAAGTTTAAAAATAAATAAATCTAGAAAACAACATTGTCTGATATTTGTATAATATAACAAACTTAGAAAACTGAAATAAAACCTAGAATGATGAACTAACTCTTGCCTTGGTCTATGCAGGAGGTATGGACTAGACGAGGGGTTCTTACACGTAGATCTAGACTTTCCACCTCTAGATCAGGCTGTAGCAGCCATTTTACCTCAGATATTACAGACACTTCAGGACATTAATGTCGTTATACATGGAGGATCCTTAGGAGGATGACCTTGTTGAGACAGGATAGAGAGCCATCAGTTGAGGCTCATGCATCTCCTAAACACAACGATGAGCATAGGGAAGAGAAATCCCACGTGGAGTCAGCTAGAGAAGATTCACCTCAGAGGGGACATGGAGATAGGATTTCAAGACATAGAGACAGATCTTCAGAGCCCTAGGCCGAGGGAGGAGCATGCAGAGAGACCTAGGGGTCGAAAATCATCAGCTACAGATCATATCAGGGAGATCTTGAAGCTACACCCATCTCATTATTCTGGAGATACATGTGGTTTTTAGGAAGAGGCTTGGTTAGTGAGCTTGAGTGGGTGCTTCAAGCTTTTCCCATGTACTAGCAACATGAAATATTGTGTTGTGATCGATCTTATGAGGAATGGAGTAGGTTTCTGGTGGAGAACCGAGGAGCAAAAGTACCATGTAGACTCAAAGATAGTCACCTGGGAGCTTTTCAAGGAGTGGTTCAGGAGTAGATACTTATCCAAGAGGTTTATTCAGCAGAGGATAGATGAGTTCCATGACCTACGTCAGGAATCCATGACTATAGCAGAGTATGAGAGTCGATTTCTGGACCTACTTCAGTATGTTGACTATATGCAGGATGAGTAGGTCAGGATTCACAGGTTCATCAGAGGCATAAATTTGCATTTGGGTGGTCCGGTGCACATTCATTTCCTGTAGACCTTAGAAGAGGCCATTGAGAAGGCCTACATTACAGAGGAGACTTGAGGGAAGACTCAGTAGGCCAGGGATAGAGTGTGGAGCCAAATCTAGCAGATGCAGGATAACAGGTCAAGGGGGTCAACTCCTCCTCGTGGCAGACATGGTTCTGTGCAGTCTTTATTCAGGACACCACATCATCCACCTCAGGAGTAGTAGTAGCAGTGTCGTCCACTGTTCAGACCTCCACAAAGATTCGACGCTTAGAGGGAACGAAGTATGGGGCCTCCCCATAGGGGTCCCATTAGGACATAATGTGCACCAAGAGATCATTCAGTAGGAGCTTGTCACCAGCGACCTCAGGAGTCCATAGCTAGATCATCAGGATCCACGGCACAGACCTATAGAGTACCGACAGGAGCCATATCTCATTGGAGAGGACGGGGGAGTTGTTATGGATGTGGTGTTGTTGGACATCATTAGAGAGAGTGCCCATAGAAACCTAGTAACAAGAGTAAAGTGCAGATTTCAGAGCCTACATTTGGCGACATGGGACATAGCCATCAGATCTATACAGTGGTTGAGAACCACTAGGCTAAGCACCATATCACTGTGATAGAGACTACATGTAACATTAGTGGTATACCTACCTCCATTTTGTTTGATTCTAGTTCATTTAAAATTGAATTACATCATCTTTAGTAGAGTGTTGTAGGCTAGTGGCAAGACAGGGTCATAGTTGGGACATCGAGATGGCTTCTGGAGCCAAAATCTCTGTAGATTCCTTAGTTAAGGAGTGTGTAGTAGATTTGGGACCCTTCACCACTACTTTATTATTTATTTAAATAGACCACTTTTTACTCGAGATTAACTAACCAAGTTTAATTAAGGTGAAATTAAACTATATTAAAGTAAATTATAGGGAAGCCTAAGTCTTGATTTGGACTAACTAATTATGTTATAAATTATTGAGAGATTTAATTGTTTTATTTTAAAGGGGGGTCTAGAGGAAAATTAATAATGTTGATTTAATGTAATTCTAGATATGAAAAATTGATGACCGTAAATTTGAATCTTATTTTGCGAGTGTGTTTAACAAAAAAAATTATTCCATAATTTTTCTAGTTTGACCTAGGTTTGTTCTTGGGTTTCGTGTGGAAATTTTTGTGGGTGTTACACTTGGTATCAGAGCCATGGGTTCAAATCTTGGACCCTTGGGCACACTTGAAAACATGAGACATGAACATTTAACCTAGCATAATTTTAAACCTAGAAAACAACATTGTATGATATTTGTATAATATAGAAAACTTGAAAACTGAAATAAAACCTAGAATGATGAACTAACTCTCACCTTGGTCTGTGCATGAGGCACAAACTGAGAGAGAGGTTCTTACACGTAGATCTAGACTTTCCACCTCCAGATTAGGATGTAGCGGCCATTTTACCTCAGATATTACAGACGCTTCAGGATGTTAATGCTCTATACACAGAGGATCCTTAGGAGGATGACCTACAAGACATGATAGAGAGCCATCAGTTGAGGCTCATGCTTCTCCATGACACAACAATGAGCATAGGGCAGAGAAATCCCACATGGAGTCAGCTAGAGAAGATTCACCTTAGAGGGGACATGGAGATAGGATTTTCAAGACACAAAGATAGATCTCGGAGCCCTAGGCTGAGGGAGGAGCATGCAGAGAGACCTAGGGGTCAACAGTCATCAGTTGCAGATCATATCAGGGAGATCCTGAAGCTATGCCCATCTCATTATTCTAGAGATACAGGTGGTTTTTAGGTAGAGGCTTGGTTAGTGAGCTTGAGCGGGTGCTTCAAGCTTTTCCCATGTACTAGCAACACTGAAATCTTGTGTTGCTATCCATCTTCTGAGGGATGGAGAAGGTCTATGGTGGACGACTGAGGAGAAAAAGCTCCATGTAAAATCAGAGAAAATTACCTGGGAGCTCTTTGAGGAGAAGGTTCAGGAGTAGATACTTATCCATGAGGTTTATTCAGCAGAGGATAGATAAGTTCCACGACCTCTGTCATGCATCCATGACTGTAGTAGAGTACGAGAGTCGATTCCTGGACCTGCTTTAGTATGTTGACTATATGCAGGATGAGTAGGTCAAGATTCATAGGTTCATCAGAGGCCTAAATTTGGATTTGGGAGGTGCAGGTACACATTCATTTCCCATAGACCTTAGCTAGGCCATTGAGAAGGCCTACATTATATAGGAGACACGGGGGAAGACTCAACAAGGCCAGGTATAGATTGCGAAGCCAAATCCAGAAGATGCAGGATAACAGGTCGAGGGGCTCACCTCCTCCTCCTTATGGTGGACATGGTTCTAAATAGTCTTCATTCAGACCACCATAGCATAGCCACCTCAGCAGTAGCAAACTTGACTCATCCACCATTCAGACCTCCACAAAGATTCGATGCTCAGGGGACATAGAGTATGGGGCCTCCCCATAGGGGTCCCATTAGGACACATGGTGCACCAAGAGCTCATTCAACAGGAGCTCATCAGTAGTGACCTCAACAGTCCATAGCCAGATCATTAGGATCCATGACACAGACCTCTAGAGTACCAGATAGAGCTGCATCTCATTGGAGAGGACCAGGCAGTTGTTATGGATGTGGTGTTGTTGGACATCATTGGAGAGAGTGCCCACAAAACCCTAGTAACAAGGGTAAGGCACACATTTCAGAGCCTACAGTTGGCAACATGGGATGTAGCCATCAGATCTATGCAGTGGTTGAGAACCACCAGGCTGAGCACCAGAGCACTGTGATAGAGACTACAGGTAGCATTGGTGGTATTCCTACCTCTATTCTGTTTGATTCTAGTTCATCTGATTCTTTTATTGCACCATCTTTAGTAGAGCATTGCAGGCTAGTGGCAGTTAGACAGGGCCTTAGTTGGGACGTTGAGATGGCTTCTGGAGCCAAAATCTCTGTAGAATCCTTAGTTAAGGAGTGCATAGTGGATTTGGGACCCTTCACCACTACCTCTGATCTTTGTATCCTTCTGTTGGGTTCATATGGAGTCATCTTGGGCATGGAATGGTTATCTACACACAGAGCCAGAGTGGATTGTTACCATAAGATTATATCATGTACAGATGATTTTGGGGTTGAGTCAGTGATAGTAGGAGTTAGGAGGCCCATTTCTATCCACACTATTTCTGCTATGTAGCTTAAGCGGTGTGTGCGACAAGGTTTCTAGTTGTATGTTGTCACGGTTAGTGACAGATCTGAGGATGAGTCTAGTGGGCCATCTCTTGATGACCATCACATCTTGAGAGATTTTTCTGATGTCTTTCTAGGGGAGCTACTAGGGTTACCTCCCCCACATGAGATATATTTTCACATAGATTTGGTTCTGGGAGCAGAGCCTATCTCACGAGCACCTTATCGAATGACTACCCCTGAGCTCTATGAGCTCAAGTTGTAGCTTGAGGGCCTTCTAGAGAAAGGCCTAATCCATCCTAGTGTATCCCCTTGGGGTGCACCAGTGATTTTTGTTAAGAAGAAGGACAAATCTCTGCATTTTGTGTATTGATTATCGCCAGCTGAATAAAGTAACGATCAAGAATCGTTACGCCCTTCAACACATTGATGATTTATTTGAATAGATGAAGGGGGCCATAGTATTTTCCAAGATAGATCTTAAGTCTGGATATCATCAACTTGAGGATCACAGAGGAAGATATTCATAAGACAACCTTCCATATGAGATATGGCCACTACGAGTTCACAGTAGTGCCTTTTGGTCTGACGAATGCCCCCGCAGTGTTCATGAGCTTGATGAATGGGGTATTCCAGACATTTTTGGATCATTTCATGCTCATGTTCCTTGATGACATTAATATATACTCATGTACACATGAGGAGCACAAGGAGCACCTTCGTCAGGTTCTTCAGTGTCTTCGTGAGCAGCAACTTTACGGGAACCTGGAGAAGTGTGCATTCTTTTAGAAAAGGTGCAGTATTTGGGCCACATCATTTCTGGGGAAGGTATCACAGTCGATCCTTCCAAGATTCGAGCTATTATGGATTGGCCAACACCCACTAGTGTGACCGAGGTGCATAGTTTCATGGGTTTGGTAGGATACTACAGGAGATTTGTTCAGGACTTTTCTCAGGTTACACACCCCATCACTTCCCTTCAGCAGAAAGGGAAGAAGTTCCTATGGTCAGATAGATGTGAGTAGGCCTTCAGGAAACTGAAGGAATGCCTCACGATAACACCTATTCTTGCAGTGCCAGACCCTCAGGGTGAGTTCTTCATTTGTATAGATGCTTCTTTGGCAGGACTAGGAGGTGTGTTGATGCAGGAGGGCCGAGTGGTTGCTTTTGAGTCTCACAAACTCAAGGATTATGAGCTCAATTATCTAACTCATGACCTTGAGCTTGCAGCAGTTGTTCATGCCTTGGTTTGGTGGAGACATTTCCTTCTTGGCCAGAGATTTACACTCAGGACTGATCACTTGAGTCTTTGCCACCTCTTCATGCAGCCCAATCTCAATGCTCATCAACGGCGTTGGATGGAGTTGTTTTGTGAGTATGACATGGAGATAGAGCATGTGAAGGGGAAGGAGAATGTGGTTGTAGATGCCTTGAGTAGACAGAGACATGTGGTTATGGCTACTTCAGTGGGTACATAGATTTGTAGAGTAGGATTTTGCAGCAGCTTCCTCACGACAACTTCTACCTTGTAGCCAGATCAGAGATTGAGTCTCAGAGGCCCCTTGAGGGGAGATTTGATGGATTTTCATTAGAGGAAGATGGTCTTCTTAGACATAGGGGTCAGATATATGTTCCTAGAGATGGAGGCTTGAGACAGGATATTTTGACAGAGGCTCATCATGCACCTTATTCAACCCATCTCGGGGTGAAGAAGATACATGCCACCTTGAGACATTGTACCATTAGAGGGGACTACGAAGAGACATAGCTCAGTTTTTGTCACACTGTTTAGAGTGTCAGAAGGTGAAGGCCATGAGCATTAACATCCAGCTGGCCTTCTCTTCCCTCACACTATACTAGAGTGGAAATGGGACACCATTTCCATGGATTTCATAGTTGGGTTACCGACGTCGAGATACCACCACGATGCCATCATGGTCATGGTGGATAAATTGATGAAAGTGGCCCACTTTTCTCTAGTGAAGACCACCTACATAGCTAGTGTAGTGGCACGAGTATACCTTGATGAGATTGTCAGATTACATGGGATTCCGTGGAAGATCATTTGTGACCATGATCCCTTGTACACTTCTCACTTCTGGACTACCATGTAGTATGCTCTTGGGATGAAGATCAACTTCAGTACAACTTATCACCCTGAGATAGATGGATAGAATAGAGTGGGTGAATCAGATCTTGGAGGACATGCTTAGGATGTACAACATGGACCATCAGTCAAGGTGGGAGGAGTACTTGTATTTGGTGGAGTTTTCCTACAATAATAGTTTTCAGAGTTTGATAGGCATGGATCCTTTTCAGGAACTGTATGACAGAGAGTGCAGGACACCACTGAGTTGGCACAGGTTGGAGGACAAGGTTTCTCTTGGGCCATCTTTACTACAGGATATGGAGCAGCAGGTTGTTATGATTAGGAAAAGATTACAGGAGGCTCAGGACAGGAAGAAGAAGTATGCAGATCAACATAGGACAGATCATAGTTTTGAGGTGGGCACGAAGGTGTTTCTTCATGTCAGGCCTCATAAGAGCCCTATCCATTATAGAAAATTCTCTAAGCTTGCTCCTAGATTTGTGGGTCCCTTTGAGATCTTGGAGTGTATTGGTCCTTTGGCCTATCATCTAGCATTGCCACCCATCTTGTCTCGCATCCACAATGTATTTCATGTTTCTGTACTTAGGAGGTACATTGCAGATCCTTCTCATGTATTAGATTGGACCTCATTGCAGGTGCAGGATCAGGGGAAGGTGATGGTGGAGCCCATCCGTATTTTAGAGCACAAGACCCTGGGCCTTCGAGGTAGAGATATTGACTAGGTACGAGTCCAGTGGGATAGGTATGATGAGACTGTTGCTACATGGGAGGATGCTACATTGCTACGAGTCTAGTTTCCACACCTATTTCAGTGACTTCCAGGAGGAAGTCGAGTCTAAGGGGAGGGGGATGTAGTGCCCACTTCCCTTTGACACTTATTATATTTTGATTTCGATTACTGTTGACTATATACATGGATATTATTGTATCATTTTGGCTTAGCATGATGTTAGATGATAGAGATACTTTGACTATTGATGGATTGCAATTCATAGTATGATTTGTGTGGATTCTTAGAGAGACATTTTATATTGATGATGATGTGTTGTTGACATATTTATATATTTATGACATTCAACATTCTCATCATATTGAGTAGGTTTTAGTAGTTGAACTAATCTTGTGATCTTATTGGTATTGATTAAATATAGAATTGAGATGTTGTTGGAATTTTAAAATAAAAACATTGTTAATCTAGATGATGATTTAATTTATATATGGATGATTGTTGATTTGCATGCATATATTTTATCTTGGATGTTTTGATGTGGCCACGAGGCTAAATGAGGTATTGTGTGATTTTACAGGTAATTATATCACAACAATCAAAGGTGGATTGGAGACCAACCACATCGAAATACTAGATGGATACAACAATGGTCACCATGGTAACTTGTGTAATGTTGTTGTTTTGTTATTTGTTGTTAGGGGGTCCCCATGGGGGGGATGACCTCCAATTGTGACCAAGGGTTTGTGTGTAGTTCCTTTCCTTTTTTTATTTAATTTTGGTGTATGTGATTTAATTTGTGATGTAATTCCCTTTTATCATTAATTGGTTTATGTGTCTTAATTAGGTGAACTAATCATGTTATTAAGCTAATTATGGATGTGACAAAAATGAGTCATTTATTAGAGTAGTTGGGTCTTTGGTTCTTGTGTTTATTAGTTGAGTGTATGTGATTTTGAGTGTTGTACACTCCACCCTACTTGAGAAACTCGGATTTGGGCTTAAGGGCCATTTTTGGAGGCTTGTGGGACAAGTTAAACTTGTCCCACACCTCTTAATTTCTTATACCAACCCTACCTATGGGTTGGGGGTCAAAAATAGACCCCATTATGTGTTTTGTAAGGCAAAAGGTGATATTTAATTGCAATTTCTTACATGTGTTTAAATTTTGTCCTTAAGGGGTGTGGGTTGGAGTGGTGTGTGTAAGAGGTTTTTCATTCCTCTCAACCACCCATTTATTATTCTTTGGGGTATGGGTTTGACTTTGGTGATGTGGGATGGAGAAGAAATGATGTGGCATCCTACATGGAGCCACATCATCTCCCTCTTTTTCTTTTCTATTTATTGAATTTTTGGAAGTATTGGGGGTTACTTGCTTGGTTTTGGCTTTCTCATTTAGGAATGCTTGCTTGTTGGAGTTGAAGATTGCTTGAAATTTCTTGAACTTGGAGGAATTTGGGACTTTCTTGTGAAGTGAAGCCTTGTTATGGAAAGGTAGGGTCTTGCACCCTTGTTTTCTTCTTTTTTCTTGTATGTTATGTGTTGAATGGATGTATTTTCTTGTTTGAAGTTGTTGGGTAGTGAAATGACTTTAGGTTGTGTTGAGATAGTGAAATGGGGATGAAATATGTTGGGAGGCATAAGAGATTCTTTGGGTATTTAGGAGGGAGTGGGTTGGGATGCCCCACCTTGTTCTTATTTTGTTATTTTGTTCATTGTGGGAGCCATAAGAGAGAGGGAGGCATAAGAGTGAGGGAGGCATAAGAGACATATTTTTGTAGTTATAGGGAGGCATAAGAGATTTTGGGGTTGATTGTGTTTTGGAGGATTTTTGAGGTGGGCATCCAAACCCTTGGGAGGCACAAGGGTATCCCCATATTCCTTTCTCTACTTGGCTTGTTTTAGAGCCATTGTTTTGGTAAGTTGTTGTGCTTGAAAATGAGTGTTTTGTGGTTATTTTCCTTGTGTGATGGTTGCTTGAAAGTAAGTGTGGAAGCATTGTATAGTTTCCATGTGTTTGATCCATTCCTTATTGCTTTGTGGTTGGGCTCACAGGCAATGAGGAGGATTGCTTCTCCTCCTCATTGGAGTTTTGGTTGGGTGGAGAGTGTTGCCTCTCCCCATTTTTTGTTGTGATCAAGTGGAGAAAAGATGGAGCCTTGTTGGAGATTTGGAAATTGGAGTACTTGTAGAAGACTAAGAAATCCTTAATTATAGATACCTTTTCTTGTAAAATTCCCACTTAAGGTGGAAGATTTATAGTATTGTATTTGAAAGTAAAGGTGTATTGAATACTTTGTTATTAAGTTGAAATGTATTGTTTGAAACATAAACAATCTCAGTGTAACAAGTTCTTGATACTATGGAAATGTGATAAAAAAAGAAGAGGAAAACAACTTAATTTTATTTTAGTGGATTGTAGTCTTCATTAGGTGTGTTGTTCCTATTTTAAAACTATGGGAAATTTTGTTATTAATTGCTTGGTTGAATGGTTGTAAGCTTGCATTTTGTGAAAGAAGGAAATATTCATTCTTATTAAATTACTTGAAAGAGATAGGATAGAAAGTAGACTACATTTGTTCACTCTTTTGTATTGATTGAAGAAAGTTTAAAATCCATATGTGCTTATGGAAAAGTTTTTAAAAATTTCTTGATTTATTATTTTCTCAACAAATGAATTGTTTCCTTTTTATCAAATAAGAGTAAAGAAATTGCATGGTTACTATTAGACCTTAGTCTCGTTTAATTGTATAAGTTTATTATCAATTTATTATAAAATTATAAGGAAAATAAGAATGATATTTGTATCTCAAAATATTACCTTCAAAATTGCAAAAGAAATCCTAAGTATAAGATAAAACCAAAAAACAAATAGTTAATACTATTAAGAATGTGAATGGTATAACTTATGATAATAGTCTTAAGCTTCTATCCCTGAAGCTAAGAAAATAAAATATCTCCTAGATGACTATATGGAAGTTTCAGGATAGATGGTAAACTTTAGAAAAATATTTCTCTTCTTCCTTAACACCATGGATAGCCACTGTAAGAAGATAGCTAAATTTTGGAATGTGACTATAAATCTTTCCCTACCTTTTATTTAGGTATTCCTCTTGGGGATAAGAGACCTTCTTCTGATTGGAAATTTTTAATTGCAAGGTTTTAAATCAAACTTGTTGGATGGAAAGCTAATGTGTTATCCTAGGCTGGCAAGATCACCCTTCTCATTAGTTTTCTTCAGAGTCTTATGGTGTATTCTGTGTCCCTCTATCAACTTCCTAGAGGTGTTGGGGATAAACTGGAAAAAAATCCAAAAACACTTCTTATGGAGTGGAACTGAAAGAAAAAAAAATTCCCTCTAGTGGTCTGGGATAGAGTTTGTAAACCTAAAAGGCTTGGGGGAATTGGTCTCAAAGACTAGAATAAAATGAATAAATCCCTTCTTGAAAAAATTGGATGGAGGTTAACTACAGAAAACGGAGTTTGGACCAGAATTCTAAAGAAAAAATATTGGATGGATGTTAATGACAAGAGATGGATTTTTAAACAGGAATCCTTCAATGGTTCATGTATATGGAAAGATATTAACTGGGAAAAAGAAATTGTGGCTAGGGGCAACAAGTGGAAAATAGGAAAATGAAATGAGATAAGCTTCTAGAAAGATAAATGGGTTGGGAATTTTATCCTTAAAGATCAATTTCCCCAAATTACTAGTCAGCTCAAAGATAAATGTGGGGAAAAAATCAATAACTATATGGCTGATGAAGACAACTTTCAGACATGGAAACTCATGGAACTGAATAGACAGGAACCTAATGAACACTTGAGCAGGCTCAATGATTTCCTAAAAAATTATGTTTCTTATAACAACATGGACCATGATAGAATTGTCTGGGACAAAGAACAAAGTGCTAATTTCTTTGTCAAATCATCCTATTACCTTTTTTTAGTGAGAAACTAGAGAAAAAGATTTAAATGTTCGTAAGATATGGAACAAGAACATAACCCCAAAGGTTAATGTTTTCAGTTGGCTTTCAGTAATAAATAAAATTCCTACTATTGATAATCTTGCTAAAAGAGGTTTCCAGATGGCCAATAGATGTGTTCTATGTGAAATGAAAATGGAAACTGTAAATCATCTTCTCCTGGAATGTCCCTTTGCCCATCTAATGCTTTCTTCTATTTTGGGTTGCTTCTTGGTTTACGGGGTAACTCCTAAAGAGATCAAGGATGCTTAGAATAAATGGAACTGTCCTTTCTTAAGTCAAGGGCTTATAAATCTCTGGGTCATGAGTTTGGGTCACCTCTAGTGGGAATTATGGAAAGAAAGAAATACAAGGATTTTCAAAAATAAGAAACTTCCCATTAGGGTGACTATAGACAAACTACTACAAGCTGTTAGAAACAATTTTTCTATCCTAAGGAAAAATGAAATGGAAATTATTGACAATGAACATCACTTCTTTAAGAATTGGAACATTATACGCGACCCCAAACCCAAAAAAAGTAATCCTCGTTCGGGGATTAGGTGGATTTCACCTAGGGATGGTTTATTTAAAATCAAATTTGATGGTGCAACGAAAGCTAATCTTGGGAAAGTAGGGGGAGGAGGTGTTCTTTGGGAGTCCCAAGGAAGATTTATTCTTTCCTACTTCTTCAACCTTGGCCTCTAATCTAACAATGTTATTGAGGAAGCTGCGATGTTTCGGGGGTTGAAGTTAGCCAAGGAGAAAGGCTTAAAACACCTTGAAGTGGAAGGGGACTCTTTATATATCATTTCATGTTTGAAAGGAAAATCTCAACCTTTTATTGCTGCCGAGGATTTCATCAATAAAACTAAGCTTTTAGCATCCTCTTTTGAGGCCATATCCTTTCATCATGTGTATCGTGAAGGAAACTCTTTAGTGGATTTTATGGCCAATTTGGGGGTGAATACTAGGGGTCTTAAGGTGGTAGATGATCCTAATTTGATGCAAGCCAAATTTATTGAAATCATGAAAAGGGAAGGTATAACTTATAATACTCCTACAAATGAGGAGGCATTAATTTTTCAAACTCATGACATCTCTTTCTCATGATTCCTGAACACATGCAAAATCTCCTTTCTAATCCTCGAAGGGGCAGGCCGGATATCTTTGTTTTCTGGAAGTGGGACGATAGGATCAGGGAAGGTAACTATTTGCAAAACAGAAAGAAGAGCAGGGTCAGAAGCATGGGGGGTGACTCAGTAAGAACTAAACCTAGCAAGATGTAGGAGATGTCCATAGAGGCTGAGACCCTGCTCGAAAAGGAGGGTATGTTACCCTTTTTCAATATCTTTGATGGCTACGATGAAAAGTTGAGTGAAGCTGTGGCGAAAACATGGAATGAAGGCCATGTTTTGGTCGACAATTTCTCCTTCACCATTTCCCCTAAGCTTATTGCCAAAGTCTCAAGTTTAGCTATGGAAGGAAGATGCATCTACAAACCTAAGTCAGACTACAGCCTGGAGATTGAATGCTTTATGCAAGGTAAGGGAGCACCTATCTCTCTTCATAATGTTTATGCTCGGGGAAATTTTTCTCATGCTTTAGATGAAATTGCTCAGTTGTTTATGTCATATATTACTTTAGAAGGAAGGTATAAAGTGATATATGGTTACTACTTCCCCATGTTGAACCACATTCGTAATGCTAAGCCCTATAATTTCCCTTTCTTCCTGTATACTTCCCTTGCAAAATCTATTGGTATGGTCGAGAAAGGTACCTTCCCCTTACCTCTGCACCAGGGCCTCATTAAATCCCTTCTTAGGCTGGGAACTCCCCTTTTGGGGAAAAATGATAAATTTAGGGCTTTTGCCGCTGAATGTTCGGTGCCCAAGGAGGAAAATTTTAGTGAAGATCTATTTGGAAAACCTATGGCTAAACAAACCAGATCCAACTTGAGTCATGGTGTCATCAATAAATGTGGCAGGGAAGAGGAGGCTCCTAAGCCGGTTTAGGAAGTGGAGATTTTAGATTCGGGTGAGAACCAAGATGGGAATCCAAACTTGTCGGTTTCCAGTAAGGAAAAGGAAGTTGCTGAAGGGGATAAAAATGATGAGGTGGCGAACGAAAAATCCCCGGAATCTGCAGATGATAACTGCTCCAAGAACTCGGAGGAGGCCATAGAGAGCCTGCATGCTCTTAAAACTACCCAAACTATATAGTTTATTGCCCAAGACTTTGTTGTCAAGTCTCATACTTTCATGCGGGAATTTGAGCATTCTAGGCTTGATATAGATATTAACAGACATAGGATTAATATGGTTTCCAGGGACCTGAAGGATCTAACTGATAAAGTGGAAAAGTTATCTTCTTTGGTCGTTAGTGAACAACTCAAGAATGCCAATGAGAGAAGCCTAGAGATGGCTAAGGATATGCTGAAGATGAAAGAATTTGTTTTCCAGATTCGTGATGTCCATCTCCTTAATGGTAAGAGCACCATCCACCATCTCAAGCTTTGAGTTGAGATGATTCATTCCATGGAACTTGCTAAGGAAAGAGAAAAAGAAGGAAAAGGCCCTAAAGTGGAGATCCCTGACCCTAACTATAAGTATTGGAAAGCTACCATCGACTCCCTTGTCAAAGAATGGAACAACTATATGAAGTCTGTGGGGGACATGATAAAAGAGTGATGAAGAAAATGGGATATTGGTTTGCTGTTGTTAGTTCTATGTTGTTTTGCTATTAGTTTCTCGATATTGCTACTGTTAGTTATTTCACTGTTTATCTATTGTTTGGATACATTCCTTTATGGTTGTATCTCTTTGTTGTTTGCCTTGTGTTGCTTTGGGTTTTTGGCTGGGTTTCAATGGTATTCCCTTGGCCTCTTTGTAAGGAACTAATAACATTTTGTATGGGGTAGGGTCCCCTCAAACCCTTTTTACCTCTAATAAAAAAAATAGTCCTAATATTTAAATACTATTAATTCTAATGTTAAAAGTAATATTGTTATATATATATATATATATATATGTATCATTGGGATGTCTCAGGTTCAAAACTAGGCGTATGTGGTATTTAATTGTTTTTTGGGGGTTTTCTAGTCAACACTAGAAGTAGTGGCACATACTTATTTTGGCAAGTTTGGAATGAAACTAGGCTGCCAAGCACTATTCTTCCATCTTTAATTTGTGTGATGCCACCGGAGGCGGCAACAATGGCCAGGGTTGGTATTGCAGGCTCCATGCATCTTGGAATTGCTTCCACAACTCTGACACTCATCTTTCAGTCAAAAAATCAATCCCGCTTGGGTTGGCTGGCCTTGCCCATGATATTATATTACAATCCGTATGCTAATAGGGGCAATGTCGCATTGAAGGTGGCCCTCTCACTAAATTAATGGTCGAATGGTTGTGTGATATGTATGTTTATTGGCTTGCTACCTAGGGTGAATATGCCTTTTCAATGCATCTTGGAATTTCTTCAACGACCTTACAAACCTTATGTACTTTACTACCCAGGACGGACATACCTCTCAAGTACATCTTGAACTTTCTTCAACAACTCTACAAACCCTTCTACTTTTACTATCAGTGTAACATTACAACCCTTTTGATGCAACAACTAATACTTTTACTATCAATCCAACATTGCAACTCTTTTGGTGCAACTACTAGTTTTATTCTACGTTGGACCACTTTTTGGTAGTCATAGTTATATTCTACGTTGGACAAAGCATAGCATCCGGAGACATTTCGGTCCTATAGAATAGTAGGCATTGAATTTGAGTGGGGAAACATTCGATATAAGCACTTGTTGGACTATTCTTGCAATCCTATCTCCAATTATTGAATATGGTTTTGAAAGGGGAAATTAAAGTCAAAAATAGCGAAAGAACGTTTGTTCCCTCCCCCCCATAAAATAATTCAATTAATGTAATCCGATCCGAGATTCGAAAAATATCTCTATCCATATCTTTAGCCCAAGTCAATATTAGCAAATAGAGAGTAAGCCCTTTTGTTTTCAAACATTCGTTCATTTTAACAAAGGCCATGTCAAATAAAGCTGCGTTATTGACTGGTGAAATATGAAGCAAGAAATTGGACCGACCGCGTGGAAGGTAAGCAATGTTTTGATGACACAAGTGTAAAACAGAGAAATGAAAGAACACATCCCAATATGCTTTTCAACAAAAGAAAGGCTCTTAATTATTCAAACGTTATGTCAAATATCAAATCTTCATCATAAGGATTCTGCTACGATTTCTTTCATCCTATGGTCAGTGTAAGTAGGTTTTTTGGAATGTTTTTTTTGTTGCTTGTGTTTTTTTTCCAAGTAATATATTTTCATTCCATTAGAAGAATAAATCCAAATAGCATATCATTTTATATTTATGTCTATTAAAGTTTAATATTCATATAATATAAAGCTAAAAAAAGGGGATTGTAGTACCATACTCAAAATAATATCCCCAAAAAAAGAGATAGTAGTACCACATTAAAAATAATATCAAAAAAGGAGACTGTAATACCACACTCAAAATAATACCTTAAAAAAAAGGAAAATGTAGTACCACATTCAAAATAACACAAAAATAAAAAACATAAATCTTAAAAATAATAAAAAGCAACAATCTAATTGAGATATTATGAAGAAGTAAAAAAACAAAGGGTCATACTTATGCAATTGAACATTGTTATTATTAATAGATATTTTTGATACGCACAATGGTAAAGTGTGCAATGAGTGTGAAGTTATGTGAATTATTAAATCTACAATACTTTGCCAACATAATATATAAATACAAAAGGTGACCACAAAACATATTCCTACACAAAATACTCTAATTAAAATGTGACCAAAATAAATAAATACGATTAATCTTTAGGGTTTATATTTTAAAATCATTTTAAATAGTCTTCATAAATAACTATTAAACTAATTTTAAAATACTAGTTACAAATAATAAGATGCATACCCGTATTGATATTTTTTGTTTGGAGAGTGGGATGGAGAATAACTGCGAGCACGCAAAGAAGCTGGACACAATGTTCTGTTCTAGTAAAGAGAAGCGAAGGGATCATGGGGAGACAACGAGGCTTGGTGGTGGAGCTGATGGTGGGTCAAGGGCCACTGTAGATGGCATGACGGCTTCCACAGATGGGCGGTTGTACCCTAACCCTCAACCTCAGAATGAAAAATTCAAAACATAGGCTAGGCAAGGTTCGAGGGTTCAGTGCCAAAGGAAATATAAGGGGAGGCACTCAGGGTAGTGCGAAGGTCTCATTTAAACATGCCCTGGGAAAATCCGAAGGCAATAATCCAGGAAATCAATCGTATTTGGTTGATCTTGCAGAAGAAACCCCATCGTTGGTCATTGAAAGCCAGGAAGTGGGGGAATATTACCAAAACTTATCTCGGGATGCCATCATAGGCTGCTTCAATGGCCTATGGCCTTCTTCTATAGATTTGTATCAATGGATATTTGAAAATTAGACCGATGAATGTGAAATCTTCCTCTGTTCCAGAGGTTTTTTGTGGTTCATTTTAGAGAAGCAGGGGACTTCCAGTGATGCCTAGCTGATGGCCATGGTTTTGGGGTACCGCTGGTTTATTTTTGACTCCTTGGTTCCCCGAATTTGATCTGAACACTCTATCGATCTCCAAAACGCTAGTTTTGGTGAGACTTCCCAATCTTCATCTGCACCTTTGGTATGCATTGGAAGACATTGACAATGTATTGGGAAGATTCTTAAAGAAGACACTGATAGATCTCATGCAGGCATGTGCTCCTTCACTCATATGTGTGTGGAAGTCGATTTGAGTAAAGGGCTTCCAGATCAAATTAATTTAAAATTTGGAAACTTCCAGCATTCTCAACCCCTAGACTATGAAAATATGTCTTTCTGGTTTACAAATTTGAGATACCCTGGTCATTTGTAAGCATCATGTCTAGTGATTTAAAAAATAGCTAAGAAGAGTGGTTCGAACTCGACGAAAGGTTGGGGACCATTGGATTCGGAGTTGGTGGAAGTGGCAACATTCAAGGTGGAGCCCTGTAAGGTCAATGTGAAGAATAAGGCAGAGGAGGGTGTGGAATGTGGAAAAATGGAAAATGTTCAGGATTCACATGGGATTTTAGTAGTTAACGGAACGAAAAGGGGGCTTTCTCCTCCCAAATCGGATTAAGATTAAGAATCTTTTTCTGATAACCGGATGGTGTCAGCGAATCCTCTTCAATTAGATATTACTGATGTGAATGGAAAGTGGCAAGAAGTAAAGAATAGGAAAAATAAAAAAGGTTGAATAGGTAATATCGAGGACTATTTTTTGACCCAGGTTGGGCAATAACCTCTTTTTGGTTGTTTGGATTAGTAATGTTTGATAGGTTTATATCCTTGGGCTATAGGCCCAACTTTGTTTTTTATCATTCAGGGGTATTTAGGCCCTATTTTTACTGTGAACGGGTCCCATCAACCCGCCTTATCAATAAAAAAAGAGATGCATACCAGCCAAATAGTCTCATAAGCCATATTTGTAATTCACTAAGTTACACTTTTAATTGACATAGAGTTTTTTTCTTATATAAAGAAAATATTATTTTAATCATAAAAAGAGGTTAATTTGGTAGGGGCACACGTTACTAGTAATGAAAGTAAGAGCTGAAATCCTTCTTCCTTAAAAGATAGTATCTCAATATCAAATATTACATATCTATGGGTGTGGAAAGTAGTTTTACATTTACAATTCATTACAACTATATAAATATATATATATAAGAAATCAATAGTTATTACTTTTAAAATAGGTTAATTGAAACATGTGTTAAATGAAATAAGACAATGTTCACACCCTAAATAATTTATAGAGTTGCTATAAAATACAAAACTATAAGAAGGGTATAAGGGCTACTAACATGTAGAATATTCTGACCTAATTAATTTCTAGTATCAATTAAACATAACTAGAAAAATGTATTCAAGGTTGAAATGAATTAAAATATTCATAAACAATAAGTAACTATACATCAAAACATGAAAGAATAGATAGATATAGTTTTTCAGAATGATTATGGAGTAAAATCAATGTGCATGGAAGTGGAACAATAAGATATGGAGTTGTAGATTTTGCACAATAGATATGGTATTGGAGAAGGTGTAGGTGCATGACCATATAGAAGATGTATGGTCTAGGAAGGAACTATTCGGTCTAGGACATGGCATATACGGTTTTGGAATTGGAAACAATCCGATTTTGTAACTTCTTGTGTGTTTTTTTGTGTGGAAATGGTACTCACATTGTGTTTCTCTTTCTCACAAAACCGAATTATGGTGACCTTTAGTGACCTACACAATATTCAAAATTCTAGCAACACACATAACCCTTCATTAAATAATTGTTGGTGAAATAATTTGTTTGGTGGGAGAATTGTGAGATTTCACCAGCACTCTAAGACTAGGTCCCTCTACTTGAATGGGGAGGCTCCATTTACTGAAAGAAAGGAAATAAATTCAAACTAAACTAAATTCCTAGGGAGGCTTGAAGATCGGGGATTAGACAGGAATGCTTCCCTAAACCTGTGGCAATTGCTTGTATAGAAGACGAGTGGGAAAAATTGCTTAGTAAGGGGGATAGAAGAGGGAAATAAGAAGGGGATTTCAATAAAAAAATAGCCTTACAAAAATTTTTGTACTAAAATAAAATTATTTCACTTGCATCAATTAAAATAAACCCCTCACATAGAAAGATGAACAATCCAAAAGAAACAAAAAGTTTTATTACATCATGTTGCACAATTTACAATGTTCATGGAGTACAAGTTGAGCTGGAGATAGAATAACAATAGAGAGGAAGTGAAGGCGCTTGATTCTAGAAAGAAAATGATATATAGTAAACACGCATTAACCATCCTTTACAATGAGGAGGTTATCTCGTTTTATAGCTTTAAAATCCATCTTTTCTTCTACCCACCACATCAATTTTCATATTCCCATTAGAAGTAAATTTTCAAATGCCATTAGGAAAGACAAAATAATTTCCCTTTTTATAGTTGCAATAGGTAGTTTTACATTGAACAAATATTCCATAGTCACTTTAATGAATAATACAAAGAGTCATCATTAAACACAATGAAGAATTATTAGGAAGGGATTAGAAGAAGAGTGAGAATAGAAGAAGGATAATGGAGAAGATTGAAGTAGCTCTGCCACTTGATGAAGACTACTCCTCTGATAAATATTCTTTCTCTGATGCTTCATGTTGAAATTCAAATGGCTTGAAATCAAGTTGTTTCACCTCTCTTACAAAGCAAACAACTGCCAGTGTGATCTTCTATGACATATGAATGTTCACATACTCCATGTATTGACCCATGCCTCTAGGATGTGGCTTAGTTTCTTACACTCAGTGAACCAAATTTTGTGAACTTGAGAAATGTTTAAAATAGAATTAGATTTTCTTGCGAGTGATTCTAGAGTATATTCGTTGAAAGAGAAGGGATATCTTGACTATTTCCAAACCATTTCTTGAAAAGGAATCATGATCTCTTCCAAAGATGTGTTTTCATTAATATGAGGGGGCCCAAGCTCTTCTACACATTTCTTCGAAAATCCCTTGAAAATTGTTCTCACACTCCTCGAGCTCTGTCAAATCATCTTTCAATGCATCACATCTTTGAGCCATGGTTCAAAATCAAATAGGGGATAAGTTTGCATCTGGGTCCATAAACACATTTTTGCTTATCAAGAATGAGGTGTCAAGAATCTCGATTGCAGAGGTTAGTGGGAGAGCACTATTCCATATTATAATTTATTTTTCCATTTCAACCCTGGTGCCTTTGATTATTTAGATGGTACCAGAGATGAAGTGGAATAGAGAGGACATCAGGAAAAAGCACATTCTATTTTTCAATGATTTTTTTCACCTGCTTGTCATTTTATCTCCCCTGCATTGTGAATCTTTGGGATTTTTATAGGGCTTTTGGGTCAAAGCTATTGATGGGTGAAAACACCTCAACTAGACAAAAATATGATGAGAGTGTTTCTAGAAATCACTCTACATATGAAGACAAGTTCCTCACACTCTCTTCCAATTGATCTATTGTTATTTTATATTATTCATTATGCTCCAGTATCTAAGTTGAGGATTCCTTGAAAATATGAGTGTCACCCTTGTGTGTAGCTTCACCAGGAAATACTTTGGTCATCTCATAGTCATTTGAAGCCATTTCTTCCAAAGGTTTTTCCACCTTGGGTATCAAAACTTCTACAAACTGATATCCCAAATCCTCAGTGTAGAATCTTAACGTATTATGTGCTTTCCTTGACTTCTTAGCTTTCATTTACTTCACTATGTCCTAGAAGTTTGGTGTTGCAACCTTTTGCACCATTATTGGTTCTCCACCAAGCTAGTCATGGACCCACATGAATGTATGTGATGGTGTGGACAAGATGTTATGATGCTCAGTTTCATGTTTTGGGATCAATGATTACTCATTCTGAGATGATTGAACTACATTAGATGAGAAACTTGGATCTTCTTGATGTACATGAGATTGAGAGGGGAAACTCTATCCTTGTTATAACTCTTTAATGTGTCTTTCATTTTCAACTTATTAATCCTCTTTAACCTATCCCCTTTTAACTTGTTCCTCCATGACCTTATCTTTCTTACGAGACTATGTGGAAGATTGTACTTCAATTATCTTGATCTATACCACCTTCCTCTTCTATGTTTTCTCGGAGTGGAATGAACCAACATCTCTCTCGGGATCCTTGAGAGATGATGAGCATGATAGTAACATAAGTATGGTTAAGGTGGTGCATTCTCTCTTACTATAATATTTCTTTATTTTAAACCACTCTTTCAATCTTTGAATCATTATCTTGGTCCCTCCCTTGATATCTTCATCTTCGTGAATACTCCACGAGGGAAGAGGAAGGAGAGATGATTTTAGTTCCTCATACTCTGTATCAAAAATCTCAGAACCATCCTCTTGGACTCCTCTAGTGAACCAATCAAACCCAAATGTTTCCATCTCATCTACATTCATCCTCATGTAGTCTCTTTCCCTAACTTCAAGATCATCCGCACAATTGGCCTAGTAGTTTTCCAATTATGGAATGTGATTCAATCCAGGGAGATTGAAAGAATTAGAATATTTCCTCACATCAAAGTTTTGCCTAGGAACATATGCAAATAGGTGAAATTCAGCTAGGGATGACTCAATGTTTCTAGCATCCATTATACTCTTCCAAGAAAAGATACAAAACATGTATTCACATTAATTAATTAACATAAACATTTAAACCAAAATATATCTATACATAAATGTTAATGATAGGTCAATTGAAACATGTGTTAAATGAAATAAGAAAATGTTCACACCCTAATTAAGCTATAGAGTTGTTATGAGATACAAAACTATAAGAAGGGTGTAAGGGATAGTAACATGTAGACTATTATGATCTAATTAACTAATAATATCAATTAAACATGAATAGAAAAATGTACTCTAGATTAAAATGAACTAAAATATTAATAAACAGTAACTATACATCAAAACATGAAAGGAGAGATAGATATAGTTATTTAGGATGATTTTAGAGTAATATCGGTGTGTGGGGAAGTGAAACAATAAGATATGGAGCCGTAGATTCTGCATAAAATATTATGGAATTGAAGAAGGTCCAAGCGCATGACCATATAGAACATGTATTGTCTGGGAAAGAACTATACAATATAAGATATGACATATATGGTTTTGGAATAGGAAACAATCAGGTTTTGAAACTTCTTATGTGTTTGTTTTTGTGGAAATTACACTAACATTGTGTTTCTCTTTCTCACACAACCTCGAGATGACTTATGGTGACCTTAGGTGATCTAAATTTTTTTCAAAAATCTAGCATTATGTATAACCCTTCATTACATAATTGTTGGTGAAATAATTTTTCAAGTGGGAAAAGTATGAGATTTCCCTCTTCTTGAATAGGGAAGCTCCATTTATTGAAATAAATTCAAATTAATATAACTTCCATGGAAGGAACAAAGACCAGGGATAACACATGAATACGTTCCTAAATGTGTGACTATTGCTTACATAGAATACAACGGGAAAAATTTCTTTGTGAGTGATATAGCTGAGGGAAATAAGAAGAGGATTTCAATCAAAAAATAACATATCAGATTTTTTTTTTCTTAAAATCAAATTATTTCACTTGTATCAATAAAAATAAACCACTAGCATAGAAAGAGAAAAAATTCAAAAGAAAAACAAAGTTTAATTGCATCATGTTGCACAATTTATAATGCGCATTGAGTACAAGTTGTGATGGAGATATAATCACAATAGAAAAGAGAATAGGGTACGTGAAGGAACTTGTTCCTAAAAAGACAAAGAGAGCTAGTAAATAAGAATAACCATCCTTTTACAATGAGGAGGACATCTCCTTTTATATATTTACAATCCATCTCTTTGTCTACCCCCCACATGAATTTTCATATTCCCATTACAAGTGAGTTTTCGAATACCATTAGGAAATGAAAAAATTTGTCCCCTTTTTATAATTGCAAAAGGTACTTTTACATTGCAAAAATATTACATAGTCACTTTAATGAATAAGAAAAAAAACATCATCACACACAATGAAGAATTAAAAGGAAGGAGTAGAAGAAGAGTGACAATAAAATAAGGAGAAAGATAACAGACAAGAATGAAGTATCTCTTCCGCTTGATGAAGACCACTTCTATGATGAATATTCCACATATGATGCCTCATGTGGGAATTTAATAAGCTTAAACTCAAGTTTTTTCACCCCTTTGACAAAATAAGCAACTTCCGGTGTGATCTTCTTTGACTGAGAAATGATCACATACTCCAATGTGTTGATCCAATCCTTTGGAATGTGGCTTAGCTTCTTGCACTCAGTGAACCAACTTTTGTGATATCAAGTGACGTTTGAATAGAACCACATATTTCTACAAGTATCTCCATGGCATCTTCATTGAAAGATAAAGGATATCCGACCTCTTTCCAAACCATTTCTTGAAAATGTTTCATGAGCTCTCCTAAGGATGTGTTTTTATTGATATGAGGGGCCCAGAGCTCTTCTACACATTTTCTTAGATCTTCAACAATTCCTTTATCAATGTTCTCGTACTACATGATATTTGTCAAAGAATCTTTCAATAAATCACACCTTGCAACCATGGTGTGGAACCAAATAGGAGACAAGTTCTCAACCAGGTCCATGAAAAAATTATTTCTTATCATGAATGAGGAATAAAACATCCCCATTTCAAAGTTCAATGAGAGAATACTATCCCATATCACCTTTCATTTTTCCATTTCCTCCCTAGTACTTTTTATTCTTGAGATGGTCCTTGAGATGAAGTGGAATAGGGAGACGACCTCAGGAAAAAGAAAATTCCCTATCTCAATGATTTTCCCCACACACTTATCATTTCATCTCCCTTGCATTATGAATCCTTGAACTTGCTTGAGGGCTTGCAAGTCAAATATGATGATGGGTGAGACAACCTCAACTAGGGGCAAGGATGATGAGCTTGGCTCCAAGAATGACTGGAGATATGAAGACAAGGTCCTCACATGTTCATCCAATTGATCTAAATGGTTCTTTTGTATTCTTCATTCCAATCCAGTATCTGAGTCAAAGACTCCTTGAAAATATGAGCATCACCCTCATGTGTAGCTTGACCAAGTGAGACTTTGGTCATCTCATAATCATTTGGAGTCATTTCTTCCAAAGGTTTGTTCACCTTGGGTCTTGCAACTTCTACAAACTAAGCTCTGGAAGCCTCAATGTAGAATCTTGAAGTAGTTTGTGCTTTCCTTGACTTCTTAGCTTTAATGTACTTCGAGATGGCCTCAAATTTTGGTATTGCAACGTGTTTCATCAATCTTGATTCCCCACCAAGAAAGTCATGGACCCATGGGAATGAATACAATAGTGTGGAAAAGATGTCAGGAAGATCCATTTGCATGTTGTGGGACCAATTATTTCTCATTGTGAGTTGACTCAACTTCCTCAGATGAGACACTTGGCTCTTATTGATGCACAAGAGATTGAGAGGGGTCAATCTCTCCTTATTCCAACTCTTCAATTTTTTAATTTTCAAATTATTCCTTTTCTTCAACCTCTTCAACTTGTTCCTCCCCAATATTATATTTCTTGGGAGAATCCATGGGAGGTGAAGCTTCAATGATCATGATTTCCACCACCTTCTTCTTGTATGTTTTCTCAATGAGATGAACTAATAGCTCTCTCAAGCTCCTTGAGAGATGATGAGCATGATAATTACCTAGGTAAGGTTGAGGTGGTGCCTTCTTCCCTTACTAGAATATTTATTTCTTCTAAACAAGTCTTTTGATCTTTGAATCAGTAATTTGGTCTATTCCTTGATATCTCCATCTTCACAAACACTCCACGAGGGAGGAGGAAGGGGAGATAAATTCACAGCCTCATACAATGGATCAAACAACTCAAACCATATTCTTGAACTCCTCCAGTGAACCAATCAAACCTGAATGTTTCCATATCATCAATAGTCATCCTCATGTAGTATCTTTACCTAACCTCAAGGTCATACAAAAAAATTTCCCAATAGTCTTCTTATTTGGGAGTGTAATGTAATCTAGGAACATTGAAAGAATCAGGATCTTTACTCATGTCAAAGTTGGTCCTAGGAACATATGAAAATAGGTGAAATGTAGTGAGGGAGGTATTAATGTTTGTGGCATCCACTTTACTCTTACACGAGAAAATATTGAGTGAGATGGGGAATGAGATTCCTTTCTTCCTCAAACCCTTACACTTGAGATGCACTTGAGAAATTTTCCTGTAGAGCTCTACCTTGGGTATCTTTTCACTGGGGTACTTAGGTAGCCTAAGCAGAGAAATTTCAAAATCACTCACCCTAATGTAGGTGAAGGTGTGAAATTGTGTAAAGTGACACACGTACTTCTTAATCAACCCATCTTTCTGAGGAGAGATTATTCTATTTGTATTTCCTTCAAGGATTCAGATGATGAACATGGTGAATGCATCATTCAACTGTGTGAAATGGAAATTGATTTCCTTGAATGTGATTTTATTTTACTTCTCAAAGGTATGACCTCTCTGAGGAACATTATGAGAAATGGAAAATACTCTATATGTTTTATCGTATGTGAGGGCATACACCAGATAGGAGGTCATTTTGAATCTCTTGGTGGTGAATAGTTTCATCAGATGCTGGTGGAGAATATCACTGATGATCTGAACCTAATCTATCATTTGATTTCCCTCCATGATAGTGAGCATGAACTGGGCCATCTAGTCTTGGAATTACTTGGTGTGTTCTTCACCCATTACCCTACTCAATAAACTAATGACATCTGAGTAATATTCTTGAAACTCACTCCTTGACAATGATTTTGGTAGCCTTGATGGTTTTATCCTAGGTTTTAACCAAGAGCCAACCACAATCCCTTGCAAATAGGAGTCATTCCTGAGCCACTTTTGAGTTGAAAATTCTTTTTTTATCATCACCATGTTTCTCTGAGTCAGTATTTGTAGACAACTTGAAATTCCTTTCGGATTAAAGACCACCAATAGTGAGTTGTCTTCCATAGTGATTGTTCAGGAGGCAAGTCGTAGTGTTTAGCATATGGCTAAGACTAATTCAGTGCTTTGGATTGAAAGTGGATGGCCTCCTACTTTGAAAATCTCCACTGGAAATAACGTTTTTTTCCACAAGTTCTCTAACTTCATTCATCATCCGATTTCTTATTTCTTCCAGATCCAAGTGGGCAACATCATTGACTCCTACAAGTAGATATTCAGTAGACAAAGTGGAAATGGGATCATATTTAGTATATTTGATCTTCATGGTTACGTGGAATAGTGATGGAATGATGAGATGAGGGTGTGTGAAAAATTTGGATGTGATCCGAACACTTACTATTTTTAGTAAGTGACACCTCACCTTGACCTGCTAAATTTAGCCAATTTTTCCCAGTTTCACAATTTCTAGTTTTGGAGCCAACTTGAGGTTTTCACTGAGGGTTTTTGATGTTTTCTTCTTTGTTATCAGAATTGCTATTTTTAGTAAGGAGCAAAGGAAAAATTACTAAAAATATAAGTAGATCTTTTAGTTTTCTGATTGACGTAAAATTTGTCTTATTGGATTAAGAATTTCACCGTGAGGTTTTGCTCCAAATTTAAAGTGATTTTCTCATCTGGATCTCTTAGAATCTGAAAAGGAAACTTTTTTGAGTAGAGATATATAGGTGGGTGCTATGGAAAAACCATAGGGTCAATAGGGATGAGTCTTGGATCTTCTTAAATATTTTTCAAGTGGAGTGCTCCAAAAAAAATTGAGGGAAAAAAAAGTTAAAATGAGTAAGATATGAGTGAATTTTCTATTTTGGGAGGACAATATCTTAGCAAGATTAGAGCATGAACATGTGTAGAAGAAATTTAGGAGGGTGAATTATGAAAATTTGATTCAATGGAAAGAACTAAAAATGCATAAGATTTATTTAAATATTCAAATCATAACTATGGTTAAGCCAGGCCAACCTGTAACTCACTTGCGTACTAACACACTAACCCACATTGAAGAGTGAGTATTTTTACTATGCTCCAGACTATTTTCCTTACCAAATGGGTATGGGAACCTCATTTTGAAAAATGGATCCAATAATTACCATTCATTTAAATATGGTGTAATGGTGCAATCAGTTTGAAACCTATGCTCTTGGTTACCATGCACTTTTTCTCCTTAACCCAGGTTGAGAGTGGGTTGAGACTTTCCAAATGAGGTAAGTGAATCTCCATTGCAACTTACAATATTTGGTAAGTGGTGAATGGCGCAATATACATTGCAAAGTTCAGCTATGGGGTCAGATATCATGAGGAGGGGGACTATTTTTCACAATGATGTTAGGTGAAAGCAATTTCCTAGCATGCAAGTTGAGATCAAGTGCCGAAGGATGGAGGGCTGCCAAGGGGTCACACTTTTCTGCACCATGAAATTTTGCACAAGGTATCAATGGTGAAAAATTGATCACAACATTGCAAAAATGTGCATGGGGTAAGTTTTGTCATGGGAAGGGGGTGTGTTTGAGTTGTGAGGTGGTTAACACTTACTTAGTGCACAATATGGTCACTTAAGTGATGAAATGAATCATCCTCCTTGGGGTCACAATTTTTTGCACCCATGATGAATTTTTACTAGGTGAAAAATTGTAAAATTTAATGCAGGATTGCAAAAATGTGCCAAGGGTCAGGTTGGATCATGGGACGGGGGTGTTTTTAGTTTGCATGTTGCATAACACTTCCTAACCACCAAAGATGTCACTTAAGTGACGAAACTTCAAAATTTCCTCCTCAGGGGTCACACTTTTTTTCACCCCATGACAAATTTTAAACCAATTGAAAAGGTGAAAAATTGCATCCAATTTGAAAAGTGCGACATGGACACTTATTGTAAGCTCGCCTTCACCAACAGGTGCCAAAAATAGACATTAGAGAGTGTTTCTTTTCCCCCGGAGCTTCGCTAAGAGTTTCATGGGAAAAATTTATATGATTTTGACTGGAAAATACCTGATGAAATCAATGGTACCACATTTTAGGATCCAATTATTCTTAAAATTAAAAATTTACCCCACTTTTTGATTCTGGTCAAGCCCGTGTGCCGAAAGGCCGAACTGCCACAAGAGAAAAACCTACATTTTTGTTTAACTTATCACATAGGGCCATGTATAGGGTTGAATTAAATTCACTTTTATTTTTGAATCAGGTCCCAAATCCCTTTGATAACTCCCAAAATGCTCATTTGAACCTCCACCAGGATCAAAGATCTTCACTTGCATTGTCGGGCCAATATCTCAAAATCTGGATGACAGAATCTCCCAAAAAAATTTAACAATGTGAATTAGAATTCCTTATATTTCCAATGAGTATTTGGTCACTTCACAAAATTACTGAGGCTCCTGAACATCCAGAACAAGATCACTAGCTTTTTCACTTCTTTCATTTCCCTACACCATGCTACAAGTAGCCCGATGTTGTACAACTTTTTCCTAAACCTGTTTCACCTTGCAGAACTTCCCTAAAATACCTCCAATGATATCATATCTCAGTCACACACTACTTGGAGGCATTATATATTCTTGGTTCATCTCCATAGGGTGTTCATTAGGTGCCAAAGTCCTAAAAATAGGCCTTTTTAGGCCTCCGGGAGTAGTTCCTTCAAAATGGATCTCAATGAACCATGAATTTTTCCCAAAAATTACCTACACATGAAACACACTCTAAAAATATAGTTAGCACATCCCTCTCAGCCATGATGGGGTTTACATAGTTATAAATTGGCTGGAGGGCAGGTTTACATTACCTAGTTCAAGGATTTTTTAGTGTGGGCTTAGTTGTCATGGCAAAAAAAATCAATTTTTCATGCTAGACATTTAGCATGACAACAACTGGCTCTAGCTTGGGGACTTGTTTTGGCATTGAACAAAGTGAAATAGAGCAAGTATGAACCACATAATCTCAAGACACTAAGAGGACCAGTGCCTTATCCATTGGGCTATAGGAGTCATTGCATAACAAGGATGGATACAACAAAACCTTCTTTATTGAACACAACACATGACAAAAACAAACACATGATAGAAAGGGAAAACAAAATGGAAAGGAAAACAACAACCTATATTCACCTATGGTACATGCAGGGGACAACCCACTTTTAATGAAGTACTTTTCTCTTCAGAAGTTACCTCTGAATGGGTAACATTGAGTGATGATGTTCCGCGAAGCCATTGATAGGTTTGAGGAAGTAGCCTCCTTTCCTCAACTACTTATGAAATCCAGGTGCTTTTCATAAATTCTTGTATACTTGGGAGGAGTGAGCCTACATGATATTTTTGATGCTTAAAATTCCATTTTCTCACAAATTATCCATTTCTCAGATTGTAAATTATCTTCTGTGTTCAGCCACATTGTTGATTTCTCATTTTGTATTTCACTATTTCCCCAAGGCTGATTTTTTATTGAATTGATTGAATATTCTAAGTTCTCCTCTTTCCCATATTCATGCTTATTGATAAAATTTTCATAAGAAGCATTGAGTTTATATTTTTTTCTATTTGATTATTATATTTTTGGACATTAAATGAAGAATCGAACATAGCCTTATACCTATTTTATGGCCATAACATGAGTCAAGATGTCAAGACTTATCTCAGGATCTTCCATACCTTCCACAACTTTCAATATTTTCTTGCAAGGAATTTTTCTTCAAAACTATCAAGAGCTCACCATCACATTTATTTGAAGAATCTTCATTTTGAAACTTGATGAAATAGTTTGGAAATTGATCCATCATCCCAAAGATCATTGAACTTCACTACTTCTTCATCACGGGAGGTTTCATCTTCAAAGGAATCAAGGACCTTTGTTTCAATATTTTCATCATAAAAGAATATTCCTCTTCAAATGGAAAAGAGAAAACTTCACTTTCATCAACACATCCATCAATCATTAGCTCAAGAGGGACATCATATTTTTCACCTTGATAAATTCATCATGACCAACTATTAAATTGGTTGAGAAGACAATGCTAGATTCATGCATGTCTTGCAATTCCATGGCTTGCATTAGGATTTTGAAGATGAGTTGAGGATCTTTTGTTTCTTCTGCAATCTTAGCATTTCTTGCACATATTATTCTTTCAAACCTTTCAAAGGCTCATCACAAGTTTTCCTTTCTTCTTCCTGGATGACATGATCAAGAGAACATTCATCTTTGAATGGGAATGAGAACACCTCCTCGTCATGGATAAACACATTGGCTGATTTTTTAGCTTGGAACTCATCAAGAATCACCTTGTCTTCTTCATGGCTTGCATCATTTGGAAATTCAGGGCTTCCTTCTTGCAACTCAAGATTTCTCCACTCTCCTTCATACTCAATACCCCATCAGAAAGGAATGATTGGTCCTATCAGGATAGGAATTTCATCCTCCTCTTTAGATGTTATGAAGTAGTTCCCATGTCCACCATGTTGATAAAGAATATCAACTCTAGGATCTTATGATTTGTTTACTATATACTTCATTTTTCTTATCGGAAACAACTTTTTCATTTGGCCTTTGACTAGAATATTTTCTAAAAGACCATTCCATCTAAATTTCTCCTCCCAAATCTCTACAGAAGTTTCTACTCAATAACATCCCATATGAGGCTGGAATGTTCTGCCACTAAGATAGTCAATAAGACTTTCTTTTCAGGAAAATTAGCTAAAACAACTTGGGCATCTTTTATTCTTCCCACAAGTGGGAATTCTTTAGTTTCCATAGAATAACACCAGCCTTTATCCCATGTTAGAGTGAGACTGAGGGCATTAGCTACTTTTATTGGCATCACATTTTTAGAAGCACCTGAGTCTATGATACAATTATTCAATTGGTAGCCTCTGACAAGAAGAGAAAGATAGAATGGTTCAATCTTGTCGGTCTTGGATGCACTTAATGATAGCATGTTTTGAGATGATGGGGAAGGAGGAGTTGGTAGTAACCCTTTGGAAGAGGGTGTGAAAACATTGGGCTTTGGGTTACTACCTTTAATAAACCAGACTAGTTTATCAAACTATTCTAGATGGGTTTGCAAATATTCAGACATGGAAATTTGGACCTTAGACCATTTGACATGGTCTATGATATCAAAAGAGGAAGAAGTAGATGTCTCTGAGGTGGTGGAAGCTTTAGGAGGAAGAGGAGACACTACTTTGGAAGTGGGGGATACTTTGGAAACAAAGGTAGGCTTGGAAGCTACTGCAGGCTTATTGGGTACCTCAGAAGTTTTGCTAGAAACATTCACTATTTTAGAAGTAGCATTAGAAGGATTGGTAGAAGAAAATTTAATAGAGATAGACTTACGATAATTACTTGTTTTAGCTGAGGTGTTCTTGGCTACCACAAGATATATCTTTTCTTTGTCATATTCCATAGAAGGTGGAAGTGTAGCTCCTCTATTGATTATTTTGTTAGGTAGAGTTTCCATGGGAGGATATGTATCTTTCTTATTCTTTGTAGTAATAGTGGAAGAATTTTTTTTGGGGATTGAGTACAGGTGAACACCACACAAGAGAAACTTGGTGCATCATCCTCTTCACTTTCATCTCTAGATGAGTACTCAAAGTACCTTGATCTCAGCATCATCAACTTCTTCAATTTCAAGCCCATTCTCTTCTTCTTCATCATCATCTTGTTCAACAATCTCTTCTTCATCATCACCTTGTGTATCGCAAGCTACATTGACAGGGGAGCCTCTAGAGAAAGTCTTTAGGGAGGTGCTGTAATTCTTATTTTACTCTGAAAATTACTCTTCCTTGGAGCATCTCTCAAAGTACTTTGTGTAAGTTGTTTTTTGAGTGCAATCACATCATTTTCCAATTTTTTAACCAGGGGGTCCATGGAGGTAGAATTGGAACTTTGACCCTTTTGTTTTCCACTTGGATTTTTTACTTTTCTAGAAAGAATCAAATCATCTTCTACTTCAACAGCATATTCTTGAGCTTCTCTAAGATTCCTAGGTAAATATCTTTGGAGGATGAATCCTACCTCAGGAAATTGAGCATTGATGAAGAATATTTTCACGTTGTCATCAGAGGGAAAATTCAAAGGGTATCCTCTTGAGAAACCTATTATAATGAGCTATGAATTTCCTCATAGTCTCATTGGGATAATTTTTCATCTAAACCATCTGAACTATGAGGTCTTGACAATATTTAGTAGATTTAAACCTTTCTTCAAAACTAGTTTTGATGTCATTCGAGCTAGTGATGGATCCAAATGGTAGGAGGTAGAACAACTCCATTACCTTTTCTTGTAGATATTCTATACAAACAACCTCACCAACACATATCTCATGTTCTACTCCTAATACACCACATGTTGTGATGAATGTTACTACATGTTCTTCTAGGAGTTGTGTACCATCACCTCTAAATTTAGGAAAAATCTTACAAGATCCCTTTGGTAATTCATGGATTGGTGTAGTGAGGGTGAAAGTGGACCTATGTTTCTTCCCCATGGAACAATTGGCAGAGGCCTCTCTCTTTCTTCCACCATTATTACTTCTATCTTTTGATTCTTCTACTTCTGCTTCTACTTCTCTTATGTTCTTCAAAGTCTTCTTCAAGATCTGAAATTCTATGTCCAATGGATTTGGAGAAATTGGAGAAACTTAGGATGAAACTAGAGGAGTGTGATTGGGATTTTCAACACCACTTGAGCTACCAATGTGAGAAGTCATAGGAGGAAGGGGGTGATGAGAATTTTTGATTTTCTCTTTCTGTCTTTGGAGTTCTTCAAAGATAGGATCAAGGTTTCCTCTTTTCCTCTCAGACCTGGTGTATCTATGATCAGCCAGTTTGCATATTTTAAATCAACTCAAATCAGAATTTTATCAAGCTCTCCTTTGTTGAATTTGAACTTGTCTTTCTCTTTCCAAAGCTTCTACACGTTCTTCTTCAGAATATAGAACTCTTGTAGCAATGTGGTAATGAAATAAATTCACTCTATTATGCCAAATAACCTCTCTCAAGTTTGATGCAATATCTTCTTGTGTATGGAAAATAAGTTTAGGTCTTAGGACTAGGGGAGGACCAGGAATAGCCATTAGTGGAAGGCATAAGGCTCAATGGATTTTCAGATTTCAGAATTTCTTTTTGGGATTTTTTGGATATCTGATTTTTTTATTTTGGGATATTTATATTTTTATGGATTTTTATGGTATTTGATGTGGTGTAGAGACAAAAAAAATCTTCCCCATGGTGGGTTCCAAAAATTGTTGGTGAAATAATTTTTCACGAGGAAAAATTATGGGATTTCACCAATGCTCTGGGACTAGGTCCCTTTGCTTGAATGGGGCAGCTCCATTTATTGAAAGAAAGGAAATGAAAACAATCTAAACTAATTTCTGGGGTGGCCCAAAGACCAGGGATCACATAGGAATACTTCCCTAAATAATTTCTTGTATGGAATACAAGGGAGGAAAATTTCTTAGTGAGGGAGATAGGAGAGGGAAATAGGAGGGGATTTTAATCAAAAAATAACATATAGAGTTCATTGCATTAAAATCATAACATTTCACTTGCATCAATGAGAAGAAACCATTCACAAAGAAAGAGGAACAATCAACAAGAAACACAAAGTTTTATTGCATCATGTTGCACAATTTACAATGCTCATGGAGTACAAGTTGAGATGGAGATAGAATAGTAATAGACAATAAATAGAGGAAATGAAGGAACTTGTTTCTAGAAATACAATGAGAGCTAGTAAACAAGAATTAACCATCCTTTACAATGAGGAGGTCATCTCCTTTTATAGCTTTACAATCCATCTCTTCATCTACCCCCACATGAATTTTCATATTCCCATTACAAGTGAATTTTCAAATGCCATTAGGAAAGACAAAATAAGTCCCCTTTTTATAATTGCAAAAGGGAATTTTACATTGCACAAATATTACATAGTCACTTTAATGAATAAGACAAAAATTCATCATTACACACAATGAAGAATTAGAAGGAAGGGAGTAGAAGAAGAGTGAGAATAGAAGAAGGAGAAAGAGAATGGAGAAGGATGAAGTAGCTCAACTGCTTGATGAAGATCCTAATCCTATGATTAAGATTCCACTTCTGATGTTTCTTATGGAAATTCAATTGGATTGAAGTGAATTCCTTTCACCTCTCTAACAAAGTGAACAACTTTTGGTGTGATCTTCTCTGACTGAGGAATGTTCACATACTCCAATGTGTTGATCAATGCCTCTAGAATGTGGCTTATATTCTTGCACTCAGTGAACCAAATTTTTTGATCTCGAGAAATGTTTGAAATAGAACCATATTGTTGTGAGTGACTCCAGAGTGTCTTCATTGAAAGAGAAAGGATCTCCTACCTCTTTTTGAACCATTTCTTGAAAAGGAGTCACAAGCTCTTCCAAATATGTGTTTTAATTGATATGAGGGGCCCCAAGATCTTCTACACATTTTCTCAGATCTTCAAGAATCCCTTGAGCAATGTTCTCACACTCACCGAGCTCTGTCAAATCATCTTTCAATGCATCACACCTTACATCCATGGTGCAAAACCAAATAAGGGATAAGTTCTTAGCTAGGTCCATGAACACATTTTTTCTTATCAAGAATGAGGTGTCAATAATCCCCATTTTAGAGGTCAGTGGGAGAACACTATCCCATATCATCTTTTTTTTCCATTTCTAACCTAGTGCCTTTGATTTTTGAGGTGGTTCCTTAGATAGAGAGGAACCGAGAGAGGACCTTGGGAAAATGAACATTCCCTTTTTCAATGATTTTCCCCACCCACTTTTCATTTTCTCTCCCCTGCATTGTGAATCCTTGGGCTTGCTTGAGGGCTTGTAGGTCAAATACGTTGATGGGTGATACCACCTCAACTAGAGGCAAGGATGATGAGATTGCACATATGAAGACAAGGTCCTCACATGTTCCTCCAATTGATCTATGGTTCTTTTATATTCTTCATTCCACTCCAATATCTGAGTTGAAGACTCCTTGAAAAGATGAGTGTCACCCTCGTGTGTAGCTTGACCAAGTGAGACTTTGGTCATATCATAGTCATTTGGAGTCATTTCTTCCAAAGGTTTGTCCACCTTGGGTCTTCTAACTTCTACAAACTGAGCTATGGAAGCCTTAATGTAGAATCTTGAAGTAGTATGTATGTTTCTTGACTTATCATATTTCATGTACTTTGAGATGGCCTTGAATTTTTGTGTTACAACCTATTGCACCATTCTTGATTCTCCACCGAGAAAGTCACAGACCCATGGGAATGGATCTGATGGTGTGGAAAATATGTTATGATGCTCCGGTGCCTTTTGTGGGACCAATGATTTCTCATTGTGAGATGATTCAACTACCTCAAATGAGACACTTGGCTCTACTTGATGCACGAGAGATTGAGAGGGGTCAATCTCTCCTTGTTCCAACTCTTCAATTTGTTTTTCCTTTTCAACTTGTTCCTCCTCTTCAACCTATTCAACTTTTTCCTCCTTGACCTTATCTTTCTTATGAGACTCTGTGGAAGATGGGACTTCAATGCTCTTGATTTCTACCACCTTCCTCTTGTATGTTTTCTCAGAGTGGGATGAAATGATAACTCTCTTTAGCTCCTTGAGATATGATGAGTATGATAATTTCCTAAGTAAGGTTGAGGTGGTTCCTTCTACTTTAATAGAAGATTTATTTATTTTGAACCACTCTTTTATATTTGAATTACTACCTTGGTCCATTCTTTGATATCTCCATCTTCATGAACACTCCATGAGGGAAGAGGAAGGGGAGATGATTTCACTACCTCGTACTCTAGATCAAACATCTCTAAACCATCCTCTTGAATCCTCTAATGAACCAATCAAACTTGAATGTTTTCATCTCATCCATAGTCATCCTCATGTAGTATATTTCCCTGACTTCAAGATCATCTACACAATTGGCCCAATAGTCTTCCAATTGGGGAATGTGATGCAATCTAGGAAGATTGAAATAATCAAGATATTTCCTCATGTCAAAGTTGGGCCTAGGAACATATGCAAATAGGTGAAACAAATGTAGGGAGGAATCGATGTTTATGGCATCCACTATACTCTTGAAAGAGAAGACACCAAGTGAGATGGGGAATGAGACTCCTTTCTTTCTTCAACTTTTACACTTGAGATGCACCTAGAAAATTTTCCTACAGAGTTCTACCATGATGATCTTGCTCACTAGGGTACTTAGGTATCCTGAGTGAAGAGAAAGGTCAAAACCACTCACCTGATGTAGGTGAATGTGTGAAACTATGTGAAGTGACACCCATACTTATCAATCAACTCAGACTACATGAGGAGAGATTATTATTTCAGGATTTCCTTCAAGGATTTAGATGATGAACATGGTGAATGCATCATTCACCTGTGTGAAATGGAACATTTTTTCCTTGAAGGTGATCTTCTTGTATTTCTTGAAGGTAGGAGATCTCTAAGGATCATTCTGAGAAATGGAAAATCCTCTATATGGTCTAGTGTATGCGAGGGCATACACTAGATAGGAGGTCATTGTGAATCTCTTGGTGGTGAATAGTTACATCAGTTACTGATGGATATTGTTCACTGATGATCTGGCCCCAATCTATCATTTTATTTCCCTCCATGATTGTGAGCATGAACTAGGGCCATCTAGTCCTTGAAGTCCTTGGTGTGTTCTCACCCATCACTCTACTAAGAAATAAAATGGAATATGAGTAAGCTTTATGAAACTCACTATTGGATAATGATTTTACAAGCCTTGATGGTTTTCTCCCAGGTTTTAACTAGGATCCAACTATAATTCCTTGCAAGTAGGAGTTTTTCCTGAGCCATTATTGAGTTACAAACTCTTTTTGTGATTATCACCATGTTTCTATGAGTTGGAATTTGTAGACAACTTGAGATTCACTTCGGAGTTAGGACCACCAATAGTGAGTTGTCTTCCATAGTGATTGTTCGATGAGGTAGGGTCATAGTGTTTAGCACATGCTAAGACCAATTTGGTGCTTTATACTAAGAGTGGATGACCTCCTACTCTGAAAATCCACTAGGAAACAATATTTTTTTCCACTAAGTTCTTTGACTTCATTCGTCATCTAATTTCTCATTTCTTCTAGATCTAGGTGGGCTACATCACTGTCTTCTACAAGTGGATATTAGTGGAAAAAGTGGAAATGGGATCATATCTAGTGTATTTGATCTTCATGGTTTCCTTGGAATGAATGATGGAATGATGAGATGAGGGTGTGTGCAAAATTTTGGTTTGATCCAAACACTTACTATTTTTAGTTAATTATACCCCACCTTGACTAGCTAAATTTAGGTAATTTTTCATTATTTCACAATTTCCATTTTGGGGTCCCGAACTTAAGGTTTACACTAAGGGTTTTGGATGTTTTCTTCTTGATATTCAGAATTTATTTTTAGTAAGGATAAGGAACTTACTAAAAATATAATTAGGTGCTCCAATTTTTATATTGGAGTGAAAATTGTCTTGTTGAATTAGGAATTTCACTGTGAGTTCTTGCTCCAATTTTAAGGTGTTTCTACTCCTCCAAATCTCTTTGAATATGAAAAGGAAACTTTTTTATAAAGATATGAAATAGGGGAGGGGGGGGGGGGGGGGGGGGGGGTGATGTGAAAAATATAGAGTATAAATGGGGATGAATCTTGTACCTTGTTAAAGGTGTTCTCAAGAGGATTTTTCACACAAAATCTCATGAAAAAATGGAGTTAAACTAAAGGAGATATGAGCATTTTTTCCATTTTAGGTATGGGATTTCCTTGTAGAATCAGAGCATGTAAAGGTGTAGAAGAAATGAAGGGAAGGATATTTTCAAAAATGGATCCAAGAATGGCTAAGGATCATTTAAATATTCAAATAAAACCATGGTTAAGCTAAACCCACCCCTTTATTCATTTTAAAATCATTTGCTTAACCTAGGTTGAGTGAAGGTAAAAAATTTCCAGAAGGGGGAAGTGAGCCTCCATTACACATTACAACATTTGGTAAGTGTTGCAATAGTGAAAAATTTCTTTCATCATTGAAAACTATGCCATGGGGTTATCTCTCATGAGGAGGGGGACTAATTTTCACAATTGTGTGAGTTCTTGACAATTTCCTAACATGCAAGTTGAGTGCTCAAGTGTAGGGGGAGAGAGGGATATAAAGGGGTCACACTTTGTTGCACCTGATTCAATTTTTCACCAGGTGTAAAGGTTCAAAGGTTCTTGCAACATTGCAAAGTGCGCTATGGGTAGTTTGCTTCATGAGGACAGGGCTCGGAAAGGTATGTGGTGAAAACATGAGCCTAACATGAGATGATGTCGCTTAAGTGATGATAGAGTATCTACCTCCATGGGGTTGTACACTTTATTGCACCCATTGAAATTTTTCAACCTAGTGTGAATAGTGCAAAAAATTTCTTACAGGCTTGCAAAGTGTGCCAAGGGTCTTCTGGGTCATGAGGAGGGGGATTTTTTGAGCATGAGTGCATAAGCTTTCTCTAACCACCAAAGATGTCACTTAAGTGATGAAAATTAAAAATTGAAGTTACTCCATCCCTTGGGATTGATACACTTTTTTACACCCCATTGAAATTTTTCACCAGGTTCAAAATGTGTAAAATTTTCTTGCACACATTACAGAATGCGACCTGGACACTTATAGTAAGCCCGCCTTCACCAAAAATTGCCAAAAGTAGACTGACCCTGGAGAGTGAGTATTTGCCCCCAAATCTTCCCATAGAGTTTCATGGTAAACATTTATAATGATTTTTACTGGAAAACTACCCGATTAGACTGAATGGTACCATACTTTCAGGATCCAATTCTGTCCTGAAATTCAAAATTTCACCCCAATTTTTGATAATAGTAGAATCCTGTGCCCCGGAAGGTCAAACTACCACCGGAGAGAAACATTATATTTTTGTATAACTTATCATATGGTAAATGTATAGGGTTGAATTAAAATCACTTTTATTTTTGAATTAGGTCCCAAATCCCTTTATAACTCGTAGAATGCTCATTTGAACCTCCACCAGGATCAAAGTTCTTAACTTGCACTGTTGGGCCGATATCTCAAATATCACGAATGAAAAAACATCTCAATTTTTTTTACAATGTGAAGTAGAAAGATTTATATTTATAATGATTGTTTTTGGTCAATTCACAAAATTACTGGATGACTCCTAAATCATATGGAGATAAGCTCACAAGCTATTTTTCACTCCTTTCATTTCCCTACACCATGCTACAAGTAGCTTGGTGCTGCACACCTTGCAAAAATTCCCTAAAATGCCTCCAATGATGTCATATATCTGTTGCACTCTTCTTGGATGAATTATATCTTCTTGATTCAAATCCATAGAATGTTAAGTAACCGTCAAAATCCCCTGCACACATTTTCCTTTATTTTCACTTAGGTTAGAGTGTTCATACCCCTCTTTCTGCTACTATCACCTCCATTTAGCTTAGAATTTCATTTTCTACAACTCCCTCTCACCCTAGTTCCTTGGAATCATAGAGTATTGATAATTAGCTACAATAACCTTCAAAAGAGTTGTTTTAGTAGTAGAAATAGGTAGAGTAATCCAACCTTCTCCACAGGTTTGTCTCAAGTGCAATTCCAACAACTTAAATCCCTAGTTCATGCTAATCTAGGATGGGTGCAATTTTGAGCTCTAAGAGGAACCATTCCCCAAACATAAGAATACATAAAATAAGTCAAAAGGAGGTCAATTCTCTCAAGGAAAGATTACCAATCATGTTGTTCGAAAAAATTTCAATCCCTTTGACTTTCTTATTAGCTATTTCCATCCCATTAACACCCACATCCATATGATTAGAGTCAAATTTCATGAGTGTACCATTACAACATGAGGCACTCATCTTATTGTCCAAGGACCCCCTTTGTCTACTCCACATAGTCATTATGATCTCCTTAAACAACTTGAGAATAAAAAGATTTAGTAATCTTATATATTCTCAAGATATCTAGTGTTTATAAGGATATCCTCTATAAGTCCCTCCAGGAGTCAAGAGTTCCTTATGACAACCATTACATTTCCTATGAAAGTTGGGCCTATCATGTAGGAAACAAGATTACATGTCATTGACTTGGATATTCCTTATATTATTCTTCTCATTAGCCCCTGGATCCATGTCATGCAGGTCATTCCTTCCACCTTTCATCAATGCATCAAGCTTCATTTCCTAGGACAATAAATTACTATTCATGGTAACCTACAACCATTTTCTCATTGCAGAGCATTAGCTGGATTATTATCAGGATTCCTATGAATGTCCTTCCACTAATTTTGTTGTTGAATTAAAGTTAGAATCCCTCACTTATTACATAGATCGAGATGCAGTTCAACCATATGAAGGTGGCATTTCCACCTCTATATTCTTATTTTCTTCATGTGAAATGAAAATACATTATACCAGCTATGTAGAATATGACTTTTAGCAAGCTCTTCTTATGTCTAATCTTCCATTGTCTCTTAAAACACATGGTAGGTGTAACATCCAACCATAAAGAAATCAAATTCATAACTCTCTTGAAATATTTACCAATGGTGGTTTATTAGCTAAATAAATATTAGGAAGTACTTCCACGTACCAATATCCTAATGAAAGGATGGAATCTTGATATCAATCCCTTGAATATGTCATTCCTAATAAGATGATGTATGTCATGAGATATCAATGATATGGATGTAGAATCAACAACCAAGGCCTACAATAACCTCTTGTGATGCATGAGAATATGGAAAGATATGGCATCCATATTTGACGCAATCGGTATCCTCCAATAGAATTCGATGCCACCTCTTTTGAATGTGAGGATAATTCTTATAGTTATGATAGCGAAACAAAGTAAATTTATAGTATTTATAAATATATTCCTTTTATGAACTTGTTTCCTGATACGAATATTTTAACCTTATCCCCCTCTGTCCTTGAAGTAAATATTACCCATCCATCCCTCATTAATTGGGACCAACAATGACACATACCAATCAATATTTTTTAGAATGAGGAAGCTATTTGGGGATTCATGGGGATACATGATGATATTCCTATCGGGGATCATAAGAAAGGTTTTTATAACGACCTTGATACCTATGCCTACTTTGGAGAGGAAGTTGAGTTATGTGGTCAATGACGAAACAAGGAGGTCTAAATATCTTCAAGAAAACCAAAGAGTAAGAAATATAAATTTTATAGTGAAAACCTATTTGAGGTACTTGCAGGGTTCTTGCAAGGTTCATTTTAAGAGACCTCTAGGAAATTCAAGGTGGAATATCCCTAACGAATATCCTTGAAACCAATTTCATAAAATAGGTGAATTTTCTAGGGTTTGTGTGAAATTTTTTCACCTGAAAGAAGTTTTCATTTTCAAGTCATGAGCAACATTAATGTCTCCTGTCATGCGATGCTAACAACATCAGATTTTCATGCTATCAAAAACCTCCTGTACGTGCATCAACAACTTCATGTCGTGCATCAACAACTCTCAGTGTCTATGTGTCACACAACCTCAATTATCGTGCGTCAACAACCTCCTATCGTGCGTCAACATACTTGCCCTGCAAGTTCAAGGTACTTGATATGTTAGTACCTCAGTAAGCTAGTAGTAAGTTACTAGTATACTACCTAGCAAATCACCTAGGTTTATATAGGAGTATTTTTTAAGGTTAGAAAAAGCCATCCCCTAAAAAAAGATACTGGAAATTCGAGGTGAACAGGGCATTGACCTGTTTCTAAAAAAAATCCTTTTCAAATTTTCCTAAAATGGATTTTTCACCATATTACGAATATTTGCCACAAAAATCTCTAAGAACTTGTGAATAAGCATCATGAGAAATATACAATGGATAATCTTAAGGAGAACCTCCCAGAAACATCGATAAAGGAAGATCTTAGTATCCCTCCTGATCCTACATGCATGGAAGATGGTTATAAGATGCTAGTAGAGGAGACTATTGATGTTAATCTTGGTATGGAAGAAGAGCCTAACATAATCAAACTTGGGGCTTCTCTTTCAACATAGGAGTCGAAAACTTTTACAATACTCCTTAGAGAATTTTTGGATGTGTTTTCCTAGCTTTATGTACACATGCTAGAATTACATCCTTCTTTAGTGGTGTACAAACTAGTTGTGAATGATTTTGCCAAGCCTATCAAACAAAACCTAAAGAAAATGCATCCAGACCTTAATATTTTGGTCAAAGAAGAACTAGAGAAATTGTTAGTTTTTAGTTTTATTAGACCTATGGAAAATTCAGAGTGGATCTCCAACATATTCCCTGTACACAAGAATCCAGTAGCGATATGAATTTATACAGATTCTAGGCACATTAAACAAAGGATATATTAAATATGAATTTTCTCTTGCAAAAATCAACATGATTTTTGATGTTACCAATGGTCATGAAATGCTATCCATCATGGATGGATTCTTTAGATACAATCAGATAAATATTGTGGAAGAGGACCAACACAAAATTGGTTTCACTACCCCTTGGGGAAATTTTTTAGCAAGTCATGTAGTTTGGCCTGAATAATGTAGGCACAACATATCAATGACCTATGAATATCATCTTCCATGACATGTTACATGATATTATGGAGGATTATATTGATGATATCCTAGGAAAATCTAAGACTAGAACATAACATACAAACATCCTACATCGTATCTTTCAATCATTAATGGATTATAAGGTTGGGCTCAATCGAAATAAATGTGTCTTTGGCGTGATTTTAGGTAAGCTATTGCACTTCATCATTTTTAAAAGAGGAATTGAAGTGGATTAGGAAAAGGTCACTACTATTATAAAAATGCCTCCTCATAAGCATCTCAAGTAATTGCATATTTTGTAGGGAAATATTCAAGCCATCCAAATATTTATCTCCCATCTCATACATAAATGATATTCATTCACCCCTATTATTAGTAAAGTTGTGGATATATACTGGGGTTGTGATTTTCAATAATAATTTTCCTTACTCAATTATTATTTAGCTAAACAGTATGATTTTGTACCACATACCCCAGGAAAACCCCTCCTACTATATATTTCATCTACGCAATTTGCTATTAGTGTGCTCTTAGCTTAATATGATCTGAATCACAAAGAGAGAGCCATCTATTACCTTATTTTCACATTGTTTGTTATGAGCTCAATATCCAACAATTGAAAAATCATGCTTGGACGTTGTTATTTCCTTTCAAAAACTCCACCATTACCTTTTGAACAATAAAACCAAGCTTATATCTAAATTCAACCCACTCAAGTACCTTTTATCCAAACTTGTGCTTACCAAGAGGATGTATAATTTGATCATATTTCTTAGAGAATTTCATATTGAGAATGTCACCAAAAAATTTGTTAAAGGACAAGTTGTCACTGATTAACTGGTTGAAGCACCACTATTAGGAACAAAACCCTTGAGTCTAGATTTTCCAGATTCTTTTGTTTTGTATATTGAAGAATTTTCCACATGGAACTTATACTTTGATGGGTCATTCACATTTAATGGCTTGGGGAAAGGATTTTTTCTTATTACAACCCACATTATATCTTATCCCTCAAGCTTTTTGACTTGGATTCCCATGTACAAAAATATTTCTAAGTATGAATCTCTCATTTCAGGATTAAAGGTCGCTATAAAATGGAATATAAAACAAATAAATGTTATAAATGAATCTCGGCTGATCATCAAGAAAGTCATAGTTATAAATGACTCCTAGATAATCATCAAACAAGTCAATGATGAGTTTAAATTTAAATATGAGAAGCTCATTCCATATAAAATGATGGTAGACACTCTATAGGAATACGTTTTTCAAATCACCTTTCAATAGGTCCTAAGAGAATAGAACTGATCAATGGATGCCATGCCAATAATTGGATATTTGTTACAATTATGTCTAGATACTAGGGACTTACAATTATTTATAGATCATTTAATGGTTCCCGTATATGACATACCAGAATCATGTTTGGTATGTCAAATTGTTGTTCCCTTTTTCCCCTCGTACGTTGACAATCATATCTACTAACAAGATAGTACCTTTCCTTGTGACATATCCCAATTCAAAAAACAAACCGTTATCTAATGAATAACACATTATACCCTACTTGGAGGAACTCTCTATCATCAAGGTTACAATTGTACTCTGTTACATTGTATAACTTTGGAAGATTCTATCCAAGCAATCAAAGAGGTAGATGAAGGCACCTGCAGTGCTCATACTAGCGACATGCTCCTCACAAATAAGCTTCTACACGTCAGATACTATTGGACTACTATGGAGAAAAATTGTTGCAAGTGTGTCAAGAAATATATACTATGTTAGAAACATGTTAATCTCATACATGATCTATCAAAATATTTACAACCTATTACTACACTGTGGCCATTTTTAAAATGGGGACTCAATATCATCGGGAAGCTCACAACAAATTCCTCTGATAGTCATAAAAAAATTATCACTTCCACTGAATACTTTACCTAATGGGCAGAGGTTGTTCCTCTCACCTATTTCACTGGTGTTTTATATCTAATTTCATTATGAATCACATCATTTACCGCTATGGCATTCCTTATGCCATTATATTTTACAATGGAAAATCATTCAAAAAAAAAGTGAAGGTAGTGTGTTAAAATTTTAAAATACACCAAAATTGGTCTACCCCTTATTACACTGAAGGTATGGGGCAAGTTGAGGCCTCCAATAAAATTAATTTTTAGATCATGAATAAAATGGTTGGTAAAACCAATTGTAATTTACATCCTCATATCCATCTTTCCCTCTTGTCATATATAACCTCCACCTGCACACCTATATATGCAACCCCATATTCCTTTGTATTTGGAACTAAATCCATTAAACCCATAGAGATTGAGCTTCCCTATTTGTGGATATCCTTGTGAGAGTATCTCAATAATGAAGAGGATTATAAAGTGGCTAGGATAGCAAAGATTGAACTAATAAATGAAAAGCACATCCATACTTTGGATCATCTAAAAGTGTATCAGAAAAGAGTTTACAAGAGCTATAATTGTAAGCTTAGAAAAATGTAGTACAAATAAGGAAGTAAAATACTAAAAATCATACCTCCTTCTTCGCGTTCCATAGAAAACCTCAGAATGGTCTAGGAAACTTGGATTGAGCCCTGATTGCATGATATGTAGGTGATTTTATTCAAGATGGAGTAAGGCCTTACTGCAACAATGATCCACTTAATTTTCACCAAATGGGTACAAGGATTATGGATTTAAGGTGCTTCAAGATGAAGCTATTTGGGCATTAGGACGAGGAAGAAGGATGTTCTTTACTCAAAGGATGCAAGAAATTAGACAGAGTATTCAAGGTTATTCTCTGTGTCTTTAGAGGGGAGGGTTAAGGTTGTATTTATAGCCTAGGGGAGTGATTAACTTAGAGTAATTTAAGTAATCATGGTTTGAAAATGTGGGAAATATTAGGCGAGTGGGGACCACGAAGAATGGGTTATGATTTGATTTTGAATTTTTAATTCAATAGTATAAAAACATGGAGAATAATGACATGTGGTGAGGATAAGGCTATTTTTTGGATTTTGAAATGGATAATTAATCAAATAATATTTGATTAATTTGAAGTGTATTTTTGTGAGAAATGAGGATATATGTGAAATTAGGGTGTCTACATTTTCCCCTTTTTAGAAGGGTACTATGAAAGTAGTGTCCTTTCAAAGAAAGTAGACGAGATGGGAAAAGAATTAAATCTACTTTTCTTAAGAAAAAATTAGAGTGAATTTTTGTTGGGGAGAATAGAAGGTGGTGAGTGAAGGATGTCATGGTATCCTCCAAGACCAAAATGTCATGAGAAGTTGTGATTATGGACAGATATAATGATGCCCCCTCGAGAGGGATAACGAGAATGGAATATATGACATAGATATCAAAAAGGGGAGAGATGAATTATGTGGAGAAGAGGATGATAATGGAGTCAAAGAGACTAGAATGACTGTATGACAAAAATGGATAAAGGATTCAATCGAACTTGAATGCTAGGTGTGAGGGTGTGTGGGAAGATGAAATGGGAAAGAGAAAATGGAATGGATTGGATTGGGGTTTGATTATGAGGGGAGTAAGAAAGGTGAAGAGTAATGGAGATAAGGGAGGGACGAAAAAGGAATGAAAGAGGTAGAAAAGAATAAAAGAGAGGGATGATAGGGGAAGAAGGGAATGATGAAGGAAAAATAAGGAGAAAAAAATGAAAAAGATAGAGTAGAGGGTGAAGTTATGAAATAGAGAGATGTACCAAATGAAGGAAGCAACAGAGATAATAAAGAGGGATGCATGAAAGTGAAAGAAATGATAGAACTGAGAAAAGAAAGAAATAGGGAAGGATAAATAAGAAGGAGAAGATGAGGTGGGAGTAGGGGGTAAAATCGATGAAAAAGTGAAAGAGGATGAAAGAAGAAGTAGAACTAAGAAAAAAAAGAAACTATGAGGGTCGAGGAAAGTGTGAAAAAGAGTAGAGAAAATAAGAGAAACAAATACATAATAGACAATAAGGTAGGGGTGGTAGAGAAAAGGAGAAGTGGACAGAAGAAACGTGAAAATTAGGGGAGAGGAAAGGAAGATAAAGTGAATACATGGATAAGATTGAAGGAACAGTGTTGTTGCGAGGAAGAACAAGGAAAATAATATGGAACAGACTGTATGGAGATGATGCATGTGGAGGGTGGTATGATAAAAACTATAGAACAATGCTGAAGAGTCAGGTTATTGATGGGGAAGTAAGGAGGAAACATGATAGAAAATGGGAAGAAGATGATACAGGGGAAGGGAAATAAGACGATGGGTGGGAGAGAGAAGATAATAACATAGAATATGATGTAGAAGGAAGGGAATAAAAAAAGGGTATAATAAGTGGAAAATGAACAGTATGAGGAATGTAAAGAAAAGAAAGAGGGGAGGAATGACACATATTGGAAAAGAGGTAGAGATGCATGAAAGGAGGATACTAGGATTATGAGAAAATAGACAAAGGATGTATGATGGATACAATAAAGATATTGAAGAGAGTGAAGGAAAGATGGAGAGATGGGTAAGAAGTGAAAATAAAGGGTGGGATTAGGGGAAAATAATAGGAGAGAAAAGGTAATTGTAATGAGGGGACGTTAGGGAAAGACCACTAACAATGAGTGGTGAGGAAGGGTGAGAGAAAAAATGAAGAAAATGATAAAGGTAATAAGGATTGGAAAGGGTAACACCAACGAAGGCACATTAGGGAAAGAAAACTAAAAATGAGTGGTGGGATTAAAAGATGGAAGGAATGAAGGGAAACTCTATAAGGTCCAAGGGAATGAACAAGGTCATTCGGAATGAGGATTGATAATTTTTAGGGAAAGTACACTAATAATTATGAGCGCCAGAATAGAATATGATGATGAAATTATGATAGAGGAATGTTAACAATAATGGCGAATAAGTGTGTGGGTAGAAAGGTGGGAGAATTTGAGAGGATAAGGTGGAAAGAGTAAATAACATGGGAAGGATGAGTTGGGGCTAGGTGAAAGCAAGGATAGGATGTGGAAGATGAAGACAAACAAGGTGAGGATGAAGAAACAGGACATGAAAATAATGGGAAGAAACAATATGAAGGATGATGGATCAAGAAGGGGAAAATGGGGGAAAAGAACGTGATTGTAGGTGGAAAATATTAAACGTATGTTGTAAGATGATAGGTGGAGAAAGGATAATGGTAGGAAAAAAATGTGGTTTGTAGGAGAGACCAGGTGGAAGAAGCGATCAACAAAGTGAACAAAGAATGAGGTGAGGGAATAGTTCACAATGCTGAGTTCAGTGTAGGGAGGGCCCTCACGTAATATTATCATGCGATGGAAGTGGTTAAGTAAGATTGCCAAGCAAGCGACACTGGAGATGACATGTGGGAAAGTGAGAAGTGATGTTTGTGAGAATGGAAAAAGAGGTGATAATGGGGAATTTTGAGAAAAAGTGAAGGGTGAAGGGTGTATAGTGATGGGGAAAGGAAAGAAAATAAATCATCCTTAAGAGGGACTTTTAAGTTAGATTTCCATGTTGGGCAAGTGGTGAAGTAAGATTACTGAGTAGAGGATGGTGATAGTGGTGGTAAAAAGATGTGATGATGGGGAATGAATAGAAAATATCAATGGTGAGAATGGATGGTGATGGGCGAGTGTAAGATGACATGTCATGCTTAAGAGAATCTCTCAAGTAAGATTGTCATGTCACCAGAGTGGTTTTGTAGGATCACCTAACTGACAGGGTTGATATGCAAGGAGAAAGAAAAAGTTGTACTAGGTACAGGGGTGGAATAGTTGGTTGAAGAAGATGATCGTGATGAGAGGTGGAAGAAATAAGATGGGGGAAATATGATGGGATGGGGGAAGGTGATAGGGTAGATCAACCTTAAGAGGAAGTCTTAACTAATATTACCATGCGGTCAGGATGGTTAAGTAAGATCTCCAAGCTGGAGAAGAATAATGATGATGATAGAGTTGGTGGGAATAGGGTATGACAAAATGGACCGAAGGGGAACCCTCAAGTGAATTTTTCGTACTACGAGAGTGTGTAAGTAGGATGACAAGGCGTAAGATAGATTTGGGGAAGGATGAGAAAAGAGTGAGTGATGTATGCTTGAGCGAAAGAGGATTGAGATGAGGTGATAACAAGAAATAAAGGAAATAAAGGATTGTAACATGAATGGATGAAGGAATATTTGTAGTGGAGGGTGGAGGGTGGAATCCTTAATTGTGATGGGAATCCTTAATTGTGATGCCAGTGTGGTGAGAGTAATGATGTGAGAATGAGAAGCAGAAGAGGTGGAATGGGAAGATGTGTGTGGTGGCGATTCTTGTTTGATGAGAGGGGAGGTTGTGAAGAAGCTTATACAACAGGAAGATCTTAGGGAGAGGGTAAACCTCCATCGAGGATCCCATATAGAAGGGGTTATTAAGTAATATTGTCAAGTGGGAAGAAAAAGAGTGAAAGGAAATAATACAAATGGGTTAGAGGGGACATGAATGGTGAGAAAGGTAATATGGGGATGAATGGAGGAAGAGTAAAAATGAGGAGCGAGGATGAATGGATCAAATACATGGTGATCATGGTGGGGGAGGAGGAGCTATTGGATATTGAATGCTACTTGAGAAATATGTTCGAGTAGGATTCAAAAACTTCAACAATGATCAAGTAGGATTCCCAAATTGGGGAATGTATTATTTTGGGTGAATTGGCGGGGTGCAAAGTAAGATGTTGATCATGTAGGAAGATACTCACGTTACAAAAATCATCTTAGTTTTAATATAACACATAACATGATGCATCGTGATATAAAATATCAGGATGACTAGACTGTAATGTGTGTGATAACATAGATAGGGGTCAGTAAAAAGGTTTTATGCCCTAGTATGATATACAAGTGGAAGAGAGCATAGATAGAGGCCATCCAAAAAGTATGACTCCCTAGTATGATATGTAATCAGATAATATAAGTATATTAGAGAGAACAACAGGATACACAAAATAAAGATGCCCCTTATAATATATCAAGATATAAGAAAGCAATTGAAAATTTGTAACTAATAATGTAACACTAGAACCAATAAACATGTCCCTAACGTGTTCCATAGTGAGGATTGATCGGATGTGACCCCAAGCAGGGGTATAAGGACATAGAAATGGATTGGGTCATTGTCATCAAACAAGGAAAAAATGAGAGCCAAATTTTCCCCAAGTGAGGATTCATGCAAGGAGAAGTGGTTTTAATTTGGGAGTCATGAGATGATTGGTCATTCGTTGGGGACAATAGTTCAAAGGTTTAATTGTGTTGATTAGTTTAGAGTTTTTGCAATTTTGTGGAGTTTACAATATATATATATATATATATATATATAGAGAGAGAGAGAGAGAGAGAGAGAGAGAGAGAGAGAGAGAGAGAGATTTTCCAATGTTTTCTTTTTTGGATTTTTGATGATTTTGGAATGTTTGTTTGATTTTTGGATTTTTACACTATTATTGGCAATTTAGGGACTAGAGTGTAGAATTATTTTGAGAGGTGGTAAACCATGATATTATCCACGTGTATCGTGTTCCTCATGGTACATCATGCTCAAAATAACACAAATTATCATTCCATTGACAGGATATGGTGGTGATGATATGATGAATAGAAGTCCATCTCCATTCTTGACTCCACACAACTAGTAAGATGTGTGGCCTCATCACCAAGAATCAAGAAGGACGCATGAGGTAGATAAATGAATTTAGAGACAAATGCTAACAATAATCCCTTTGGGAAATTGTGACTCAATTCTTCATAATGTTACTGAACTGGTTTCAAAAATATCTTTCACTTTATGAGTTATACGCTAGACTTGGACAGGTACGTGGCCTATTGATTGGTAAGATATGAGGTGAAGGGATAGTTCTCTCTTCACTTAGGAATGTAAATTACTTCTTTAGGGATTCTATAATTGCAAGCACTATAAGATTTTGTATTCTTGAAATGAATCCCTATTCATTTCCCCATGCTACTAGTGAGAAGCAAGGGCTCATCACCGAAAGCAAAACATAGGCGAGTGAATTCCCTTTTTTTCTTGAATTTTTTTTTTGTTTGTCTTTTTTCTGGAATGTTTTTAATTTTTTGATTTTTTGAATGTTTTAACAATATTTTTATGCTGTTATGAGAATGACCCTCTATGCTTTGCCCAATGCCACCTATAAAAGGCAAGGGTTTATCACGAAATACAAGACATATATGAGTAAGGGAACCTTCCTCCATTCCTAGTCTCACACTACCAGTAAGAAGTGTGGTATTAACACCAAAGACTATGAAGAATGAAAGATGTGAAAATGAATTATTCATAATTTATTGAATTTATGAAATTTTACAATAGTGCTTTATATTTAGGAAGGAATGTTTTCTCCCAATCTCATCCCCACATGACTAGTAGGATGTGAGGGTTCAACACCGAAGACTGAGATGGACGACCAAACGAACTGGGTAAAGAAGTTTAGAGCTTTGTTATGAAATAGAAAATGTCTTTGAAAGGAATATATTCACATCACAAAGCTTCTAGGTATGACCATATGTGAAAGTGACTGAAAATGGATGATTTATAAGAAGTATGATACTCACAAGACTTAATAGGATTGATGTTAGCACCTGTCTCATGATGAGAAATATGAAGATGTAATTTTGATAATGAAAATATCTGCCAATGGAACTGGATAAATTTAAATTATTTGGAGATAAGCGAGACATACAGAACAATGTACACGTCATTAGTTTCTAGAATAATGGATTCCTCAAGGATAAAATTTCTTTAAATGAACTACATTCATTGCTTCATCTAGTTCTTGACCATCTTCAGTGGCCAACGTATAGGCTCCAGAGACAAATTTAGCTATAATTACATAGGGTCCTAACCAATTAGGCTCAAATTTTCCTTATTTTTCTCACTCTTTAGTGGTATTTGTTTGATTTTCTTTTAAAACATGATCGCCAATTTTGAATTCTTTGGGTCTTACCTTTTTATGATAACTATGTTCCAGTCAGTTTTGATAGACTTGAAGATGATTGAGAACATTAAGTCATTTTTCATCGAGAAGCTCAAAATCTTGAAGCCGTGACTGTCAATATTCATCCTCATTAATTACATCTTTAAGGGATATTATCAAGGATGGTAGTTCTATCTCAATAGTTAAAATGGATTCAAAACCATAAATGAGGGGAAATGGGGTGGCTCTGGTAGGTGTGCAGTAAGATATACAGTAAGCCCAAAGAGCGGGGTAAATTTGAGTATGCCAATTATGTCCATGGGTGTTAACAATTTTTTTCATGATGGATTTTAAAGTCTTGTTAGTTTCTTCTACTTGACCCTTACCCGAGGATAGTAGGGAGTGGAACACTTACGTTTGATGTGAAAACGTTTGGCTAGGTATTTTACATCCTAGTTTTTAAATGATTTTCCATTATCTGCGACTAGAGTGGATGGAATACCAAATAGATAGATGAGATTATTAAAAATGAATTTCAATATTTGGTTACTGCTAACATAAGTAAAAGGCATAACTTCCATCCATTTAGTGAAGTAATCATAGCGGTAATGATGAAATTATGTCCATCAGACGATGTTAGTATGATTTTACCAATGAGGTCAAGTCCCCATTGAGAGAAGGGTCATGACATGGTTATTGATTGTAATGCTTGGGAGTGCATGGATAATATTTATATGTTTTTGACATGATTGACATCATTTGATAAAATTTCATTTGTCACTTTCCATGGTGGGCCAATAATATCCAACTCGCAGGATTTTCTTGGCTAAGGATATAACATTTGTGTGCACTCCAAAGATACCAGAATGGACTTCAGTTAGGACACTTGAGGCTTATTCTTGATTAAGAAATTAGAGTAAGGTGCCATCATATCCTCGTTTCATATCCTCGTTTATAAAGAGTTTATGCTAAAATGGTGTAACAAGAGGCACGTTGTGCTAAAGCACATATATGAATTGGTTTCATGTCAGCAAGAAATGTTTTATCACGAATGAAGGTATAAATATCATGGTACCAAGGGTTATTCAGACCCACGATTTCACATACCATGGAATTTTTAGGAAGATCATAAGTAGGAATTAATATATTTTTACAAGAAAATGTTCTTGGGTTTGACTACCTCTGATTTTTAACAAGGTTCCAATGATTGCCATAGCATCGATAGAGTTATTACAAATTATGTTGATTTTATCAAAGCTAATTAATCAAAAATAGGTTCGAATACTATCTACCATGCATTTATATGGGATAAGTTTTTCATCCTTGACCTGGCATTCATCAGTAACTTGCTTGATGATAAGTAAAGAAACACCAAATACAACTAATTCTATAAGATTCCAAGATATAGCTAGTTTTAATCTTAAAATTAGAGCTTCATATTCTGCGATATTGTTTGTACATGGAATTCTAAGAGAAATGATTTGGGGATAGTATGTCTGCTAGGTGTGATAAGAAAAATATCAGCACCTGAGCTATGGAGATTACAAGATCCATCAAAAAATAGAGTCCAAGCTTGCACGATGTCTATGTGTAGAATATATTCATAAGGAAAAGAAAAATAAAGTGGTTCTATGCCAAGAATGGGTGCCTGTATGATAGAAAAGTGACATGTGAGCATGAAAATTGATAAGTAGCCTTTCTCCGTACCCTACCCCCGAGGTTGTAACAAGACAGCTGGTGGAAATGAAAGATATGCAGATGTGGAAAAATTAGTTGGGAAATCTTATATCTTCAACACGTAATAACGAGATTTGTGAGTCCAAGGAAAAGAAGCATATCCTAACCTAAATTGGTGTGATGGATCAGTTGAATACTATAGCTTCTCAAAGGCTCTAATCAATGTCGAGCTCTGTGCCGATTCCTATCTATTGGTTGTTGGATTCGTGGAAAGTGACTTGTAGGTGCTTCGTGTATATTTCCAGATAAAGGTCATGAAAGTGGTAGTGATAGGTTGTAGTGGATTTATAGGAAACTATGGGTGGTTTTCTGGTCTAATCCAAAAAATATTAGCTTGATCAAATCCCATGTTCAACACGGAAAATTGTGTAATGATATCCAGTGGGAGCAGTGAGGATCTAAATACTAGTGTATGTAAACTGGTGTCAATGTTTAACTGATTAGCAGGCCCATTGGGTTGTGGGACTTGGGGATCACAACCATGAGTTCATGGTTGCTGAGGACCTTTTATGGTCATGTGAAGAATCAATCTCTTCTTCCGACTATCCAATAGTCATAAGCTTTTTCAGCCTCTATGTTTAATACCAGGAGTTGTGCGATCTTCTCGGAATACCTTACGGGTGTTCTAGCAACTTGTATGTGTAAGCCTGTGTCTATGTCAATGAGAAGGTCTCCTGTGTCTGGCTACGGAACTAATGGATCACAACCAAATGTTTTCTCTCTTTCAGGTTCTTGTATGGTCATGTGGATATCCTATCAAGGTAATCTATAGTTGGGTTGATTTGACCAGAATTCATATGCTTTGTCATCTTTGATGTTTAATTCTCTCAATTTCTCACTAATTGCTTGTGGGTTTGTTGTTGTTTGGAAGACGTGAATCCTAAGACCTTGATCTATATCTACTAATGCCATGAAGAGATTTGGCTGAGGTATTACTGGTTCGAATATGTAATCCCTGGGCTCTCTTGGTCCCATAATTGTCATGCAAGAAATAACCAAACTTAACTGAATGAAGTAAACTAATTATGAAAATGAATCTACACTATGCTTGTTCTTTTTATATTTTCAAAGATATGAACTTGAATGAAATTAAAGAGCAATTAATCTAATAAATTCAGGTAACGAGTAATTAATCTAAGAATAAAACTAAAACAAGCAAGGTAGCCAGATGTAGCTATTTTCCTGTGCACTTGTGAGTTGATCCTGAATATAAATATCTAACTAATTTAATTGAAAGACCTCCAATCTTACCTCAGAAGTGAGGAACAAATCATAGCTTCTCAGAAGCTATCATTCCCCACAACTTCCCTGGTAATATTGAAAGTGAGCTTAACTGAAATGAAATGATTCACTACTCTATTTGATATATTGTAACTACAACTTTGACAATTCAAACCTGGAGTTTACAGAATAGAGGAAAATCCAGTTGTATTGTAGCTTGTCCCCTTCAGTGTGATCTCTTCATTCCTATGTGTTCTCGTGAATCCAGAAAAGTGAGAATGTGACAATGGAAGCAGGAGAAGATATTCGAACAGTGGCAGCTTGGACGTAAACTGAATGGAATGCAAGTAGGAGAGGGATAGCGCAAGAGAATAGAGCTTGGCTATGTGATTCCTAGTAGGATTGTTGCAGGGATACAACACAAACACACCTAAAATCTAGGACCTATACTTGCAGTGACGAAACAATGACCTATAACTCTAAGCAGAATCAAGATTCAAATGAAATTAATTTAGAACTAAAATTGTATTATGCTAAGCCAGTTGTTTGGAAAACAACAATGGAACAAGATGAAACTAGAGAGATCAAGTGATCTCTAAACCAAAAAAGAGGAGCCTTGAACTGAGAGGCTGAGAACTTGTACAAAATCTAGACCTGTTGAGACTTATTGAGGAACTTTCAAACACACTGAATAATAAATCATAGAGAGAGAGGGGCCATTTGCTTGTAAACAAGCTCAGTATTTATAGCTTTCTTACTCACCAGAAGGCAAGTCCAAATTGCCATGCTTTATCATTTAAAATGGAGAACTACTATTACAAAGTGGCTGGAAACTCTAAACAAAGCAGAAGCGGTTGAGAGTTGCAAGTGCAACTTGATTTTTCATGTTGTTGAGTGCACCGGAAGGTTCTGGAAAATGTGGGTAGGACTGCCGCCCAGAGTAGGGTGGTGGTTTCAGGACCGCCACCCTATCCTGGGTGGCAAGGGTCACGGGACCATCCTATAACTGGCGGTCCTACCAAAATGCAAGGAAAAAGAGGAAAGGAGTTAGAATAAAGCATGTAAAGGTTGGATAAGGCATTTTAGGATGCAAATGTATACTCAATGAGATTTTCTAGATTCTGAACACCTTGCGAAGATATCTGAATCATCATTGGGGTTTTCCGTAACCTCTTTCTGACAGTATAGTACATACAATTTTGGGTACGTACATATTGCCCCCTCGGAGAAGCATTTTAGCCATGAAGGGGCATAAAACGGTGGGTCTGAGTATGGCGGTCCCAAAATGGGGAGTTAGAAGCTATACCTGACACACCCGTGTTCAATGTCAAATCCAAATTCCCACTATCTGTAAAATGAAAAGAGGACTCAAGTGTAGATAGATAAAATAAATCAAAAAATAAATACTAAATTAAAATGAAATGAGGACTCACCATTTGTGTGGGGATAAGAACTTACCTCCATCAGTGCTCCAACTCTGTGTAAGAACACTCAAAACAAGATTAGAATACTATATATATATATATATATAATGAGCTCATTTTCCTATTCATTTGTGCATATTGATTTGGTAATTTTTGAGCTCTGGGACCCACGGTAACCATTTTCGATGAGAGTGTAGTCAAAATGTTCATTGTGAGATCGTGATCATGCCTCCGAGAGCAGGAGATCGACCCACGAAGTCTCAGGTTAGTTTTTCTCAATTTATTGTTTTTAAACCTAAAATATAAAAATGTTGAAATCTTTGTCTTGGGGGGTTATTTTCAAAAATCTTAGTGTTAAATGAGTCTCTAGGGGGGCACCCATAGGGTATGGTTTTATTTTGTCAAAAATGGTGTATTTTTGTTGTTTTTAAGAATTTTTAGGGCTTTAGGGGCGTACGCGATTCGGCATAGGACCACCACCCTGCACAGAGCGGCGATCATGGGACTGCCACCCTATGATGGCAGTGGTCATAGGACCACCGCCCTGAAAGGCGGCGGTCACGGAACCGCCGCTCTGCAGGGCAGCGGTTCTGAACAGAAAGCAAAAAAGGATGTATAAATTAATTGTTTTTGCATTTTTGACATTTTTCTATGTTTTTGATGAGCTTATCTATTGGATTATGTTGCTAACTTTCTCTTTTTCTCTTTTTTGGGTGGATGCAGAAGGAGGAGTATATATGGTGGAGTAGAGAGAGGGAGTGTGATTGGCTCCCGAAAGTGTTAGACATATTGACCCAGACAGAGTGAGACACTCTTCAGAGGGCTAGTATTTTGAGGATTTCACAGGTTCCTCATGTTGCTCCTACCAGTCACATATTGTGTGACTTATTCTCATACTGGGATGTAGACCGGAATCACTTCTGGTTACCAGGTGTTAGGGGTGAGTGGACTATCACCTTGGAGGATGTTTATCACATACTAGGGATTTTGATTCTTGGGAGGCAGTTGTCTCTTAAGACAACAGGATCCAGGTCTCAGATGATTCAGTGGGCTACTTATATGGGAGATGTTGTTGTCTCCTTTCACTCGAAGAAGGGGGTGAAGGTCATATCTATTGTTGTTGCTCCTATCCCCACCATCCGTAAGGCCATTATGGGTATCCTGGCCTCACGGTTGATTGGGGATAAGGGAGGAGATACTCTGTTATACTGTTGGGCTCCCATGATTGCACAGATTGAGGCCCATGGCCATATTTATGCTTGGGGAGTAGACATTCTTGGGACCACATACCATGACTTATACAGGGTGGTCAGGTTACAGGGGCAGTCTTTGAGTCACCCTACTCTAGTTATGAGTTGGGTGTATGAGCGTATCATCCCCTATGGGAGGGGCATGCTAGCAGAGGATCTGGGGGCTGTTAGGGCAAGTGAGGTGGATGGGGATGTCAGTACTTAGGATGCCACATTAGCCAGTGGCTTCACTGAATACTACAGATATGGAGGCCACTCCTTATCAGGCCATGGTAGGATTGTGGGGGTAGGAGGTGACTACATTGATTGCCTACTCTACTACAGGTCAGTTGGTAGACAGGATAGGGAGGTTGGAGATCCACCCATTTGATCGAGTCCCTCAGCAGTTTGGCCTCCCCTATGTTGATATGCTTCCTCCAGTGGGTCTAGTGTACAAGGACTGTTCATGAGGCCTGGGGAGGTCCTAGAGGAGATCGAGGTTGGACCACAGTTACTCCTAGAGTTCCTATCGTAGTTAGGTGGGTGGTTCGTGCTCGAGGGGTAGCTGGTGCTCCTTGAGCACCATTGCTTCAGATTGGGGCCACTCCTAATCACAGTGGAGAGGGAGATGAGCCTATTGATTTGGACTCAGACTCTGAGGAGTTCACAGAGGGGAGACTAAGGAGGAGATGATGGGAAAGGGGGTTAGAGGTAAGGCCAGTGGGATGGCCCAGGAGGATGATAGTGATTCTGAGTGGCATGACACTTAGGATATCTTGAGGGTGGAGAGGGCAGAGGTGAGTGCGGAGAAGGAGACCTTGGTCTCAGAGGGATTGCCTTCTCAGGACATTGAGGTAGATGATGAGTCTGTGGCAGGATGTCATTTCGTTCTAGATTTTGGGGAGGTTCCGCAGTCAGCAGCAGTGTCAGTAGTAGGCGCATATCCTAGAGACCCTACCTAGATGCCTGGAGATCCGAGTGAGTTAGCACTCTTCTCTCGACCCTGTTAGCTAGAGATGTTAGTTGATATTTATTTTTTGTTGTTTTGTTTGTTTTTGACTTATTTTTGGTGATTTTCTAACTTGTTATTTTCCTTTTTTATTTGCAGCGACTGCTCAGGGATGGCGGGATTTGATTCATCAGGTGTGTGTGGATACCCTATTTCTCCCTTTGGGGAAGACTCAGACCCATCTTACTGAGGACATTGGAGAGCCTTCAACAGCTGGTAGACACACTGATGTGTTTGCCCCTGTTTGGAAAGTGGCAAAGTTAGTGTCCTCCCTTCGTACTGAGGTAGCTGGATATGAGACTGCTGAGAGAGTGATGAGGTAGGAGCCATTCTCATAGTGAGACCATAGCCAGTGGTCATGATCATGAGCACTCCCATCATTCAGTGCATTCAGAGCACCGTAGCCATAGTAGAAGCCCTAGGCATGATCGTGCACCCTCTGAGGGATCCCATAGGGATTGAGAGGCCATTTGGTCTTTTTGTAGTGATTTTGTTGGATGTTTATATGAGTTGTTTTTGTATTTTTCAGGCTCATTGAGCATTTTGACCATGCCTAGTGCATGATGGCATTGTATATAAAACATGATTCCTATATATATATATATATATATCTTTTTGGATTCAGATCTTCTTTGTATCTAGAGTTTTTGTGGTTTGTTTCTCATGTGTACACTAGATGCTTTTAGAATCTTTGATTTTATATGCTTTTCAGAATGTATGCAATGGATGACAAGTGATAACAAATGTTGAACAAAATGTTTTCTTTTTGTTTGTTTTTGTAATGCTGATATGTGATGATGAAAACATACTGTAGTACTGAACTTTTGGCTTCTTTGGGAAATGTTCATTGCTTCTTCTTGTTTTGGAAAAATGTGATGAATATGTAGTGATAATGAGATGAACTTTCCCCATTCCTAACTCCACGCAACTAGTAAGATGTGAGGGCTCAACACCAAGAGCTGGGAAGGGCACAAATTGTATGAGTTTGACTGAATGGAAATGATGAGAGAAAGACAAAGTATTGACAGAAACCAAATTTAGACCTACGTACTTACCTTACTCAAACCTGCTACATAGCTCAGAATGCAACTTACTTTCCAGTTTATCTAGACTTAGATCCATAAATGGCAACTTGGTTGACAAAATCTGGTTTTGAGGATTTGATCTCTTTGGAACTTGGATGCTTAATTTCACTTTTCACAATACACTTTGTTTTGAATTTTAAAACACTAAGATTCATTAATTTGCATGAATGGACCCCCTATGCCCTGCCCCATGCTACTAGTAAGAAGTATGGGCTTATCACCGAAGGTAGGACATAGGCGAGTAAGGGAACTTCTTTCCTTTCCCAACCTCACACCACTAGTAAGAGATGTGGGCTCATCACCGAAGGTTGGTAGGGAAAAGAAGTGTGTAAAATAAAATATTTTGTTTGTTTAGTATTTTTGATTCAATTTGACTTTGACATTTCTGATCTGTGATTTTGGAGTATCCTTGTTTCAAAGAGATGTAAGAGGGATAGATGTGACACCAAGAAGCTTCTAGAATAGACCGTAGGTAAGAACAACTTAACCTAGTAGAAGAAAATGAGTATGACCAAGTATGCAGGCCTTGGTATGGTTTTTGTCAAGATTTTGTCTGTCGAATTGATGAGATGATTTCGAAACCATTTGATGATATTATGAAAATTGAAGAGATATGATTTGAATGCTTTTGCCAATATTTTCAAAAGCTTGTAATAAATTTCTTAAGAATAAGTTCCTTGACCACAAAATTTACGAAATGAGTGAACAAAATGAACTAACTAAATGACTAATGCAATGCAGATGAACATAGTATACAAATGGTGATGCTGATGACCTATGCATAAAACCATTTAAGATGCAAGGAATTGATAGTTTCATTGAATTCCTCACCTTCTAGTGTACACAAGAGATACACACCATTTCCGTAGTCCTTCATGACTCGGTATGGGCCCAACCACTTGGGCCAGAATTTCCTTCCTTCACCGGTTTTCTTATCAATCCGGCTATCTAGTCTTAGAACTAGATCTCCCTCATATATTTCTCATTCATAGACCTTTTTGTTATATTTCTGGCACATTCAGTCAGCATAGGCTCTGTGCCTTTGCTTGGCATTTAACCTGGCCTCATCAAGGCTTTCTAGTTGAGAGAGTCATGCCTCTCTATAGGCTTCTTCTCCTAAGATCCCTTGTAATGAGATGCGGAGACTAGGTATTTCAACCTCTATTGGTAGAACTGCTTCAGCTCCGAATACCAACGAGAAAGGGGTTTCCCCTGTTGGTGTTCTTATTGACATTTGATAGGCCCACAAGGCTGGGTATAGTTTTAAATGCCAATCCCATTTGTTCTCCTTAACTGTTTTGAGGAGAATGGTTTTTAATGTTTTATTTGTGGCCTCAGCCTGTCCATTGGCTTGGGGGTAATAAAGAGAAGTCGTGTGATGGTTTATCTTGAATTTGCTACATAGCTCATGGACTTCATCATTCTTGAAGGATGTTCCATTATCTGAGATAATGACTTGTGGGACACCATACCTACAAATGATTTGATTTAGAATAAACTTAGCAATTACAGAACCTGGTACGATGGTGAGAGGCATGGCCTCTACCCATTTAGTAAAGTATTATGTGGCCATGATTATAAAGTTATGGCCATCTATTGATGAGGGAGAGAATTTCCCTATCAATTCTAGGCCCCACGTGGAAAAGGGCCAAGGGGTTGCGATTGGTTGCAGAGCCTGTGCCGGCATGTGAATCTCGTGGGAGAATTCTTGGCATTTATGGCATTTGTGCACAAACTCTACTGCATCATGTTCTAGGGTGGGCCAGAAATAGCCCATCTGATGTATCTTGTGAGTAGTGGCATGGCCACCAAAGTGGCCTCCACATATCCCGCTATGGGATTCGTAAAGAATCCTTCTGGATTCTTCTGTGTCAACACATCTTAACAACATTCCGTCGAAGGCTCTATGATAGAGCACCTGTTCTAAAATGACGTATTTACTAGTAATAATGCACAACTGCCTTCTTTTTTGTGATGTGGCCCCTTCTGGGTATGTGTGGTCCATGATGAAATTGATAATGTCAGTGTACCAAGGACATATAGAGATAGGGGGCCTAGTTTCGACAAAATATACACACTCATCAGGAAAGTCTAGATCTACCAGATCACCCCCATTCAATGGATTGTCAGCCAACCAGTCTGCAATGATTTGTCCCTTAACGAATTTTTGGTTTACAAATGTTAGTTCAAACTCACCCATTAAGGTTATGAAACGTCCAACCTTTTTAGACAAAGACCCTTGCGTGAGGAATGTCCACAAGTGATCTGTCTTGACAATCACCCTTGTTTCTTGATTCAACATGTAATGTCTTAAACACTTTGTTGCAAAGACTATGGCAAGGCATTCCCTTTCTTCCTATGTGTAACATGTCTCATAATCAAGCAATGTCTGACTAATGAAATAAACTACACATTCTCGTTTATCATCATCTTCTTGAGCCAACATGCAGGCTAGTGAAACATCAGTAGCCCGTGAATACAAGATCAAAGGATGATCTGGTCTAGGAGGCATTAGCATGGGAGGAGACAACAAGAAGTGTTTAACTGCTTCAAAGGCCTCATTGCATTCTTCCATCCAATCAATGCTATAATCCTTTTTCAATAAATTGTTGATTGGATGAACAAAAAAACTTAAGTCAGGGATGAACCTTCAATTGCACTGAGTTTCCCAAGAAATGATCTGATACCAGACTCATCTGATGGTGGAATCATTTCAAGAACAACCCAGATTTTGGCTGGGTCGACATCAATCCCTCATGATGATATAATGTAACCTAGAAGCTTGCCTCCTGTTACACCGAATACACATTTCTCTGGATTCAATGTGACACCATATTTGATCAATCATGAGAGAATGATACAGAGCACCTCTGGGTGATCACAACACTTCCTGGCCTTGGCCAGCAAGTCATCTATGTAGGATTCCATGATCTTATGAATAAGGTCATGGAATATGTATGTCATTTCCCATTGGTATGTAGCGCCAACATTCTTAAGACCGAATGGCATGACAACATAACAATAAGTTCCCCAAGGAGTTATAAATGTAGTTTTGGCTTGATCCTCTTCAGATATTTTGATTTGATTATATCCTGAGAACCCATCCATGAGAGACAACAACTCAAATCCAGTTGTTGCATCAACAATAACGTCGATGGATGGTAATGGGAAGTCATCTTTGGGGCAAGCTTTGTTAATGTCCTGAAAGTCTATGCAAATGCATATCTTCCCATTCTTTTTGAGAATGGGGACGATATTAGATACCCATTGTGAATAATCAACTGGTTTGATGAATCCCACATGGAGAAGTTTCATTACGTCTTCTTTCACCATGAGAGCCACTTTTGGATTCATTGGTCTTGAATTTTGCTTGATTGGCTTTGCATTTGGTTTGGTGATAAGATTGTGTACCGCGATATGTGGTGTAATTCCCATCATTTCTTTGTAACTAAATGCAAAATCATTTTGATGTTCCATGAGGATATGGGTATGTATTTCTACCTCCTCTGGAGTTAATGAGGATCCCAACTTCAAAATCTTTGGTTCTTCCTCTGTTCTGATATTTATATCAATGGTTCCCTCGATTAAGGAGGCATTGCCTTCCTCAAACTCGGGAGAGGCTGGGGGTACTTCCAAACTCCCTTCATTTTCCACCCCATATATTTCAACATTCTTTTGCGGGGGAGATTCTATCATGGGATTTCCAAAATAGGAAGAGGAGTATGGGATTAGAGAGAAATTAACCATGGAATGAGTGAGATGCAACTCTGCATAGGCATTTAGATATTTAAGAGTTGCCCTATCACTATCAGAGTGATCTAGAATGGTAGAACTCCTTCTCAATTTCCATATGTGTCTATATCAGGGTTATTAGTTCTTTATGAACGAAAGGTTCAACATGAATTGATACCATGAAATTTGTATCTTCCAATTCATTGCTTGGAGTGAATCAGGAAGCTGAGGTTGCTACAGAATCAATGAGAAGGTTTTGTTCTCGTGGGATTGCTTCAATTGATATGAAGTCAAATCCCTTTGTTAGTTTTAGTACTGCCATTTTATAGAGTTGCAAGTGTTCAGCCCTAGTCTCATATACCTCAGATAGTTGGTTTGCAACTAATTGTGAGTCTCTGAGCACTCTAATATTACTAATGTCCATCCTTTTGGCTATGATAAGGCCAAGAAGGAGGGCTTCGTATTCAGCCCCATTGTTTGTGCACTCAAAATTTAATTTGAAGGAAAAAGGTAGAACCTTTCCTTCAGGAGAAGTAAGGATCACACCTGCCCCAACACCAAAATGACATCTTGCTCCATCAAAATGGAGAGTCCAATAATAACTTGGAAAAATGGAAGTTGGGACATTCTTAGTCTCTTCTTCCTTTGTCTCAGTTACCTCTACCATACAAACTTTGTCTGTAGGTATGGAACCAATTCCTAGGGTATGTCCTATACCCATAGAATCAAATGGTAGGAGAATAGGTAGATCTTTCTCCAGTAATTCAACAATTTTTGTGGTGGTTCCTAGTGAAACTGTTTCTATGATGATGGTCTCATCTTTGACCCTTGGGATGCCTTTGATTAAGTTTGTGACTTCTAGTTCTGTTGTAGGCACCAACTTTGCTTCTGGGTTTGTATTGATTGGTTTGTTGAGCTGATTTGTTGGGAGCTCAAATTCAGAGTGGACTCCTGGTCTTTTCTTCAAGTCTGCTAGGTGTATGTTGAAAGGTTTTGGGTCACCTTGTGCTACAAAGACCTTTCCTAGGTGTAGAAATCTTACTTCTTGGAATAACGTGGAAGGGATTGCCTTCATGCGATGTATCCATGGGCGACCGAGAATCATATTATAGTTGGTTTCCTGATCTATAATATAAAATTTGGTGAGGATTTTTTTGGGTCCTAAAGTGACTGGTAGTACTATAGTCCCGATTGAAGTTGCCTTGAGGCTATCATAGCCCCTTAGCGTGTTTCATGTTGAGGAACAATTCATTTCTCCATATCCTAGCTTTTGAAGAAAAGTGAAGGGGACTATGTTAACTGTTGCCCCATCATCAATCATTGCACGCTTAACATAATTGTTATAAATCCATACCTGCAAATGTAAGGGTGGATCACCTCTACGTGAATTTCAGCATCCGTTGGCATTTTACTTATGTCAAATATAAACTCAGTATCCCTATCTGGCTGCCCTGGAGGGTAGACGTCAAAGTCTACATGGTTTACTTGTGTTTCAGGGGGAGGGGTGATGTTGATGAGATGACCAAGACCTAATGCTTCTAAGAGAGTAGCCCTATGAGTGGGAGAGTTCTTCAACAAATCCAAAAAGGAAATGTGAGAGAAGGTCTTTGTTAAGTCATTAATCAAATCATAGGCACCTACTGGTTTTACTAGTGTTTGTTGAGTGTTGTCTGGTATTAATGGATAGGTTGGAACTGGTTGAGAAGAGTAGTCCCATGTTCTTGTTATGGTTTCTACTTGTAACATGGTGTCTAATTCTACCAGTCCAACTATCTTGGCTTGTGGTCGAGTTCCTAATTGGGGTGAGACCGTTGGATTTGATGAATTTGAAGCTTCATGATTGTTATTCCCTGTTATGACACCTTTGTTTTTTCCATTTGGATCTAACCCATTATTGTTAGAATGATTCGAGAGAGGATCATTGAAAATATTGAGAGGTGCATTTTGAGGGGAAACTGATCCCATGTAGGTATTTGGTGTGGTTGATATGGAATTTTCCAGAAACATATCTATAAAGAGTTGTTTTGATCTTCTGGTAAACGTTCCAAGAATTTATTGTAATCATGGCAAGTCCTAGTATCATGACCTCAGATTTTGTGGAAGCCACAGTATAAATTGGGATTATAATTCCACGGTCGCTGGTTTGAATCATGTTGTGGCCCAAAGTTTTGATTGGGCTGCTGATTGTTATAGTTGTAATTTTGAGGTTGTTGCCTTTGGTTTTGGTTTTGATATCCATCTGGGCCTCGGGCAAGGCCTTGCTACTGGATTTGTTGTTGTTGTTGTTGTTGTTGTGGAGGATGATTAAAATCCACCGTATTGATTGTTGGAGTAAAGTTATTATTACGTTGATTGTTAGCAGGTGTCGAGGTGTTCACAACATTTGGTCTTTTGGCTTGATCAGTGACTCCATCTGTTGTAACCCCATGGTTTTTGTTAAGGATCTTGGGTCCTTGATTGGTATTTCCAATGTTGGGATAAGTCGTAGTGTTTTGATTGGGAGTGATTAATCTCCCGTTTGTTCCATAAGTCTTACGACCACTTGTCTATTGCCACTTGATCGATTCAGAGAGCACTCTCGAGTACTTCATCATAAGTCCTTAGTGGGAACTTCTGGACTTCTTCCTTTATCTCTCTATTGAGAGAATGAAGGAATAAGTCACATAGTTCCATCTGATCCATGTTTGGAGCACTTGCTGAAGAGTAGAGGACTGTACGCCATCTTTGAATGAAGTGAGCAGTAGATTCATTGTGCTCTTGTTTAATGTGTAAGAATTCCCTGATCCCTGTTCTTAACAATTTGTTCATGTCAAAAGCTTTGATAAATTCTGACACAAGTTGTTTGAATGAGTGTATCGAAGCTTCAGGTATTCTATAATACCAATCAAGGGAAATACCTTCTAAGGTTTTAGGGAATATTTTAGCAACAACCGCATCCCAAGGGAGCAAGTTCTCAAATGGCCATGGCATAGGCCTTGATATGTGCATTTGGATCTCCCTCCCCCTTGAATTTAGGAAAATCAGGAAGAGGTCTTGGAAGCATGATGCTTCATACGATGAAATCTAAAGGCTCTTTTAAATATTCTGAGTAAGTCCCTACCGCATAGGTTTCAACCATCGATGGTGCCTACTGAGGGGTAGAGGTGGAATGGGTTGTTGATATGGCATAGCATATGTATTTGCAGGGGCGTAAGGAAACCCCTGTGGTTGAGTGAACATCCCAGGAGAAGAGAACATGTCTCCCTGTGGTGATTTTGAATAAATGTTTAAGTAGGGAGGAGCATTGCTCTGATATGGATTGTTTGGTACTAAACCGGGAGGTATCATATTTTCAACTGGAGCAACATTTGAAAACACAGTTCTAGTTGGTGTTTGCTGTGGATAGCTATACGAATGTTGAGGAGGCATGCCTAACATGCCTGTTCCTGTAAGGAGGTCAACCTGGCTAGGATGATGTGGAGGGTTGGGAGTTCCTGCTTGCCCCGAGTGTGAAGCTTGATTTTCTTGAGCAAGTTCTAGCCCTCTAACCCTCTCAACTAAAGCCAAGATGACCTTGATTGGTGATGAAACAGTATTCTTCCTTGATGGTTGTTGTTGTACCCCTTGAGGTTGCCAAGGGGTATGATACCCTGCTATGAATTGTTCATTACTCTGCCAAACTTCACCAAGAGTATTTTCCATAGGTGGAGGAATGGGGGTGTTTTTCTTGAAGTAGGGTGTTGGGTTGTGTTTGCAAACTTCCTATAGGTGGGTACATGTTTTGGAAGCATTGCTCACTTCTAGCGTAGCATGCTAAGTACTCCTCATCCAAGAATGGGAGTGGATCTGACTGCCTACTGATTTGTGGTCTAGACAAAACCTGAGGAGATGAAATGGATTCTCCAGTAAATGTCATATTGTTAGAGCCTGAGGGCTCTGGTTGTTGTGTTTGTGTGAGTTGGTCTAGCTCCTCAATTCAGAATGAAGAACTAGAGTTAGTTCTTTGAGGAGGAGTTTGTGATGACAAGTAGTTGCTTGAGTAGTTGTCAGCCCATGCAGAAAGTGAGGGTGACTGTTGTCTACTCGTTTGACCATAATATGCTTCAAGACCTTGAGAGAGGTCTGCCATATGCATCGTATCCCAACATATTCGGGGGGTATATAAATACCCGCAAAATAATTAGAATAAATAAATGGGAAGGAGTGTTGTTCAAGATTCACCAATTTTGTTTGGATGAAAGAAATGGAAATGAAAAAGGAGCAGTTAGTTCCTTTCACATTTGGGTTCACCAATTTTGTACGATAGAAAAGTGATAGGTGAGCATGAAAATTAACAAGTAGCCTTTCTCCATACCCGACCTCCTGAGGTCGTGCCGAGACAGCCAGTGGAAATGAAATATATGTGGATGTGGAAAAATTAGTTGGGAAATCTTATATCCTCAACACGTAATAACGATATCTGCGAGTCTAAGGCAAAGAAGGCTCTCCTAACCTGAATTGGTGTTATGGATCAGTTGAATACTATAGCTGCTCAGAGGCTCCAATCAATGTCGAGCTCTACTGAGATCCTATCTATTGGTTGTTGGATTCATGGAAAGTGACCTATAGGTGCTTCGTATATATTTCCAGACAAGGTCATGAAAGTGGTAACGAGAGGTGTAGTGGATTTACAGGAAACTATGGGTGATTTTCTGGTCTAACCTAGAAAATATTAACTTCATCGGTTTCTACGTTCAACACAAAAAGTTGTGTTATAATATCTAGCAGGAGTGGTGAGGATCTAAATACCAGTGTACATAAACTGGTGTCAATGTTTAACTGATTAGCAGGCCCATTGGGTTGTGGGACCTGGGGATCACAACCATGAGTTCATGGTTGTTGTGGACCTTTTATGGTCATGTGAAGAATCAATCTCTTCTTCCGACTATCCAGTAGTCGTAAGATTTTTCAGCCTCTATGTTTAATACCAGGAGTTGTGTGATCTTCTCAGAATACCTTACGGGTGTCCTAGCAACTTGTATGCATAAGCCTGTTTCTATATCAATGAGAAGGTCTCCTGCATCTAGGCTGTGGAACTAATGGATCACATCCAAATGTTTTCTCTCTTTTAGGTTCTTGTATGGTCATGTGGATATCCTATCAAGGCAATCTATAGTTGGGTTGATTTGACCAGAATTCATATGCTTTGTCATCTTCAATGTTTAATTCTCTCAATTACTCACTAATTGTTTGTGGGTTTGTTGTTGTTTGGAAGACATGAATCCTAAGACCTTGATCTATATCTTCTAATGCCATGAAGAGATTTGACTGAGGTATTAATGGTTTGAATATGTAATCCTTGGGTTCTCTTGGTCCCGTAATTGTCATGTAAGAAATAACTAAACTTAATTGAATGAAGTAAAATAATTATGAAAATGAATCTATGCTATGCTTGTTCTTTTTGTATTTTCAAAGATATGAACTTGAATGAAATTAAAGAGCAACTAATCTAGTAAATTCAGATAACAAGAAATTAATCTAAGAATAAAACTAAAACAAGCAAGGTAGCCAGATGTAGCTATTTTCCTGTGCACTTGTGAATTGATCCTGAATATAAATAACTAACTAATTCAATTGAAAGACCTTCAATCTTACCTCAGAAGTGAGGAACAAATCATAGCTTCTCAGAAGCTATTATTCCCCATAGCTTCCCTGGTAATATTGAAAGTGAGCTTAACTAAAATGAAATGATTTGCTATTCTGTTTGATATATTGTAACTACAACTTTGACAATTCAAACCTGGAGTTTACAGAATAGAGGAAAATCCAGTTGTATTGTAGCTTGTCCCCTCAGTGTGATCTCTTCGTTCCTACGTGTTCTCGTGAATCCAGAAAAGTGGGAATGTGACAGCGGCAGTAGGAGAAGATATTCGAACAGTGACATCTTGGATGTAAACCAAAAGGAATGCAAGTAGGAGAGGGATAGCACAAGAGAATATAGCTTGGCTATGTGATTCCTAGTAGAATTCTTGTAGGGATACAATACAAACACACCGAAAAATCTAGGACCTATACTTCCTGTGACGAAACAACGACCTATAACTCTAAGTAGAATCAAGATTCTCAAATGAACTTAATCCAGAACTAAAACTATATTTATGTTGAGCTAGTTGTTTTGAGAACAACAATGGAACAAGATGAAACTTGAGAGATCAAGTGATCTCTAAATCAAAAATAAGGAAAGGAGCCTTGAACTGAGAGGCTGACAAATTATACAAAATCTAGATCTGTTGAGACTTATTGAGGAATTTCAAACACACCGAATGATAAATCATAGAGAGAGAGGGGCCATTTACTTGTAAACAAGCTCAGTATTTATAGTTTTCTTACTCACCAGAAGGCAAGTCCAAATTTCCATGCTTTATCATTTAAAATGGAGGACTACTATTACAAAGTGGCTGGAAACTCTAAACAAAGAAGAAGCAAGTTGAGAGTTGCAAGTGCAACTTGATTTTTCAGGTTGACGAGTGTGTCGAAAGGTTCTGGAAAACGTGGGTAGGACCGCCTCCCAGTGCAAGGTGGCGGTTTCAGGACCGCGGCCCTATCTTTGGCGGTGGTCATGGGATCGTCGCCCAGGTAGGGCGGCAGTCCTGTAACTAAAGACCAAAATGTAAGGAAACAGGGGGAAAGGAGTAGAACAAAGCATGCAAAGGTTGGATAAGGAATTTTAGGATGTAAATGTATACTCAACAAGCTTTCTAGATTCGAACACCTTGCAAAGAGATCTGAATCATCTCTGGGGTTTCCGTAACCTCTTTACAACAATGTAGTACATATAATTTTGGGTACGTACAAAATTCTTCTTGTGAGAATAGGTTGGGACAAGAGATACTTGAGCGGATGAATCTTGGCAATCATCTTAGTTGTGTGATTGAGCAAGTAATGATGTCACTTATGGAATGCAAACGCGATCACTAAGCATACTTATTCAATTTGGTAATAACATACTTCAAGCTCAATAAGTGTTCAACTAAGGTAATATACAACCTGTTCTTTTGCTCGATCATTATGTTGTGCTAATAGAGCTCCTATGGCATGTTCAGTGGTAGACATATAAGGAAACAAGGGTTTATCGACAACTAGTGACATAAGAACAGGTGGACTAGAGAGGTATTCTTTTAACTTAGCAAAAGAGTCTTGGCAATCGTGGTTCTAGTGAAACTGTGCATCTTTCTTGAGTAACTAGTTGAAGTGATGGCACTTATCAGCCAACTGTGATATGTAATGCCAAATAGATTGTATTTTTCCTTGAAGACTACATAATTGTTTTAGGTTTTGAGGAGGAGGCATTTCCATAATGGCTTTGACTTTTGCAAGATCCACTTCTATACCTCTCTATGAGACAATAAACCCTAATAATTTACTAGAGGTCACTCAGAACACACATTTATTTGGGTTAAGATGAACCTTATACTCATGTAATCTATTAAAAATGCATCTTAACACACTTGGATGCCCTATTCATGTTTGTGATTTTGCTTATATATCATCAACATAATCTTCCATGATATCATGTAGCATATCATGGAAGATGACAGTCATTTCTTGTTAATAGGTGGCACTTGCATTTTTCAAGACGAAAAGAATGAAATTATAATATAAGGTGCCCCATGATGTAGTAAATGCCATTTTATGTTGATCACCTTCATTAATATGTAGTTTATTGTAACCAGAAAATCCATCCATTGAGGAGAGAATTTCATGGCCTACCGTAGAATCAACAATCATGTCTATATCTGACAAGGGAAAGTCATCTTTGGGACAATCCTTATTGATGTCTCAAAATTTTGTGCATATTATGATGTCAGGGGTTTTCTTGGCTATGGGAAGTATGTTAGATATCCATTGCAAATAATCAATAGGTTAGATAAATTCAGCTTCCAAGAGTTTCTCGAGTTCGGCTTTGACAAGCAATGGAACTTGGGGATGCATTTTGCGTAGTTTTTGTTTTACATGTTTTTCATCTGGATGCATCAAAAGGTGGTGTACTACAAGATATGGGTCTAGGCCTGGCATGTACTTATATGTCCATACAAATATATCTTGGAATTTAATAAGGAGTGTTGTGAATTCCATGCATTTTTGGTCAGACAGACTAATGCCAAGTTGTAAAAGTTCTGGTTGTTCAGTGGTGCCAATGTTTATGTCTTTGGTTTATTCTTCAAACTTTTTAGATGTATCCTTTTCAGATAATGATGCTAATGGTTGATGTAGGTCATCAATGTCAGGTTACTTAGGGGATTGGGTAAAAGATTTTTGTGTGTAATGTTGAGAATGTTTATTGACATGTTCATTTGATAGGGTGGTGATGAGATTTTGACTATGGGAAATTTTCTGTTTGTGCTTCTAATCCAAATTTTTTGAAGGTGAAGGATCTGAATATTTTATTTCTTCACCAAAATAGGCTGATTCATCTAGATTTATTTTAAATCCTTTTTTATGGTCGAAAGTAGGGATTTGGTTACGAGTTCTAAAGAATTCTCTAATGACTTCATCATTTTTGAACATGTCCATGACCGCATGATGTTGTTAGCCATGGTCTATGAGAGTCAGATGCGTAGGCTAAAAATTAATGCAATTAATAGATAAATAGTTAAAGTAAAGATGTGTTTTAGTGATGTTCTCAAAATGGCTACGTGGATACCTGGTGTCATTATCAGAGTTGGTGTCATGATTATCACTTGAAATTATTATGGGAGCAACATCAAACACCTTGAAACCCAGACCATGTTTACCGTGATGTTATGTGAAATTTATCAGGTGTAAACGACCTTATTCATTTGGAGTGATTCCTTTACCATTTCATCACATTTTCATTAATCAATGGGCTTTGGTAAATTGAGGGGACTCATAACATGGAGAAATGTTTTCATTATATAACTAAGATCCTGAAGAACTTGGAATATGTTCATTGTCAACATAACCAATTTTTTTCCAAAATGACTGTCCCATTTGGTAAGTGGGATGGATTTTCAGATGTGGAGCGTTAGGTTTTCCATAGCTATGTGGGGATTTTTTGATATAAAAGGAGTCTACCATCTTTTGAAATTGATATTCACCGCATCCTGTGTTAATGATTTTAAATGTGTGGGATTGTGGACTAATAGGTACCTCATGTGGTGGGGAAGTCAGTTTGGTAGTTTTAAAATATGAAGAGAATGTGTTATAAGAAGAAGGGGGTGGATTGAAGGATGAAGTTTGGTTATTCACATGAGAAGGTATATTAATAGAAGAGGTGTGGTTGGATGAAGAAGGTTGGCTAGGTGAGGAAGAAGATGGTGTGGTGGAAGAATAATTGTTGCTGGAAGAATAAACTTGATCAGTAGAAGAAGATGATTGATTAGTGGGAGGAAGACTGGTTGAAGATTACTGACTAGAGGAAGACAATGGATTGGAAAATGTGTTTTGGTTAGAAGATGATGGTTTCGTAAGGGACTATGCGAGGTGGAGCATACTTATCTATTGATAGAAAATAGTGATCATGTCGATACTTTCCTTTAAGAAATCTACAATACTCAAAGGGTTGGGGATCCACACGCAATGTAAATTCCTTTTCCAAATGAGGAAATTTAATACAATGGTGGAATGTTGATGGGATGGATTTCATGGCATAAATCCATGGTTGGCCAACAAGAATTTTATACGTAATTTCTACATCCACCACATGACATACCATGTCTAAGGTGATGGGTCCGATTTGGAGAGGAACCATGATTGTGCCTTCAAAATTTCTCTCACTATTATCATATGCACGAATGGTTATGATATTATTTTGTAAATCATTTTCAGTGTAACCTAGACAACGTATAAGTTTCATGGAACAAATATTGAATGTAAATTCATTCTCGATTAATACGCGCTTGATCTTACAATGATGCATATAACCCTTGACCTATAAAGTATGATTATTAGCGATGTTGGGATTAAGAAGGTCAGCTGAACCAAAAGATAAAATAGGATTAAAGACTGTAAGATGTGCAATTAAAGCCTAGAATTGTTGTGAATTGATGTCCTCAGGGACACGAGCGTTATTCAATGTTTACATAAGAATGCATTGTAGTGCGTGAGAAGAATTAAGTAATTCCATTATGGAAATTTGTGCTACAGTATTCTTCAATTGTTTGACAATATTGAATTATGACACAGGTTGTGGAGTGGAATTGGTGGAGGGATTAGATGGTGGATTAGGAGGTGATGCAGGGGATGAAGTGGTAGATGTTTTTTCTATAGGGACCCACATTTTTTTTTCTAGTGGTGATCACACAGTAGTTCTGAAAATTATAGTTGCCACTAAGTCTTGGTCATAGTCTATGGTCAAGATGACTAAGTCATAATAGACATTGCTTTATGATTTACCCTTATCTATTGAATTGTTATCGTGGTTATGGAAAGGATTTTTGAACATGTGAAGTTTTTCATTAGGTATTTTTGTCTTAGAAGTATTTTCAACTTCTATGTCTCCATGTTCAATCAGGTCTTGGATGTAATGGAGGAGTTGCATGTATTGATCTATAGAGTGAACATTTATACAATGGTAATCGCAATATTCATTATCCTTATACCATTTTGGTTTGGGATTTCCATCTTCAAATGGTTTGACGATGGGATATGTAATCATATTGGCATTTGCCAAATGAAAAAAGACACTAGATAGACTTTCTCTGAGAGGAGTGATCTGTCTTCGTCAGTCCTAAGAAGGAACTTTATTTCTAGGGATTATGATTGGTTTTTTGGATATTAATGTGTTGATGGGATTGTTTTGAATGTTTTAGACATGGAGGGAATTAGTAACGCCATCATTGACTATATTTCAATTACTGTTAAAGAATTTGGATTTTTTCTGGTTCTAAGGGGCATCTCGATAAGGTTGGTCCCTAAAGGGTGTTTTAAGTAAGCCCTTAGAAATGAGGGCTTTTTCTATTTTTGTTCCATTTTAAATGAATTCTTCAAAACTATTCTGACAATGCATTTGTATGTGGAATGATAATTCAACATTGAGATTACAAGCAAAAATGCTACCTAGTTGTCTCTCTGGTATTGAGTAGGGAAATTGGCTTGCAATTCCTCACCATCATTATAAAAATGAGGTAATTTTTTTGTTTGGCCTTTGCCTAGTGTTACAAAGATCAAGCATGGTTATTGTCGAGTCTAAGTTATAGGAAAAATGTTTGACCAATCCTTTGGGAAGATGGAAAAACCAGTCTAAAGTTTGTCCTCCTAAACTTTGGGGGAATAATCATAAAAGGTACGTGTCTCGATAGGAAAATTCCTGGCATTGCAAGTAAAAATTCCTTGACATGTTAACAGAGGTCACCTTTGCTTTTGTATTTATCAAAATTTGGGATTTCGAAGGATGATGGAAATGGAAAGTGTGATATCTCTGTATCAAATGGATAAGGACATAATTCTTCAAAGTTGAATTGTTTTGATTGTTTTTATAGTCCCTGAATGGTGTCTTTCATATGTTTCCATTCTTGTGCGAATGGAGAGGCGGGGGATGGTTTATCAAGAATTCCATGAGTATTGGGGTCTTGATTGGGCTCTCTTAACCTTTCAGCTCTAGGAATTTTTTCCTCAAGTTTCCTTATTAAGTATTTGATTTTATTGAATAATGCATTGGCTGAAGAGGTATTTGGATTGTTTGGTATTTCCTTGTGATAAATTGATTTAATTTTGTCGATAAGTTTGTTTTAATTTTCAGTCCTAAAGTCAGGGAGTAGTTGTTCCCTCATGGCTAGGATGCGTAATAGATATTATTTTTTGTTTTGTTCTATCACCCTATTGACTTGTTCTTGTTCTTCATTGGTGTGTTCTGGTTGTGAAACTTCTTCGTCGTCATTTTCATGATTGTGACTATGTGTGAATATTATGATGAGATGTTTCTGATTAAGTTGAAAAAATGGGTAGGAATTTTGAGCAGGTGTAATTAAATGAGAACTTGATTACTTTGGATTAAACTTGAATAAGCTCATGATGAATAATAAGGAGAGTAACTCAAACAAGTTATCTCAATGTGATTGTGACATAACTCGAGACGAGTTATTAGGGATTTTGTTTCACATTGTATAGATTTGGCTTGAACAAGATTTGAATTGTTGCCGGGGAGAGTAACTCAAACAAGTTATTCTCAATATGGTTGTGATATAACTCAAAATGAGTTACGAAAGGATTTGTGTTGCCTGTGATTTGGAAAAACAAGATGGTGTACAAAATAATGAGTGAACTCAAACAAGTCACCCAGTATCAATTGGATACATAGCTAGAAAATTATTCTATGAAGACAATTGCTATGAAGGATGTATTCAATATCAGTTGCCTGAAGTAAGCTATGACGAAAGTTGGTGTGATGTTGTGGTCTTTGTTTCTGGAATGTTTGGATATTTTTTCTTGGTATTGAATTAGTCGAGAAATTATTTTTGTGGAACAAAACTAGGGTTTGAACATTACAATAAACACATTGATATCAGCCAAGTTTTATGATAAAACAATGCTAAACTATTTTGTTTACAAACAACAAGTAATTATGTGGATCAAATTATTTTGGCTTAGGAGGTAAATTCTTTAGGAATGATCATTGTTTCATGCAATCATACAAGTATGTTGTGGAATGATGGATTAAGGCTCTTATTACTCCAAAAAAGTTACGTCCTCTGATATACCCTAGTCTTGATATACCTAATTTTGTATGGGGAAATAATTAGTACGGGGAACCCTTAGAGCACTGGAGGATACTAACCATTTCTTACTTACCTACTTTGGAGTGAATCACCACCTCCAAGGTAGTTTTGTGAAAAGGTGGAAGGTGATGGGGGGATGAATGTGTATGGTGTACTTATAAATCCCCAAGGATTTATAGAGATGATGCCAAGGCTTTGTTATTATAGCTATTTAGTCATGACTCACATGCGCTGCATGACATCATTACCTGTAAATAAAGAGTAGGGGTGAGGTAAATACCAAATGTTGTGATGAGACTAGGTCTTAAAGTGCAATGCAGATGTGAATATTGGTGGTGCATGGTAGTCAAGTCCATGCCACTGGTGTATCTTTGGTGGTGATGAAATCCACCTCGACTATGTGTAAAAAAATGATGAAGTGATTAAATGCAAGGTTCTTTCCAACTTGAGGTAAATCACTGGCGGAAAATAATTACATACCAGAGCACGCTATTTTTTTTTGTTTCAAACATTTAATTTTGAATGGTGGTAGTTTTGTGGGATATATATATATATATATATTTATACACATATTTCATACATACATACATAAAACAAATACTATTATCCTGCAAACGAAATATATATATATAGTGTTTTCAACAATATTCTAGCGAGGCGGTCCTATAGAAAACAAATTAGTAGTTATCCCATAGACAAAATGTTAGGAATAAAAATAATCATGGCTATTTTTGATTTTCCCTATCACTCGAAGGTGCAAGAAAAGAGCATACACAACCAATGACCGAACAAATATTAATAGTACAATGAAATAAAATTAATTGAGATGATAGCTAAAAACATAAAAAATAAGGAAATGGATCCTGCAGTGTTAGAACAAGAAACTAAACAATCGTAATCATTTCAGATTTTCTAGATCACTTAAAGGCGTAAGAAAAGAGTATATGCGGATACAATTGGAATATATTTTGTTAATTTTTTTAATAAGTAGTGCAATTAATCATGATTATGAAATAGTAATAATGATTATATTCACAAAGAAAAGAAAAACAACAAAAGGAGAGCACTAAAAATGTTACCAGAAGTGTCGGCATGGAAAATTGGAATGTAAGGCAAATTTTTTTTATTTTACAGAGTCTATGTGGGTTTTCTAGTTGCAAAGGATGATTGAAAATGTGATTTTAATAATTCTGGCTAGATAGGTACAATAAGGTCTTGTATTGTCAAAAAACTTCCAAAATTTGACATCCAAAGAAACCCATGAGTAGCTAGAGTAGGGGATGAATGTTCTTTCTGCTAGACACTAAGAACTATGAAGATCAAAGAGATGATGAGCATCGTAATGGCATTGTTACTACAACCTGAAGATGCACCACAAGAAACCGCAAAAAATAAACACTACCCATAGCGTGAAGGTTAACCAAAGAAGACCATAAGGCATGAAAAATGAGATAATAACAAACAATAATAAACCAAGAATAGATAAAACCACTAATTGGGAAGTTAATGGTAACAGATCAAAATTAACCGAAAATGTAATCTAGGAAAAATGCACTACAAACAAGGAAGTAAAATACTAATAATCATACCTCCTCCTTTGCGTTTTGTATCAAACCTCAGAATGGGATAGCAAACTTGGATTAAGCCCTGATTGCGTGATATGTAGGTTATTTTCTTCAAAATGGAGCAAGGCCTTCCTGCAACAATGATACACTTACTTATCACCAAATAGGTAAAAGGATTATGGATTTGGGGTGCTTCATGAGGCTATTTTTGCATTAGGACGAGGCAAGAAGGATGTTCTTTGCTCAAAGGATGCAAGAACTTAGATATAGCATTTAAGATTATTCTCCATGTCTTTAGAGGGGAGGGGTAAGGTTGTATTTATAGCCATGGGGGAGTGATTAACTTAAAGTAATTTAAGTAATCATGGTTTGAAAATGTGGGCAAGATTAAGTGAGTGGTTTGAAATGTGACCAGATTAGGTGAGTGGTTTGAAAATGTGGGCAAGGTTAGATGAGTGGGGGGCCACGAAGAATGGGTGAGGATTTGAATTATATTTTTAATTCATAAGTGGAGGATTTTAGGTGAGTGGGGACCACGAAGGGTGGGTGAGGATTTGAATTTGAATTTTTAATTCAAAAGTAGAAAAACATGGAGAATAATGACATGTGGTGAGGATTGGGTTATTTTTTAGATTTTGAAATGGATAATTAATCAAATTATATTTGATTAATTCGAAGTGTATTTTTGTGGGAAATGAAGAAGGGGAATTAATTGATTTAGGATAGATGTGAAATTAGGGTGTCTACAAGACATCAAACATAATTCATAAATTTCAGGCGGGATACCTTCCTATAGAAATCAGTATAATGGACCATAAGTAATGTGAGTTCCAATCTATGATTTGAGCTGATATTAACATTTACTACCATTATATTATAGTAGGCAAAGCTTGAATGTAATGAGTGAAGACTAAATTTTCCAATCATGATATTAGCATTGAAATGTATCTAGCCCATGAATGCCATGCATATCTAAGTGCTTGTATACCTGAATTTTAATAGTGATTCATATCAACAATTTCAAAAAATTACTCCATAAAGAGAAAATCAATGTCTGTCCATGTGCAAAAACTGACATGACAATTATACAACTTTCGTGTCAATGCCCTTTTTTTTCTTAACCATATAATAATTCTATCTTGGAAATGCATATATCATTGCTAGTGGTAGTTATCATAGTGTCAATTGATTTTCTATAAGGTCACCTATGTCCTCTGTCTAGTCCCTTGAATCAAAATTGCTAAGGGAATTTTTGGTTCAAAAACACAATTGTTTTTACCTCATAACTGAAAAACATTATGATTTTCAACTGAAATAGTGGAAACAAACTAAGGCATTGGTAAACTTAATTGAGGATTGCAAAAATGTTCTAAAAATTGACCCATTTAATCGGTACATGTTTATTTTACATCATAGACAGATGTTAGAATGTATCAGATAGTAGGAGGTTCATTCAATTAGTGTATCATTGAGGCTAACATCTTTAAGTGGATTAAAAATGAAGTCATTAGGAACATTATGTTTACATTTGCCACACAAATTTTATTTGTGTGCTTATACCAAATAAATAGTTACTTCTAAGTATAGATATTAACCAATCCACCATGAATGATACTTACAACATCTTCAAATTCTTGTTGGTAGTGCATCTTATCTTCCATTCTTTCTTGATTTTCTACCTATAGAGAATCTTCAGTACAACCCTCCCTTGTTTATTTTCCACAATGAACATCATTGGGATTCTAATCAATCAATTTGAAAAATTGTTACCCAATCTACAGTTTGAACTCCACTTCTAATGCTTCACGAACAAATGTATTATTCTCAACAATTTATGATTAATAAAATCATACATACCAATAAACAATTATCAATGTGTTATAGCTATTCCAACACTAATGGGTTTGTCATGAATTGTTTTTGTGAAAAGCATCCTTTAAACCATATAATCATAAGTTGGTATTACTAATTTCAAATATCATTGATGAAAGGTTGCATCTTGTATTCTAGTGTGGAAGCATTTTTTCTCTTCTTATCATGTCAATCGTCCTTTTAGTGACCATTAACATAAGGGTCAATCCTCCATTGTTTAGTAAATTTTCCTACTAACTGTACTTAGAAATTTTTATATTATTTATAAAACTTAATTCTACAACCTTTGATTTGATTGTGCTACAATTCACATCAAAGAGGGGAATGAATGATCATGACACCTAAATCTAGGATATGTAAATAACTTTAATAAACAATTAAACTTCTTATGCCACAGTTTTCTATAATTTGTTAAAATGTTGTTATATTTAGCATCTTTCTCACAAATTTTCTAACATCCCCTCCATCTCAGTCAATTAACGACACTTGGTATGTTAATTAGCTAGTTAACCCCTTCATTCTAGATACAAATTAAATTACTTTTTAAATTAGAATCCCATTTTAATTAATTAATGGACCAATACTGATTAACTAATCCTCTAGCTGATAATTTAACCTCTTATTGGGTCATTCCCCCCCTCTGATCCATAAGAATCCATCAACTTCTCTTCAATTGGATTTTATAATCTCAACTTGGTCTATTAATCATATCTAATTGAGTTAATTTAAATCACAACCAACTTACGTTAAGTTGGAAATTCTAATTAATCTTTCCTAATCACTTTGAACCATTGGTGGAAGTGGCAAAGGTTATCCCTTTTAATGCAAAACATTCTAATTTATCCACATTCATGAGAATGTAAGTTTCTCCATTATTTTGGAAAACTATGATAAATTTCCTTACCCCCTCCCTTCCAAGAACACGGAGTGTCCTTGTAATACATTTGCATAAGATAAGATAATTTCAAACCCTTGGAAAAATTATTGATCTAGATACAATCACCCTTTTCTACTTGGTAAAGAGTAGTAAGAGAAGAACTAAAAATGGCAATTAATCCATATTTGAGATCTCTTCCTCTTCCTTTGAGACAAATCATTAAATTTCATGCGTGGACTATGAAATAACATTTTGCTAAAGGAAGTATCGAAAATCCAAATCCCATAAAAAAGTCAAAGGATTAGCTTGCATTTAATGTTTTAAATATTAGATGCATATTTTTAAGCTTTTCCTTTTTATGGATTTATCTTGATGTTTATGTTGAATTAGCTTAGTTATTGAATCTAATTGGTGTTAGGTTCTAGTAATTATCTTAGATTTTTTATCATGCATAAAGATCCTGATAAAATGTATCCTATGTTTAAACAAAATCTACCCCGATTCTTAAACCATGTACAAAATTTCACATGTTTAATCTAAGATAAATATAAATAAAAGAATCACCGTTTCTGGCATATTTGTTTCATTATGAAGTATTATTCCAGTGATTCCACTACATCCTATAAGTCTTAGAAATGGTTATCTAACAAATTACAAACTTGCATAATTAAGTAAGCAATAGGAAGTCGCCAAAGTTGATCCTCAAAGTATAAAAACTGTGGTCAACTTGTAAAACAGATACCTTAAAATTAAAGACGAAGGGGAAGATGAAGATGTCATTGAATTTTATTATACCCATATTATGCACAAATTTATTCAAGAATTTCCTAAATATGTAGGAGAGACCCAAATAACCATGAAGAATAATTTCTGTGTGCATCTTTAACTTAGGTGAATACATATGTAAGTATCAATAGTATTGAGCCTCTTCCATATGGATCCAATTATAATAAAAACAATAACAAAAATGTTCCTTTGAATATTGGATCTACCCAACTTATTGGGTAGAAAACTCACTCTGTAATTTTTTCCATGCTCCAAAAGAAAATAGTGGCAGATTGAAATAATGTTTCACAGTGACTTTTTAAACCATCGGGCGGCCCCAACTGTTCTAGTTCACCTCAAATGCTATATTATGGCCATGATAAATTAGTTTTATGGTATCTACAGTTGTAATTATACTAAATGGAAGTTCACCAATGAAAAAAGGAATAATTGTCTTCCATAATAAGACAATTTAGTCCATTAAAATAATGGCCGACTATAGTCTTTCCACTTATTTATTCCATTGATATTGGAAATAATCACACCAATGACATAAAGGACAATTGTTCTATTAACCCTACTGTGTCCATATCAAATTTTTGGAAACATCTAAAATATAGTCTTTTTATTTATTTTTACGGTAAGATACCAAACTCAAAGACACTAATATTTGAAAGGAATTGGATTCATATGAGTAAGAGTCATTACTAATTATTGTCTGATTGTAATGCTAGTAGACTTTCTACTTTTTCCTTGGATAATGATAGCCTAAAAACAAAGATTCAATGCTTTCATCAGGAACCATTGTCATTAAATTAGGGGTCAATGTGTAACTATAGATTTCATCAAATTTGGAATACCTTATTCACTAGGTAAGATACCATAAACAAAGACACCAATGCATGTTTTGAAAATTGTTATACTAGCAATGAGTCATTGGATATTAGTATTCAATGGTAACTATAGGTCATTCCACTCTTTCCTTAGACAGATAGCAAAACAAAGACATCAAATATGGAACAATTGTCATTAGATCACCTCGATGAGATAGTTTGAAATACTTTTCCTTGGAAGATACCAAAAACAAGGACACCATATGCATAAAAAAAGAATTGTTATACTAGCAAGGTGTCATTAAATTAGTGGTTGATGGTAACTATAGTCTTTCCACTTTTTCCTTGGTAAGATACCAAAAACAAAGACACCAATGCATAAAGGAACAATTGTATATGACTAGCAATGAGCCATAAAATTAGTGGGCGATGGTAACTATAGTCTTTCACTATGGTTGTAGATCCTTCTCGACCTATCCCTCAATGACATGATGAAAAATTTTGTTTTGGTGGCACACCAATCAGGGACACTCATATGAAAACTAAAATGTTATTTTAATATTTTTCCTATTCCTTTATTCTTGGAAAAAAATTTGATCATGAATCTATTAGACGAGAAAGGATAAATGATTCTATAAAATCACGCGACAAAGCCAAACAAATGCAATTGTAATGAAACAGTTTATCAAGATAATGAACACCTTAAAATATATAATGACCACCTTCTTGATCACTCCAAATATGAAAAATCCAATCATGATCTAGTCAACATCGTGGTTTCCAATGATGTTGATACCTATTATCCTTCTACTAGTGCATCCACAAAAAATGTGGTTCATATGGACAATACCATATGAATTATCACATGTACTGAGATCTCTTACCATTCCTTGGCCTAGGATAAATCCCAAGATCATCTATCCCTATTATTCATGGAAAAAATCTCATGAACAAACTCATATATCTAACTCCTCAGTCTAGGTGAATGTCATTAACCCCTTTGTAGAAAATCCTACATGGCCGATCCTATCTACCTATGATTCTATCAATTATTATGCCATCAAACCCTATGGAAACATATCTACCATGTCCAATCACAAAAAAAAAAAATAGTTGTAGATCAAAATATAAAATCTTCTACTATCCCATCTCCTTTAAAACCTATTTAGACTGAACTTCCCTTGGTCTAGACTATTGCACAACCTAACCACTAAGATTGGGATCCTCCTGTAGAAATTTATCACCTTCCTAGTCAAATCATATTCTTAGAACTCATATTTAACTCACCCCAACATCATGAGATTCTTATGTCTACACTCTTTATTATGAACATTCATTTTCCACACACTTTTTTGAAAGAGAGCATCATGCATCAATGCAAAGAGTTTTCCATTTCCATCGATCTTTCCTCTGATCATTCCCAATAATTTTCTTCCCTCTTAATTCCATGATTTAAAATGAGCTCCTACTTCATACTGATGACCATATCCTCTTTATATTGGAGTCCAAATTGGCCACACCATAGTCATAAGATACCTCATAGGAAAATATTTTGGAACTTGTGTCACCTCTCTTTATTTCATCAAAAACCTCGACTACTCTATCAAAAATCAAAAATCCACTAGAAGCACATGTCAAGGCTATAATCATGGAAAAATAACCCCTATAGGTTACATTTGGCTCCCTTCATTTTTACCCTTTAATGTTTATGTCAAGGTCATGGTCTTTAGTTTCCCATTGTCTTATAATATCTTCCTAGGATGATTTTGGACTCATCACATGTATGTAGTTGTGTTATCTTCCTTGCCAATGTGTCAAGTTTGAGAACCTAGGAACTATTTATAAAGGGTAGGAGGAGACACCAACCCACAAAACTTTGATCTATTTAAACAATGTGGGAAATTTAATATTCCCACCCTTGAATAACTTTCTACCATCCCATTTGAGGAATATCAATGCTTTAATTATCTAGTCAATTCTATTTTTGGCTACGATGGTCATCATGAGGCTATGGCTTGTACTCCCCCTAAATTTATTTATTTTGATGATGATGAGCTTGATAAAATAAACCCCAAATTAATACGTCTAGGCTTCTTGATGCCATTATCTCTCAATTACCTCTAGTTTTCTTGATGCCATTATCTCGCAATTACCTCCCACCTTATGACCATACATGTAAAATAAATATGTAGAACGCGTTACTATGGTATCACTCACACTAAGCATTATTTTATAGAACATATTAGTTCAACCTAGGCCTATCATCAACTTATGTGCTATTGATGTTGCCACACTCAATTATGATGATGGTTACTATCTCAATGATTCCTTCTTATTAGGTTATGTCTAAGCTAAAATTTTAAAATCCTTCACTATCATAACACCCCAAACTCTTCCTTTAGTCACAACATCAATAATATAATTATATCCTTGTAAGACACTCATCCTACATTTTATTTAGAGGTATAAGATATTATGGATGATGATGACATATACCCTAGTTTTGACTTTAAGGATGAGCTTATGAACTATACTTCCCTAAGTATTGATCCAATGTCTAAGACATATTATTATCTCTTAGTTATCCCTTTTATAATGCCTACTGTGACATCAAACCCTCCTTCCCCTTTCACTTATCTATTTTTTATGACAACTATACCTTCTACAACATCACCACCAACTCTTCTTATCATTATGGCTCCTAGCCCACTTGTGTCTAAGCTACATTACACATGACATGAGGCCCATAGACATGATGTTTTAGATTATAAACCCTATTGATATGGTATATAAAGAAACTCTAAAAGGAATTTAGGCAATACCAATAAAAGAAGGCCATGCAACCCTCCTCTACAAGAACACTCTTTTTTTGTATCATCATGGTGTTTTTCTCACATAAAAATAATACTTGTTAATTTATCTCCCACAAGCACTGAGCCTGATAACCTTCTCTTCATGCACCTAATTAATCGATCCCAATCCCCTCCATTACATCCTTCCATGCCATCATATATTTCTCATCATTCCCCCCTCAAACCTCTCTTGACGATATCCATCATGATGTGCTCACATGAATCTCTGATAGGATTGATGATTCCCTCTTTTCTACACTATATTTGATATGTGTATTAAGGTATCGCCATTATACAATTAAGCCCTCAAGGAGCTTATGATTCACATGAGGCTTGCCAAAAAATCATGTGCAGAGTAGCTGAAATCATAATTTCTAAAATTTATGTTTTATATATCACATGCATGTTGTCATAGAGACACATTTTTCAATTGTTTTATAATTCCTATCTATCTCTTGGTTGGGTAGTCATCCTTCCCATTTTAGTTTCTACGATTCCTATAGATTCCAATTTTGGATATTGTTGTCATCACATTCCTCTTATCTCCCACTTGGGTTTATCTCTCATTTCTTGGGATGGAATTATACTTGGTCCCATCCCATTATCTTATACACTTTATCTACAATATCAAATCTCAAAACCTTTTATCATTTCATTTATTTTAATAATAAATGTTCATAAATTTGTGCAAAAATGAGAAAATTGAAGCATACTAGTTATCATACACCAACATTAATACATAAGATATCACCAAAATATTGGTATCACACACACACAAATATATAAAAAATAAATCATTCTATACATCATCAATACATCCATCTCTAAAAAATACAATAAACCATCCCTTAAACATGCCCTCCCTCCAATGGAGGTTAGTCGATGCTTTAAGATGATGGTAATTGATAAGTAACATGTATAGATTGTGCCATTATGTGGCTTTAGACCAATCCATTAATGTCTCTCCCTCCACCCTAGCCACATGAACCTCTAATGTTTCAATACAAGCCACATCTGTATCCTGGTGCATTACCACCACCTGTACATCTAACAACCTTACTGCCTGTTGTTGTGCTAATGTTGTCTATTCCTAAAAAAGGCCTTATACCAAGGATGTTATATCTTTGGAACTTATCACTTTAGAGAATATCCATGTCTCTGAAGCTCATGACTTGCCTCTCCCATAAGCCCAAATGAACTCACTAAGTATTTGACTATCATTGATAGATCTACCATCATGGTCATATCTGTCAATTCTAAGATGTCATTCAAGATGTGTTCTCCCTCAATCATCATGTACCAATATATCATGGCCCGCTCTGCATAACATAAAAACTAGACACCATATTAAAAATCTATTAACTATCTATTCTAAAACTTCATGATCTATGCTATCATGTAATCTAACTTTGAGGGTCACCTGGCTCACAAAACTAATTCACTACAATAGTTTTGTCTTCTCATCCTCCTAAAATAATATTCAGCCCCTCATATCTTAGTTGATTGGATCCTACCGATTGTGTCCACCTATCTCAAGGCACCAATAACATCAACAATCTCCGAGATGCTTATTCTATTTGCATTGAATGCCCATTCATATTTGCCATTATTTGGGCACTTGTATCTGATAAATATCTCTCCTCAATGAAGCTTTACAGAGGACCAATTCTCAGTTCCATCCTTGAGTTCTCTCTACACTCTCCTATGTTTCAACATCGATAGATTGTATCTCAAGGGATATCTCCCATCGCTATATCACCTGAGGTCCCCTTTTACACCTCTTTCCCCCTTGTCACTATATCCTACTACCTAGCCATGGGGCATGCCTCACTTAGCATGGATGTAATGGAAACACTCATACAACTAGTCTCACTCTCCCATTTCTCGCTCTAATCATGTCACAGTTGACACTTTGGGAGATGTAGGGATAATACATGATACTTGGGTTTCCAAATTATAATGGAACTCTATCTATTGGTTGTGTATCTACCCACCACACTTAATGACCTATAATCTCTAAGGCCCCCTTAGTTACTGCTATACTAAGCCAACTATGTAACTAATCCACTATCCCTCTGTAGGGATCCCATAAAACCTACTGCTTATTGACATATGACAACCATACATAACTAATAGTTATCCTAAATAATGGTCCTCTCTACCATTATAGTATCCTTAGGGTATCCCCTACTTCTTGTAATAGTGTCCTTATAATCCTATACATCAAGATTCACTCATAAATTAAGGATGCCAATAGTATGATGAGATCTACTATCCTTTGTTGTGTCAAATGAATCCTACATAGATCATGCACCAACTAAATACATATGGTTTTCCCCCATATAAATTATACCCCATCCTTCTATACATCCATATATGTCTCTAATACAAACAATGGTATTTATCCATCTACATTTTGTGATAAGATAAATGCCACAAACATCCCAATAATATCCTTATAGATATCCATTATCTATGAAAAAAATACAGTACTAAAATAAACCATAAATGTACCAATCTGAAATGGAAGTTCACTCATCTCTGAACTGTCGACACTAAAATTTTCCTCCGTAATTTCTATTTCATTAATGTATGTATAGTGAATAGGATGTTGTTAATTATAATTAGTAGTAGCGTCTGATAGAAGATAACTTTAGTACGGTCACCAATAATGTAGATACGGTAACAGTCAAAGTACAATAGGAATGTTGTAACAAAGTAAATATTTATCGTAAGTGGTCCGGTAATGTTAAAATGTCCGTACATATTAGCAATTAGAAATATTATATTGGTAATAAGGACAAGGAGTGAGGTTAGTGTATTTTATTTGTAAAAAGTCTAAAAATGTAACCCATGTAAAATATAAGGTTTATCTTATCTTAAAAGATAAGCTTACATGTAACAGAGTGGACTTATCTATCTTAGAGATAAGATGGATAAGCCTGGAAGTTCTATTAGAGAGGCCACCCCCCCTCCTTTAGCATAGAAGGAAGTAGTGAGAAATATTGTAGGAAGTGTGCGAAGGAAGCCATCAGTTTAAAGGTAAGAAGCCATTAAGAGGTGTAATTGTAAAGTTTCTCCCATAGTATCACTTGAAGTACCTCATGGGTGAGATTGTAACAATTTCATTGAATTTCAGATTTGTCATCATTCCATCTTATCATAGTTGATGGTATTCTTGTGTTATGTTATTGTTTTGTTTCCCAGATTACATCCACCAAACTAAAGGTTGTGCATTAGTAAATAATCTGCACCTAAACGTGATGGACCTAAACTCCCAATGACCCAAAAATATTTGATACCTAAACGTGATGTATCTAATAATACTCACACCATTTTTGTAATGCCTCTAAAATATTTGAATAAAATATGTATCTAATAATACTCACACCATTTTTGTAATGCCTCTAAATATGATGTCTTATACATATGTTATGTCCTATGGAGATTACCAACACAATATCTCTATTAATCATGTCACATATAATAACCTCCACTTTCAGATTTTCCATGAAACCTACAAAATATAAAATAATAATTACCCATTAGATTCCAATTCAAATACATAATTAGAATAAAAATCATCAATATTTCAATTTTTTGTACTACATCGGCCTTGCTAGCTTAACACCATCATCCCTCGAGAATAATTTCAGCTCCCCTTACATGATTGGCCCTATTGGTAAAACACCATCAAACAACCTTGATTAAATTCCCTACTCCAAATGCCATTGTCCCTGCTATAACTATTCATCCTAGCATGGCTAAAGGTGTTTATTTTTAAGGTCCCATGAAAGTTTTAGCATTAATTATAAAAACCTAACCAAGTGCCTCCCAAATTAGAAATTATCATAAAAAAAACTATACCTTGACCTAATCTACATTTTGACTATATTTGGGGAAATTTTAAGTAGTTAAATTTTCCTTAGCACAATTTTTCCCATTTTCTCTAGGATACCCTTTCCCAATTAAAAAAAAACCTACAATGGGATTCACATCACTATATGCCCTATTTCAGCCACTTAAAACTCTCACAATTTCGACTATAATTTCTTAATCTGGGTAATATTAGATCTCAAATTCTATTAACATCAATTATCAAAGTGACCAATGAATTCATCTCTTTACTTTATATATAAATTCTTATACCTAATTTCATAAAAACTTCATTACAATCTTAATATTTTCATATATTTCTAATTATAAAACCTTAAAACAATATGTAAATTAGTCCATGCTCATTTCTTTGAACCACTCATTTTTACATGTCCCACATACCTATACCAAATTATACCAAAAATACCCTTTTTCGTCATTTCGATGCTCAACTTTATCCCTCCTATGATATCCTAACTAGGAGATTCATGGCTTATTTAATTATTATCTTCTAGTATTTCTTTTCAGTCTTGCTTATTCAAGATTTTAAGAAGTTATTTTTACCTCCAAAGGAAAGATGAGTGACAATGAAAGGTAAGTATGAGGTAGGTGTATTTAATGTGACAGAGTAAATAATTTATTTACAACATTTTCATTTCAAATTTACTTTCCATCTTACATTATATATAAATATTTTGTAGAAGATAATTATGTGTTTCACTATTGTGACACCAATTATTTGATGCTTTCAAACAATTTATTTTGTGAAAAGAATGTTGATGCATTATCCTCGTGAGTGGGTACCTTAAGGGGTCTTCTAGGACTAGGGTGTGATTATAATTTTTCATGTGGGCTAGACCAAAACATTTGAGAGATGTTTTTATTTCTCCTTAGTTATCCTACAGTTTCCTCGTTTCTTGCTTTTTTCACACATTACACCTATTATGTCCACTTATTCATTCTTGTTGCACACTATTATCCATTCTTTTGGTACCCCTGTACATTTTTAATTCATCCTTATTTACCTTCTATCCCCTATTCATTATGTTTTAAACCTTTTAAAATCAGGTTTATTTTGAAGGTTGATGTCATCAACCATTCATGATGGTGTTTATTTTGGTTTTTACATGGCTTACACTACCCACTCACCAACATTTGCATAATAAAACAATTGTTGTTTCTCACACTATTTCATGTTTTATTTCTTTACTTGAAGACTTGGAGGTTACGTATTTTTCATTTATGTCCCCATATTGAGTTATAATTGGATATCCTATTTTTAATATTTCTCCTTCTTTTCCCATGGATCCTGAGCACATTCAATCATCATTTCTCTCTCCCTTCCGCCACACAAGAAAGCCTTGCAATCATTCCTAGGAAAAATCAATTTTGTTAGGAGAATCATTTATAACTTTGTAGGATTGGTTAGGCCCATCATCCTCATGCTCAAAAAATATACAATCTTCAAGTGTATAACAAAAGGAAAAGAGATCTTTGACAAAATCAAGCTAGAAATTTCTTACATGCTAATAGTCATCAATTCTGATTATTCCAAGGATTTCATCCTTTATTCTTATGGAGTTGATTTGAATATTGTTGTTGTCTTGACACAAGAAAATGAACAAGGACTAGAGTATCCATTGGATTTCTTTAGTTATACACTGAAGTATTATGAGTTAAAATACATATATATATAGAAAACAAGTCTATGCCATCATGCACTTGATTAAGAAGTTTAAAAGTATGTTCACCAAAAATCATGTCAAGGTGCTAGTTTCACACTCTGGAGTGAGATACTTCATCATAGGAGAAAAAATCAGTTGAGGAAATTCAAATTATTCATGACCAAGATCTTTGTTCTCTTTCTTTTTATCCTTTTATCAAAGCCACCAAGCTGGTTAGACAAAAGATTTCCATTGCAATTTTTGTAATCACCTGGGGACATATTGAATCACCCAATGATTCATGTGGGAAGTCCAGCGAAGCTCTGAGGTTGATATATAGAGCTCCATTTTTATCATTTATTACATACTACTTCATCTTAGCTCAATTTGATTTGTTTATTAATATGTGTTCAAGCTTGTAGATGACTATTCCATAGTTTGTCATCACCCAATTACTAGAATATATGATATTCTTGATCATCCATTTTGTCATTCATGTGGGAGAAATTTTAACATCCTCTATGAACTCAGCCTTGTTTACTGTGCCATTTCATCTATTGAGACCAAACATTAAGGATAATCTGGAGATTATATCAAAATCATTCAAGAAGAGTGATAAGATACTAAAGAGGTATGGTATGACTACTTCAAGTACTTTGAGCTTGAATCACTTGCCATATCTTGAAGCCACTTACGATAGTTGAATAGGGTCTCACTATCCCTTTCGAGTTTAGAAATCATTTATGCACTCAATTGTTTATCTTATCACTGTCAAGAAATAAATTAATTGTACTCAAACAAGTTGACACCCTTTAAGAAATTCCTGAAGATTCCAAGGATCAGCATCTTTTGGGGTCCAAAAATTAACCTTATCATCCTTATCTGGAATATCTGATTTGGCCTAATTTTAATTGCTTACATGTTTTCTTCTCACTCGGAAGAAAGGTGATGAATCATCTTCATATTGTAACTTTAGGCTTTACTGTGTCACACAATCGCTTACCTTAACTAACGATTTGGACAAGGTGGTAATCTAAGGTGAATCTAATAATAATAATATCTAGATAAATAGCAGATAAACAAATAAAGGAAATGACCCAAGCACATCTAAGCTAAGAAAATATAAAACCTCTTTTCCATGCTTCAAAGAAGGGGTAGATAGAACTTAGTTAGTCCTCTTGATGGCTACCTGAGGAACTATGCCATAGTAAAGATTCTTGAATATAACTAGAAATGCAAGAATGTATCAGCTCAAAATCTTATAGAAAATACAAATCTAAGTTTAAACACCTAAGCTATGCTAGAAGCACCTGGGGTACTCTAGTCTAAGATCTGAAAAAAAAGTAGTCTGCAAATAAGCTCTACAACCTTAACACTATGAGGTGTCAAATGGAAAGTAATCTCCTACCTTCACAAAACCATAGTCACGACTAGAATATTAAAATAATGGAGTGTGTAATATGTCACTGCAAATCATTGAATACTAAGATGAAACCTGTAAAAAAATTCAAATGAATCAAGCATCAATTTTACCCCGTTGTTGGTGAGAAATTTTTTCTTGGTGGACAAACTTGGTGGGTTTCAAGCCAACGCTATGGGAATCTAAGTCCCTCTACTTTAACGGATGCATATTGTCATAGGTGCGTGCAAATGAAAAGATGGCTTTCAATGGTGGAATTTTGACCAGAGATCCAACAGGGGAACTCCACTGACCCTGCGGCAAATGCTAACATATGTCTCACTAGAGAAGAAACTTTGTTTTGGAAGTGGGGATGGAGAGTGAAAATTGAGGTAGGAGAACTAATGTTGTAGGTAGAAAATCAGATTCTTGCACACACACTAGTTAGAAACTTCATCACATGCATTTATGAGAAGAAATAACCCTGTAAATGACAACACCAAATAGAATTTAATGAGAACAAAGTGTCATGAAATCCCTTGGTCAAAGAAAGCTAGAAACTCCTTGTATTTATGCTTGAATAAAAGTTGTACATATTGTAGGAATGGAAGAAATTTGAGAGGGGAAGAGAGTAGAATAAAATTGTTATCTCCTTTGCTTTCTCTCAAGGTAGAATGCACTCTTGAGTCTACAAGATCAACTGCCAACCCTTTGAAATGGGAATGGCTTTACAATTTATAGAATAGAATATGAATCTTCATCTTCCTCATGACCTTTTGAATACCTTAATATGACTTAAGACTGTTCATATTCCACTTTAAATATTTAAGTCCCTTTTATAATAGCAAGGCAACTTAATTTACATTATGTTTCTAAAGTCTCTTAAGTCATATTAAAAGTGCAAAACCCCAACGTTAAATTAGAATATTGGAAAGTGAGAGAAAGTTGTGGGGAAGAGGAGAGGGAAAGAGAGGGATAAGAAGAAGAGGAGATGTCATTCTTGATGAAGTTCGTTGATCCTTGTTGATGGAAAGCTCCAAATGTAGTAAAACTCTAAATCTTCAAACTCCTTCCACACTGTGAAATTCCTCCAAATTATCTCACAAAAGTTTGCTAAGTTGAATGAACTAAGGTGGATCTTGAATGCCCTGTGAAAAATGAATAGGATGCTTCGGAACAATGATGTCCCCCTGAATGATTATCCTTGTACATTCCATTGTGCCAAAACTTCTCTTTAAGTGTAACTTACTATTTTTAGTAAGTGTGAAAAAGACAACTCTCTCAATCCTTTGCTGAGTGTTGTGACCTTGATTCCCCTTTCTCCTTGCGTTCCTCACTCCTTTGGATCAAATTTCTATTTTTATCAAGTGCTCGAGGGCCCACTTACTATTTTTAGTAAGTGCCAAAAATGTCCATTCTGGTGGATTCTCGGCTGTAGTGCACCTCTGATATCTTCATCTCCTTCGCAGGTTCTTCTATTAATGACTTTCCTGAAATAGTAGTTCCTATGTAGTAGACCTGCTATTTTTAGAAAGTTGGCCTCTGGGAGTCGGATTGATGTGGAATGAAGTTTTTTGATATGGTTTTTTTCCCAATATCATCCCTTTGAAATTTTGGGCCCGCTCGCTTAATAATCCAGGAGATTTTAAAGTTTTAATTTTTGGACCTGGCAGTGCTTCTGGGTACGACAACCATTAATGGACCTCAAAATTGTAGGTTTGGTTTTCTCCTCCGTTTCTGAATAAAATTGTATTTTTGATGTGGGTTTTTTCTTTTGGTGCTTCACGTACAATCTTACTTCGATCCGGCAACTAGTTTAACGAGAAATCCCACTTCTTTCTTCGTTGAGCTGAAAAGGAGATTTCTTCATTGTGGATGCTTTGTCACACATGGGGGGAGTTTGAAGGTGTCTTCTTCCAATAAATGGTTCATTGATTCGTGAACTGGTTTGCAATCTTTGTTTACACTTCCTTTTTTTAGCTATGGGGATTTTGTTGTTCTCTTATTTATTGTTCTTTGTTTCTCCTTAGCTTGATGAGGATTCCTTTTGAGACATGTGCATCACCATGGGAAAGGTATTTCAGTTCCTTTTTTTTATCTAGTCTGATCATTTGCAATGGCGGAGTGATGGTAGAATGTTGTAGAGGAAGAATGGAGGAAAGGAGTGCAAATAAAACTATTAGAAGTTAGAAGCGGGAAAAGCAGCACTTGGAGATTTTTCAAAAATATGTGCATAGGTAGGGCTTGGGCACATTTTTCCATGGTTGATTTCCATAAACTTAGGTATGTGAGGGAAATCAATTTCCACAATGAGCAAGATGGTGACATGTGGCACTAGATCCAACGGCAGGGAATGAAGGAGGAAAAAGTTGATTTGAAGCACTGGGAGCTGAAAGGAGGTCACGTGGGTGTCCAAATGACTCCTCCTAGGGGCTGGGAAAATTTTTCAAGGTCTGATGTCCCCCACCTCAGGTGCATAAGGTACATAAAATTCCATGGTGGTCCTGGAGATGGCACGTAGGGAATGCATTCTCCAAATACACACTTGAGGGTGGAACTACCAGGTCTGGAGGTCATATGAGGGTCCCAAGGGTCACATGAGGGCTAGGAGAATTTTCCAAGGGGTTATGTACCTGACCTCAGGGATGTGGGGGACATGAAATCCCACCAGGCTCCTGGTGCTGACACGTGTCCTCTCGAAAAAATGACTAAGTCCTGAACTACCTTTGAGAGGGTAACTTGGAATGCTGATAACTTGAGCTTCCGGTGGAATTTATTAGTGAAAATTTATATGATCCTGACTGGAAATGGAATTTTGAATCTAATGATGTGGGTATCATGTCTTGATTCGATCATATGATCCCTACAAAATCAGATTTTTCATCTGGGACTCCACTTGTACTTGAGAAAAACTGTCTTCAAATCATATGCGCCAAGATGTTGTGAAAATTATTATTTCACCATCATGTAGATCTTGGAATCCTCTTTACGAATATGTTTTTTTTTTACTTCCAACTCAATCCGGAGCTCTCAGAATCTTCGTTTGAAGCTCAACAGCTGTTTTAGGCCTGTGTATTGCCTAGGCTTGTGAACCCTGTTTTCACTCAGACTGCTCCAAGTCTTTCAGAACTTCTCAAATCCTTCCAAAATCATTTCCATGATGTTATAAGGTATTCCATTCACCTCTGTGTTGAATATTTCCCTTTTTAGCTGCTCCAAGGGGTTGATCCAATCCCGGGAAGGCCAACAATAACCCTTCCCTATACTGCCAAAAGATAACATTTTCAATAAACTCCTAAAATCACCTAGGGGGAATGAATGGAATTTCCTAAATCACCTAGGATAATATCATGACATTGGTTGGGAATTCTTTTGGACCGACTGAACAGATCTGGGGTTTCTTAGGAATGATAAAACATGAAAATTTTGGCATACGGGTATAGTTGTCATGCTCGGAAATTGTCAATTTCCCTGTTGCACATTCTCACAAAAACACATGCTAAACAAGATTCTAAAGAAAATAAAAAATATAATCATTGTAACTCATAAATTTTTTCTTTTTATCTCATAAAACATGAGTATCAAGAGTACATTCTGAGATATGTTCCAACAAATTTGCATATGCCAAAAAAATGTGAAACATATTAAAAAGTATGAACAAATATAAATTAAATCATATAAAAGATCAACTTCTTTAGGGACTCTCTCCCCCATCTCCAAGTGATTTGATCAGACACCCTTTTTTGTATGTTGTATGCAAACAATATGTAAAAAAAGATGAAAAACATACATGCTCCACATGGAAACATGCATAATGCACTTATTCTGCTGAAAACAAACCTACCTTACCCTACTCTAACCATAAGTATATGTATTTATGCATCATCACTCACACACATTCCATAAGTATGTATTTATAACCCTCTTTAGTATTTAATTTTATGTGTATGTTGTATGCTCATCATTAATTACTATAGATTAGAGTAGATGTATATTCTATTTGATCTATTGCATTGTATTATTATATTACGCCCCTTATATTTATCCACTTCTTACATACTCTTATTTCTAGGATACCTACATTTATCTTAATTTTAGTCCGCGTAAACATATAATTATCCTAGAGTCATGTTCTGTATCTTATAGAATCATGACAATAGTGCTCCTTAAGCACCTTTGTATCTACATAGAGTCACCATTCCTAGATTGGATCCTTACATTTAATATCCTAGTTGGGAACTTATATTTTCCCCTTAATATAATACCTGTTATCACAAAAAAACAACACCCTTTGATTTGGCATTCTTGTGTGAATGAGAAATCGGTGTTTTTGGGTAACATTGGACCATCTCTCAAGTTGTGGGACTTTCTACTTGAGATGGACCTCCAGATCAGGTTGGTTCCTCAACCTACTCCTAGCACTAAACTACTTCTAAGGAAGGAAATGTGAATGTCTACTCCTGATCTAACAATTCCAAGGGACCAAGGAGAGAGAGAGAGATCATGAAAACATATAAATCCTACATTACAAAAGTGATATCACCAAGAAAAGGGTGTGAAATATCATGTTAAGGGAGAATATAGAAAGAAAATGGAGTTAAGAGAGGCCAGACCAATGTGACACAGACCCAGATCTTCATTTACCACTAAATCTCCATGAAACACAACATCCTTGCACCTACAAATGAGACATACATGCACTGAAAAAAAATAACAAAAATGGAGGGGCAAGGAGATAAAATAAAACAATGTAAGGGTTGAAAGAACACCACGAACACAATTTTATTGCTCTTAGAATATGCATAGTCCATTACATTGTTGAAAGAGAGGCACAAATACACTTTCTAGGCCCATGAGAGGGTTTGCAACTCAATGGTGTTGAGAAAAAAACTTTTTAGAGTTTCTCCACATCCCAGAATATCTCTCCATTTATAATGAGCCCAACACTCTAATTTATAGAATGTTGAGAGGAAAGAGAGGGAGAGAAAAGTGGAAATCTCAAAAATATCCATTCTTGCCACTTGCAAGATGTCAAAATGGAGTGGAATGATGACATGTAACTTAAAAAAGGTCCACCATGGTGTCCCATAATGTGCAGTAGTAAGAAATGTCTGCTAATGCTTTATTTAGTGGACTCCCCTCTACATAAAAACGTTGTTTAGATCCTGTCCACATTTTCAGCAAAATCACTATTGATTCATTTTTGGGCCCCAAATTTCTGGATCTCTGTGCATATGGTTCAAAAACATGGCCCCAAAGACACTAATTTTGTGTGATTTCTTTAATAAATGCAAACGATATGGAATTCTGAGTGGAGGTAGCTGTTTTGAGTTCATCAGGCATTTCTATCTTTTGTTGGGATTGGATATTTAATTGACTGGAGCCGTATATGTTTCTTTTATTTTGATAAATCTATCCTCATCAAAATTAAGAAATATAATTTTTATGGCACAGAGGACATCATGACCATTCTAAAAAGTCCAATTTTGTGAAAATCAAAGCTCTGGATCAAAAGTTATGGCATTTTGAAGTTCAAGAGTTGGGTGCAAGGCGTGGAAGGGAAATAGAGGGAAGGCGTGTGGTTTTCAATTGAAGTATGGGCACAATAGGGTGTACATGGGCATGCAAGAGGAAGAGCAGGGATGTAAAATTTTAAGACATCTATATAAGGGTGCATGAGGAAGGCACGAGGGGATAGAAAAGAAGGCACACACGTGGGAAGAAGGGAAGAAAAGAGGTCGTGTAGGAGGAAGGCACAAAGGGGGGAAATGAAAGGGGAGTAGAATGCAAAGGAAGAAACAAGAAGGCATGTGAGGGTGCACAAAAAGAAGGTGAAAAGGAAGCAAGGAGTGTAGTAAGATGAAAGCACGTGAGAGGAAAGAAAGGAGAATGCACATGAGTAGGTGCATGCATAGCAGAAAATAACGCATTCTTACAAAAGAGAAGTATGGAAGTAAGGCACGAATATCAAATTGAGGAAGGGTGCATGATGATAGAAAGAAAATAGGGCACGCAATAGGAAGACCCATAACTTAGCCAATTTTCAAGGTGTATTTAGAGGGGTGCTTGGAAGAATTTCAAGGTGCAGAGAGCACGTAGAAAGACTATAGCCTATGCAAAATGCCAAATTAGCAAGCCTACAGGAACACAACCTAAAATGTGAAGCATCAGAGTTAGAATGAAAGTAAAATTCATCCAAATGGCTGGGGAAGTTATTTTGATAACAATACCCTTATATCTCATAAAACCAAGATAACAAGCCAACTACGTAGTATAGAATAAACCTCTTGTGGTGGTGGTGAAATATGGTGTTCCTTAGTTATGTGGCCAAACCATTATGTTGATTAAAACAATTGTGTAATGTTTAGAGTGAATTTTCTCTAATTTATGATAGGGATATATGATTTTTGCATGCTTGCAGGTGGATGAATCTAGAATCTTTGACTTAGTTAAGTGCTTCACACTTGTATTAGGGACTACTCTATATGATGTGTAACTAATTTAGGAAGATTTAGGAACCCTTTGAGTTCTTATGGAATGATATTTGTAATATTATCTTATAATAATGTTAGGTGACTAGTAAGGTGATAATTAATTTCTCATATAGTCTTCCATAGGTGATATGTTATGATAATGACGATACTAGGAATATGAAATGGACCATAGAATTAAAATAAGAGTTATTTTTTGAGAATGGGAACAACTGTAAAGGTCATCCACACCTACACCCCATATCTTATACCTTTTATACTAGTTTAGAAATGAGAGAGAATATATATATATATATATATATATATATATATATATATATATATATATATATATATATATATAAACTAATTTTTTTGTCATGAATATTATATGTTTTATGATGTTTTGATTGAATAATATTTCTATAATTGACGGCACAACATAATGTAAGGAAAAAAAAGTTTTATAATGGTTATAGATATGATGAGATTAGGTTCTAAAAGTGATAATTTTTCTTAACAAGGATACAAGGTCAAACTTGGAATCACATAGGGGGAAGATAACATATTTTAATGTATAATTTTTCCTGCTTTATACATGTAATTAAAAATTATGTTCTTAAAGGAAAAAAAAAATACTTGAGTGTTCACAAACACTTTTTATTCACTTGAAGGGACGTTGTGATATGATGGTGTTTTCATGAACCATGATGAAATTGACAACACATAGTATACTCAATGTCTACGATAGAAATAAAACTTTAACTCAAATATAAATAATGTTTGTAATTTTTAACATAGTAATAAGTACACAAAGGAAATGTAAAACATGGAAAGGATACACTTGATTATTTTGTGAAGGGAGGATATTATGTTGTTTCCACATCTTAGAGAGTTGGAATTTTTCTTTGGAGATATGAAAGGATTGGGGATGATTAGTCAACAATTTTTTCCATGAGAGATAATAGAGAGGAGGAAAGATTAGAATATGAAGAAACCATATCCTTTGATTCCTTCCCCATTAAATAATGTGAAAAGAGAGGAGGAAATATTTGTCTAGGAAACTCATAGTTTTTCTTTGATGATTTAGTTTTTTATGAATCTAGTGAGAGAAGGGGAAATATCAGTCTATGAAGATTGAAATATTTATTTCGCACTTTCCACTAAACCCATGAACCATACCGTAGTAGATGGATCTAGGCCCAATTTTATCCAACTTGAAAGAAAAAATACCTTATAAGGAATGGTCACTTCCATGCCTCCATAAGTTGCTACTTTGTTTGATTGTAATATGTAAAATTTTAACAAACATTAGGGGAGAAGGAGGTGTATTCCCCAAAGAAAATTTTGTAATTATACATGAAATAACATTGTGAAAAATGAATGAGTTAATCCTGTGCTCTATAAAATTCTCTAAAGTGTGTTACCTTTATCGATAATACTTTCAACCCAATGATCGTTAGCTCTTCCTTGCATGGAATGAGGTGGAAGCTTCTAATAAGAGTAAAATCTTCACTCGGGAGGGATGGGATTGAACTTGGATCCATGAATGAGTGAACATAGGAAGTGATGATTTTAACATTTTCTTCCAGCTACTCCATTTTCTATTTGTATTATTCATTCCATGAAAATAACATGATAAGTAAAATATTTGAAAACATGTGCATCTCTTTGATGTGTTGCTATCTAAAAAGGATTTTTTTTCATTTCATATTCTACCCAAGTTATCTCCTCTATGGGTTTTACCACTTGAGGTTGACTAAATTCTACATAATGATTACCAAAAACTCCGTTGAAAAAGTGAGAAGTTACATGTGCTTTCTTACCTTTATTTTTCATTGAAGATATTTGAGATGGCTTCAAAGTCTAGTATTGATACATGTTGCACTATTCTTAGCTCACTTCCAACCAATTTTTGGATCCATAGGAAGATCTTCATTGTTTTATGTTCAAGAATAGACATAACTATACATTGAGGTTCACAACAAGGAACCATGTCATGCACTTGATGAGTTGAATTAGAAACAAAAGAAGAGATACTTAGAGATTGGTGTGGAATAAGGGATTGCAAAGGATAAAATTACCCTTACTCAATATTTTTGATGAGATCCTTAGTGACTTTATCATTCTTGTGAAGTCTTGTGTAGTGAGATCATTCCATGTCAAATAATTTCCTCTTTGTGGGCTCCCCTAAATGAGTGGAGCTTATGGTCCTCTCAAATTCCTTCAAGGATGACAGATGAGATGATTGTATCAAGAGAGTTAGAATAACTCATAGTTATATGAAATTAACCCTCTTTATCTTGAACATGTTATCTCATTTTTGAGTTTACGCCAAAATGAGATAACCCTAAGAAATTTTTGAGCTGGTTTGCTAAAAATCACCTTTCAGAGAGATAATCGGGTTTTCGGGTTTCACAAGCAAGACAACATGTGTTTTGGATGTTTCATGTCGTGTGTTCCCCGAAACCCGAAACCCGCATCAAGTAAGGCGAGTCGGGTTTGCGGGTCTTCCAAGCATCAGAACATGCTTTAGTCAAAACATGCTTCATGTCACGTGTCTTCCGATCCCCGAAGCCCGATTTACTCCTTTGATTCGGGTTTCCGGGACCATCAAGCATCAGAACATGCCTTCGTCAAAACATGCTTCATGTCGCGTGTCTTCCGATCCCCGAAGCCTGATTTACTCCTTTGATTCGGGTTTTCGAGACCATTAAGCATGATGCTTCATGTCGCTTGCTTCCCGCAACCCGAAACCCAAATTGCTCTAAAACCCTTTGTGTCGGGTTTTCGGATATCCCAAGCATGCTGACATGGCATTAATGCCAAGTTGTCGAGTAGTTGGCACGTGTCAACTGAAGTGTATTAAATATGAATTTTCTTATAAATATTCAGATTTCCACGTCATTTTTACCAAACATACTTTTTACCTCGTGGATTTTCGTGCATGCATCTTCAACCTAGAAACCCAACTCACCTCTGTGCCTGATTGCATTGCTCGTTTTTTATCATTTCTTGTTCTGGTTGAAGGTATTTTTTCTTCATTCTTTGTTTGTGGTTTTTGTGGAATAATTGTGTAAAGAATTCTTCCAAGTTTATTTCCTTTTCTTATCAGGGTTGTTGGGGTTTTATCTTTTCCATTTTGGGGGTTGCTTTCTAAATCAAGTTTGTGTTTTAGGGTTCCCCCTTTGGAAGGCACACTTTGTTTTATTCCCCAGAATGTCATTGTAATTAAAAATATGTTTGGGATATCAATAGTGAGGAAGAACATGCATGTTTTAACCTAACAATTTCTTGATTCCCTCTTTTCGGGTTTCGCAGGGTGCTTTGCAGTGTTCAAAACCTGCAGTGTATCAAAAAGTTTAAAGCATCATACATTTCGAACTTTCCGGCATCCTCCCAGTGTGTCGGGTTTTCCGAAGTCTCCGGCATCCTCCCAGTGTGTCGGGTTTTCCGAAGTCTCCGGCATCCTCAAAGTGTGTCGGGTTTTCCGAAGTCTCTGGCATCCTCCCAGTGTGTCGGGTTTTCCGAAGTCTCCGGCATCCTCCCAGTGTGTCGGGTTTTCCAAAGTCTCTAGCATCCTCCCAGTGTGTCGGGTTTTCTGAAGTCTCTGGCATCCTCCCAATGTGTCGGGTTTTCTGAAGTGTTCAACACCATCTGATCTCCGACACTCTCCTCCTTTGAAATTCCTCATGTCAGACCCTGGTTCATCACAAGATAAGATTGAAAAATTAGGGAGGATGAAGTACAAATTTAGGAAGGTGGAGTCTCCCTCCTACATTGATTGTAACTATGACATCTGGGATACAGAGCTCGGAAACATAGATATAGAGGATTTTTGGAATAGGGTCAAGAGCTCCTCCCAGACTCCATGGATGAAATAATAGTTGGCAGTGGTCTACCTCTTGCAGCAGGTTTCCCTATGTCCACTCAGTGCCCCGAGTTCATCTTAGCCTGTGCTTCGAACTATGACTCTGCTTCTCGTTCTGTGAAAAATCAGGCGGGAGAAGTTGTAATCAAGTTGGATGGAGGTTACTTCGATGACCTTCTCAAGCTGCCTAATTTTGAGGAATATGGAGATGTGGATCTCAAGTCAGCCCAAAAAGCTTGGGATAACGATCAGGAGGATTGCATCAAGCACGTGAATAAGAAGTTCCTAATCAAAGCCAAACCAGTTGTTTCTAGGTTCCCAAGACTTGCTCCTAGAAGTGATTTCATTCAAGAAATCAATGATATCATTACTCTGTTGAGTCGGGTTTTTGGTTTCCCCGAGTCAAATGTTTTCCAAGGATGGATGTACTAGTTCATGATCATTATTAAGAAGAATCAACAGGGAATTGATTGGGGTACTCTTATCAGTAACGAGATAGATTCTCAAATGACAACAGTCCTATCTACGGGGAAGTTTTATATGTCCTTGTATGTCACCTATGCAGCAGCCGGCATGAGGAACTATCTTGGATTGGACACCAAGGGGAACAAGGCAGTAGAGCATGTTTATCGGTATTTTCCTCAACTAACAAGAAAAGGGTCTGAAGACCAATTCAGAAGGGTAAACGATGCCTTCTTTTATGAGAACATTTACAGGTTAAACCCTGAACTAAGGAAAACGAGAGTTTCTGATGAGGCATGGGCTGAAGTTTCAAAATGGGGTTGTGTCTTCTTGCAATTTAAGAAGTTCACATATCTTCAGGTAGTCATGTACCCAGGGGATCCTTTCCGTTTGCCCAAATATCCAGGGGACAAACTAATCTTGATGGAGTTGGTCAGGCAATTGTTGGATTTCCATAAGTTCCAACAGAGTAAACACAAGGCCGTTGTATCTTTCTCAATTTCTATTGGAAGGTATACTTGTTCAACGGTGGTGAAAGCCAAGAATGTTGTTCATGAGATTCAAGATAAGTTGAAGAAGCATAGAAGACATCTGGATTGATTTACATGATGAGGTTGTTGTCCGAAGAAAAGATCATAGCAGATTGCCACTTGCTGAGATTCAGACACTTGAGCTTGCTGATACCAGAAGGTACTGGCGATAATGAAAGTGTTATGGATCCTTCCTATGATGGATTGAACAAAGATCAATATGTTTTCCCACCTATTGATTGGTCTATCGGTGAAAAAGCCTCCATTACAGATAGATCGGCCCTGATTCTTGCATGCACCAAAGCATGGCTCACCTCTTGGGGAATGAGCTTCAAAGAAGATAATTTTTCAAATTTTGTTGCTGCAGAGGCGGGGCCCTCCAAAAAGGGAAAGGACAAAAGCTCTTCTAAGGGACCTATAAAGGTCAAGTTTGTCAAGAAGAGAAGAGAACAAGAAACCTCTTCAATTGTCACTCTAGTTGAAATGGTGAATGTGCCAGAATCACCAACACCACCAGAAATAGGAGAAATTTCTTTGGAAGGAGAAGTAAGCCAGCCCCTAGTTTCACCATTTGTTGACTGCCCCAACTGAAGTGACCTTATCTCTTGCATCTCAAGCTTTAGCGTCAGGATATGTGCTTCCTCCCTCACAACCACTTCTACCTCCTCTTTCCCCATCTACTTCATCAGTCATGGCCAGTATTTTCTCTAGACTCTCACCCCTCTCTGCTGGGACCAAAGTAACTACCAACATGCCCCCTCCTGTGCCTCTTTTCACTGAATCTGCTACCACATCAATGGTAAGTGTCCCCACTCCACCAATGGATCCCTCTCCCCCTGAAAGTATGATCCCAACTTCTACAATAATGGAAACTCCCTCTGACATGCCTCAATGGTTACTCGAGCAAACCCTAAGGAAAAGGAAGGTGGTTGTACCCATACTGGCCTTCGATTTTAGTTCACTCAAGGCTCCTACTACTAAATCAGCCAAGAAACCCAAAATAGTTTCAAGGGTTTTAGTGGACGCTTCAGGGCATAAGTTTGTAGAGATCGCCACTCCCGCCACTGACAAGACCAAAGGGGACATAACGGCTTCTGACTATCAAATAACCAGGGTGGCTCTAAGCGAAGTGATAACAGAAGGAGCACAACAGGATGCACGAGATGCTATGAACGTGCTATGCCAGAAATTGAAGGAAACAAAGGACAACAGAGATGAGCTTAAAGAAAAGGTGGAGCAGTTAACTGAAGTGTTACTTAAGCTCTCAAAACCCCTTGAATCCATACCATCTTCCTCTATCCCTGTCGGATTCGATTTTTCATCTGTGCCTGTAATTGAAAAGATTAATGAAAAAGGGAGAGTGGTCGATGAATGGACCCAAAGGCTGCTCCAACAGGGGAAAGAGGTGATTCAAGACACCGTGGAAGTCTATCAATCTTTGGGGAATATACAGAGTGATAGGGAAAAGATGGATGATGATTTCTCACAAGAAATTGGACACCTTGATTTGACTTTTGAAGCTCTCCAGGTGTTGAAGCAAATTCCATCACGCATCTTGGTAGAAGAAGGTGTCATCCCACATGCGGATAAGCATTTCCAGCTGACCAAAGCCATTAGGTTCAGGGTAAAGATTCTCAACGAAGCTTGTGGCAAATTGAGAGAATCAATAGATCAATTGATTGATGGCAAAAGTGACCTGGAAGAAGAACTGCTAAAAATTTGTGCAAAAGTGTCAGTTGGAAACTCGGGCATCCTACCAGTTGATGATCTTTTCAAACAAATCCAAGAATCTATCCAGCATGAACCAACTCACGGATTTGGTATTGAAATCATCGATAGGTTTGTGAAGATTGAACATTCTTTAGAGGCCTTGAGAAAACTCAACAAAAGATTGAGAAAGCTTCCCGGTAGTGCCAGTGACACTCACGAAACATGTGAAGTCTTGAGTGATCATTCCACTGCACCTGACGAAAATGAGATGCAAGGTATAATCCGGAAGTTCTAAGAATTTCGGAACAAACATGCTCAGTTAGAGGAAGAGAAAGATGAGGAAGAAAAAGATGACAATTCAGACTAAGTCTTGATGTAACATGTCATTTCAATCTTGAAATTGACATGTCTTTTTCATTTCTGTTTCGTCACATAGGAATCACATTTTGACTTGGTCTCCTGCATGAGAGTCAAGTAAAATAGGATTCTTGCTAAAAAACTGTTTTATAGGGTTTGTCCTATTTTCTCTCAACTATTTTTATTATAAATAAGGGATGTGCATACATTCCAAAGGGTTGAGATTTTTGGAATATTGAGAGCTATTGTGAAGAAGAGAAACTTTGTGTTTTCTTTTAATCATTTGAGGAATAGAAGCTGATACTATTTTTACAAACTTTTTGTTGTGAGATGTGTTTTTCTTAAGATATTGCTCTTATGTTCGTGATCTTAAGCTATTCTTTGTTTAGCATCTTGATGATTCTAATAATTTCAAACATTATATTTGTGATATAAAGCTAATATGATTATTTCGTGCTCTGTGTTTACTCAAAAGAAAATACGTTCCTCTCATTTCCTTTCCATTGTGCTTCTTCCATTGTAATAATTTCCGACCCAGTCCATTTATAAAAACAACATCTTCACATAGCGTGGATATGGATTTCGGGATTCTATCCCAACCCCAATGGTTAGATTAGTGTGAATATTGTATGCATTATTTTTATTGTGTTTTAGATTAATAATAAACAGGCAGCCTCACATGTCTTTGAGGAGGGATTTAATCTCATGTACTGTGGTTGAACCTCATATTTTGGCTTGACAAAATATCCAACCAACAGTTTTTGGCAACTCCATTGGGGAATATAGATTAATAGTATAAATATTATCCTCTTGGTGTCTGGAGACTCTGTATTTGCCTTGTTTTCAACAATATTTCTTTCCTGTTTCAAGCTAGCTAGAAAGATCTTCACTCAGTCCCGCCGAGCCCGGGGTGAAATTGATCCACTCTTTGAATTGCTATAATGGCACAATTTCAGTCTTTCCCCTAAAAACATTATTTCTAACTGAACCAGAAGTTCTTCACCTGTTTAGAGAAACCAGATCCCTGAAGAATGAGGTGTGTCTGCAACTTGTCATGCATTATTCTTTTCTAACACTCGGATCCCCATACGCACCCTTATCAGAAAGATGACAACACAACTTGTGTCCTAGGGCGCAGCTATTGGTCCTCTTTCTTTAACTCCACCATTGCACGAGTTACCACATGGATGATGTAAAAACATTCCCAAGTTTAATGGGGATGGGAAGCAACATCCTGATGAACAAATTTCATCTTTCTTTATAGCGTGCGACATCCTTGGAGTAGCTCACAAAGATGTCTCTGTTCGACTCTTCATTGAAACGTTACACGGTGCAGTAGCTGAATGGTTTTATCACCTTCCAAATGCATGTATCACAAACTGGGCTACCATGAGGACCAGATTCGAAGCACATTTCAAACCAGTCAAAGATTCTCATGCTTTATTAGCACAACTTACCCATATGAAGAAGGAATCGCACGAACCCATGTGGGACTTTTTGGCCAAGTTTAACAAGCTAATCCAAAAGATTCCGGAAATAGCTGTACCAACTCCAGAAAATCAGAAATGCTTCTTCATTAATGCTCAGCCTCTAGATGTGAGCTTCCTAATAAGAAGGTCAGCTATCCCAGATTTGGCTATCACTCAGTCAACAACTATTGAAATAGAGGATGATCTCATTTTGGCTGGAAGAATCAGGAAAGATGTACCCAAACCTAAAAATCAAGGTTCTTCTCAAGGTAATACTAACCCTACGATTCAAAAAATGGATAATGATTTGATTTCTTTAAAAAAGCAAATGTCCTAGCAAGTGAGTAATGTTCTGTATTGGGATATCCCTAGATGAAATTTCAATCACACCAATGGTGCGCCTATAAGAGATAGGTTGCGGTTAACTCCTTCTCAACCAAGACTCGCAATCGAAGCTCCTCTCATTAACGTGACAGTAGAAATAGTTGATGAAGAGGAAGAACCAGAAGAACAAGATTCCCCCGATACTTTTGAAGCTTCAGGATACGCTGATGAGTCTTATGACGATTCAGTTGGTGACTCCAACATTGGGTATTTGGAATATGAAGAAGATGAATGTGCACCGGATGGCTAGTCATTTTCTGTCTTCACTCGATCCCAATCTTAGAATCCAAGAAAACCTCTTGGAAGCCCCAAGGAGAAGAACAAGGAATTCCATCGCCATAGTCAAGAGAGGTGCTCCTATTTCAGTGTAAAATGAAAGAGAAGTTACCAAAAAGGTTACAACTTCCCCTCATTCTCTTTCTCCTAAGGTCAGTGCCCCAGCTCAAGCTCACGAGATCAGAACCGAACTTACCATCACCCCTTCTTATATTGATTTTGACATTATCGATCATGCAAAAAGAACCAAGATCCAAATGTCAGAAGCAGAATACCTTCAGTCAAATCCTGAACAGTTTGAAAACCTTTCCAAATCAATTAGAAGTAAAGCCACCATTCCCCCACCTCCAAAAGGTCTTTTCCAAATTCCTACTCAATCCCAACCTCAGGAACAATCTGACCTCTGCTTCTTCTTCAGGAAAGATTGAACCATTTTATTTGTCCTTACTTATAAACGGATTCAAACTCAACAATTACATCATTGACTCGGGAGCTTATGATAATGTGATGCCCGTAAAGGTATCCCATGCCCTTGGACTCACTTTAAATAAATCATATGGACGGTTTTACTCCATGGAAACCAAGCAAGTCCCCTTGGTTGGTTAAATCAAAGATGCACAATTTACATGTCATTCGCCTTCCCAGAGAAGAGAGTGAAAATGACCATTTTGGTTGCTGACATTCTTACTGCTTATGGTATTATCTTGGGTAGAGGTTTTTGTAAAGGACGTTAGGAGGAGAAATTAATATGGATTGGACCAAGGCCAAGATTCCAGTCAATGGGTTTTATCATGTTCTCCATCCTGAACCTTAGGTAAAGTATTTGGTAACTAAATCAAATGACCCTAAGGCTCAAATTCTTTTCGAAGATGCTAGTTTTGGAAATTATTTCATGACATCAGAGATACCGGCTGTCAGAAATCAAGAAAGAAGATCCTAATGCTATTTGGACCCTCGAATTCGATGGTAGTTGTTCAGCCACTGGATTGGGTGCTGGTGTAGTTCTTATATCTCCTAATTTCAATATCTTCCCTGCCACCTTCAAATTGCAGTTTGATAATACTAATAACATGGCTGAATATGAAGCTCTGTTACTAGGATTAGAAATGGCCAGACAGAAGGGAATTCGAAATCTCAAGGTTCAAGGGGATGCTGAGCTGATTGTCAACTAGGTCAAGGGAATCTATCAAGTAAAAAATGATCACTTGAGACATTATAGGAACAAAGTTTGGGATAGTATAGAATGCTTTGATGCATTCTCCATCAAGGAAGTTTTGAGAGATTATAATGACAAGGCTGATTCTTTGGCCGTGTCTATATCCCTCCTTCTCCCTCATCCCTAGTTCAAATAAGATACATACACCATTGAGATTGTGTATCATCCTAGTATCCTAGATAATGTGGCTCATTGGAAAGTGTTTAATGATGATCAACAAGTGTTGAATTTTCTAGAAAAAGTTGATAATTTCAGTGCGTTGTACTTTGAAGGTTCAGAATCATCTTTTCGTGAATCTATTTCAAATTCATATCAAGAGGTTGATGGTGAGTTTATTCAACTTAAAGGCAAAAAGATACCTAAAGGACCTGGTTTCTCTGGAAGGTTTGTTTGATAAGGCATGACCATTTTATTCAAAACAAGAGACAAGTTGAAGGAGCTTCTTCCTTGGAAGTAGATCAAGTCAATCTAGGTTCGTTTGATCAACCTCAGATGGTGAATATTGGGAAATGTTGTTCCCCTGAGGAGAAAGAAAAATTCACTTCACTCCTGAAGAGATACATGGATGTCTTGGCCTGGTCCTATGTAGATTTAAAATCCTTCAAGCCCAAAGACGTACAACATAGTATTCCTTTGAAGCCTGATGTAAAACCTTACAGGTAGAAGCAAAGACATTACAATCCCAAGATCTCAGGGACTATCCTTGCAGAAATTCAGAAAATGTTAGATGCCAAAATTATTTTTCCAATCCATCACTCCACCTGGATTGCTAACATCGTCCCTGTCAGGAAGAAGAATGGTGAAATCTCGATTTGTGTTGATTTCCAGAACCTAAATCAGTCTTCGTTAAAAGACAACTATCCCTTGCCTATCATGGATCAAGTGTTATAGACCATTACTGGATCAGAAATGCTATCCATGCTCGATGGATTTTCAGGATATAATCAAGTTGAGGTAGCTACGGAGGATCAACACAAGATGGCCTTCACAACCCCATGGGGGACCTTTTCTTACAAGAGGATGCCTTTCGGCTTGATCAATGCCAGAGCCACCTTTCAGAGAGATATGGAATTGGCATTCAAATACCTAATGGGAAAAGTCATAGTGGTATATTTGGATGACTTGACCATTTTCTCCTAAAAACGGAGTGATCATTATGATCATTTAGAACAAGTACTCTTGAGATGCAGGCATCACGGGATTTCATTAAATCCCAAGAAGTCCATGTTCGGAGTGACCGAAGGAAAGTTGCTGGGTCATATTGTGACTAGAGAAGGAACCAAAATTGACCCAGAGAGGGTAAAGGCCATTCAGAGCCTTACCCTACCCACAAGTAAAAACTGGAGTTCATTCCTTCTTCAGAAAGGTCAATTTCCTAAGAAGGTTTTGTACTTGATTTTGCTGATAAAACCAAGGATATCCTTGGGATGATGAAAGGAAAAATTCCATTTTTGATGGAGTACTGAAGGGAAGCTTGCATTTGATGAAGTCAAAAGGGCAGTTTTCTTGTGCTCCTATCCTAGTATGTCTATATTTCAAAAAAGATTTCATCATGTACAGCTACACCTCTGCTCACACAGTGTTAGCCATCCTAATGCAGGATAACGGGGAGGGCATTAAAGCTCCCATTGCTTTCATGAGCTGTCCATTAAAGGAACATGAACTAAAAATGTCACAAATTGAAAAGCATGCTTATGTAGTGGTACAAGCGGTGAAACATTTCAGGTACTATGTGCTGAACTCCCATACCCTCGTTCTTGTTCCGACACCGCTGTTAAATCCATTTTGACTCAACAAGAGCTGGGTAGTCAATGAGGTACCTGGATAGCTAAAGTTCAAGAGTATGACTTGGACATTACACCTACCAAGTTGGTACGAGGAAGGGGCCTATGCCAATTGATCGTGGAAAATCATGCTGAAAAAAATGTGAAAGGATTGAAGATACCTCTTCAGAGTTGCCCATGGTGCTTTTCAGTGAGCACAACTGATGAATGGTACACAAATATTGATTTCTTTCTGACTTATGGGGAATGCCCCCCACATTTAAGCCAAAAGGAGAAGAGGAAAGTCAAGTTAAGATCTGCAAGATACCTCCTGTGGGATAACGGATATATAAGAAAGGTATTGATGGTGTATTCCTGCGCTGTGTTGATAAGTCACAACCAAGTTAAAGTTACTAGAATCCTTCCATAGTCCTAGCATGCAGGAGGACATTTCTCGTCCTCTATAACATCTTATAAGATCCTACAGGCTAGGTACTATTGGCCTACTCTCTTTCAGGATTCAGCAGAGTGGGTGTCCAAGTGTGAAGCTTGTCAACATTTCGTTGGTCGTCCTAAGTTAGCAGCTCTTCCCCTGAATCCCGTAGTGATTGAAGAACCTTTCCACCAGTGGGGAATTGACTTCATTGGAATGTTGAATCCGACCTCTAGTGCCAGACACAATTACGTGCTGACTGCTACAGACTATTTTAACAAGTGGGTGGAAGCCGCGCCAATCAAGCAAGCAACCTTAGAAGCCGTGTGCAAGTTCCTTAAAGAAAATATAATTGTCATATTCGGTGTGCCTCACAAGATTGTGGCTGACAATGCCTCCAATTTCTCATCGCATGAGTTGACAGAATTTTTCTATGGATTCGGCATCACCCTGGCTCACTCATCTGATTATTATCCCCAAGGCAATGGGCAAGCTGAGTCCAACAACAAGAACCTGGTTACCATAATTAGAAAGCTAGTAGATGAAAACCAGAGGACATGGCACAAAGCATTGTATGATGCATTGTGGGCTGATCGGATTACCCCAAAGCGAGCTATAGGAATGTCTCCTTTCCAAGTACTATATGGGATTGATGCTGAGATACCTATCTCAGTAGAGTTGCCAACCTTACAGTTGGCCAAAGCAGTCGAAGATGTGACCTTTCAAAATTCTATTGAAAAAAGGGTTATGTACCTAGCTAGGCTAGAAGAGGAACGAAGCAAGGTGGTTGATCACATTGCAGATCATCAAAGAAAAGTAAAGAAATTTTTTGACAAGAAATCAAGGCAACGTAATTTCCAAATTGGAGACCTGGTGTTGCTTTGGGATAAGAGGAGGGAGCAGAAAGGAATGCATGGAAAGTTTGATTCTTTGTGGAAAGGACATTTTAAGATCCATCAGCTGAGTGGTGAAAATAGTTTCCATCTATCATATCTTGATGGAGAGTTACTCCCTTTGCCTTTCAGCGGCCAACATCTAAAGTTGTTCCATCATTAATGCAAGATGCTCTTTTGCATTGTACATACTTTACTTTTTGTCGTGTGTTTGCTTTTAGTCTTCTTTCTTTCCTTGTTTTGTTTTTCAGTTTTCTTCTTTTCTGACTCCGTAGCCCAATGGATAAAGCCAGAGATTCTGAGTTCTCTTCCTTTGATATCACAAAGAAAGTCCCCAACTAGAGCCAGTTGTTATCTCATTTTTGAGTTTACGCCAAAAATGAGATAACCCTAAGAAATTTTTGAGCTGGTTTTCTAAAAATCACCTTTCAGAGAGATAATCGGGTTTTCAGGTTTCACAAGCAAGACAACATGTGTTTTGGATGCTTCATGTCGTGTGTTCCCCGAAACCCAAAACCCACATCAAGTAAGGCGAGTCGGGTTTGCGGACCTTCCAAGCATCGGAACATGCCTTCGTCAAAACATGCTTCATGTCGCGTGTCTTCCAATCCCCGAAGCCTGATTTACTCCTTTGTTTTGGGTTTCCGAGGACTATCAAGCATCGGAACATCCTTTGTCAAAACATGCTTCATGTCGCGTTCTTCCGATCCCCGAAGCTTGATTTACTCCTTTGTTTCAGGTTTCCGGGACCATCAAGCATCGGAACATGCCTTCGTCAAAACATGCTTCATGTCGCATGTCTTCTGATCCCCGAAGCCTGATTTACTCCTTTGTTTCGGGTTTCTGGGACCATCAAGCATGATGCTTCATGTCGCTTGCTTCCCGCAACCCGAAACCCGAATTGCTCTAAAACCCTTTGTGTCGGGTTTCCGGATATCCCAAGCATGCTGACATGGCATTAATGCCGAGTTGTCGGGTAGTTGGCACGTGTCAACTGAAGTGTATTAAATGTGAATTTTCTTATAAATATTCAGATTTCCACGTCATTTTTACCAGACGTACTTTTTACCTCATGGATTTTCGTGCATGCATCTTCGACCCAGAAACCCGACTCGCCTCTGTGCCTGATTGCATTGCTCATTTTTTATCATTTCTTGTTCTGGTTGAAGGTATTTTTCTTCATTCTTTGTTTGTGGTTTTTGTGGAATAATTGTGTAAAGAATTCTTCCAAGTTTCTGTCTTTTTCTTATCAGGGTTGTTGGGGTTTTATCTTTTCCATTTTGGGTGTTGTTTTCTAAATCAGGTTTGTGTTTTAGGGTTCCCCCTTTGGAATGATAAATTTTTTTTATTCCCTAGAATGTCATTAAAAATATATTTGGGATATCAACAGTGAAGAAAAACTTGCATGTTTTAACCTAACAATTTCCCGATTCCCTCTTTTCGGGTTTCGCAGGGTGCTTTGCAGTGTTCAAAACCTGCAGTGTGTCAGAAAGTTTAAAGTGTCAAAGTGTTCAAAACCCCGGCATCCTCCAGTGTGTCAGACATTTCCGAACTCTCTGGCATCCTCCCAGTGTGTCGGGTTTTTCCAATCCCCAGTGTCGGACATTTCCGAACTCTCCGGCATCCTCCCAGTGTGTCAGGTTTTCTGAACTCTCCCTCCCAGGTGTCATCCTCCCAGTGTGTCAGGTTTTCCAACTCCTCTGGCATCCTCCCAGTGTGTCGGGTTTTCCGAAGTGTTCAACACCTTCTGATCTCTGACACTCTCCTCCTTTGAAATTCCTCATGTCGGACCCTGGTTCATCACAAGATAAGACTGAAAAATCAGGGAGGATGAAGTACAAATTTAGGAAGGTGGAGTCTCCCTCCTACATTGATTGTAATTACGACATCCGGGATACAGAGCTCGGAAACATAGATATGGAGGATTTTTGGAATAGGGTCAAGAGCTCCTCCCAGACTCCATGGATGAAATCAATAGTTGGCAGTGGTCTACCTCTTGCAGCAGGTTTCCCTATGTCCGCTCAGTGCCCCGAGTTCATCTTAGCCTGTGCTTCGAACTATGACTCTGCTTCTCGTTCTGTGAAAAATCAGGCGGGAGAAGTTGTAATCAAGTTGGACGGAGGTTACTTCGATGACCTTCTCAAGCTGCCTAATTTTGAGGAATATGGAGATGTGGATCTCAAGTCAGCCCAAAAAGCTTGGGACAATGATCAGGAGGATTGCATCAAGCATGTGAATAAGAAGTTCCTAATCAAAGCCAAACCGGTTGTTTCTAGGTTCCCAAGACTTGTTCCTAGAAGTGATTTCATTCAAGAAATCAATGATATCATTACTCTGTTGAGTCAGGTTTTTGGTTTCCCCGAAATCAAATGTTTTCCAAGGATGGATGTACCAGTTCATGATCATTATTAAGAAGAATCAACAGGGAATTGATTGGGGTACTCTTATCAGTAACGAGATAGATTCTCAAATGACAACAGTCCTGTCTACGGGAAAGTTTTATATGTCCTCGTATGTCACCTATGCAGCGGCCAGCATGAGGAACTATCCTGGATTGGACACCAAGGGGAACAAGACAGTGGAGCATGTTTATCGGTATTTTCCTCAGCTAACAAGAAAAGGGTCTGAAGACCAATTCAGAAGGGTAAACGATGCCTTCTTTTACGAGAACATTTGCAGGTTAAACCCTGAACTGAGGAAAATGAGAGTCTCTGATGAGGCATGGGCTGAAGTTTCAAAATGGGGTTGTGTCTTCTTGCAATTTAAGAAGTTCACATATCTTCGAGTAGTCATGTACCCAGGGGATCCTTTCCATTTTCCCAGATATCCAGGGGACAAACTAATCTTGATGGAGTTGGTCAGGCAATTGTTGGATTTTCACAAGTTCCAACAGAGTAAACACAAGGCCACTGTATCTTTCCCAATTTCTATTGGAAGGTATACTTGTTCAACGGTGGTGAAAGCCAAGAACATTGTTCATGAGCTTCAAGATAAGTTGAAGAAGCACATGAAGCCCCGAGACGGGTTTGATTTTCGAGGAGTCCTTAAGGCATATGGAACTCTGCACCTGCACGTGCCAAGCATAGAAGACATCTGGATTGATTTACGTGATGAGGTTGCTGTCCGAAGAAAAGATCATAGCAGATTGACACTTGCTGAGATTCAGACACTTGAGCTCGCTGACATACCAGAAGGTACTGGTGATAATGAAAGTGTTCTGGATCCTTCCTATGATGGATTGAATGAAGATCAATATGTTTTCCCACCTATTGATTGGTCTATCGGTGAAAAAGCCTCCATTACAGATAGATCGGCCCTGATTCTTGCACGCACCAAAGCATGGCTCACCTCTTGGGGAATGAGTTTCAAAGAAGATAATTTTTCAAAGTTGGTTGCTGCAGAGGTGGGGCCCTCCAAAAAGGGAAAGGACAAAAGCTCTTCTAAGGGACCTATAAAGGTCAAGTTTGTCAAGAAGAGAAGAGAACAAGAAACCTCTTCAATTGTTACTCCAGTTGAAACGGTGAATGTGCCAGAATCACCAACACCACCAGAAATAGGAGAAATTTCTTTGGAAGGAGAAGTAAGCCAGCCCCTAGTTTCACCATTTGTTGACTGCCCAACTGAAGTGACCTTATCTCTTGCATCCCAGGCTTTGGCGTCAGGATCTGTGCTTCCTCCTTCACAACCACTTCTACCTCCTCTTTCCCCATCTACTTCATCGGTCATGGCCAGCATTTTCTCTGGACTCTCACCCCTCTCTGCTGGGACCAAAGTAACTACCAACATGCCCCCTCCTGTGCCTCTTTTCACTGAATCTGCTACCACATTGGTAACTGTCCCCACTCCACCAGTGGATCCCTCTCCCCCTGAAAGTATGATACCAACTTCTACAATAGTGGCAACTCCCTCTGACATGCCTCAATGGTTACTTGAGCAAACCCCGAGGAAAAGGAAGGTGGTTGTACCCATACCAGCCTTTGATTTTAGTTCACTCAAGGCTTCTACTGCTAAATCAGCCAAGAAACCCAAAATAGTTTCAAGGGTTTTAGTGGACGCTTCAGGGCATAAGTTTGCAGAGATCGCCACTCCCGCCACTGACAAAACCAAAGGGGACATAACGGCCTCTGACTATCAGATAACCAGGGTGGCTCTAGGAGAAGTGACAACAGAAGGAGCACAACAGGATGCATGGGATGCTATAAATGTGCTATGCCAGAAATTGAAGGAAACAAAGGACAACAAAGATGAGCTTAAAGAAAAGGTGGAGCAGTTAACTGAAGTATTACTTAAGCTCTCAAACCCCTAGAATCCATACCATCTTCCTCTGTCCTTGTCGGATTCGATTTCTCATCAGTACCTATAATTGAGAAGATTAATGAAAAAGGGAGAGTGGTCGATGAATGGACCCAAAGGCTGCTCCAACAGGGGAAAGAAGTGATTCAAGACACCGTGGAAGTCTATCAATCTTTGGGGAATATACAGAGTGATGGGGAAAAGATGGATGATGATTTCTCCCAAGAAATTGGACACCTTGATTTGACTTTTGAAGCTCTCCAGGTATTGAAGAAAATTCCATCACGCATCTTGGTAGAAGAAGGTGTCATCCCACATGCAGGATAAGCATTTCCAGCTGACCAAAGCCATCAGGTTCAGGGTAAAAATTCTCAACGAAGCTTGCGGTAAATTGAGAGAATCAAGAGATCAGTTGATTGGTGGAAAGAGTGACCTGGAAGAAGAACTGCTGAAAATTTGTGTAAAAGTGTCAAGTGGAAACTTGGGCATCCTATCAGCTGATGATCTTTTCAAACAAATCCAAGAATCAATTCAGCATGAACCAACTCACGGATTTGGCATTGAAATCATTGACAGGTTTGTAAGATTGAACATTCTTTGGAGGCCTTGAGAAAACTCAACAAAAGATTGAGAAAGCTTCCCGGTAGTGCCAGTGACACTCATGAAACATGTGAAGTTTGAGTGATCATTCCACTGCGCCTGATGAAAATGAGATGCAAGGTATAATCCGGAAGTTCCAAGAATTTCGGAACAAATAGGCTCAGTTAGAAGAAGAGAAAGATGAGGAAGAAAAAGATGACGATTCAGACTAAGTCTTGATGTAACATGTCATTTCAATCTTGAAATTGACATGTCTTTTTCATTTCTGTTTCGTCACATAGGAATCATATTTTGACTTGGTCTCCTGCGTGAGAGTCAAGCAAAATAGGACTCTTGTTAACAAACTGTTTTATAGGGTTTGTCCTATTTTCTCTCAACTATTTTTATTATAAATAAGGGATGTGCATACATTCCAAAGGGTTGAGATTTTTGGAATATTGAGAGCTATTGTGAAGAAGAAAAACTTTGTGTTTTCTTTTAATCATTTGAGGAATAGAAGCTGATGCTATTTTTGCAAACTTTGTGTTGTGAAATGTGTTTTTCTTAAGATATTGTTCTTATGTTCACAATCTTAAGCTATTCTCTTGTTTAGTGTCTTGATGATTCTAATAATTTCAAACATTACATTTGTTATCTAAAGCTCGTATGATTATTTCGTGCTCTGTGTTTACTCGAAAGAAAATACGTTCCTCTCATTTCCTTTCCATTGTGCTTCTTCCATTGTAATAATTTCTGACCCAGTCCATTTATAAAAACAACATCTTCACATAGTGTGGATATGGATTTCGGGATTCTATCCCAACCCCAATGGTTAGATTAGTGTGAATATTGTATGCATTATTTCTTATTGTGTTTTAGATTAGTAATAAACAGGCAGCCTCACCTGTCTTTGAGGAGGGATTTAATCCCATGTACTGTGGTTGAACCTCATATTTTGGCTTGACAAAATATCCAACCAATCATCATCCACTTGCTGTAGTTCATCTATATCATTCTCTCTTCCCTCTTTATCTCCATCTCTTGGTCTATGCTTGAAATATGTTCTTTAGGTTCCAAGATTCCTCTAGCATTCATCTTAAATTTTATCTCATCCTCTCCACTAATCCAAATCCACATGACTGTGAGAGTTTTCCATGATCTCTTCACCACGTCAATTACTTCATTGTTATCTTTATTTGATTAATAGTGAGCTTGAGATGGCCCACAGACCTCTGCTTCTATCTTGTATTCACTCATTGTCTTTAGTTATTAATTTAAGGAATATTTTATCACCTATCTTTCTTCTCTTGATGTATTTGTATTCACACACTCAAAGCATACACCAAATATGAGGTCATTGTGAAGTGTCTTGTAAGAGGTAACTAGAGAAATTGACGGTGAATTTTTTCATGTATGGTTTATCCCTAATCTACCACCTAGTTTCTCTCGATGAAAATAAGGATGAATTAGGCCATACAATCCTAAAAATTCTTCATCTCTTTACCCATTACCTTTCTTAACAAGATGATATCATTTTAGTATCCCTCATAGAACTCACTTCTTGACAAAAATTTTGGGCATATGAGAGGATTTCCTAACTTTTCTTAGCCATGACCTGAGTGTGCGTCCCTAGAGGTATGATTCAATATTTTCCCATTAAAGATATGTAAAATATTTGGATATTATGGCCATACTGTTACTAGTTGGAATCTGCATACATTGCAAGATGACATTAGGTGTAAGCACTACATGAATGGATTTTTCATCTACCCTCACAATTCTAGAGTCATGTTCAAAATTTGGAGCATGTACTAAGACAAATTATGTAATTTTCATTTATGGTGGATGACCTCCTACTGCAAACAATCCACTCATGAAAAATTTCTCTTCTATAGGCTCTCTTGGTCCTCCAAGCATCCTTTTTTTAGGTCTTCTAGATACATGTGAGTGACATCACTATCACCCACACATGGGTAATCACTAACCAAGATTTAAATAGGATCCATATCTGATAATTTGAGCTTCATGTTTTCAAAAAGAAACAAGATGAGTTAAAATAGAGCTACTAGTAAATTTCTATACCAAAATCTGAAACTTTCAACTTTTAGCAAGAGAAGTCATAAACTACTATTTTTGGAATTAATGGAAATTTTACACAATCCTTATTCTTTGAATCTCATAATACCCATAGGATACTTCCATTGATGATGATTTTCAATTTTTAGAAATTTATATTTTAGGACATCTATTTTTTCAAACCTATTATTTTAAAAAAGTTGCCTATTGTCCTTGTTTAGAGTTTCTCACTTATTTTAGGATGTTTTGAATGCCGATAGTTTGTTGTTTCAGGAAAATTACTATTTTTATCATGTAATTATTTAGATCATATGTTATTTTTACAATGTGGACTTAATTATGCCGGATTGCAATGAAAACACTGTCATTATGTTTTGTTTTGCATAAGGATCTTGTGCTCTAATTTTCTCCATTTTTCATCCCTTGGAACTCTTGGAAATCATATAGGAAACTCCTAGGGTCTAGATTTTCAAAGTTTTGTATCAAAAAATCTAGGGAATCATAAGGAATGCAACACTAATATTCCCAAATGTGTTTTGGAGAAGATCAATCTGACAAATTTTCAATGGATCCAGTTTTTGGTTAGTGAGATACAAATAAATCTTGGTTTTCAAGGATATGTCTATTATTGAAAAAAATTACTAGTATTTCTAGTAAAAAATATATATTTTTCAAGGTTTTACAAAAATGTGGAATGGTGGGAGGTCAACCCATGGTGAATAAATTCTTTAAAAATATGTTTTATATCACTTTTACATTTCCATACAAACTTTGAATTAACCCCAAGTCATGAGAGTTAATGTGAGGTTAGAAAATCAGGTTTAATGGTGTAATGGGGACACAAGGGAAAATAATTACAACAAATTATGCCTTTAAGAAATATTGAGATAAGTGACAGAATGTGAGCAAATGAGGATGATATGGAGGGGCTGCAAAATCACCTATGGAGTGTGGAGAAGGTCATATGGAAGTCTAAGGGCTAGGTTTGATCATGAGGTGAATTTTATTGTCCCCTCTATCCCATTGGGGACATAATGGACATAAAAATTTTCATAGGGTACATTTTCTTGTCACTCTTGTCCCCTTGAGCAATGGGGACAATGGGGACACAAGGGACATGACAGACAACACGTGTTATAAAGTGTGCCTATGGGAGGAGTATGAGGGAATAATTTTGTGTACCCCATGTCATCCATGTTCCCAATGGGACAATGGGTAAACCTATAATTTTTCTCAAAATTGGGCCTTACCATTAATGGAAAGCCATATTATACACTAGATGTCAAAAAATAGCTTGAAAACTTACTTCCTTCACCCAGAAGGCTTAGGATAATGTTTTGGGGTGAAATTTTAGATGAATATGAATAAAAAACACATTATAAAACCAAAAAAAGGTGGTTACATAACTTTAATCTTCATGAAAATCAAAATATATGCCCCTTTTTGTCTAGAATGAAGGTAGATAGTTATACTGTCTGGAATGTTTCAAGAAACAATTATACCTTAGATAAAATTGAATGCTATCATCATGTATATATTTATTTAATATTTCTATTTCCTATTTTTTTTTCTCCTAACTCCTTATGGCACTCCCAATCATCTAAATAAGTTCAGGTTTTATTTTGAACTTCTCATTCCTTGCACCTGAAAACTCGTTGTTGAACAAACTTACCCTGAATGGTAACAAATTTCCTAAATATTATTAAAATAACTCCAACACCTTAAATTATCTATAATAACACCTACAATTAATTAATATTTTTTATAACTCTCCTAGGTATTATGCACATGCTTAGGAATGACAAAAATCATCCTTTCTAGGCTCTAAAGAAACTAGTCTTATGTTGAACTTCACTAAATGGAATGATGAATCTTATTGCACATTTTTAAACATAGAGAAATGTTTACAAAATTTATTTAGACCACCTTCAAGATAAATATGATGATGATACAGGAGGTAACTTGGATAGGGGATAGATTTAGAAGGATAAAAAGTAAAAAATTGCATTATGGATTAGTTTTCATGGTTTGAATTTTGCATTTTTGGGCTAGTAAATTTATATGAAAATAGTTGGCTCTTAATCAGTTACATTGAACCACAAGGGGAAATAGAGAACCAAAAATTTCTCATGGGTGATTGGCTTAGTGATTTTTCACATTGGGCAATAGAGTTTTTATTACAAGAAACTTACACAAATGGACAAAAACCCACACAAAACATGAAGGAAACTCACCAAAAATGGAAAGGTAAGACATACAAAATTAAAAGGAAATTATGGTACAAAGGATTGGTATGACCAACCTAAATGTCGGTATTGTTTCAGGTGTTTGCCACGGTGAAGTAACTCCAATGGTGTTTAATCAAGGTAAGCTAGGTAAAACACATTCTCTCTATAGAAATATTTTATTTTGAATGGTCTGAGCCAAAGAGAATCAAATTTCCTATGACTTCCCTTGGGATCTCTGTTTGTCCTAGAGCAAGAAAATATCTCAGAATTGAAAAATTCTATCTTGTGTCTTTTGATTGAATATCCTTTTCACCTTAGATTGATGTCTTTTGAATGTGTCAACTACTACCAATCTATCTTCATTCAACTTTTCCAGGTAGCAGATATGTTTATCAATAGAATATGAATAATCTCCATTTTCTACTACCTTTACAAGTTGTAATGTAGGTAACTGCTGAGAAATTGGAATTTAAGCCTTAGTATTGTATAATAACTAGAAAGGAGAGGTATCGATGGCATTTTTGGGATTAATTTGGTCAGAATGTAGGGTATCATTTATATTTTTATGCCAATCCCTTTTATTGAAATCCACCACCTTTTGAACAATATTGAAATTATGTTTATTACTATAATTTTCTTGACCATTATCTTATGGGTAATAATTGGTATAATGAGACAAAGATATATCATGGTTATAGTTCAAGTCCATCAGATCACCTCAAGAGAAGTATGTCACATTTTCCACTATGATCTTTCTAGACACTTTGAATATGAAACTAAGTGTTTTCTTTCAAAAAGTTACACACCATCTCATAATTTACATGCTTTGTTGGAATAGGTTCTACCCATTTTGTGACGTATTTTGTGGTGGTAAGGAAATACATGTGGCTCATGTTAGAGGTTATGCTAGACCTCAAATTTGACAAATACCTCTAAAATGAACTCCTTCATGATCTCTAATGATCATCCATGCTTAGCCACCTCTGAAACTCATCACGCTACCTAGTTTTCTCATGCTTTCTTACGTTATCATCTATGGCTTGCATCAACAAGACCTTGAACATTAACTATAAACCTAAACCATGACCTTATACACCTTCCATACCTAATATTCAATGTCAAAATTCTCTTCACATGCTTGCACTCAATTTCCTTGGCTTTCTTTTCTTTATATCTCATGCCATGCTTCGACTAGGTCTAGAACTAGCCTTAGTAAGGATTTTTAAGCACATTCCTCACATAACCTGACATAGTATTCATTTTTTATGCTCACTAACTCATTTACCATATATATATGAACATTTTAGACATCATAGAAACCTTTGACCACCTTTGGATCTCACTTACTAATTCATACAAGCTAAACCATACATTAGAGTATGTATATGCACTAAGACACCATACCTCTACAAGACTTCATGACACCAAAACATCTCACTACCAATCAATAATCACTAATTTCACCTTAATTGACATCAAGGATAATATAATGCACTCACCTATGCACACCAAGACACCCTTTAACATTAATACTACTTGACATCAATGACAACAACAATGACACATGTCAAAAAATATCCTCATTTGTCATTGATGGAAACCACTTTCATAAAAATTGATGGAAACCATTCATAAAAATAACTTCATACCTCAATATTATTTTTTTTGAGTAAAATCCCCCCTTTTACATATTTGAAAAAGGATACTATAACAACTTGACATGCAAACAAAATTAACAATGCATACATACTTAGTTGTTATTCTTTGGTTTGTACTCAATTTCTTGACAAGTGATGTAGATGATTAATGGACATGTATTCAGACATACTTGATTCTCCCCACCAGAAAATACATAATTTCTTGAGAAAAGGAAGAAACATGGTAATGGTCTCTTCAAATCTATCTTAATTCTTTTCAAGCCTATCACTTGATGCCGTGCATCTTAGATCTAATATTAAAGACCTTTAGAATTGTCATAAGATTGATTAGGTCCCAACAAAACTCACATAGTACATCATGAGAATCATATACCTGAATGAGGTGTTAAAATACACTCTTTAACTCTAATATATATGATACAGTCCTTGATTCATCGTACATAATTTTTATGCATCATTTAAAGAAAAAAACCTTATGTCATACCTAATTTTGACTTCTCACCATCTGAATAGCATCCTATAGGCCTAAACCTCTGAGATTCATACTCTTTGTTTTCTTCATATTGGAATTTATTAACATAAATGACTGATACCATCTCTCCTTGAGATGATGCATCCTCCTACAACTCATAGACACAATATAAAACCTACTTCATATCTATTTTATAATTGTTTCTAGCAATGGAACTGTCTCCCCCTTGAATCATGGTCTGTATAACCTTATATACCTAATGGAATAGGTATGTCCCCTTTACTACACACATATGCTCATATTTAGCCGAAAAGGTCATTCACATCTCACAAGAACCATTTCAGTACTCAAAGGACAACATTTTATAACATCCAAAATCCTCATAATGTCTTGAAACTCTTTTAATCAACTGAAATTCATATTTTGATCTTCATAGATATGCCAATTCTAAACATTACTCACATTTTCCTTACAAATGAATCCAATATTTAAACTTAACCTATAGATATGACCTTGAATGAAATATTAATATTATTTCTTAAACATCTTGCAACATCCCTTCATCCATTTCATTGTATGATCAAGTCATCATACAAAATAAAAGATACTCTTCTTCCCAAATCATGCTTACTAGTCTTTTACATATCAACAACTCACCTAGATTTGTCACAACTCCCCCTAATTTGGGAAACCTCTTTTTGATATTCATTTAGATCTCCATGTCTATTAATGCATATAGTATACTGTATAATAACTCATAAGGTTTTAAAAATAGTCTTAAGCTCCAAAAATGCAAACCCTACCTCTTCATTCTATCTTCTTCTTGTTGAGTATTTAAACCTCTTCAAACTCTTCTTGTCTTGATATATTAGATGCAGACATGTACCTTCATTATTCTTGGGAAAAAACATTTAGGATTCCCCCTAACACCATGCTTTATATAAATGATGAATGTATCTAATACAGCTAGATGAGATGAAAACATACTTTCATTGCTTCTTAACTTTATGAATGTCTTCAAGAATCCTAGTGAAGACACTCCTTTCATCTGGATACATCTATCAGTGCCAAACACCCATGTCCTCATGGCACGTGTCCCTGAATTTAAGAATCCACTTGGTAATCTTCTTATGCTGATAGAAGAATTTATTGATGTTCTTCAATAACAAACATGCTTTCATGACTAGTGGTCTCATCATGGATAGAACATGTTACATTAGGTTCCTTCATTGCTTTAGTTTCTTCCTTCACTTTCTCAACATGTTTAGACTTCAAACATGCCTTATTTTTATAGCCATTACAATTGAAGAAAATAATAGGATTCTTACCTCTAGGGGCTTCATCTCTCCATCTTTGTCTAGGTGGCTCTTAATAACAATATCTCGCAATATGACTAACACAGTTGCAATTGAAACACACAACATGAATTTTACCTTCATCTCTCCAATTCTATCTCAGTGGCTCATGAAGACAATATCTAAGAATGTGACCCTTCTCATGACAGTTATAGCAAGTAATGTTTCTTGACTGGTCATTTTTGCTATCTCTCCATGGATGATCATTCTTGACTTTCCTGTCCTACACTCCCTATCTCTATGACCAAAATTGTTTCATGAATATCAATAACCATTGAACTTACTTGATATCATCATTGAATTAGGTTGTCTTATGATGTTACTTGTGAACCTTGATACCCTTATTGGATTCAACAACTCATTGAATTGGCTCAAGATGCTTCTCTTCCTTCTTTATTTCTTCCTTGAAGCCCAAATCTGATTTATCACTAGATTGTCTTTGACTGTTCAAAAAATCATCAAGATTGTTTGTTCTCTTATCAATTTTTTGATACATCTTCAGTCTTCTAGAGGGAAGTTATAGCTCCTCTATTAATTATTCCATAGCCATACCAAACTTGATACACTCATCCTCCTTATCCTTGATATTTTCTATGAGCATTCCAATATGAGTTTTAAAACTTGTGCATAACTTGGTACATTCTTTTTCTTTGGATTCTAGATTTGTAGTGCCCATTAAAGTTTATATTTTAGTTGTTTATGGTTTTCTTCAAACTCCTTATCATCCTTAATTAGTTTTAATTCTAGAAGACTAATTTTTTCTTCATACTCCTTATTTGATGACTTCATTTTCTTATTCTTCTTCTTTTGAAGCTTTAACTCTTCTAGGGAATGTTCATATTCTACCTTGAAGTCTGTATCTTCCTCTTATTCATCTTAATCCCAACCATCACCATAAATCATGGAATATTCTTATTTGAAGCAATTGTATTCATTTTCCATGAATAGGGTATCAAAATTATCAGTCTTGATAGCTTCATCCTCACTCGTAGAAGTGCCACTATAAATTTAATAAGAAGAACTACCATATTATTTAGTATAGAAGGTTTTCTTGTTCTTGGGCAGTCTGAATTTCTTCTTTCTCTTGCTAGACCTACATGACTATTTTTCTTCATCACGAGAATACTCAACTTCTTCATCACACTTGACCTTATGCTTGTGAGGGAACCTATTAGAAAAATGTCCAATCTTACCACGATTAAAATATTTGAAATTAAATTTACCCTTATATTTACCTAAATAAGTCATTAATTTTGTAGCAAAAATTGTAATCAATTCATCATCATCAATCTCAAGAACATCATCATGAGTGATCTTCTTATCCTTTGACTTCTTCTCAGCTTTTAATGATACCTCCCTTTTGATAGGTTTTGTATCAATGGTCCTCATCTAATAGGATGTAAAAAATCCATGGAGATCATCCATCAATAAGGAAATAAAATCCTTGGCCTCTTCAATGGATGACAATTTAGCATCAAAATTGGAATTGAGTGATCTTAACACTTTTGAACCACCATATCTTCTTTCACCTCTTCACTTAAGCCTCTGATAGTATTGACCACTTGATCAACTCTAAGAAGGTATGCAAAATTGTTTCATCATCCTTCATCTTTAGGCTTTCAAAATGGCTAATTACATTATAAAGATTTTTCATCTTTACTTTAGTGTCACCTTCATAAATGATATTCAACTTTTCCCATATGGCCTTATTTTTAGTACACTGCATCATTTTGACAAACTCTAATTCTGCCAAACCACGCAAGATAACATTCATAGCTATATAATTATCATTGTAATCTTTCTTACCTATAACATTAGTATGAGGGGTTTGAGGAATGGTGTAGCCATTCACAACTGATAGCCAAACATCACATCCTAAAGAACTTATGTAAGCTATCATTCTGATACTCCAAAAGGCATAGTTAGTACCATCAAACATAGGATTTTTGATATTCTACTAACTTTCCATTTTTATGCTTCAAAGGATCTCCTTTAAGTGGTTAAACTTTCTTCAAAAGGACCTTTCCTTGAAATCAATTGTTGGAATCAAAATGACTAGGGGTGAATTGATATTTTAAAATTTGCATTCAATTAACCATTTTTTAACTTGTGTAAACCATTAACCATTCAACATTCATTAATCAATCATGTGCTTATTAAGCCATGAAACAACCATCAAACAAGAACCATAAATGAATCAAGAGAATAACACAATAACAACAAGATATAAATTGGGAAACCGTAAAGGGGAAGAAAACCCACTGAAAAATATGCACATATATTACATCAATAAAAATGAATTTTGTTAGTGAATCACCCACTTCACAAGGAGCACCAACCCCTAGATTTCTTTAGTGAGGTGAGGTCCAACACAACAAAGAGCATCAAGCCCCTATTTAATAGAGACACCCACTCTATAAAGGAGGCTACAAATCCCCAACAGATGACCAAACACCCACTCAACCACCCAAATATGAAGATCACTTAATGACCTTGTTGCTTAAACCACTGATTGTGATCACTTTTTTGGCTCTCTTCACTCAAAAACCTCTTTAATAACTATCTCTCTCCTTCTTCACTCATGCATGCACCATATAGTGGACATTAGGTCAAGTGACCTTGAATAACTTATTCTCCTATTCCCTTATCATATTCTCACACTCTTATTTTCTTTGTTCTAGATCCCTTACACCTAATTCTCACACTTATCTTTTTTTCACTCAAACTCCATCCACTCACTTCACTAGATCAAATGAGCAAATACACTTACCTTTATACATGAATCAAGATTGCCACAAACACCATATAGGTTCAGAACAAGGATCATATGGTCATGAAAGGTTGTCATAAAAACATGAAAAGAACACTATATACATGACTATTATAAATTTACATTTCAAGACCCATTAGGTTGGCATAAGACCTAAACAAAAAAATGCTCGATAATTAGGCCTAAAAGCAAAGCCTATCACTTCCAACTGGTAACCACATTTTTGAACTTCAAAGGCAACATAATAACTCCATCATGACTCCATAAAGATTTTTAAACATCAGAAATATCTCTCAAAACCATCATAAGCATGAATGAACCTATGAAACCTCCATACTTCAACATGAATCACTCCATTATGGCAAGCACCTCCATCAATTAGGTCTCAAGAACCTAATTAATAGTACTCCTCAAAAAGTGAGAAAATTCACATATAAAATCAATGTCTGGCTCAAGAAACATGTGGCACTTGAAAGGAATTAAATATCCGATTCAATGAAATAACAAAAAAATCATAAAGGTTTACCAATTCAGGGAATCAAGACACCACTTTTCTGAAATCCCTCCATCACTACTCAAACCTGCATAGGACTCAAGAACCCATTTTTGAGATAAATCAATCATCTAACAGGTCAAACTTAACTTCTCAAGCTTCTACCACTCACTTGGAACACTTCACCAGGGACTTGACACACCTAATCAAACAGAGTCACATGTATATTTCATATGAATAATTTAACATTCGCACACTTGTTCCAACCACCATTCTTGGAAATCCCAATAGATGGGGCTCATTAAGGCCATTAGTGATGAATGCACCAAAAACTACATCATCTGATCAAACTGGGAGCATAAACAAATCGTAATGAGAAGACCTTAAATGTTATATCCATGTCTCAAAAACCTTGACTTGCACCATGTATTTCTCCCAAACACATCTTGGACCTCCATGAATGGTTTTGAATGCATTAGGACATTAGTGGTACAGACATTGGAGAGAGATATTTCACTCATTTCATGCATTAAATCTAACCCAAACTTATCATGAGCACTTAACACATATCCTAATATAGAAGAATAATACTTTTTAACTTTATGAAATATTCAACTCATATATTTAGTTGTAAATATTCATAAACGAGATATTTTGTTTTAAATTCTAAACACACACAGAGCACACAACTTCCACCAACATGATCTCTGAAGAATTATCTACAAGCCTAAACCTTAAAATTATCTTTTCCAAGTCATTTCATGGAAAACATGATCATATTTTATCTATTTTTATGAATATAGGGTTTTGTGAGGGTTTTAAATGACTTTTCTTATTAACAATCTTTCATAAAAGGTAGGGCATCATTCTACCTCATTCAAATTGAAAAAGAATCTTAACTCCATGTATCAACATTTAATAATGGATAAAGTCTCTATGTAGATATTTCATGTGTGAGTGAGCACTTGAAAGTTAATTATCGAGATGGGAATGATTGTTCTGAGAGTTCTGTAGAGTTTAAAAAAACTTTTCATGCTTTTCCTTCTGATTCCTAATCAAAAACTTGAGCCATACATTTGAAATTATCTCATCCATGTTATCCAATGATAATCCATGCTTAGCTACCTCTTAAAATCATCATGATACCTAGTTTTCTTATAACGTCTTTACTTTTCATCCATTTCTTTCTTAAATAGGACCTTAAACATGCACACTATACATCAACGATGACCTTGTACACCTTCCACACCTATTATGAAACATAAATATTTTCCTCACATGGCTACGCTAACTTTCCTTGGCCTTCTTTTCTTCATAACTCATGTCATGCATCCACTAGGTCTAGAACTAGGCCTAGTGAGGCTTATATCAATAGATTCCTCACATAAAATGACATGTTCATCTTGTAGACTCATTAATACCTTTACCACATCTCTATGAACATGTTATACATCATGTAAACCTATGAACACATTTTTTTAGAGGAATAAAGGACTAAGAGGGGGGTAAATGAGTCCTTTAAAACATTTACTTAGTTGTCTTATATTACATACACTATTCAAATCATAAAATCAACATACATAAAAAAATGATAACATATTAATAATGAGAAACCATAAAAATGAGTGAGACAGTACACAATACATCATATATAAAGTTGGAAACCATTAAAGGGAAGAAAACCCACTTAAACTTTTGAATATATTACTCAATCCAAAAGACTTAAATGAATATTACACATCACCTAAGATTTATTTAGTGAAGCACCCACTTCACAAAGATAACCCACCCCTATTTATTATAGCATGAAATATACAAGGAAGATATAACCCACCAAGATGATAAAGTTCCTATTTAACCACCTATTGATGAAGACCACTTAAGTATTATTTCTCCTACAACAGATTGTGATCACAAGTTCAACTCCTCTCACTCAAAAAACCTTCTAAAACATACCTTATCCTTATTTTCCCAATTCTACACCTTCTCTCTCTTCTTCTGATCTGTTCCTTTTAGCCCTCTAACACTCTCATTTACCTCCTCCATCTTGCCCGCACTTCTATCCACTCCACAGACTAAAATTTGCAAATACATTAACTTTATATACAAGACTCTAGCTATCAAAATCATATAGGCCAAAAAAGACTAATAAGGTCAATCATACCAACATAAAAAATGACAACACACTCATATGCATTTACATGAAAGGACCATATAGGTCAACATTAGACTAAGACTCTAAACATGCACAACTTGGCATTTAAAGCTCAGTTCTTTCTCCAATGAATACAATATTGACTCCAAAGACATACTACATCATTATAAACACTTCAAAAATAAAATTCATGTTAGGGACATCCTATTAGTACAAATTACAATCTCAGGAACCTTTGCACCATCCATTCTTCTCATGACACCATCAAGCATGACTGTTTCCTACTCATTTTGAGCACCTCTAGTAGACCAATATTCAAAGGTGAAGACGAAGATTCAACATATGACCTAAACAATGGAATGAAACCACTCATTGGAAATCCAATAACCAAAGGAACATAAAAAATGACTTTATACCTCATTAATCAACCCATAAAGCCATCATAACATCTTTGTCTCTTAGGATACTTAAACTACTGGGAAACTAGTCTCATAATCTTGATCTTATCACACTTGTAATGACACATTCATAAATTATCAATGCATGAAACAAGATATAATTGAATTCCTCATCACTCTAAAATATCAAGGAATCATGAATCAAGACAATATGATGGCTATTCTAATAAATTTCACAAAATAACCTTCACTATCATTAACCTTGCCAAGTAGGTCAAATTGTGACCTCATCATTGACAACGAATATGAATTGCAGAATTACACCAAAGCATGAATCAAGTCACATTGGATGTGTAGAAGACCATCATGGTCATTACACACTTTATCTTAGGTCACACACGCTCAAGACCCTTCTTTCTCTATGACTATCAATAACTACCTATTAGGCCTAGGAAATAGTCTTCACTTTTAGACATGTGTAGACATCTATATGGATTCACCAAGGTCTGAAATCACTTCAAACATCTAGAATAGATTTCATTATACTCAAAAAATTAATTAAGATAATGAGTTTAATGGAATATCTAAGATAAAAACAAACTTTCTTGAAAACATAAAAATTTGAGAGGGCTCCACCTACTACGAAGACTCCAAACTACCACCATTAAAAGGTTGGGAGAATATTTTCCAATTAATTAACAAAAAAATTGAAATCTCCTAGATTACCTAAAGGGATATTTAGGGTATGAATGTTAATCTAGTTAAGAGGACTAAAACATTGTAAATGAACTAAATTAACATGAAATAAATGTAAAAAAAAATTATAAGTGAAACAAAACACTAACATGCAAGAGAAAAGTGAGGAAAAGACTCAGCTGATTAAAGGTGACTGTCATAAGTTTTTGTAAATCTAGAAATGGAATCCAACAGTGTAGAAAAAAAATCAGGGACCCTACAAAGAGAATATTTGGACCGTCTGAGATGACACAGGTGCCAAGGAATGTAATGGGGAAGCCACGGGTGTCCTGGTCTATAATTTAAGCACTCATAACAATGTAAATGACCAGAATATGATTCTGGTATGGTCATCAGGTGACTTCAAACACTTCCTTTCTGTCATGCTAGATTTATCGAATGAACTGGAGAGTGACCCGAAATGCAAGGACAAGTACCCAACCATAGAAAAAAGAAAGATTGATATGAATGGGTTAGAATTACCTAAGTCTCCAAATTTGTGGGTCTTATCTCTAAGTTCTGCACTACATTATGGAACATGATGTAGTTTTGGTGTGTGTGTGTGTGTTTGTGTATTGTTCCCTAGGTTCTCTCCTGCCTATCATACTTTGTGAAGTAGTGAGAAATATTAGCTATAGATATTTAAGTAGTATGCGTGCATGGAATAGAATTGAATCCCTCCCCCTATGAAGTGTGTGTGATGTAGAATTCCTATCTTGAATGCAAGGCACTATGTGGATGTAAGTGATGTAATGAATGCAACCCTAAATGAAGTGATAGTAGTGATAGGATGCAATGACCTAGGACCCTCATTATGGTCTTATAACTTTATATTTATAGGGCTCTCAAGATTAGTTTTGTAATTAATCCCAACAAATTCGACTGAGCAAAATATAAAGATGACCAATAGCTAGAAGTTACCCAAAATTTTTTTAAAGAGGTTATGCATTGAACAGGGCTCTCAGAATGGGACCACGGTGCCTCGAGGAACCCTAGTACAGGCTAGGGCACCCTGATTTAAGGCTAGAATGTCAGAAGGTCATGAACCGAGATGATAGGTATTAGGTAACACATGGGAAAGAAAAAATAAAATATAAGAAAAGGTGGCCAATATTTGGGATTAATTATTGCTTTGTACACTTGAGAACCTTCTAAATAGTAGTATAAGACCTAGCTAAATATTTTCTAATGTGCAATATTTGTGTCTAAATTTTCCCCCACTTTATATTGGTAAGTATAAATATTGGTAACATGAAGTAGATAGAGATGTGTACCTGATAACCATGTAGAGTGTAGAAGAAAACTTGCCAATGGACTAGATTCAAGCATGGAATGACAAAAAGAAAAAATGGGGAGTAACATGGATTCTAAAGATAAAAAATGTGTGTAAAAAGTGATGAGAGTGAACCTATGATGGAACGTGTGTGTAGCCATTGTTATGTGTAGTTTACCTACATGGTTAGTAAAGGAAAATGCCTATAGCTGTGCATTGTCATTGTTGTTTTGGTTGTCTTTGTGTTTTTTTTTTACCCCTAATTTGACTTTTTGTTTTTCATTCGACGAACCTACAAGGATAAAATGATCAAGTATTCAAATATGTATGTATGTAAAAAAGATGTGTAAATTACGTAAATGTAAAATATAATAGAATAGAAAGCATAAATGGAAAAATGGAACATGTGCACGTGATCCATGTCAAGAAAAAGGGTGTAGAAGGATATCATGTAGCATCGTAACTTTTTCAGGTGATCTCATGCCACTGTTGATGAATAAGGATAGGGAGGAACCATGCTATATGTTCCAATATTTAACTACTTTTGCTGAAATGTTGGAGGAGATCTTTGTATTGTTTTAGTTTTTTGGGTGATCCGATTCCATTGGATGGAGAAGTGTAAAGAGGAACACCAACTATAACTTTTAAGCCTATAACTTCTGTACAGAATTACTGAAGAACATCATGTCCTTTTGATGCTGATGTGTATGGAGTTTGTGGACTTGTATGAACTCATTCACTATGTTTGAACTGGTGTAAATATGTTGTGTTAGTAGAAAACCATAAATTATTCCCCCCTCTTTGGGTGTGCATGTGATGACCTTAGAAGGAGAATGCAGCCCCAAAAGAGGACCAACTGTACTCTGACATGTAAAATTACACCCTACAAGGGAAAGGGGAATGCTTGGTAAATACCATGGCACACACAAAAGGGGATGGCTAGCCAATACAAATGTTAGTCCAAAAACATGCATACAAATAAGACAAGTGTAAAATACACAGATAAGGTAAGAACTACCAATAAAAGTAGTGTAAACACATAAGAATAAAAGTAGACCTCACAAATAGAGTTTCAAAAATGGGACATCACTCATGATGTTGTAAGACATATAAGGCCATCATGGCGGCAAAAAAAAGTCAAGTATGCACACAAGCAAATTTGAAATCCTGCATATAATGGAAAAAAACTAGACAAGTAAAAACAAATATGAAGTCATGGAAACATGTAGTCCTGCAAAACAAGTGTTGCACATGGAACACCGGTTAGCATGTTAGAGTGATAACCAATATGTAGAAGCATGTATAAGAAAGTAGTAAAATATGCTAAGTACAAAATGAAACAATATAACCTTAATAGGATGAATTTTGATTCCTCCAATGACTAGTGTATGAAGGGTAGAAGGTGAGAATCCCTGTCATGTGTAGAGAAGGTATAAGTTAAGCATCCATGTTGAATGGGAGAGTGATGGTTTATCCTTAATCGTATATCACTATAGAATGAGTGGATGGTGATGAATCGTGTAGAAAGATATGTGTGGACCCTATAGCCTAAGCATATACCATGAATCAGTGAATGTGTGAATGATAAGGTAGCCCTAAGGTGAATACCGCTAGAAAATGATAACATGAGGGTGGTGAATCAACCTAAAGCATATACCACTATATGATAAGAAGGGGTGAAAATTTAACCTAAGGTGCATGTCACTAATGCAAGAAATGATGGATGGTAAGTATGTCACATTGGTAAATGTAATGTCCATTTTATTAGTAAACCTTGAGTAGTCGAGTATGAAATGATGAACTAGAGTGCATCATAGGGTGGAGAGTGCAATGTATAGAAGGAAACATAGTCCAAATGGACAAAGTATGTGAACATGTGGTATAGGCAATGTAATGTCGAATGTGCAGTGGGTATGGAATGTAATGTACTAAATGTGTAGGTAGAAATAATATGTGTAATGATGATAGATAAAACTAGACCCAAGTATAAGGAAATCTAGTGTAGGATGTAGAATATGTAAGATATAGGAATGCAATGATAGTAATGTATAGAAATGGATGATGGAATGATGATAGGTGGAACTAGACCCATGCGTAATGTAATCTAGTGTATCATATAGGATAATTAAGGTGTATGAATGTAACGTATGAGATATAGTGTGTATAGAATATGTAATGTGTGAGATGTGATAATAATTGTATATAGAAATGAAATATGGAAATATAATATGAGGAAACTAAAACCAAATGTAATGGAATCTAGTGTAGTAAGTAGAGTGTATATGATGAAAAGATGGACTATTGAAGATATGGATATAAGTGTAGGTAGTATCTGTAGTGATGATAAGTAAAGCTATACCTATAGATAATGTAATGTAGCGTACATTTAGAATAATGGATAAAATGTAAAACTAGGATCATATACAATGATGACTAGTGTAGTGTATGCTATGGAGATATAATGTAGGATGATAGAATGTAAATGTATAGGTCATGTAGTTTAGTGTTTGAGGTTCAGTGTAATAGTAATCCCTCAATAGTCCATTGTGAACAGAAGTGCTAGGGTGCATCATCGGGTAACTAGAGTGTCAGAAGGTGTAGGATGTATATACATGTGTGAAGGGGGATGTGAGGTGTAGAGATGCATTTATGATAAGACGAAGGAGGAGGGATTTAGTAATGGTAATGCCCCCCCCAAGTAGTTCGGTAAGGGAAATCACTTGATGAGATCGAGGGACAAAGTTCTGTCAATCGATGGTGGGGATGATGAAACCATAAGATGATATTCAAGTAATGGTGGTATGGGAGACAAATGTTGCGCAGGGGAACAAAGACTATATGTATGTGATGGGTGTATATAATATGAACATCGTGTGTAGTAAAGTGCAGAGGTAATAGAGATCAAGGAGATGCCATGTGGTAAAAGGAGGATGATCAACGTGGAATAAAATGCGGTAGTGATTTATGATGAGAAGTGGTAAGAGGTTGAGGAATAGGTGTATGTAAGTGTGTAGGACTAATGGAATGATGTGATGATATAAGAGTCAAACATGGTGGCGAAAGAGGAATAAATGTGGTGTGGGTAACTATCGAGGAGTTGTGTAAGTAAGAGGGGGGAGGGACTGGTAGTGGAATGAGAAGGTAACAAGAGTGGAGGGATAGGAAGGAATCCGTTAATGGTGATAATTTGATTTTTGTAAATGAATTTGAGATGCAAGTGGTTCATGGAGATAATAACTTGGGATTTACAAATCATATTTAGGCCAAGAAGTAGGTCTCATTTCTTGACTATTTGACTAACAAGACAAGGGATGAGAAGAGTAAGAGGTCCAATAGTGATAGGCAACATAACAACACCAAAAGGTTTATTCAATGGATAATCAATTTTCAAAGGAGGGTAACCGATAGACTGAAAGAAGGACAAGGAACATGCGCTAATGGGGGAGGATGGATAAAACCTAGTATTGTTTATAGGGGTTGATGCATTAGATTATTGTATATGTTAAATGATTGGATGTGAACGTAACATGGTAATCAGTTGTAGAGAAGGAGATAATTAGTGTCACAAAAACAATGTTTGCAATGATAAAGTCAAGAGGTATGGGGGAGGAAGCCATTGTATGAGAGACGTAGTTGGAAGAGGAATCAATGGGATTGGTATTAGGTTTGGGGAGCAGGTTATTAAAACTTTTGATTTTATGGTTATCATTGGGAAAGACTATCATGGGAGACTCGGGGAGCTTAATATGGCCATTGTCAAGTAGGTTTTGAGTGAGATGTTTTAGTTTAAAACAATAATCAGTGGGATGCTCCACACACTAGTGAAAGTCACAGTAAGTACTCTTATCAAAGTTACACCCTTTAGGCTGAGATGGGTCAAGCTGCAAAAATGGAGGTAGTGTGATGAGGTTATTATTAATGAGTTGTACCAATAATATGCTGGGTGGTGTACTAATTTTATCAATAGGATGCTGATATGGCTAAGGGGAAATTATCTAGTTGTAGAAACAACATTTACAAAAGTTTTTGGAGTGATAGGTTTATGGGGAGGGGCTTTGAAGAATGCTTTGTTGGGCATGGGTGTAGAGGATGAAGGCGAGTTTTGATATTTTAGCTTTCCGATAAAGACAAGTTTATTCTCATAGAGATTGAGAGCATGGAAAATTTGATCAAATGAGGAAAAATTCTCAAAGAGGATGTTATCTTGAAAAGGCGGTAAGAGACTATGGAAGAATAAATCATAAATTTCTAAATTGGCAAGAACATTAGTCATCTTGGCGACATTATTCTTGTATCATAAGACATAATCGAGGAATCGTTCATTTGATATTTTTTTAAGCCAGGAAAGTTCGACATAAGATAGGGTGAAACACTTATTTCACTAAATTGGGACTTATTCTAGTCCCAACACCTAAAAAATATAGCCAATATCAGAATCCAATATTGCTATTTTTGGATTCCAAAATGTCAAATATTGGAATTATCTGCACTCCAAAATCACACATATTGGATTCCAATATAGCATATATTGGAATCCAAAATCACATATATTGAAATCCAAAATCACCTATATTGGAATTATAATATGTACTCCAAAGTCCCATAAATTAGAATATGAAAATCAAAATATTGGAATCCATTATACGGGCTAGTGTCCGCTAGGCATTATTTATGATTTGTTATGTACATAACATGTCTCTGTTTTATAAGGGCTAACGGCTTATTTATGCTATGTTATAAGGGCTAGAGGTCGCCAACCATTATTTATGCTATGTTATAAGGGCTAGCGACCGCCAACCATTATTTATGCTATGTTATACGGTCTAGCTGACGCTAGGAATTATTTATGACATGTTATGTATAGAACATGTTTATGATTTATATGAGATAACAAACATATTCTCTTGTCCTTCAATGGTTGCAACAAAGGCCACAATGTTGTGTTAAATTTGACACCTGTTTAGACATCTTTTATCATTTTTCTACAGGCTAGCGGCCACTAGGCTAATGAATTTCAAGAGATGTGAGACACTTCCAGGTTAATTTACTATGATGTTATTGAACCTCACTATAACTAGAGAATGATTGAAGATATTTTGAAGAAACTAGTAGAGGGCATCGATCCAGACTATGAGAATATAATTAAATGTATGTATCTGCTACATATTTTGGTACGTCTTAATTATATCTGTTGCATATTTTGGTACGACTTAATTTTAAAATCCAGTTATTTTATTATGGCATATTATTGTTGGGGGAACCATAATATAACTCATAGAATAGGTAAATATCCTTTCACATCACAGTCCTCCAAGAATCATATATCTAAAACCTGCACTACTCACCATAGAGAGAAAATAAAATAATAATTGACTTTATAGTACTTGCTTGATTTCACATGATTTGATAAGAAGCATGTTAGAGCCAAAGCAATTTTTGTCTACATTGAAGAAATATTGAACTAAATGTGAGATAAAATCTTTATGTTAAGTGGAAATAAGTAAAAGACTCCATAGAAAGAAGGAAATATGTCTTCTTTTAAGTCTACCTTGCTTCAATTTAAAAAAAAAAAAACATTTCCTTGGAGTGGACCATTCCACTCAGAGAGTAAGATTATTTTTTTTGACATTAGGTAAAAGAGGGTTGAGGGGACCCTACCCCATACATAACAAAGCTCCCAAATAGAGTAGATATTCAATACCAAACCATACAAAAATATAGTCTGAACCAAAAATAATCAAAACTAACAGCCAGTACAGTAAACAAATGGAAATAAAAACACAAAACTAACAACACTAAACAACAACCTAACAAAAACCACTACTTTTTCATTTTCTCCAAGTTTTCCACTAGAGTGGCCCATTCCTTAGCCAATGATTCAATGTTAGTTCCCATAGTGGTTACATCAGCTTCAGATAGTGTCATTTTCCTCTTCTTCGATGTCCCCTGCTCTTCATATTTCATGTAGGCATTAGCCAGTTGTCCATGAGTTTGAAGGTGTTGTAACATGCACTTGGTAGTGAGAATACTCCACTCAGTGAAGTTTTGAAGCATAGCCTTAAGCTGATCCACATCACTGTTTAAATTCTTACACTTTTCTTGTAGAACCTCCATACTGCCACCCTTTATGACTTGAGCCACATCCTCAACTTTCATCTTCATTGCATTCTAGTTGTTGAGGATAAACTGGATAGTGCTTTTAGTAAGCCGAGTGTCACATTTCATGTTTTCAAGGTCTTGCAACCAATTTAGCAAGATCAACTCCCTCTTCCACACCACCTTTTCCAAGCACTTCCATTTGGGTCTTTTCCTAGGTGTCAACTGAAACCTACCTCCTCTGTTGACTTGGTTCCCCTTTTTCAGCCTTCTTAATAGCCACCACCTTCATGTCATCTAGTTTTAGGTCTTGGAGGCCCTGCACTACTTCAACTTCAACCACATTTTGATCATCCCCTTCACTCGACTCAGGGTATTCGCTAGACTCCTCATTCTCAGAATTAGTTTCATCTTCCACAACATAATCTTCAAGGGATTTTGACAGGACACTATCCCCATTAACCATTTTATCCATATCCAAGATTGATCTCTTCACAATGGCCATAATAAAACCCTGATGTAGGGGAATATTGATTCTTCCTTTTTGTAGTGGTCTAGGGTAGCACATAGAGAACGAAGTATATGGTATGGAAAACTAAAACTATGCCCATGTATGAGGAAATTGAGCATGGGAAGATGGTAAGCATAGATACATTTGTGGCATCCCTCAAGAGTGAAAAACTGGATTAGGTTAAGGGCCACTTCATTGAATGGGGGAGGTAAGGAATTCCTAAGAAATCCTACAAAATGAGGGGTGAGTTTTTCCTTACCTCACAGAAATAGCTTCATTTCATCAGTGGATCCTTTTTGGGTTTGTAGACTTCACATCCTTCCATGGGCATGCCCATAACATAAGCCACCATGTTGATTGATAATTCAATATTTACTCCCCACAACACCACATTTCCCCCCATCCATTTCCTGGTCAGCTGCCATGCCGATCTGAAATCCTTACTGAGTTGCTCGTTGTACCCCTCAAAAATATTTAAGAAAGGGGAGAATCCCATTCATTCAAACACCTCCATAGCCTCAGATTTAACATCATTGAGATCCCAAGGCTCAGTGTGAACCAAATCTTCCCCCATATTCCTATTAACATCCAAGCTATCATGAAGAAAAACTCATTGTTCAATGCTACACAGACCCGACCACACAACTGCAATACCAAATACACCAAGTAGCAACATAAATCCCAGATTCCTAGAGAGGAGTAAATGTGCATTAACATCCCCTTAATAGTTATAAACCCCAATGGTGCTAGCATTACATGAACATTAACCTCCCCTTAATAGTTATAAACCCTGGTGGCACTCACATTACAAGAACATTAACATCCCCTAAACCCAGATTCCAATAGAGGAATAAACCCAGATTACGAGAACATTAACATCCCCTTAATAGTAATAAATGTGTGACATCATTCATCATTAACCCCCACGTCACCTTCTGCCATCCTTGCGTACCTCGAAAGAAGGGACATGAAATCACTATGGACATTTTCCTCACACACTTGACACTTTAAATGACAATTAAAATTCTCCTACTCCCCTTGTCAGGAGGATATCTTTTCATAATTAAATATAGATATGAAATAAATTAAAACTCCTTTTCTAAAGGTAGAATTATGGTAAATCATTTTAAGAAGAATTTGAATTTCATTGTAATACTATTAGTCACACTAGAATCCCAAATCCATAGAATAATTCATTGCAAATTAAAAATGTTTTCACGATATCTATGAACACACTGATTGTTGAAGTGCCTGACAATTTTTAAATTCTTTATATACCTTAAACCGATGTGAACAATTTTTTTCAGTGGACAGTTTGAAGTCGAGAGGATAATATGACCTTAAAAAATCAAAGTAAGAGAGTTAATACTTAACACTCACTAGGTAATGCCAGTGTAGCTTATCAAGGTAAATTAACATTAATCAAATAAGAATTCACCAGAAATAAAAATGTTATGTACACTTTTTTATATATTAAGATATCTATTATCATTTAAATCCTTTACTGTATTATAAATTTCCTAAAGATAATCACACATATTATACATATAAACATTATTAAGACAGTCAGGCACATTATACAAAACTTGTTGTCAAATAAACTTAGGGACAAATTACATAATTTTCCTTTTTAGATAGTAAAACGCTTTTGACCGGAGCTATGAACCAGAGGGTTGATGGGTCCCCACCCTACAAGTATCCCATGTTTTGATCGATGAAATGTTACATACAAAAACTAAAAATGAGTATGAAAGATAAAAAGGACAACATGTAACATGAATAATCAGGCCTGTAAAAAACATAGAGTCGTGAATACAAAAAAGCATGAATGATAGAGAAACCCTAGGGTTCCACCCTGCCAAACATTGCAATCATCTTGAGAAAGGAAAAGGACATGACAACAACATATTTCAAGTACACCACATGATCAGGAAGGGGTGGGGTTGGTTTTGCGAGCATGACCAGGTCTAGGGATGGCACACTAGAGATAGACACCCCATCTGATCGACATATGCTTTGAACAATGCAGAAAAATTGAAGTAGGACCCAAATTTTCAATTCCAGGGCATCAAAAATCCTATTGTCAACCCAATAAGGTGATGGACAAGGATTCAAATTTATAAAGAGACAAGGAAGGCATACTTCTACCAGAGCTTCACCCAAACCCACATGATGATCTGGGTAAATGAAATGGGACACAACCGCCATGACCACTACTTTATCTACACACAACACTAGGAAATTGAACACAAAGACACCTACAATCTCAGAGTTTACACAAGCTCTCTGGTGCTCTAGAGATAATCCTCACCCAGGACATTCATAATCACAGTCATAACATTTGTGGAGTCTATGCAGAAGACATTGCGAAGATGACTGTCAGACACAATAGAGATGAAATTCATTTCCCACTTGTTGTTGCGTAAGAGGATGAATGGAACATAGGTAGATATCATGAGAGGGAAGGGAAAAAAAATAGACATAAAATGTGAGAAAATGAGTGAGGACAGGTGAAAGCACAACCCAACAATTAAATAGTCCCACGACTCATGTGAGGAAGGTCGACACAATAAAAAATGGATGGCATCATCAACATTTTCACATGCATTGGCTAGATTTTTTAATGAAAAGGATCTTATATTATATTAAATGCAACATGATACAAGATTCTCTCAACAAAATAAGTGGGTGGTATGAGAGAAATCCCCAAAGCCACATGCACACTAGGCCAAGCCTAGCAAAACAAAAAGCAACAACTATAAGGGAGTCTGAGGAACACCAAAAACAAAGGCTAGATTATTAATAAAGGCTACCCCTGATTGATAAACACACATTATACAAATTCCATTACTAGAGACAGTCACACACATTATACAGAAAGGTGTTACCAATTAAATCTACTGCACCACCCTTGGAGCCATCCAGGACAGACAGTGCATCTACACCAGATTTTGAATCATCGGCCTTGGATCCCAGTGGGTGGGGCCACTACAATAGGATTTCTTCTAAGTATATGCCTGTAAAGTTTTGCACTGAGGGTTCTTGGTTGGCAGCAACGCCGAGCTTGCGCCACCCATGGTGCTAGAGATTGCACTTGTTAAGGTGCTCTTTGGCCACTTTGTGGATGCACGTGGTAGTGGTGTGAACCACCTTCTGGCCATGCTCATTGAACTTGTATTCCACGATCTTCTTCACACATTTTCATCTGGCCCAATGATATTTGGTGGTGGCTGATGAAAATCCAGGTGTTCGTTATCCTCCTCTTTAAGCTCTCCCCATCACACTCTATCTGGAGAGGCCATCAATGTTTCTGTTTTATACTTGCTAGTGCCGCTAGGCTCTATTTGTTGCCTTGGAATAACGTTTATAACTATTTTTACTAGAAAATGCATCCATAGGTGCATGTGAAAGGCCGATAGGCATATAAAAAGATATGTTGAAATGAATATATTGTAAATACATGGAAGTTGAAAAATGTTGAGAAATAGATTGTGACATAGGCAGGTAGAATTACAAAACTACCAAAAGTGTCATACTTTCAAGTCTAGTATTTGATAGTATCAATCATCCACAATTAGGTTTAATATGTGGATGAAAAAATATAATATGTCCATCAACAAAAATACTTTCCTTAAGTGAAGCTTGGTTGAATGCTTGAAAATGAGAATGCAAATTTTTCTATAAATAATTAAAAGTTTATGTAATTTTTTGTTTCCAAATTATGGAACTCAATTTGTTTTCTTATTTTCGAATTCGGGCATCAAAATAAATTATATTTTATTTATATTTCAATTTTTATTGATGTCAAGAATCCCACAATATGCAATAATATATATAAAGTTTTGAAATTTAAATACTTGTTTAACCAATACTAAGATATATGTCTTAGAAGTTCTCCCACACTACATTACAAATGACGCAAGTATGGATTTTTGAGTCATTGTCTTGTTTTCTTATGGAAATATACATTTAACTCTTGCAAAGTTGGCACCACCATCTCACCCATTTTCCAAAACGTTTCCTCTAACCAATACTTAATAACAAATAAATCACAACACAATGAAGTTTCTATATGTCCCATGTTGCCCTTAAATTTTTATCTTCTCTAATTCTAAATACACTAGTAGAAGAGTGCAAATGTCAGGCCAGAAGTGGCACAATTGCAAATTATTCTAGTTTGTTATCATTTTTACAAGTGTAGTAGTTTGCATTGGAAGCATTAGGCCCCTCTAGTTTTGACCCCAAACTCTATGTTGATTTGCATCTAAGCTACAATTTGTCTGTCGCTAAACATGCCTTCCAAGACTTGCCTCGGCCTCTACTGGAAAAAGTGTTCTCTGATTTTCTTAGAAAGTATTTTGGGGAGGCAAGAGATGACATGGGAGTTTATTCTCTACCAAATTTTTTTCACATAGCCAGAATTTGTATGGGTGAAGTAGATTGCATGGCATCATGGAAGCTTATGTTAAAGCAGTGTTATACATACACTCTGTCTATTGAGCCCATCAATGTTTCAGGTTTATACTTGCTAGTGGCCGATAGGCTCTATTTGTTGCCTTGGAATAACCTTTATAACTATTTTAAAATGTCATTAACATTTTGTTTTAAAATGTATAACCCATTTCTTGTAAAGAGTGCAATATGTAATGCTTGTCTCATTCTCCTTAATCACTCAAATCGTTGGTTATCACAGTAAAACCCTACAAATAAAAATAAGAATACTTATGCTCGCGTAAACTTCTTGTCAAGGTTTTTGAGTTAATATTTTTTTAGGGTTTGAGGGGTCTGAGGGCTCTGTATTCTCTCTGCCAAAAATCTTGAACAATTTAGGGTTACGGTCCCATCGACTCTTCCTATTTTATTTAGATTTAAGTGAATTTAACTAGTAAATTACTATTACAAATAAAATAAACAAACGTGTTCGTTAAAGTGGATACCTGTTGAACGTAATAATAAATAAAACAAACAAAAAATGTTTCTTAAAGTGGATAACTGTTGAACGTAATCAAATTTAAATCAATAATCATTTACATTAAATGTCAAAAAGACATGTATATTACAAATATTATATAATATATTAAATTTATAATAATTAAGAAAGTAATAAATTAAATGTTATATTATATATTATATATTTTTCATATTCATGAAAAATACAATAGAAATTTTCAAATATAAAGAAAATAAACATAATCGAATCTTACTATCTTATTAATGATTATGAAATAGAAGAATCTATTAGTTTTGATTTTCAATTTTGTTTGATTTTTGTTTTACTTTTATTTGATTTTTTGTTTAGCTTTTTCTATTGATTTTGATTTGTAATTGTTTTTTATTGTTATTTGTTTGATTTTTTACAAATAAATATTGGAAACTACAATTATTGCAGTAAATGTGAAATTTGAAGATTGAATTTGCACCAAAATGGAATTTGGATGTAATAAGGTAGCACTCATTTTTTTATAATTATTTATTTCAATTTAATTTTAGAAAGTCATTTAAATTTATTGTTTCAATCTTGTGGATGTAAAATTCAATTTTACTTAATCTTAGAAGAACATTACTCAATTTTACTTAATCTTAGGAGAACATGTTTCTTAGAAGAACAAAGACACCAACTCAAATCCTTTGTATCATCATTTACATTAAAGTCGGTGGAAGACATCAAGCATTACAAAACTTCAACATCTTGCATTGTCTTAAGGGGTAAAAAAAGCAGAATACAAATCATCTAGAAAAATACCACAGGAGTGGCCCATTTACTCTTTGGAAGAATAATCATTTTCAAACTGTCATTAAGATTAACATATGAAGATCTGGTAAAAAATCATTTTATGATTTCAGGGAAGCCTCCATGGATCTGCAAATCAATAAGCATAACATGTTTCTGTTTTATACGGTCTAGCGGCCGCTAGGATTATTTATTGCTTGCGAATAAGGTTCCTATCAATTTCAAAATGTCTTTAAGATTAAACCATGCATAACCAAGGAAAATTTTGTTTTTTATTTCAGAGAAGCCAATATCGATGTGTGAAACAAAATTTTAAACTATGTAGATCTGGGAAAACTCGTTCTTTTATTGGTCTATGATCCACGATTGTCTCTTCACCCAAGTTAGAGAAAAATGTTTTTCTTGCCCAAAAAAGAATTAAAAAAATGATTGCACACTGCGAATCTTTAAGAACCTTAAGGTAGTTACTTTATTCCATAAAAATGCACAATACATTGTTGGATTTGGAAGCAAAGTGTATAATTCAAATGCCAATTGTGTGTTTGAACATTTTCAATGATCTACACATGTTTTTGTGCTCTCCTGCATGTTTCAACCATGTACATAATTCAGTATAGATTTTTGAATCAGTCTTATAGTTTCCATCAAATCTCCAGTATGTTGGGGTTTTGAGAGTAATTTCTTCTTTGACCTCGTGCGACAAGAATCTCGCATCATCGATCAAAAGTATATTTTTTTCACCATAGACATTACCATAAATGTCTACTATCTGTTGGCTTGTTTTTTATTTGAACTTACATTCTTGGCATCCCCAAATGAACCTGAAGTTGGTTTCTCGCAGCCAACTAAATTTTTTTGATGAACATGTATTTCACCATTGTTGAATCCATAAATGAAGACCATAAGGCAGTGTCAAAATATTTTGATGTAGTACTTATCAAGTCAGCACTAAACTCTCATTCAAAGTATTCAGTATTCCTAGATCTAAAATATGGAACCATATTATGAGGTATTTTGTCACCAATACCAGAAATTCCAAACAACAAACCTTCAACTCCCAAAACTAGTAATTTCTGAGGCTTCCCAATAGGATCTATAAAAACAACTCAGAATCAATGTAAGCTTCCAAAAGTGATTAAGAACAAGGCATCAAAGTATTTAATCACAACTCAAAAACAACTTATAAAACTATAATATCATCTCAATCACAGTGAAGATATAAATACTGCCTACTTTTAAATTTGTAATCTCAACATATAAAATAAAGAGTGACCATATGACTGTACAAATGAATATCATTGTAAAAAACATTTTGAAATAATTAATAGTTATATATTTTCTATTTGCTGCAATTTTTGGATGCCCTCCACAACACTCAAACCCTGACACAATATGTCTGTTATGTTTATGTACAAATCGGTCATCAACCACTTATCTTTGAAACAATTTTCTTCATTGGATTTCTTCCCCACCATAAAATTTTCTGGAGGGTTTCCCCTTGGGCCCATTGTAATACACAATGTGTTTCTAAGGCCGAAAACAATACCATCTCTACTCCAAATCTTTTGGAGATCTTTTACTGCAATTTCATCTTCTACATAACAATTTTCTTTACCCAAAATAATAAATGGTTTGAAATCAAGCGCAATTTTTCTTTCAAAGTCTTATTCAAATTTTCAAATTCGGTGCAAGAGAGATAGCTAGACCAAAATCCCACTTCACATTTTGATGCCAGTATCTTTAAAAATTCCTTGATCCCACCTCGCAAGTTGAGAGTCTCTTTACCGAACTTGATTGTCAAGTAATTTTAGGGTTGGTTTTTCTCATAGAGTAAACCCTCCAAATCTAAAATAATTAAATAATCCTCTTGGCCAACTGCACAGAAGTAATTTTTTCTCAATTGTCCAATTTGATATTAACTAATTCAAATAATCAAAATTTAAGTATGTTAATACTTGTAGATTGAGACTCCATCTTGGATTCCCTCGCACTCCCCATCTACAGGTTCTTGTGATGCTCGTTCTATATAAAAAATAGTAATCAATTCAAAATAAATTTTAAGTCGATGTAAAAAAATACGTGAAACAACTCACTTTTATACAATATTGCATAGATGTAGTTGTATATTAGCGACCAATAGGCGTAAGCCATTAATGCCTGGACTATGTTTGGGTTGACAGTCTATGATGGGCTTAATGACCGCTAATAGCCAACTGTACAGAAGTAAATTTTTTTTATTGTCCACAAATAAATATTAACCAATAAACCAAAAATTTACTCAATTCAAAATAAATCTAATTAAAAGATGCAGGTTAGCGACCGCTAGGGTAATACATATTACAAATAAACTACTTCGCCATAGGTTCCTTTAATTATGAGGGTCTTATAAATGGTTTTCTTTATAATTTTATATGATTATCATACCATTTTCCATCTGCGAGTTCATGCATGACGTGCCAACAACCTCCCCATTTGGCATCAAATCTGAAAAACATTGAAGTTATTATTAAAAATACGTAAACAATGGAAATCGAAAACATCTTGTAGCGATAAATTTATAAAACGAGTATTTCACAGTCACCTTTTATAGATTCATTGGATGGATGGTCAGTGACATATGGGGCAACATGTTGACTTGGTTGCGACATAATAAGATCGACATCGTCTCCTCTATTTGTATGTGGACAAGAAGAGATGGTGTCTTCCTCTATTGTTTGGTTGTCTACATAAATATTGTATGTATCAGTTCAAATGCATTAAACTAATAGAATTGTTTAAAGTGATCTTAATCAACGTACCTTTTTTCAAATGACAATAGTAATGTTTTAAAAACATTTCTTGATCATGTGATTCAACAATAAAAACCACAGATAGACCTGAGTCAACCAAATCCTGCACTACAACACTACCACCATACAACACTATAACCGGAGAATTATCGGAAGTGAGTCGAGTGAACATATGAGACCAAAACAAATAAGATCTCTCATAAAAAAAGGATTTGTCTTTCCTCGTATGCCAATATCACATGTAGTCACCATTTGCTATAGAATTTGATCCATCCAATCCATGGTGATTTCAGCTATATCCCCATCATCAACATCACAATTGTGCACATAAGTTATTTTGTACATAAGACACAAGCTCTTAAATTTTCCACTGCTGTCATAAAATCTGTAACAGCCTTCCACAACTGATTCCCCCTTGGCTTTGACCTTTTGCATGTAATTTTTTATTGTCTCTCTTAACATTTTTGAAGAAGCAATAGGTAAGAGCACAATAATTACACAATTTAACAGACTAGATCCAACAACTGTAAGCAAGGTCCATTATTACGTCAGAATTGAGTACACTAGACAAATTGCAGAAATATGTAATCACACATTCTGCATTGAATGGATTATTTGATAGAATAGAACATATTGTTGACTTGAGCTAGAAGGGATATGCATATTGACAGGTAAAGTCTTCGATGTCTTCCATCCTTGCTGGAATATTTTGTTCCATTGTAATCACATAGTTGTCTATAATTGCTTGAGTTACCACTGGGAGAACCTCTGCCGCTTCAACATCAAATGTTTTTTTTTTTTCACTTCCTCTAGAATCAACTTTTCTTTTTCCTTTAGTTTCTTCTCCCAAGAGTACACACAACTGGCGGTAGTGAGATTCATGCACACCATATTTTTCAACAATATTTTTTTCAGTGCATTCTACCAATACATGATTACATGGATATTTACTTTTTACATATTTTAGAAAATTTTCTCTCATCCTTCTGTCAGCTTTTACTCTTTGGCAGTAAGTATCTAAAGTCTCTGCTATGACACCTGCTTCAATAGAGTGAGTTAGCCATACTTTCCCTTCTTGCACATTATCTAGTAGAATTGATATCTCCTCATCGGTCATTCCTCTTGCAGGCCTGAAGTAATTCACCATGAACCTTGCCAATGAATTTGGTTGAAAGTTAGGTTGGTTATCCTTAAGAGGAGAACAAGCCAGCCCACCAGATTTAAATAACTCAATGGTTGTTGTCAATTTTGTCCATATGTCCTCAGGTAAATATAGAAATATCATTTTTTCATGAAGGGTCTCTGCCTTAGACACTTTGAAAATAGCAAGACATTGCATCTCGAAACACTGCATTGAAAGATGAAATAGTATATTTATTTTATGCATATTACAAAATTAAATTTTAAGAACAAATTCGCTAAAATTAAGTTTTGTTACCTTCAAATCGTCTGACTTTGAGTTTCCCACTCCAGGCCTCCGAGGACATCCTAGGGATCTCCAAATCATTCGAGCCTTGCAGAGTACATCAATAAAATTGGTATCAATCCAATTTTTGTTTACATCATTTTGTTGCTGGAAAATTTTAACAATATCTTCGCAAGGAGCATGTGAAGACATAATGTGAGCCTTTCTAAACTGCATCTTAGTATGTAATGACTTGTATTTTCTTTCAGCCAAAAAATTTTTTTTGGCACAAATGGTATGTTGGCCATCAAGAATGTAGAACTACACTTCATCCCTTTTCAGGTCATCTGGATCGTCGAGTTGCACAAGTTCCTTTGTAGAAGATAAAAAGGGAAGAATTAGTGCATCCCTCAGTGTAGGAATAACATTAATCAACATTGAATAGACAAGAAGGTCAACATCCTCATCATGCACAACACATAATTGATATTTTGGAGGTGCCAAACAACACCTAGAAACTTCAATTGGAAAAGCATCACCATTGAACAAAAACAATTTTGATTGTTCAACATTTGCAATTTCTGTTTGCTCAAATATACTGGTCACTTTCTTCAACAACAAATCTGATTTATTATTATTTTTAAGCCCTTGCAACTTTGACTTAGATGGATCTATCTCTAATTTAGACAAATATGATCTCCTCAGCATTGTAAATAGCTTTGCATGTTTTGGTGGAGAAAGAAATTTTTTTCTATTCAAATAATGACAAATAGAAGAGGTATCCTCGGTTCTATACAATTTTTTGAATACCAAATTCATGTTATTATGAAATTCAAGGGCATTTCCACACCCTATTTTTTCTGACTGCAAGAAATTCCCCAAATTCCAACCACATTTAAGACAAGAGCACACCTTATTTTGTCTAGAAGCCTTCATTTCTAGTTTCTTGAACAATGAAACTTCCAACTCCATGTCAAGAATAAGAAACTTATTCAGTACGAATGTCAATGTGTTCAACCTGAATACACAATGTTTTCTCATCAATAACTGTTGAAGTTACTACCATACCGACTTCTTTGACAACATCCTCATTAACAAAAAATAACCACAGATCACCATGGTAATTTTCTGGGGAATGCATTTCTACAAACCAGTCATCGTCTCTCTTTTTCCAATCCCCTGCTCCTTCAATCAAAGGAATTTGCATGAACAGAGTGCGGCCAATGGAAGACATATTACCTAAAAAAGGAATTAAACAAATTAATATTTTGTAAGTAATTGGAAAGGACAAATATTGTTTCTCAACAGTGCAATAGCAACAAGATGTCATATCGTAATGTCATTATTTTCATAGAGTAAAAAGTCAATAGGAATAAATATTTATAGCATAGCGGTCACCAGGCATACTTCAACCCTCCTTTAGTTATAAAAAACAAGAAAGCATTAATAAAAAAAATTTGTTATGCATTGCACTAAGCAATTTAAACAATTAGTTGCTATTAAATTTGGTTTGTTTCAAGTAGAGAATTTTTTTCTAGAAGTGAAGACTAGCGGCCGCTAGCATCTATATATTCCCATCACTGTAAAAAACATATTTGAGTTACACTACATCATTATGAAAACCTGGAATCCAACATGGGTGATAAGGGTTGAGAATTGATTAATTATTAATAACAAATCATACATGTCGTGATGTGTTTGGCTATTGTAATTAGGTGCCTTTTATAGTTATCATGTGATATATCATGTATATCACATAATTGAAATCACTAGTATAAAGGAAAATGTCTAGCCACCACTAGGTTCAATTAGTAATCAAAAGTTTTGATTTCCCGGTATCAAGCCTTAATAGTTTCTTATTTTAAAATTAGTGATCGAATAACAAACAAATCATGGAAACCCTGGCATCTGTCAGGATCCTTGCGGAAGCTAATCTACCTAACGGGTGCTAGGATTAAGATTACATGTTTGACTACGTATATTGTATTCTCTTGAATCTACATTTTGAATCACGTATATTCAGAAAAATTCGTAAAAAAATTCTTGTCTTGGAGTATTTGTTGTCTTCTCTTGTCTTGGAACATCAAAGAAATGTAGTAAGCATCCTCCCTGGTGGTCGCTAGTCTTGTAAAATTTAAATACAATAATCAAGCATAGTTAGTTTTTAGTGAAGTCATTAGGAGAAATGCTTGTTTTATGTTTACCAATTATTCTTTGATGAGAAGGCTAGTGGCCGCTAGCCTCTACAATATCGGGGAATCCATTTTAACGATGCAAAAAACAATCTCAACAATTTTTTTGTCATTTTTTGTAATTATTTTATATTAGATGGAATATCCCTGGCAGAGCCAAGTCCTTCAAAGGTAAGTGTTGTTAGTTAAGTCTGGTAATAAAGATAGACACATAGTTAGGAAAGTTTAGATCATAGTAGAGGAAATGAGCCAGTTATCGTGAATCCTAATGTAAGAGGTTGCTAGAGCCACTTAACAATCATAACAAAAAAAAATTAAAAATAGCCTTTAATAGATCATGATTTTTTTAATATGTCGATTTTCTTTTACACATTTTAATTATGTGGAGAACATATTTTTAAGGGATTTAAAATAAATACTTTTGAGTACAAAGGAAATTAAGGCAACCCATTACTTGAGAATAAAATCACCTTTTATGGGTTGTCTATGTGGCACCATTTCATTGGATAATTTATTTATGAGACTTGATTTCTTCATTTCCAACATTTTATTTTGGCTTAGAAAATTGCATTCTTGGAGCATTAATCATGTCTACAGGGAAGCTAATAGTGTCACCAATCTCCTTGCCAATGTGGCTATCGATGGGCCGGATGTCACATTGATATCGAATCAACTTGAATATTGGTTCAGTCTGGTAGATATCATTTCACATGAAGGGAGGCATAGATTCAACTCTCAGCATTAATGGAAACTCACATATTCTTCCCATATTTTAAATGGATGTTGGCTCCTTTCTTCCTCATTCTTCCTTTCCTCTTATATGTTGGAAATTATGGTTTTCCTTGGCTTCCCCTTCATCTCTTTACATGGCAAGAGGTAGGAAATGGAATATTCCTCAAACCATTTCTCAAGGCGCTTACAAGAAGTATTCCGATATGAATCTGTTTGGGAGGCTGAAGTGATTGAATGTGTGCTCGGTGAAGACTATCTGTTGGAATCTCCTAGGGTGAGGGCCAATTCTGATATTGTTGCGGCCTTTGTTTCAAACTGTCTTCTTCTTCACCCAGTTTCAGCAGATGTCAAGGTAGTAGCAGAGCACTTTATCTATCTGGTTCATAGAGTTGGTTTGCACAAGGAATTGGTTGGTTGTCATATTCTTGATCCCTGCTCTTGTTGGAGGATGTCGACGAATAGGTTATTGGTGTTGGGTGATGGATTCATTGGTTGGGAGAGAGATACAGGGAATTTCTTCTTCATGCAAGAGTGTGCATGTTCTCTTCTAGCATGGTGGCACGGATCCCAATAGATTTCCACCCCTGGACCTTCCCTAAGCTCATTATCCTATTGATTCTGTAATCGATCAGCTCAATGCTCTTCATGATCATGAAAAAGGAGCCTTTCTCCTTTTTCTTGGCAAGGTTCCATCGTGGGGTGGTGTCGATCGGGTCGTGGAAGATGCTTGGGGAGTGGAGGAGGAGGAGGAGATTGGCGTTATGGAAGGCCTCACTCACGGATTCTTGTAAGCGATCATGTTCTTAGCTTACCTTCGGATAGGATTTTTGTTTCTAGATCTGTTTTGGATCCTTGGCCTGCTCTTTCTTGGTTTCTTTCTTCTTGTGTTGTTCTTGTTGTGGGACTTGGGTTCCCTAGTTTTGTTTGTTTTTGTTTGGTTTTCTTTGTATGGGTGGGGTCCAATAACCCTCCAGTTAAAAGCTCTGGTCAAAAGCATTTAAAAATAAAAAAAAGTGTCAGAGCATAATAATAGAAGTACATATTTTAAACCTGAAGATGTATCTTGTTCATCTTGGCCCTGCATATTTTAAGAAATTACCCGTTAAACATAATAGATTGTAACAATTTACTAAACATCGAGGGAGAATATGTACATGAACCTTTCTCAAGAATAAAGTATCAGATTCCGTGAAGAGCAATGCTTGTTTTATGTTTACCAATTATTTGTTAATGAGAAGGCTAGTGGCCACTAGACTCTACAATATTAGGGAATCCTTTCTTATGATGCAAAAAACAATCTCAACAGTTTTTGTCATTGTTTGTAATTAATTTATATTAGATGGAATATCCCTGGCAGAGCCAAGTCCTTGAAATGTAAGTGCCATTAGTTAAGGATGGTAATAAAGATAGACACACAGTTAGGCAATTTTAGATCATAGTAGAGGAAATGAGCCAGTTATCATGAATCCTAATGTAAGAGGTTGCTAGAGCCACTTAACAATCATTAAAAAAAACAAAAAATACCCTTTAATAGATCATGATTTTTTTAATATGCCGATTTTCTTTTACACATTTTAATTATGTGGAGAACATATTTTTAAGGGATTTAAAATAAATACTTTGGAGTACAAAGGAATATAAGGCAACCCATTACTTGAGAATAAAATCACCTTTTATGGGTTGTCTATGTGGCACCATTTCATTGGATAATTTATTGATGAGACTTGATGTGACACCGTCATTAAAACAGACCTTGTCAGGGAAAATCAATCTTGTGTGATTAAAATTCCCTTTGTATGCTCTCATTAACTCTAGATTGGACCTTAAATCTTATCTATTAAGATAGCTACTAAATAGGAAGATTTTGTGATAAAATTTCTATAAATATCTTGATTGGCCAGACTCATCACCTTTTCCAATAAACATTGATATTAAAGCCACTGAAAAGCTTGTATTAATTTCAAGCATGTGATGGCATGCATATTCACTCCATATATTTATCTTATCAATTCCCCTTATTTTCCCACCTTTCATGTTTCCTTCATGAGATTTAATTTATTCTGTCATGGCCAGACCAATGTTTCCGTTCATGCAATTTTCCATGGCTATGAGGGAAATGGGATTCTATACCACAATTTCATGTTTCCGTTTCAAATCTTTTTTTAGGATTTAATCAGAGCAACACCTGGTTACATTTGAGGGAGTTCTTGGAGATGATTATATTTCTTTAGAGGGACATCCGAGGGTAAATGCTACAATTTTTTCGATGTTCATCCGATGAAGGATTGGGCTTTGGAGATGGGCCATCATTGGATCTATAACAACATGGCAGCCAAGAGAGAATTGAATAATGAAGAATTAGTCATGAATATTTCTTTCATATTAAAAAAAAATTAAAGAAAGTCAAAATGATTACCTAAAATCTAAAAAAGGAAACCATTAAGATATATAAAAGAAATAATATGTGATTCGTGTTTTACAACTAGAGATAGATCTAAGCTCTTACGGTAATAATTAAATGGACAAAGAAGAACACAAAATCAACAACAAAGAAACCAGAGAGATAGATATAAGTGTTGAATAGGGAACCTATTTAATAGAAACAAATACTTGAGCTACGAATGAACATAAAAAATGGGTTTTCTAAAGGAATGAATATTTCAAAAGGGATTACAAAATATTCGATCATGGGTGAAAAAATGTGGTTTCAAAGAGAGCAAAACGTTTTGACAAGAAGATGGAACAAAACTGCAAAGGCACTAAAGGGAAACACAAGGAGGGGTTATGGTATAAAACACAAAAACTAGATTAATATATAGTTATTGCAAGTTCCTGCCATCAACTATGGTACACATACACTAACATAGATGCTTTTGATAAATAAATTTTTTAGTTATATCTGATATTTTGACATAATTGATAATGCATGTTAAAGATTTGTATTCTCTTTAAAACATAGTATCATCCAGATTGTATCTACAACCTATTTTTCTTGTCTCTTTTGATTTATTTCTTTGTCGACCTCCTTATCTACACACACCTGTGATCTATCCACTATCACTATTTTATATCTTGTTTATGCACCCCCAAATGAGATTACGATCACTTCCTTAGCTTACCGTTCAATACACTCTCTAGGAATCGAGCACTCAAACCAGTAACTTAGTGCATGCGCATGTCATATTCTTATTTTAATAGCACCTTTTCTATGCTTACAAAATAAAACAGAAACCCTAATATATATATTTTTGATTTAGTTAGTTTTTTCCAAATGGATTCAATGAAAGAAATTCTGAAAACTGAAAAAAGTGGTAATAGGAAATTCCAAAATTTTAATTTCCCCTTCTTAAAGTGAAAGTGCGAGATTTGGATATTTCAAATATTTTCATTCAATATGGGGGATTCCACATATCATACCTCAAATTAACCTGTCATTAATATTTTCATTTAATTTGGGGTATATGACGGGATACACGGAAACCAAATTCATTAATTTTACCTACTCTAGGAACAAGTGGGACAACATTAATAATTTCTTTACTATCACTAGAGAAAAACACAAATATTAATTTAAACATAATAAAAAAGTATTTACAAAATAGAAGTGAGCATTAGGAATCAAAAATACTAAATTTTAATAAAGTGATATACACCTCATTAATTATTAGTTTTTATTCAGTGTGATTTTGATATTTTCCGAATACAATGTGCGTTAATTTAGGGGATAGCTTGGGATTTGGTGAAATAGAAATTAATAATACTAAATAGTTTAGAAATAAGTGAGACATCGACAAAATTTTCTATGTGGACTCGTGACAAACAATAATTGTTAATTTCAACGTAATAAAAAACCACTTAGAAAATAGAAGCAAACATTAAGAAACAAAAAAATTAAATTTTAAGAGAGCGATATTTGATCTAGAGTGAATTTGGTAATTTATAAATGTAATGCGCTTTAATTCGGGGAATAGTGTGGGATACAGGGAAATCAAATTTATTAATACTGGCTACTTTAGAAACTGCTTGGAAATATTCAAATGTTTCTTTGTGAACTCATGGGAAAACGAAAAATATTAATTTAAGCATAATAAAAACTATTTCAAAAATACAACTGAATGTTACGAAGCAAATTTTTTTTAAGAGAGAGATATACGCCTCGTTTATTAATATTTTATAACGACTGTGAATTCAATATTTTTTATCCATATTCCGCGTTAATTAAAAAATCCCCAATAAAACGAGGCATCTTGCAAGTTTGAACCAATTAATTACACAATTATATAATTGACAAATTTATTAAGAAATTTTCATTTACCGATAAAATTAACAAAAAAAATTACCTATAAAAATTTGCATTATTAAGTTGTAATTGTAATCCATTAAAATGTTGCCATGTGGCATGAAATTTCTAATATATCTTGTGATCGAAGATATTTTTGAGTTATTATATTAATGCTTTAATCTAGAAAAAATAAACATAATTTTATGCTTCACCAAAATTTGAGAGTGCCTTATAGATAAGAAATAAAATACTGATCATTAAGCTCCGTTACAATGATATTATTGCAACACCAAATTAAAAAAATAAATATTTACATTTTATAGGGAATTAGGGTATTCTCTTCAGCATGTGTTAATGAATAACTCTGTATGTCGTATGCTGTCTGTCTTTTTGATGAGCAGAAGCCTAGCGGTCACTAGCCTCTACAACTCCTATGTTTCATTTCTAGCAATGTAAATAAATATCTTTACAATTTTCAATCACCATTATTTTCATTAACTATAATCTAATCTTATTGACAATAAATTCCTTCCACAACCAAGTGTGGCACTATATACCATTGAAGGATTTCTCAGATTCTATATTACTCATAAGTTATTTTCTATCTAACACAGTTTATATCAGTTTGTATCAATTAAAATACTTAGCAATCGCTAAGCTCCATTATTTTAACAAGATAAATAAAACATTGGGTCTGAGAGAAAATGCTTAGTGGCCGCTAAGCTTCAATACTTACCAAAAGGAATGATTATGTTGAAAATAGGCTAAATTTTTTCTTGATAACATAGATTCTTTATAAACAATTCATAGTAATAGATATTAGCGGTCCCTAGGCATTTTCCATAATATAATTTGATGACAGATAAGTGATATATGAAAAAAATTTAATGTCAAAAGCTATGGAGGACTTTGCATATTTTGGAAGAAAGATGATTACTAATTTTTTTTCCAGGGTGCTCATATAAAACCATAGGGAATGTCAGGCACACACCTTTGCATATTTTCCTTTTTAACACATCGGCATGCATCGATGAAAATGATTAGTGACCACTAAATTCCGCTACTTGTTAGGAGTAGTAGATTAGCAGCCACTAGGATCAACTGATTGTCTATTTTGAATATAGAGATCAAACAACAGTTTGTATTAAGGAAAATGCTTAGTGACCGCTAAGCTATATTTCTTTCAGGAAGGAATGATAATTCGGTAGCTAGGATAAACAATATATTATTTCAAACATAACACTCTAATAACAGATCATAGTAATAGGTATTATTGGGTTCTCAAAAATTTTTTGTGAAATTTTTAGATGTAAAATATGTGAGATATAAAAATTATTTACTGTCGAAAGCTACAGAGGTCTATTGAGAAAATAATAGATTAGAATCCTCAAGTGTTAATTTTTTATTAGTTTCAAAAATAGAGATAAAAAATATTTCGTATAAAAGAAATGCCTAGAGACCGCTAAGCTCAAATACTTATAGAACATAGCACTCTACACTTAATGTTTATTGTTAAATGAGAAAAGAATAAATTAGTGGTCTCTAGGCTAAAATGTTTCTTAACTAAGAAAATAGAAATAAAAAAAAGTTTGTATTCCAAAAAATGCTTAGTAACCATCTAAGCTACGATACTTACATAAAATAACAATCATATAATAATTCATATGAATGGATGAAATGACGTCGCAACGCATTTTTCATGTCAGTTTGTATCAAAGAAAATGCATAGTGGCTACTAATCAATATTACTTATTGAAAGGCGTGGATTTGCACTCACTAGGATCTACTGTTTTTGTTTTAAAAAAATATCAAGCTAGTAATCAGTTTTTGTCTTCAGAACAAAGATAAGAATTAGCGCATAATAATAGAAGAACATACTTTAAACATGAATACATATCCTAATCATCTTGGCCTTGCACATTTCCAAAAATAATCCGTTAAAAAAAATAGTCCTAAAGATTTTACTAAAAAATTAAAGAAAAATGAACATGGGTCTTGCTCAAGAAGGATTGATCCAAGTCCATAAAGAGCAATGCATGTTTTATGTTTGTCAATTATTCATTGATGAGAAGGCTATCAACCACTATCCTATATATTGTTGATGAATCTATTTCAACCATACAAAAAAACAATCTTAACAGGTTTGAAGTCATTATTTGTAATTATATTATATTTTATGGACTATCCTTGGCAGAGCCAAGTCCTTGAATACAAAACTTCATAAAGGATGACTAATGACTAGAATTTTTGCAACCGATAAGCGTTGTTATTTAGTGAAATGGAAGGCTTTTCTATTGCTACAATCAACAATTTCTTGTAATTAACATAGCCACGTAGTATGCCCAATCTTTTTGATATAGTATGAAATGACAAAATTATATTGCATTGATCAAATATTTATGATATATTATTCCCAATGGTGTGTTTGATAAAATAAACTATAGAAACCTATAATTTAGCTTGAGTAATTTAAATACTCAAATTACACTAATTACACCCTCTCCAGCAAATTGATGACATATTGTCAATATCACTCTTTTTATCTTCTATCACCGTTAATTAGTTACATTACACTAATTAATTAATTATTCTATCCAACAACGACACCAATTAACAAACTTCCATTAATCATCTCCCATTTCTATCTAGATTAACTAATTATTTCTAATTAATTAAGCTCACATTTCTATCTAGATTAATTCACTATTTCTAATTAATTAAGCTCCCCTTTCTATCTAGATTTATTAATTATTTCTAATTAATTTGTCTCCGCTTTCTATTTAGATTAATTAATTAAGCTTCCTCTTCTACTAGATCAATAAATCATCATTTATTTGATTAAATTCCTCCCATAGTCTAAATCATGCTAATTATTCCTATAAAAATATTTTATAATCTTGCACATCTATTAATTAATCTCTTCGATTAATCAATAAACACTCTCAGCTTCCATGAGTCACTAGAGGACAAACAAAACTCTCCTAAAGTAAACTCAACCACTTCTAAACCATTTTTATCCATAACTAACCTAGCTTTGCTATTATCCCACATACAATATGATGCAAAGATTTTTCAAACCATTGGGTTATAAAAGGAACCCTCCTCTAACCTTTCTAATTACACCTTGCATGCATATAGCTAATTTCTAGGCATTTCATCTTAGAGCATATTTAATTTGAGATAATAACGTCATTCTCACATTCCATCCATCCAAGATTTTGGGTCATATGGAGATAATCAAAATGGTCTTGTAGAAATACTTTGATGAGCCTCCATTCCCAAACCCTTGAAGATCAAGCAATCAAATTTTATTTCCATCAATATATCTAGGTTCATTCATTTATTTTTGTGATCTAAAAATCAAATATTCAAGTGCTTAAAATATTAGTTTGATTTCTATTTCAAGTTATAATGCATAATGTTGTTATTTAGTCTTGTTTAGCTCTTAACATGATGATCTTTGTGTAGTTATTTCATGTTTTGAAACTATTAAGGTGTTATTTTAAATTCTCTTTCCATACCTAACTAATACATTAATACATATGGAACGCTTGGTGGGACTTAATCCATTGTCCTTTGCACTTAATTTCAAGTTTTTTTAGTTAAGTTTCAATTTTGGTTACTAAGCCTCTTTTGGACATATTAATATAACTTCATTTTCTTAACTTGTTTTGTGAGTTTTCATGTGTTGAGTCTTCCTTGTAGGTATAAAGGAGGCGATGTGCTATCAAAATTGGATCTTGATGGGAAAATTTCAAGATTTCTCTATGTTTCCTTTTTTAGAGCTTACTTTTTCAACATGCTACATGCTAGTTTTGTCAATTTCTTTAAAATATTAAATTCTTAAGCATGTAGGTTAATTTTTGATAGTTTGAGTCTTATATTTACATATTAATGTGGTAAGTTGTTGTCAAAATTGAATATTGGTGAGAAAATTTCAAGATTTCTCCATGTTTTCATTTTTAGGGCTTACTTTTTCAACATTTTACATGCTAGTTTTGTCAATTTCTTGAAAATATTCAGTTTTTATAATGAATGTTAATGTTCAATAGCATTAAGTCTTCTATCCATATATTAATGTGATAGGTTATTTTCAAAATTGAATCTTGGTTGGAAAAATTTGACCTTTGTGTAGGTTAAGGGACGTTTTTTTCACATTTTTGAGTACATGTTAAGTGCATACCCATGAGCATAAGAGCATATGTGTAAAACCATCTTCCGAAGGCCATAAATTTATCTCCTGAACTCGAAATGACTCTATTTTTTTGCATTAGAAAGGTATTGAAGTGAACTATGCAATGAAAACATAAATTAGAGATTTAGAATTACAAAAATTATAGGTTTTTATTTTATGGAAAGACTAGTCATTTCTAACATGTCTAATCTTTTGATGAATGTTGTATTTCTATGCTTTACTTGATTTAGACCAAAGAATTTTTATGCTCTTATCTTTCACCTTTTGGTGATCTTGAGATTTTAAAAAAAAAACTTTTATCTCTATCCTTTTAACATTTGGATTAACTTGATAATTTCATTATTCATTTTGCTTAAGGGAATTAACCTTTTACAAAGCATTTTTATGGTCAGTCGATTTTAAGTTTTCCATTTATATCTAGTTGCACTAAAGATTTTGTATTCTCTTCTCTTGCACCTTAGGGTGATCTTGAGAATTAAGTGCAACTTTAGTCTACATTTTCTAACATTTGGTTAATTGGAAACTTTATCTTTCATATTTATCTTAAAGGAATGAACATTTATCAATATTTTTGTATGGTTCATTAATTACAAATCTTTCCTTTACTTTTTAGATGGATTATTTACTATGTATGATATTCTCTTACATCCTTGGATGATCTTGAGAATCAAAACTAGCTCTTAATACTCTTTTAAAGAATGTCATTTTCTTGGAGAACTACTAATGTTTGAATGCAATACCTAATCACATTCCAAAGACTTGAGATTAGAAAAAAAAAATTAATTACATGTGTGTTATAGGTTGCGAAATGGTGAACAAGTAAATAAAATCAATTCTAAAATATAAAAAAACACACCACATTCAAAACACTGTAATTAGAGGTTTGGATAAGTGTACACTCCGTCATCTTAAAACTAGGACATAACCCCTTTAGCATAAGCCTTAAGCTACAAAAATGGGGGTGGTCCTAGGAACCCCAAATTATTCCATGTAAGATGGAGCCTTGTGGATGAAACAGGAACTGTTTGACACACCTACTTGACTAGTATACACATGAGATTTAGTATCAAAGTTATCCGTATCGCGACACTAGTGAGAATAAACGATGAACACATTGATTGCTCATTGTATTTGAAGGGGATAAAGTAAAGCTGAGATAATCTTTGGGAAACCTTGGCAAACTAATCTTGCATTAGATAACTTGTGACACCTAGTTGAGTGAATCACGTAGGAAGCTATCTTATCAAAGAGAAAAATTTGACCATATCAAATACAATTCGAGTTGAGAGCCATCGCAAAGTGATAACTTTATCATATTCGAATCCTTATTTTTCAAAAAAAGGGAGAGTACATTCATTTAAAATGACATATTATTCACCATGAATATTGTGAAGCATTACTTTTACTTATTTTTTCACTCACCCTAAGGCGGGGCGAAACTTTGCCAAAGTGAGGCCAAACTGTCTTCAACCCTAATTGATCTACTTCCTTCACTTTGTTAATCAATAGAAGAGTGACTACCCATGTGCTTCTAATTGATTATATTCACCACTTTTGTGTATGTTTAAGCTCATCCATGTTTTTGGATGAGTTCTTAAACGTCTAAACTATGTGGGCACGTTTTCATATCTTTGGTGGACATTTGATCTTTGTATCCAAGTCAAAAAATTTATCGTAGTTAGTCTTGCTTCTTCATTAGAATCTCCTTTGAACTGTTACATTGATTATATCATATTGTTACAATTTTGATACGTACGTCTTATTCCTTACAAACATATCCTAAGTGTCTAGATTGTTATGTTACAATAGGCACACCTTAATAATTCCTTGGTATACTCTAGCATTAGTTTTATTTCAAACATTACCTCGATTCAAAAGGCATTTGTTACCCAATTTTACACACATGAAAAAATGGGACAACAGGGTTCTATTATGATCAAATTAGGACATTGGTCATAGGCGCCCATTTCTAGTCATCATCAAGATATCACAATTAAAATAAATAATATGTGATCTTACCTATCCTTAGATAGGGTTACTAGGTGTCATCATCAAGATATCACAATTAAAATAAATAATATGTGATCTTACCTATCCTTAGATAGGGTTACTAGGCACCATCTCAGTGTGTAGTTCAGTGCCAACTTGGTGCTAGCTCATGGAGGAGTCAGTGAAGCTGGGTGAGTATGTCATTTGGTATCAAGCTCAGTTGAGAAAGCTCAACGAAGTGCAAAGTTAGAAGCCTAACAAAGTGAACTCGACAGAGTGAACTCAATAGAGTGAGATTGTACGAGAAAGTTAAGATAAATCTTACCTTGATATGAACTCAGTTTCAACTAGAGTGATAGATCGGTTGGTAACTCGGTGTTCAAATCAATATTGAATCATTGCCAACTAAGTTGAGTAACTCAACTTGTAAAATAAAAACATAACGCTTAACGATGGAAAGTGTAAACCACTCGAATATGAGTATATCGATAACCCAATTCACCGAGCTAGGAAAATGAAACAATGCATGAGTTGAGCATCGGAAGTGGCGTGGTATGGTCTAATTAGAAACCCATTCAAATGAGTGGGAAAAATGATACGAAGCGAGTTCATGCATGAATCAATGCATGGTAATATCTCGGTTAGGTGAGTTAATTGTAAGAGTTGAAAGGGAGCTTGATGACTTCATTAGGGTGCTTGGTTTGGGAGCTTGTCATTAGAGAGATCATTTTGAGATCTTGGCGGTGGAAGCATTTCAGGCTCGTATGGATGAGTTGCATGATTTCAGAGAAACTCGAGATTGATATACAAACTTTTAAGGGAGCCGAGCCATGTGGACCAAGTTACATTAGGTGAATTCGTGGGTTGATGCATGACGAAGATAGATTGGTCTTGGGAATTAAAATGTAACTCATGGGAAAAAAATGAGGTGAGTTCACCAAGGCTCACCCAAACATAGATGAACTCGACACTCGAACAAATATGCAAGGTGGATTAATCAATAATATGAGTTGAAGGAGCTCGATGCAAAGGAGATCGATTATGGTAAGAATTGAGAGTTATTCAATGAAGATCTTGTGTTGTGGGAGCTCATGAAGAGGATTCAGTCAACCAATTCGTGGCTGAGAAGAGTGGACCAAGTTAGCATAGCTCAGTTGGTGTGATGGAAGAGGAGCTCTAAAAACAACTCGGTGAGTTGGCCCGGTGAGCCAACCACCAAGTTTGATTTTTTGGCCATTTCTAATAAACCCCTTTAGTGCAAACCAATTCCAGTGGTTCCCACCATATATTATAATTAAATTAATATTTTTATTTAAATATTTTATTAATAATATTATTAACATTAATATTATTATTAAAATATTTTATTTAAATATTCTTTTAATTAATTAAGAAGATTAGGTCAACAAGAAATTAATGACACATGATGGAAGCTTCTCAAGTGGTTCAACCAACTGTAATAAATACATCATGTGCCTTCAATTTAGGAAGGGAATTTATGACTTTTCCTCTTCTCTCTCACATATTGTTTTATAAATGTAAGTTGGAAGCTCATTCCAACATGTTATATGGTTAGATAAGTTAGACATCTTACACAAGTACATATTTTTCAAGATTCTTCCTTCTTCTGTAAGTTCTTGTAGGTTGAGGTAACTTTTAAGCCTCCTTTCCAAGACTATGATGGAAACCATTGCCTCTTCTGAATGTAATGATGGATTGTGCATGTTGTTGAAGTAATAAAATAGCATGTTTTATGACTAATATCAGTCCTTTCATCCTTCTATACTTCTTTGTGCCTTTCTCATGCTTGCAACTACATTGTGTAAGTTCACGTTTCTATTGTATGTTCTTGGAGTTTTGTGCTTATCAAGTGGTGGAGTATTGCATACAGTTGAGATGTGGTGCTTGTTAACCCTTCTCAAGTTCATCCTTCTTCACTGGAAGATTGATAGGTTGTCTTTGTATGATTGAGTTTAACAAAGGGAATGCATGTTTCCTAGTCTGTGGTATGTTGTTACCCTCTCTAAGTTATAGTAGGTGAAGTTGACTTGTGGTGTATAAAACCCTCTTCAAATCAACCCTTCCTAAGTCTAACAAAACCCTTTATTTGGCGCATCACCATCCCTACTATAGTTTCATTTCTTGTAAATCTCTTTCCCTAAACCCCATGAAGATGTTAGCATAGGTCTAGATAACCATTTTATTACACTAGGAGTAGTACAACACTTAGTTTAGGAAGATAAAGTTGACCTTCTTCGGAGGTTCACCTCAAGCCCAAGTACCACAGCTTGAGAGGTGATCCCACGTGTCCCAATCACACAGAATGTCCTATTCACATATTACCCATTTAGAGGGTGCAGTGATTTTGTGACAAAAATTTTTGGCATACCCGATGGGACAGAGTTGGTACTTCTCTTCTCACTTACACAAGTGAAAGTACCTAACAACTCTATATCTCTGGATTCCAAATCTCAGTGGGTTAACTTATGTGAATAATTTAGACAAGAGCTTCTTGAAAGAAAGGAAATTAATATCATATCAAACTTTCCTTATCTCCTCTAAAAAGAAGAAGAAGAGGCAGTTCAACATCACCAGTTGCATCTTTACCTCATAGGGTTCATTCAAATACTTTGTACTTAAGGTTTCCTCCACCAAGGAACAATCAACCTCTTACTTCTATGGCATGAAACCAAGTTTTTCCACCTTTTAATGCAAGCAGTCATTTTCTGTTGGCTCAATGTGATTCTATACTTGTTGTGGCACTCAAAATTTTACCCTTTTACATAGGGGAAACTCACATTACTCTAGTGGAACATATTCTTGATATAGCCAACATTTGTGAAATAGATAATATCATGGAGGACAACGGTGTAATTAGAATTCTTGCTACCTCTTTCAAGGGAAAAGAATTTCTATGGTTTTGAGGGTTAAGTGTTGGAACTATAACCACTTGGGATGAGTTAGGAGAAAATATATGTAAATAGTTTGAAGAAAAGAGTGGTCACCTATCACTTATGGAACAACTCACTACCATGAAGAGAGCTCCCCAATAATACATGAGTGATTTGAAATTCTGATTCCACAGGACCTGGAATAGGATTCTGACACTCATAAATCCTTCTCCAAATATTGCATTCTTGTACTATTTACGAGCCTTGAATAGTGATGTAGCAGCCATCATCTAGTCCATGAGAGGGAATACATTACTTGATGCCTACGAAGTTTCCATAATAGTGGAAAATTCCTTGATTCAGGCTAGAAATATAGCTCCATGACCGCCAATGTCATTGTCTCTGGATCTTATGAACAATCAGCCTACCATTTATCCTATTTCAAAACCTCTAATCAACTAGCTCAGTCTGTGCCTACCCCTTCAAATGATCTATTTGATGTCAAGTCACTGCTATAAAATTTTGGAAACAAGCTCGTTGCACTCAAGAGGAAAAAGTTTCAATACAATCATCCATATCAACCACAAAATCAGCAGTATCAGGCTAATTGTCCTCCTTTTCAAGGGAACCATCAGCCATAAAATCAAGCTAAAATTTAAGCAATGAATGTTAGGATCTTGAATTTTCAGAACCCTCTTACTGCTAGCTCATCTAGAACCATAGTACCTATTAAGAATAATCTAGTTTAAGACTACAAATTGTGTTATCCTTGTTCTCAACCCCACAATAAAAATATTTGTCCCAATGGAGTTCTTAGCTAGACCCTTATGGTTCAAAGTGTATATTCCCCTTTAGAACTAACAGAAGATTCATCTATGCAAGAAACAACATATCAACTGCAGGCACCTGAAGAAACCACTCTGTTAAAATGGGAAGCACAAGATTTTTTCAGGTTGTATACATATTCCTCATTAGTGGTGGTAAATACTCGTTCTAAGAAAAGAGCAATGGAACCTCAATCTTCCAAAACTAATCAATGATCCACTTCACAGCCTCAGTCACAAGTGGTGGTTGATAAATATGAGGGAATGAAACTGCCAGAAACACCTATTAGCTAAGCTACAAGGGAAGAAGGTTCTTCAAGCATCATGATACCCAACAAGCATTTTCCAAAGGAGGATCCTAATGCCAAAAGAAGTTTTGTAAAATTTGGAGAAATTTTCTTCAGCATAGTATAACAAATGAAGAAAACCAATTTGAGCGTTACTATGTGGGAAACACTCTCAATTACTTTTCAAATAAATTTGTTGTGAGCTCGGCTATAAATAGTGTTGTTACAACTGACAGATCGTCGAATTGTGGAGAAAAAACTGCTGCAATTTTGTGTCAACCAGAAGGGAAAATTAGCCCAAAGGAAAAAAAAACCACCACCATTCTATATTTCCCTAATCATTGACATCATTGATGACCACCTGGTGCATAATTGCATGATCTATTCTTGTGCTAGTAGCTCAGTCATGCCCAAACAAATTACAGATGTACTAGTAATACAATATGTGTCGGTCGTAAGAGGATTTTTTCAATTGGATGACATAACTATTAGAACTATTAGAGTTATCATAGGAATTCAAATTACCATCCATGCATGCCAAAAATTTTCATTCATCCAAGACATATTAGTCATTGATCTCACTCTCTTCGCCATCTGCCTCTCACAAGATTTCACTACCAAGATGGGAAGCTATCTATCATCTGATTGGTCACATATGATTCTCGGGACTCAATATGGAACCAAAGTGACTATAAGGGTAGAAAAAATCTTCCATAATCATGTATAACCCTACACTACTAGTCCTATAAATGGGAATTACACCATTAAAGATCTAAAAGAAGATGTTGATCATGAACCAACTACTCTCATAGAGGAAGTTCCTGATACAGTGTTAGATTAAGTAAGTGGAGATCATCAATAAAATCCATATGTTGATGTGTTGGTAGAAGAATAATATGGTTTTCTTCTTTTGGAAAAACCAAGATTAGGTACCTACTATATTCATGAAGAAGATACGATCATACCGCAACTTGTCAAAACACCAAGTGATTCAGAAGGATTGTGGAAATTTTTATCCAATGGCTCAAGAATTAAGAATGGATCCAATGCTGGTGTTATGTTAATTTATCTAAAGGGAGATAAGTACTTGTCATCTTTCCAGTTTCAATTCAATTGCGCTAACAATATTGTTGAATACGAGGCCCTTGTGCAAGGAATTCAACTAGCCCAAAAGAAGGAAATCAAGGCTCTAACTATTTTTTGGGACAGTGAGTTAGTTGTTCATCAAGTAATTCCATGCAATGCATCCAAGAATGATATTTTAAGATCATATAAGAACCAAGTCTGGGACTTGATTGAATATTTTGAAGCCTTTGGGACCCATGTAGTTTCTAGAAATGAAAATCAAGATGCTGATAGGCTTGCTACAATTGGCTCGACATACATGTTGATATCATGAAAGAAGGGAAATTTTTTGTCAAAATGGTGGTTGGACCTACAGCCCCTGATAATGTGAGTAGCCGATAAGTGTTTGATAGTGAAAAACAAATTGTCCTTTTCCTACAAGAAGAGGCAAATTTTGCTACGAAAAAACAAGATAATTTGCAAGAATCATATGGTGATCAAATCAAACAATTGAAAGTAAAAAAAATACCAAAATCCTTAGTCACTTTGGAATCCATCTTCAATTTAGATGATGAAGCCAAAATAAAAATCTTTAACATGGTGGTCAAAGAAGAAGATTTTAAGCAAGTCAAGGTAGAAAATGAAAGGTTTCTGAAGATCAGAAAAGTGTCTACTTCCAAAGAGAAATAAGAATTAATCAAACTTTTTCAATAGTATCACGACATGTTTTCATGGAGCTATAAATACCTTCATGGTTTTGATCCAGGTTTGGGACAACATACCATCGAATTGGATCCTAATACCAAGCCATTTAGTTAGAAATAGAGGCCAATTAATCCCAAAATTGAGCCACTAATGAGAAAGGATATAACCAATCTCATCGAGGCTTGTATAATTTTTAACATCACGTACTCCTCTTGGGTAGCCAATCTGGTTCCCGTAAGGAAGAAGAACAAAGAGATTTGGTTGTGCGTGGATTTCAGGGATTTGAACCATGCCTCATTGAAAGACAATTATCCTCTGGACTGTCAATGGAGTAGATTATTCAAATGGTCGTAGGAGCCCAAATATTTTCTTTACTCGATGGATATTTAGGATACAATAAAATTCTAGTCCAAGAATAAAATAAATTCAAAACAGATTTCACTACCAAGTGGGGCACGTATGCTTACAAAAAAATGCCTTTCAAATTTTCCAACGCTGGGGCTACTTTCCAAAGATCCATGGACATGGAATTTATGGGACTAATCAACGATTTCATCTTGGTCTACCTTGATGACATAACTATATATTCTAAACATGCAGAATACCACATCAAGCATCTAAGGAAATTTTTTAGAAGGTGTAGGTAATTTGGGGTTTCACTTAACCCCAAGAAATGTATTTTTGCAGTGTATAAGGGAAATTTATTGGCACATGTTGTTTCAGTGGAAGGAATATCAATCGATCCATCCAGGATTCATTCGATTATGTCCTTATCTCTCCCAAGTCACAAGAAGGGTGTCCATATTTTTCTAGGAACTATAAAATTCAAAGATTCATCCCTCAATTCAAGACATTTGTTAACCACTGACATCCATGTTGAAGAAAATTATGCCATTCTCAAGGAAAAGGGAAGGAAGAGAGGGTTTTGAAGCAATTAAAATGGCCATTTCTTAAGCTCCCACATTGGTAAATCACATCTTTGATAAATACTTTTTTCTTTTATGCTTTTACAAGTCAAGAGAGCATTTCAGGTATCCTCACCTAGAAAAATGACAACCTTGTGGGGCAACCAATTTCTTTCTTCAGTCAATCCCTTAAATACTATGAGCTCAAATATTTATTCATTGAAAAATAAGTCTTTGTAGTTATTTAAGATTTGAAGAAATTCAAGCACATGTTGTTCAACAAAAAAATGCATCTGATGGTGTCTCATCTAGGTGTCAAAGATTTTTTGTTGAACAAAGAGATGAGCAAAAAGTGCATTGGATGGATCACGAAGGTGATAGAGAATGACATACATATGAAAGTTACCAAACTTTTTAGAGGTAAAGGTTTGTGTCAACAACTTGCTACAGATATGGAATCAAAATGTGATGAGGACATGACACTCCTAAACACTGATGAGAGTGATGATCAAGTTGACTAGTTATCCAAAATGAAGAGTTTCCTTTTCTCAGGGGTATCCCTAATGAACATGGATAAAAATCAAAGACAAAATTTCCATATTCATTATATTTCATATGTTCTAGTAGACAACGTTCTCTTTTGAAAGGATTTGAACGGTGTTCTCCTTTGGTGCATGGGACCAGAACATGTAGCTAAGATACTAGAAGAGTTTCACAATGGCATATCTAGAGGAAATTATTTTACATGAATAACTGCCACCAAGGTCATGAGAGCCGACTAATATTGGCTGGATTTGTTCAAATATTCTCATCTCTAGGTAAATAAATGTAAGTAATGTTCCTTTTTCATGGGAAAGCAGAAGTTGATATCTCTTCCACTGCATCTAATTCAAGTGGATAAACCCTTTGGCCAATGGGGGTTGGACTTCATTAGAATGATTAATCCTCTGTCTAGTAACGGACATAAATGGGTCCTTACTACAACAGACTATTTTACTCGATGGATAGAGGTAGTAACATTGAAAGAGAGAAATCAAAAGGTGGTTCTAGATTTTTTGGAAGGTATAATGACAAGGTTCGATGTTATGTTTACAGTCATTTATAACAACGTGTTGGATTTTCATAGTATGAAGTTGACTAAATGGGCTGTTAAAAATGGGGTTTACCTTAAGACTTCATAAAATTACTATCCGCAATGAAATGGATTGGATGAATCTAGTAACAAAAACCTCAAAAGGATTATTAAGCACACAATGGAAACTAATAATAGGACTTGGCATACACAGCTTAAGACTACCTTATGGGAAGGTCAGATCATACCTAAAAGGGCCATCAGAAATTATCCTTTCGTTCTTGTATATGGAAGAGAAGAAAAAATTCCACCCTCCCTGGAATTACCTTCCCTAGAGTTATCCCATTAGCTTGAGGCCATGGAGAATGATTCCTTATCGATAAGGTTTGCTGAACTTATGTAATTAGAGGAGTAAGGAACAAGGCCATGAGAACCTTGGAACAACATCAGGCTCAAGTTAAGAAATCATTTGACAAGAAAACATCTAACATTAATTTCTAAGAGGGAGATTTAGTTCTCAAATGGGATGAAGATAGGACCAGACTAAGAAAGCATGCCAAGTTTAACGCTCTCTGGGGCAGGCCATACATCATCACGAGTTGTAAACAGGTGAATTCATTTCATCTATCGAGGATCAATGGAGAACAACTTCCCATTCATGTGAATGGGATACATCTTAAAGATTTCTTTTGAGATCATTCCACCCCCTGTACAGTTTAGTTAGGTGTTTTCCTCCAGGTTCTTATGCACATTGTTGAGTGTTTCTCTTATTTTTCTTTCCTTGTTGCTATGTTTTTTGTGTTGTTCTTACACATTATGTCATCATTAGGGGTTTTCAAGGAGAAGGAAGGTTCAAAGTTCCCATAAGAGTTTCATAATGTTACTTCAGTAAAAATTCCACAATATGCCATATATGCAAAGTATTCATCAGATTCAGTATAATTCATGCTTAACATTATAGGGATGTCCAAGATCGGTAATGCTCAAAAAGACTTCAGGATGTATCACAAAAATTCAAATCACTTTCAGGGTTCCAGCATTGACTCCATGCACAATGTATGAGTTAAGGCTAGTAGAATCATGTTTAGTAGGCAATCGTCCTTGAGAGGTCACCAAAAATGATATCAAATTTGGCACACATGAAAAAATGGGACAACAGGTCCTATTATGATCAAATAATAAAATTGGTCATAGGGGCCCATTTTTGGTCATCAATAAGATAACACAATTAACATAATTAATACGTGATCTCACCTAGCCTCAAACATGGTTACTCAGTGTTAGCTTGGTGTGTAGTTCAGTGCTAACCCAATGCTAGCTCGATGTGTAGTTCAGTGCCAACCCAGTGCTAGCTCATGCAGGACTCAGAGAAGTCTAGTGAGTATGTCATTCTGTATCAAGCTCAGTTGAGAAAGCTCGACAGAGTACATCGTCAAAATCCTGACAGAGTGAACTCGATAGAGTGATCTCATGCAAAAACGTTAATATGGATCTGAGCTTGATATGAAATTGGTTTAAGCTTGAGTGATAGCTAGATTGGTAAATCATTGTTCAAATTGATATCGACTTGTTTTCAACTCATTTGAGTAACTCAAATCGTAAAATCAAAACATAATGCTTAATGATGGAAAGTGTAAACCACTGGAATCTAAGCATATCGATAACCTGATGGACTGAGCTAGGAAAATTATACAACACATGAGTTGAGTATAGAAAGTGGCATGGTAAGGTCTAATTAAAACCCTGGTCAAATGAGTGGGAAAAATGATCCGAAGTGAGTTCATGTATGACTCAATGCATGGTAATAGCTTGGTTAGGTGAGTTATCTGTTGTAAGAGTTCAAAGGATCTCGATGAATTAATTAGGGTACTTGGTTTGGGAGCTCATTCATGGAGATCTCATTTTGAGATCTTGGTGGTGGAAAAATTTCAGGCTCGTAGGGCCAAGTTGCATGATTTAAGAGAAACTCAAGCTTGATCGATAAACTTTGAAAGGATCTAAGCCATGTGGGCCAATTTGCATTATGTGAGTTCACGGGTTGATGCATAAGGAAGATTGCTCAGTCGTGGGAATTGGAATGTAACTCATGGGACCAAAATGAGGTGAGTTTTCCAAGGCTCACTAAAACATAAATGAACTTGACACTTAGTAAAATACGCAAGGTGGCTCAGTCAATAAGATGATTTGAAGGAGTTTGATGCAAAGGAGTTGGGTTGTGGTAAGAATGGAGTGTTATTCAATGAACAGCTCATGTTTTGTGATCTCACAAAGAGAAGTAATTTAACCAAGTCATGGCTAAGAAGAGTGGGCCAAGTTAGCATATCTCAGTGGGTGCGATATAAGAGGAGCTCGAAACCAACTCAGTGAGTTGGTTTTTTTTACCATTTCTCATGAACCCCTTAAGTGTAAACCAATTCCAGGGGTTGTCATCATATATTTTAATTAAATTAATATTTTTTATTAATAATATTTATTATTATTATTATTAACATATTTTATTTAAATATTCTTTTAACTAATTAAGAAGATTAGGTCAACAGGAAATTAATGACACATGATGGAAGCTTCTCAAGTAGTTCAACCAACTGTAAATTAATGACATCATGTTCCTTCAATTTAGGAAGGGAATTTATGAATTTTCCTCTTCTCTCTCACATATTCTTCTATAATTGTAAGTTGGAAGCTCATTCCAATATGTTAGATGGTTAGACAAGTTAGACATCTTAGACAAGTACATATTTTTCAAGAGTCCTCCTTCTTGCAAGTTGTTCTTGTAGGTTATGGGAACTTTCAAGCCTCCTTTCTAAGACTGTAATGGTAGCCATTACCTCTTCTAAATGTAATGATGCATTGTGCATGTTTCTGAAGTAATAAAAGTGTGTGTTTTGTGACTAATATTTGTCCTTTCATCCTTCTATAATTCGTTGTGCCTTTCTCATGCTTGCAGATACACTGTGTAAGTTCATGTTTCTCTTGTATGTTCTTGGAGTTCTGTGCTTATAGAGTGGTGGAGTATTGCATACATTTGAGATGTGGTACTTGTTAACCCTTCTCAAGTTCATCCTTCTTCATTGTAACACTAATAGGTTGTCTTTGTCTGATAGATTTTAACAAAGGGATTGCATGCTTCCTAGTTTGTTGTATTTTCTTACCCTCTCCAAGTTGCAGTAGGTGAAGTTGACTTCTACTGTGTAACACCCTCTTGAAATCAACCCTTCCTAAGTCTAATAACACCCTTTATTTGGTACATCACCATCCCAAGTATAGTTTAATTTTTTGTAAATGTCTTTCCTGAAACCCCATGAAGATATTAGCATAGGTCTAAATAACCATTTTGTTGCACTAAGATTACAACACCACTTTGTTTAGGAAGAGGAAGTTGTCCTTCTTCGGAGGTTCACCTCGTGCCCAAGTCCCATAGCTTGAGAGGTGATCCCATGTGTCCCAATCACACCAAACATCATGTTCACATTCTAGTCATTTGGAGAGTGCTATGATTTGGTGACAACAATATTGTTGTTACCTTTGTGTGCATTGTATTAATACCTTACTTTTCCATAAATTTTTGGTTAACATATCTTAGTGGTATTTTTGCATTGTTCATACTTGTAACTTCCACTTTTTGAGATATAGGTCTTGATTGGATTAAAGATCACTTTTAGTATACTTTTTTTAGGGATCATATCAACCTCTTGTTATTACTTACGCCTTGTTCATTCCTTTGAACTTGACATAAGTGGTAACATTTTTCTAATCATCTTAAATGTCAACTACCTTTTGAAAACACTTAGGAAGTAATTCAACGATTGATTGGTTTAAAATTAACCTTACATGATTGTGTATTGCGATTATTATTCATTTTTACTTATCCATTTAGGACAATCATTTGTATCCATTTATTCTTTATCATTCATTATTCTTTGGTCATGAATTTGGATTTTTTTTTTGAAATCACATGATTATTCCCTATGTTTATCCACCTTATAAACTTGTTTCTAGGACAATATTTTGGGTCTTTGATCCTCTTGATCTTATTTTTTTGCCTAACTTCATGATCAATTTTGAACATATCTTTCAAACCTTGCAAAAAGCATTTCCTATCAATAAAATTTTGCATCGATTGAATATCAGAAATATTTCCTTTGTATCCTTTATGTTGCTAATTTTTTTATCATTTGTTTGACATTTACACCTCCAAACCTTGTTGGATTATCAATCTTGAGTCATCAGAATGTATATTTTCCTTAGCTTCCCTATTAAAAAATCACACAAACATCCCCATATTTACAAAATGTCTATTTGATTATCATTATGCTACCCAAATCAACATGAAACCTTCTTCACTTTGAAGAAATTTGATCATAAAATCTAGGTCTAGACCTTTGAACCCAACACACACTAAAAATTATTGATTATCGTAAGGTCCCTTATACATACAACAATAAGGAATCAAATTTTTTGCGTTCACATCAAAATATGCCCATCATGACAAAACCTCATTTGGTTCTTTACGTTAAAGAACCCATCTAGGTAACCCATTCCCCACCTTAATCTCATATCCGATTGTATGGTTTGGACACTTCTAATCCAAATTATTATTTGGGTTCCCCCACTCTTCTTCTAATTATAATCCAAACATTTCCTTTTCTATTGATGATTCTAATCCAAATATTTCATCCAAATATTCTGATGATTTAGATCTAAAATACTATTTAGATTCTTCTAAATTGACTCCTAAGTCACAGTCCTCCCCTTCTTCGTAGGAGCCTTTTCATCATCCAATTAATACAAATCCTATGTCATGGTCATCCCTTTCTTTGTGGGACCCTTTTTATCAGTTACCTCAATGACGTATTCTTCCTTTGAAGATAGACATGAGTCCAAATCCATCCAATAAAACATCTAATATAATGCTTGAATCGTAGCCCTCTCTTTCTTCACAGGACCTCTTTTATTATTCATCAAATGTGATTCTTGAATCACAGTCCACCCCTTCTTCGTAGGACCTTCTTCATCAATCATCCTCACACATTATTCCTTGTTTGAATATTTGTACGACACAATGTCCTTCTATTAAAGCATATGAATAAACTCCTACATTGTAATTTAAAGACTTTAGAATTAATCCTACTAGTTTAAAAATGACATACCATCGTATAGGTAGGTGCACACCACCTTCTTCTACTCCTGAGACATCTAACTCCATGTCTAATTTTCCCCCTAGATCACCTTCTTCTATCAATAATCGTCAAACATCTTCTCAATATTTCACACCAGTTTTCCCTTTTTCATCCAATAAAACCCTCGTGGTCAATCGACAACCCATACCAATTGATTTCTTATAGAATAAAGGAGCGATAATGACCTTTATAGGGACAAAAAAAGATATCCCTCTAAAAATTTATGAGCAAGGATTATCTTAAGACTTGGATGCATCTACGTATTGTGAGGAAAAGGTTGATTCCTTATATCAAGAAATGGAGGAAGAGCCTCAGACCATGCAACTTGATCCTCCTCTTATTCTTCCATATTTAAATTCTTCATTACGTGATGAAACTTATAGTTCTTGCATTGATCCTTGGCCTATCTTCTCATCACCTAATGACTCTTTTTCTATCAAAATTTCTAAATCGCAGTCTCTTATGGGGTCAATACCAAGTATCCCTTCATCTTTGTGTAGGTGTGGGTCACCTTCAAGTATCCCTCCCTCTGCTATTTGTGGGACATTTTCTAGTAGTCCACTATCTTCTATTATTGGAGCATGTCTAACTAGCCTCATTTCTTCTATGTATGGGTCACCCTCGGGTAGTCCATCATCTTCTATTCTTTGTCCATATCCTAGTATCCCATCATCTTCTAGCTATGGATAATGTCCTAGTAGTCCTTCTCCTTATATTCTGGGGCCATATCCTAGTAGCCCTTCGTGTTTTTTCTATGGTTCACCTCCTGGTAGCCCATCTTCTTCAATTCTTGTACTGTATCTTTTTCACCCATCACATTATTCTTCCACCAAATATTGTGGAAATCCCATCGTAATTTATCACATCAATTATAAATTTACACCTTCTTCTCTCACTTCCCAGGATCAAAAAATTCAAGCATTATCTTATAAGAAAACTAGACACGGTTTTCTACCAAGCTAAGACCAAAATGCTAAGAGATTCAAATCTCCCAAAAAATAAAATGATTATAAAATTCAAAATCAAATGTGATTCCAGAATGCACACCAACATACCCATCAAGTGTGGTGCAAAGTACAAAAACCTATGGATACGGAACTCAAGCTCCCACATACGAAACCCATGTTTTAAAAAAATAAATATCATTTGTTGAGTGTGAGATCACCACGATCATCGAGATCATGGATAATATTACACTTGACAAGAAAACATGCTTAGTATCTCTTATCAAAGAAATTACAAACATCATTGTTGGATCCTATCATTCGAATTAACATGTTTCACTCTGATAACCATAAAAAAATCAAAAAAATCATAAAATAGTTCAAAAATACAAAAAAAGAGAAAAAAATTAAAACATTAAAAAACAAAATCAAAGGTACAAAGATCAAACATTGCATACTGATGGATGTTCTTTCTTCCATTTATTTCATATCCCTATATAATTCATCCACCATTTTCATCCCTTCAATGTTATTTTGGTTATATTTTTTCATACACATTTTGTGATATTTATCTCTATGGTATTCGTTTTCCCATGTCTTTCATCACCTTGGTAAATAAAAGAATGACTGGCTTTTTAGAGGTCCTATCATAATCAACATTTAATAAAATTCTTGCGAAGAAATTTTGGATATATTTGTTGAGACTAGATAACGTCTTAATTAAAATAACTTCCATATCCTTTCATCAAGCCATCCTTGGTTCTTAACCCCTTGTCAAACAAGAGAGTTGAAATAATTTTGTAGGAAGTAAAATAATCAAAATAAATCATCAAAAATCAAAGTCTAAAAGAAAATTTAAATTGATATATAACTCTCTCTTAGGGTATTTCAAATAATATCTATCGGGGATATGGATGTATGACTAGCAGTAGAGAAATGTTTTGATTAAAATAAAGTGAATCTCCATCGGGGCTATGGACATCAAGCTGGGAGTGGAGCAATGTAAAACTCTCCTTCCAAAATCTAATTAAAAATCACCTTTCAAACAAAATCATTCCTTCACATGGCTAGTGTCTTCACTTTTTGTGTATCAATTCTCCTTTAAGAGGTAATTCATTTCCACATACACACATAGGATCTTGATGAGTAAACAATATTAGTATGTTACCAAGTGTTTCTTTTTGGACCTTGTTCAAACTATTGCTTTAGTGCATGTCTTGTCTCATGATTTGTGCCTTGAGATTATCAAGTTTTCATTTACCGCCTTCTAAATCTTTTCATCGCATCCTCTATACTTCGGAAATATCTTAGAAAATCCATGTGTATAGGATGGCTTGTTTACCATGTTTGCAGAAATTTTTTTCCCCTTTTCATAAGATAATTTTCTACTTCCTTTCTATCATGTGTTTCTTGGCCAGCTTACACTAGGGGCATCCTTTCTCCCTCCTAATTGAACCTATTTTGTCTTTGAATAATCCCACCTAATCATTGGGGAATGTCACATCTACATCCCATCTACATCCCTTGTACATCCCATCTATCACTAGGGGCATCCATGGTTCTTTATTTTCCTCTACATAGTTTCAAAAAACTTTCAAAGTAAAAAACATTCAAAATGTTTCTAAAAATAAATTATCCTAGAAAATGTCACTCTTTGGTTCTCTCCTATTCTTGTGTGTTACTCATGAATCATCTTGATCTACCTCCATTAAGAAAGTTTTGTTTATTACTATCTTTGTGCTCTAGGGCACAATGATTTTCTTGGTACTATTTCATAGTGCACAATTGATTTTCATATGACCCAAGTGTCCTCTATTATTCCCCTTGCATGTATCCTTGCTCAGGGCACAATATTTTAACCCTTTTCATTAATTCACATAGGTTAGAATCAAATCTTGATAACAAAAACATTGCATTATGTTTCTTTGTTAGGTTAGCTTATTTACTTTCTTGTATTGCATTGCATTATGTATGTTGCAAGGAGTTAGACATCTTTTAATTTATCATGTTGTTATAAACTTTTGTTGTATGTGTATAATTTTGGTAAGGACTGATGATGTAGATACATGGAAATATGATGACACAAAAGTTTTTTTTACTACAATAGATGAAAGCTCATTCCTTTCTCTCTGTCTTCATTTTTCCTCTACCTCATTCTCCTATCAACACTATTCTTATGATTCATTCAGGGCAGCTTGCCCCTACCCATTCTTCTATTTATTTTTCTCACCTTTTTTTATCGTTTATCGCCTTATTTCATCACCCCATTGACACTCGAGCAGGAATCTATCACTTCTACTAATTTTTATTCTACCACTTCAAAATTTTAAATGCCTACTATCTTTGAAGTGACGTCACTTATGCCACCCCAAAGAGGGTAAAATGTAGACACCTATAATTTAGCTCGAGTATTTTAAATACTTAAATTTTGCTAATTATACCCTTTCCCACAAATTGACAACATATCGTCAATATCACTATTTTTCTCTTCTATCCTAGTTAATTAGTTACATTACACTAATTAATTGAGTATTCTATATGAAAACAACGCCAATTAACGACCTTTTGTTAATCCGCTCCCCTTTCTATCTAGATTAATTAATTATTTTTAATTAATTAAGCTCACCTTTCTATCTATATTAATTAATTATTTCTAATCAATTAAGATCCCCTTTCTATCTAGATTAATTAACTATTTATGATTAAGTAAGCTCCATGTTCTATCTAGATTAATTAATTATTTTTAATTAATTAATTTTCTCTTTATATCTAGATTAGTTAACTATTTATAATTAATTAAACTTCTTCTTCTACTAGATCAATAAATCGTCATTTATTTGATTAAATTCCTCCCATAGTCTAAATCATGCTAATTATTCCTCTAAAAATATTTTGTAAGCTTGCACATCTATTAATTAATCTCTTTGATTAATCAATAAACCCTCTCAACTCCCATGAGTCACTAGATGACAAACTAAACTCTCTTAAAGTAAACTCAACCACTTCTAAACCATGCTTATCCATAGCTCACCTAGTTTTATCCCATAGACAATAGGATGCAAAGCTTCTTCAAACCATTCGGTTATAAAAGAAACCCTCCTTTAAACTTTTTACTTACACCTTGCATGCATATAGCTAATCTATAGGCATTTTATCTTATAACATATTTCATTTGAGCTAATAGCCTCATTCTTGCATTTCATCCATCCAAGATTTTGGGTCATATGGAGAGAATCAAAATGTTGTTGTAGCCATACTTTGATTAGCCTCCATTCCCAAACCCTTGAAAGTCAAATAATCAAATTTTATTTCCATCGATCTATTTACGTTCATTCACTTATTTTTGTCTAAAGAGTAGAGATTTAAGTGCTTAACATATTAGTTTGATTTCTATTTCAAGTTCTAATGCATAATTATAGTATTTAGTCTTGTTTAGCTCTTAGCATGACAATATTTTTGTAGTTAGTTTCAATTTCCTTTACATAGCTAACGAATACATTGATACATAAACAAACTTTTGTAGGCCTAGGAAAATAAAAAATAAGGTTCTATGTGTTATATGAGCGTGTCAGATTCTCTCCAATCCTTGAAGCTATTTTGGCATGATAACCTAGAAAAAAGGGTGACATTCTTCCAACTACTAATCACATAATTAATAACATGACTAACAACAAGAATTTTTCTTGGATTATGTTTGTTGGATTAATAGAAGTTGATAATATTGATTGATGTAAGAGGAGTGTAGTTGTGTAGATATGTAGTAAATTTTGAGAAGTTGCTTCATAAATGTGGAAGGTGTTATTAAAAAAAATGTTAAAGAGCATATTGAGAAAATAATTTAAGTGGAAATCATGTTGTGTATAATTTGTGTAGAATAAATTGTCCATAATCAACCTTGTTGATATAGTATTGTATCGTTCAATTTTTTTCAAATTTATTCGTTCATATTTCCCAACTATATGATTTGTATCATGAAACAAGATGCAGTACGAAATATTTAGAATATTTTCATTACATTTTAAGTAATGAGTTTTTTATTTTGAAGGAAAGAAACAAAAGAGAATTTTCTATCCTTGAGACTTTTCTGGATCTTTATGGCATGATCAAGATTTGTGTCCTGTTAATCAGTAATTCATAGTTGAAGCTTAACTTTTTTGATTTTTTGTCTTGTGATGTTTTGTAATCGGATTTACTGCTTGGATTTTTGTCTGTCTAGTTTGAACTACTGGCTTTAGGGCGTGCTTCCATACCGCCAATTTTTTGGTGAATATTCTTATAACATTTTACAAATTAATAGAATATAAGATGCTATTGATAAATAAAACACAACATCAATCCCAAATTAGTAAATTAAATGTATATGTAAAAAATATTATTATTACATGAAGGACCAAATATAGATTTTTTATTTTTCAATGATTACTAATAGATTGGAGATTAAATTATGGAGTATCATGATATTGATTATTGAGGTTGTCATCGAAAGTAGGTTATGAACCTTGTTCCCACCCAATGTAAATTAATAAATGTATGAATCAATAAATTAAAGTGCGGGAACATTGTTGGTTCATTGTTATTGACTTGAATAGTAATGAATTAATTATTGGAGGTGACTCTCATATTATTGCCAACGTCACCATCAAAAAACTTGTGTGAATAAATTTTCTTTATTATGATTTCATTAATCAAAGATTGAACCTTAAATATGATATACTGGGAAGGTAATTAAAAAGGTGGATTTTATAAAAAATCACGTCATAAGATTGCAAATAAATATGTTGATTTTCCGGACTCATCAAATTTTCCAATAAAATTTGATAGCAAGATTGTATTAATTACAAACATGTGATGGAATAGTCACTCCATATATATACTGATATGCTCTTCCTTATTTTCACACCTTTCATGTTTATTTCATAGGATTTGATTTCATCTATCATGGCCTTTCAAATCTTTACTTTCATGCAATTTTCTGCATCAGTGCATGAAATGGCATTTTATACCAAAATTTCGCATTGCCATTTGAAATCCATTTTTTGAATTGAAATAGAGAAAGACCGGGTTTCTATTGAGGGAGTTCTTAGAGATGATTTTCTATCTCTAGAGGGATGTTTGAGGGTAAATGTGGAATTTGATTCGATGTTCTTTTGTCATTTTCTTATCAGACACCCAGCAAAGGATTGGGCTTTGGAGATGATTCGTCACTTGATCAAGGAAGCATATAGGGTTGACATGAAATCGGAAATGGACAAAGTAATTAGTGTGTCGTGGCCCTTGCTATTTGAAGCTTGTTATAAAGAGGAATATTTTTTGGACATGATCATTTTTTAGATTTGTAAGAATGGTTTGACATCCTAATGTGATTTGTGTTTGATGTGTCCAAATGGGGTGAGATACCAAGGGCGGGAGATAGTTCGATTCCATTTCCTAACCTGGATGGTATGTTATCTCTCTAGCAAGAGAAACCAACACGTTGGGATTTTTTTCTCTGATAATTTCACGAGGCATACAATTGGTTAAACATTTGGGATGCTGCTGGAAAAGAGCATCTTTTCCAGAACCGCCTACGGAAACCCTTTTTATCCCCGTTAAAGTGGATGTTATGGAGGTGTAGTTTGATTGAAATAAATAAGTGCTTATAAAATCTGTTAGGGTGTAACTTTTTTTTGGTTCTTATATAACATTACCAATTGTATTATTACCAAAGCTTCTTGTCTATCTTACTGTTCTGGTTTGTTTGTATTCCAGCCACTTGTGTTTTTAACATTGGCCCTTAATCATTTTTTCACCAAATACTGCTACATTGTTTGGGTTTTTAGATTGATCCTCTCGTTTAATTAGTAATGTAAAGTAAAAGTGACCCTTCAACCGTCCTACAACTATAGAAATAAAGAAATCATTAATAAAAAAAATTGTTGTGCGTTGCGCTATGCAATTTCAACAATTAATCACTTTTAAATTTTGTTTGTTTGAAGATGTCAATTCATTGATAGAAGTGAAGACTAGTGGCTGCTAGCATCAATATATTATAGAATACATTTATGTCAATGTAATAAACAATCCATGCAACTTTAGGACAGAGAAGGTAATAATGGATTGATGGATATCTTCCCGTCACTTTAAAAAATAATATGAGTTGCACTACATCATTGTGGAAACCTAGAAGTCTTCAACGGAATAAATTTAATTATGTTGACATAATAATAGAAGATACTATAAATGGGTCTATTTATTTTACAGAAACCTCTCCTACAACAATCTGTCTGAGGAAATTCCATTCATTAAATACTTTTTATTTTTTCCTCCATACAGTTGTAGATATAAAAAAAATTCTCTACACACCAATTCAATTTTATTTCATATGGTTTTTGGATATATCACCAATTAATTAATGCAATAAATAGTAACTGTCTTTAAAATAGCCCGATTTCAAGAGACATTTTTTTATTGTTATCAAAAATTTGGTAAACTTGGATATGTATGATGTTGTCTAACAAAATTGTGGCCCAATGTAATGAACAACATCCATCTCAACACCAACAATTGATTTGATTTGTTAGGGTTAAGTGCTACTATTATGCATAATTATAGCTTTGTATAGTTCAAAGAATCCAAAGGTATTTACAAAAGTCTCTACAAAAATCATGGAGAAAGGTGTTGATACTAACATGGTAAGACATGATTTCATATTGTATAGATTATCAGAAGATAATCAGAAAGAAATATTATATTCAAATTTATTTATTGACGCATCTATTTGTTACATTTAGGTTCTCCAAGGTTGGTCATACTGCACATGAACATGGATCTGTACATTTACAATGACATAATGACAATAAAAAAATATTAGAGAGAAATATGTAATTGGTTATGGTGCTATAAGAAATATTTATCAATGTGATCTAAAGAATTCTAAGCCAATTGCTTTAAAGAGATTGTACATTAGCTACCCACTAAGCTTACTTGTATTTTAAACAAATGTGGAAATAGTTGGAAGCATTAAGCATCACAATCTTGAGAGTCTGCATTGATGTTCACTTTCTCCACTTGGAAACCTGATGTTTTATGATTACATGGTAAGATGAAGTCTATGAGACATCCTACATGGTGATAAAAATATTATGTTATGAATAAAAATGAATGTGTACATTGTAGATTAAAATTTTTAAATAGAATTGTCCAATCAACCTCTAACCTTCATAGTAAAATGGATATTTGGAAAATCTAACAAGTATTTTATTAATTTTTATTCTAGTATACGATCATCAAATAAGATTAAGATTAGAATGGAACAATCGGCTAAATATTGCTCATGGTGCTAAAGAAGGATAACCACATATTCATTATGACTATAACCCATGCATTTTTTACAAGGATGTGAAGACTTCTAACATTCTTTTGGATTATAATTTCGATGAAAATTTATTAGAGTTTTGCATTTCTAATTACATTTCTTGAGAAAAACACCACACCTCTACCTATATTATCGACACAATTTGTTACATTGACCTATAATAAATAGGAACATCAAGGTTGAATAAAAAAATCTTATGTATATAGTTATGGACATGCTCTTTTGGCATTGCTGAGAGGAAGGAAGATGTGGCCAATAACTCAAATCTGCAAAAGTTGGTAAGATTTATGTTTGTTAATTTTCATTTAGAGCTTACCATGTATGAGGTTTAAATATTTTTAAGGTTTGTTGTCAGGAGCAATCAAATGTGGATGGAATTATCTTTGACATTGTCAAGTGAACCTAGATTCTATCAAAAATAGATTACAACATACTCATCAAAACTGTTGAAACAAAATTTGTAGAAACCTATAGGGATCTTAGGATTTTAAGAAAAAAATTCTAGTTGGCCTTTCTTTGTACCAAGAAACGGCCATCTATTTGACCCACCATGCATGAAGTTTTCAGAGTTCTAAATTCGACGGTGGCACAAGTGCCTACTCCTATATAATTTCCTAGGATCTGAATGAGCCAACTAACCCCTAGTAATAATTACATGATGTATTTGGATGTATATGTAGATGAAAAGAAGAATGATGTTAAAGGGAGTACAAGCTGCAATTTTAAAAGGCATTTGTTTGTGAGATTCATTGAGGTGATTTCACAAAACAATTTTTTACTAGAACGAGACTAGGACGTTGTTGTGAAGGAAAAAAAATCATCCCCTAGATTCCTCACTTTCCCGAGGTCTTCTTTTCTCAATGGTTGAGCCGATTTTCAAGTAAAAAATGACTATTTTTACCTGTTACAGTCCATTTTTTTCCATAATAATTCAAACCAAACCGAACCGTTAAAATAAATAAAAGTGTGCACAAATTTCTTTAGAAGGGGAAATTTTGGGTTTTGGGCAATTTGTTCCTTTTTTCACTTACTGAGAAGGATTGTATTCATGTTTTATGCAAATAAAATTGTCCAGAAAAGGTGAAGACTTATCATATAAGATCTACAATTGTATATGTATGAATTTTTAACAAATTTAAAATGTAAAGATAGAACCTTTCAATGTAAATAATATGACAAATCAATTTTTTTTATTTCTTGACTCAGAAACAATATAATTTGTGGCACAATGAGGTTTTTTATTAATGTAAACTATATGGTATTGGTTTAGTGTATCTCCGAGGGTGTAAGATGAAAATTATCACAAAATTTTTTCTTACATTATGTCAAGGATTATTTCATTTTCTTATGCACGGAAGTGACTGTTTATAGGGAGAATGGAACAATTTAGAAGCATAAATTCTACTATCTTTCATAGTAATAGAATTTATGATATACATAACCTCCCAAATTTGTTGTTTTCTTTTAATGATTACTCAGATATATAGTTTATAATAATAAACACTAGTGAACTTGTATAATCTTAAAAAACAATACTTGAGTTGTTACAAAGTATATTTCGGGGTGAGAATGTAATTTTATTGTGAGTTCCACTAGAATTCAAAATAACACCATTAACATTTTAGGCCATTGTAAAATTTAAGGATATATGCATACTTAACAATTAAAGTGTGTGCTTCACACTCTAAAAGTGCGAGTGTGAGACTTTGCACTTTCATTGTGCATATAAAAGTGTGGAGCTTGCACTTTCAGAGTGTAGTACTTGCACATTAAAAGTGTGAGGCTTGGATTCATTAGAGTACGGGGATATCACTTCCAAATTATGAGGCTCAGACTTTTGATAATGTGGGCCTTTCACTTAGAAAGTGTGGGGCTCTTATAATTTTAAGAGCATGGATTTCACATTTTAAATATGTGAGACTATCAGACTTCAAATGTGTGAGGCTCACACTTTAAAAGTGTGGGGTTTTTACTTGAATACAATTGATCATGACTTATAATAGTTACAAATGGAATCCAGTATACACAAAAAGTGAGATCAATTCTTCCAATACTTCAAATACTAGATTCTAAATTCACTATAATATGTCCCAATTTAGTGAAATAAGCATAATATAATGATGTTAAATTAGGGGTATGAGATGAACAACCAAGTGGTATATTAGAAGCACCATGTGGAGCTGGAGCGACAGTAGTCACAATAGGGGGATTAGAGGTGTAGAGACCATAAGGGTAGAATAGATGGGGATTTATGCCTCACGAGCTCACTGGGAAGTGAGAAAAGAATATAAAACATGAGGGAGATGAGAGGGATTATCACATAAAACTTGTAAAAAATAAATAATAACATCAAACTTCTCTTGGTCGACGTTAGTATCCTCATCATAACATTTTTCACTAACAGAGGATTCAATTTTATGTAGAGGAACTTGGGTAGAGGTATTTAAGGGGTTTCATCCATGGAGGAGGGTATATCTATCATGGATCTAAAGGGATGATGGAGAGGAAAAAGAATTTCAGAATAGTGAATAGGTCCAAAGATACCACTACGAGTAGTGGGAGTAAAAGAAAAATGTATGAAGGAGACCCTAGTAGGATGAGAAAGAGGAAAGTGAGGAATAAATACATCGGGTTCACTAAAATGATTAACAAAAAATTGAAATCTCCTAGATGGAATAAAGGGATATCTAGGGTATTAATGTTAATCTAGTTAGGAGGACTAAAATGTTGTAAATGAACTAAAGCAACATAAAATAAATGTAAATAAACAATTCTAAGTGAAATGAAACCCTAATATGCAAGAGAAGATTAAGGAAAATACTCAATTGATTAAAGGTGACTGTCGCAGGTTGTCATGAATTTAGAAATGAAATCCAACAATGCAGAAAAATAATCAATGACTTTACAAAGGGAAAATTTAGACTATCTGAGATGACATAGGAACCTGGGTGGGTACAGGGTTGCCCTGGGGCACCCTGGTCTGTAATCTAGGCACTCAAAACAATGTAAATACTCATAATCTAAATCTGGGAGCACTCAAAACAATGTAAATACTCATAATCTAAATCTAGTATGGTAACTAGGTGCCTTTGATAACTTTTTATTCGTTGTGCTGGATTCGTTGGATGAACAGGAGAGTGACCTGAAATGGAAGGAGAATCGCCCAACCCTAGAAAATGGAAAGATGCATATGAATGGGTCAGAATGACCTTAGCCTCCAAACTTGTGGTCTTATCACTGATCATTGGACTAAATTTTTGACCCTAATGTAGTTCTAGTGTGTGCAAGTTGATGTGGAACTGTATCTATCTGTCGTGACTAGATTTGTCCATGTGTGTGTGTGTGTGTGTGTGTGTGTGTGTGTGTGTGTGTGTGTGTGTGTGTGTGTGTGTGTGTGTGTGTGTGTGTGCTGTTTGTGTGTGTGTTATGCCCTAGGTAATCTCATATCAGTCACACTTTGTGAAGTAGTGAGCAATAACTACGTAGCTAGAAAATGTAAGTAGCATGTGTGCATGGAATAAAATAGAATCCCTCCCCATATGAAGTGTTTATGATGTATAATGTCCTAGCCTTAAATGATGATGACAGCTATGTGGATGCAAGTGATCTCTAATGAAATAGGGATGCAATTCTAGTGGAGTGATAGTATGTACATGATGCTAGGAACCTCATTATGGTCTTATAACTTTATATTTATAGGGTTCTCAAGCTTAATTTCATAATTAATCCTGAGAAGGCCAACTGAGAAAAAGATAAAGATGACAAACATACTAGAAAGAGCCAAAAAGAAGGGAAAGGGAAATGCATAAAGACCAGGGTGCCCATGGTGGGACCAGGGCACCATGGGGCACCCTAGTATAGGCATGGGCACCCTGATTTCGAGCCTAGAATAACAGGGATGACATGAAATAGGACTACGCATAGGGTATCAAAAGCATGCGGGAAAGACAAAATAAAAGATAATAAAAAGATGACCAAAATATGGGATTAATTAGTACTTTCTTACACTTGAGAACCTTCTAAATAGTAGTATAAGACCGGGATAAATATTGTCTAAAGTGCAATATTTTGTGTCTACACCATAGGGCCAATCATCATGTTTATTGATCCAATAACACAATTTCATACCATCAATTAGAATTCTATTGCTCATGAACTAGGGTAATTAGTACTTGATCTACCTTATGAAGACCTATAGTCTTCTGTAGCAAGTCGTTCAATTAAAGGAACATCCCTAATTGATCATTGTCCTTTTTGAAACTAGTTTGCTATAGTGCTAACCAAGACAAAATATTCATATTCTATATGAGGAAACTAACCTCTATTCCCCGATTAGTATAACTAAAAAATTTCTCATGAAAAATATTCAAAATACACACTTGAAGATATTTAATAGAAGTATCATGAATTCATTGAACTATGTTGGATCCAAGTCTCATTAGCTTGGATCTCACTTCCTTTGAACATCCTAACTACCATTAAATTTTTGACTTGATGGAATTAGATCCAATTTTGACCTGATAAAAATTAGGTGAACATTATAGTGTATGCTTAAATTCATCCTCAAAAGTGCCCTAAAATCCTTTGAGCATAATTGTGTTTGACTCCTTTAGACCCCTCATGGGCTCACTTCAAGTCTAAACGTAGTCCACCCTGCTCCATTAGGACACTAAAAAAAATAGTTAGAAAGAAAAATACCATTGATCACAATAGTTGTATTCACCTTCATACCACTAATGTTGAAGAGTGTCTAAGCAAACTATAAGTAATGATCTGAATACCTGGACCATGCTTCAATTTTCCATGCATTTTAATCCTTAGTATGAAATATTCATCTGGATTAACAATCCTCGAGTATGCCTAATGTGTGTAACATGTAAGAAAGCTCTGCTATAAACCACTCACGTAGATATGAAACAAATTATGTCTTAGTCATTTCTGTATGATTTTGTCATTAGCATTAAATTAATGATTTGGCTCATCATCCTTGAGTCAATTAAAATAGGCATGTTTAAGTTTTACATCAAGTGACAAACTGGAAAGCACATTGCCAAGAATCTCTCCCTTTGTCTGGTTGATGGAAAATAATCGAGAAGATTCTCCCCATGTTAAATTGCAAATCACATAGGTATAACACATTGTCATGTTCAAAGACTATACTCCAAGGATATTTTTTTATTGCTCAAAAAAAAGCCAAAATCATTAAACAATGTTTAAGATCCACTAACTCTTCTAGCTTACCACTCTATTTTGGCTTCATCATAGCATAATGAGCACCCTTTCTACCCTTGAGTTGTAAGATGCACATAAGATAACTACCATAATTTTCATAGTCCTTGATTCTAAGGCTCAAAGGTTAAAGATTTATGACATAAACCCAAAACTTATTGCCTACCACAAGGTGAGAGACACTCTTCAAAATTGACTTGATAATAAACAAATACCTACTGTTAAAAAATGTGTAACACCGATGAGCGCTACAATCTCCTCTTCTGAAATTTTTCCAACTGTTGATCATGACCATATGATCAAATAAACACATTGAAACGAATTCCTTTTAGTCTCCCCTTGGGCGATAACTGGCACCGACAACTTCTCACTTGTCAATGTATCCATCTAAGAGCACATATCTTGACCAAATGGAGATGGGCCATATGATACCACACCTACTTATTTTTTAGTCAACACTTTCCATTATTTTCATGTCATCCATAGGTTATTAGTTCATATGAATAGCCCCCCTTTCCGGGAACCATGACACCAATGAATTCCAAGTGTCCAATTGACATTATTCTAAAGGATGTTTATGGAACATAATATTAAGATCGATAATATTTATGATCATAGCCGATTCACCAATAATTCAAATACCATATAGTTCACAACTTATTTATTGATCACTGAATATATGAAATTTAAATTGGGACTTTACTATTTATCACATTAAACTCAATTATCGAATTTGGGGTGCGACCCCATTCTACATAATGGTTATAAACCTTTAAAGTCATTTCTCAATTGAATTATGGAGAACTGGGGATAATCAGAACTGTATGCAAAGGTTTTATGGAAGAAATATAGGACCGACATGGTGCAGGAAGTGAAGCCGAGTCACCAAGTTATTCAGAATTACCACTATTTTCTCAATAAATGTTAAATGTGATCACTTCACACAGACATGAAATTAAATGAGAAATGACTGAAAAGGCTCACATTAAATGTCAGTGTTTCAACTTTGTTTTGCCATTTTTACAATAATTTGGGTATAAACGGATACAAGTCATTTCCTAAATTGAGTTATGGTAAATGATAAAAATCATAATTTAATCTAGAATTACATACACATACCTTAAATACAAAAAAAGCTTGATAATTAGACACTTGACACCGGAAAGATGAATCAGCTACTAAAAGTCTTATGAGGCATCAAGATGTTTCGAGATACCATTACAATACACCATAGCATACTGAACCATGTCACGATGCATTATTCAATCATATTCATACATCTACACTCCTAGCTTCAATGGTTTTGGATAATGAGTCTACAAAGGGACTCTCTCTTAAATAACATCAAATCATACAAATAACCATGAATATCCATACATAGTAAGTAAGAAACTGAGATTCCCTTACTACATATTGTAACTCTACAAGTAAAAGTTTTTCCCAATGGATACCTCAACTTATAATGTTTTTGAATACTCTCCATGCACCTTTATCAAGGGGATAAATCTCTAATTTACTAAAGCTATAGTATCCTTTCTCAATGATGAAACTTCACATCCCATACTGTATTTGAAAAACATGGACCCTCCCATCTTTACAAATAACTTGTAACAATTATAGAAAATATGAATGTGAAATCAACCTTTTGAAGATTTAATGGACTTGGACCTTGCACAATGGACTCAAACACAAACACAAATTGTTATTACACATTGCATTGAAGACCATTCAAACAAGGGTTATAACGGCCATGATATTTTAAAACAAACTATATGGGGCAGATACAGGATGACCATGTTAGTCAAACATGAGTTCCTTCCTATTAGGGTATGATCCTTAAGGATAAGATACCATATTTTGGAGAATTGTTGTAATTCAATTTTAAAGTATGTTGGGATCATGTAGTACCAAAGTGAAAAAGTATTCAACAAGCTCATGATTTCACTATTGGAATGTCATTCTTGTGCTTCTCTCACCGTCAATACTCTGTTCTCCAAGCCCTTTTGCCTATAAAAAGGGATCTCCTCCATTGTAAAAGGGATGTTGTTGGTTGATTTTTGTGGATAATTTTTACTAATTGAATACAAGTAGATACATTTTTCCTGTTCTCCTTTTCTTTCTTTCCTTTTTCTGTAGATCCTCAATTGCATATTCATATAACCACTAATATGAAAATTTGTGTCTCAAATTGTCTACTTGTGAATTATTGAACTTTCTTAGATCCATATTTATTTTGAATTAAATACATTCATATATGGAAGTATTTAATCTCTAGGTGGAGTCAAATTTTTCACTATAGACTGTTGCAACTTTACATGTAAATCATTGCACATGTACGAGTCAGATAAAGATATTGTTTTTACTTGAAGATGTCTGAGAAGTGCATGTCAACCTCTTAAAGTTAATTCTCTCAGAACCCTAAAATTTCTAAAATTTATCTTTCTCTTAAAATGATTCTGTTTAGTGATACCCATGGAAAGTGACTCACCTGCTAATTGATATTGCACTCCGTATATGAAAATATGTATGCTCTATTCCTACGAGAAAACTTGCAAATCAAAGACACTAAACAAAATATAATTAGTAAAATATGAGGAAGATTACCTAGAAAAGGAAAATTCCAAGAAATCAAAGGACTTCTTGATAAGGATGTTAATCTGATTTTTACACAATTAAGTAACTTTAAAAAATAATCTGTGATATACGATAGATAGTAAATGATAAATGTTTTGGCAAGTTTTAAGTTAATTACAAACATATAGCCGAGAAATAATGAGAAATGAAACATATGAGCTATGGTTCAAATTCAGAATATAAATCAGAATCTAAATTATGAGAGGAAGCTACATTATATTCTTCGATGAACTCTATCTCTTCTTCTTTATAGAAATCTAAATTCTTGTGTTTAGTGTATTATTATTTAATTATAAATACTCCTCTTCAGTGTCAAATTGGTGCTCAAAATTAGAATATGAATCCTTAGATTAAGTTTCATTGTTGTATTTGACTTAAAGTTTGAATCCTCTATGTCTAGTTTGTATACTAATATTGCAAACTAAGAAATATTTGGGGCTTGAATTGTTAGACCTAAAAATATTCTTCCCAAAAATCTTCTACAACATCACAGATTCAATTGAATGGACTCAAATATTATCTCCAAATTCTCCAAAGGGGTAGAGTGGATAACACATATCTCAAGATCATGAAGGATGTCATATTGTTCCTATTACAATGGGTGATAAACAATGTGTAATAAGTTGATGTTAGTAATCTCGTGACTTGGATCACCTATTTCCATCTTAAATAAGCCATGTTGGAAAGAGTGTTATCATAAAAAGAGATGTAATAGGATGGATATAAAATATTGAATGAAATCTAATTAAATTTTTATAAAAATGAAACAAACAGGAATCATAGGTGATTCCATTAATCATTGGTGATTCTAGCTACTGAAAAAAGACTGATTAAAATGAATGCATTTGATTGATTAATCTTATGTTTATGATTTGTAAATGATGAAAGTACATGAAATAGATAAGAGAACAAATATAAATACCTTGATATGGTGTAAAGGTGATAATCTGATCTTGATAAGGAGTGATGTAAGAAGTTGGATTAAAACCTACAAAACATGGTGGAATTCTGGTCTACAAAAGCTCCAAAGGTGACTAAAGGATAGCTGAGGAATGTTGGAAGGATGTTTGGATAGTAGTTTGAATACTCATGTGAAAAATAACACTGTGAACTTAGACAAAAAGATTGATGCTTGAAAATGCAAGTGGATGATCCCCAAAAGAAACTAAAAAATTCTCTTAAGTAATCGTTGGTGATTACCTGAATCACCGAAAATTTTCCAAATAATATTTTTGGTTTAGATGTTCGGGTGGTGAATTTGTTAATATCTTAGGAACGTGTTGAGCTAGCTGGATATGAATGAACTTAATTTTAGATAGACTAATCCAATTTAAATTTTATTTCAATATGATATTGATGAGTTTATTACAAGCTTCAAAATTTAGGAAAAAAGTTACAAATAGATTTTTAAGACATAATTGAATAGATACTGTTGATTTGGGTAATTTAAGAAATTATTAGAATAAGATTTTATATGTGTAAAAGTGATAGAATATTAAAAATGATTTTGATAATACCGTGTGATTAAATAATGAAATATCCATTAATTGGTTAATCAAAAAATAGGGGAGTGGTGAGGTACATATGTAAGGGATGTGATATAAATATTTTATTAATTGAATAAAGTTAAAAGGTTTTAGTATGTGCCTTGAGATATGGACTATTAATGTGTTAATTAAATGAATGGGATATGCTATGTGACGATGTCAATATGATAAATTAATCAAAGAGGAGGGTGCATTTTATAGAATATTGATGTATTTAATTAATGATTTAGACAAAGATTAGGTAGTGTATATTTTCATTGTCTACATTTGCCCCTTTTTGTGTAGTGGCTTTAATGGAAAAGTGTTAGACAAAAACAAAGAAGATTTGATTTGTATGGATAATCCAACTGAAACCTAATATACACCAAACACTAGTGTTTGTATATGATGTGTTTTGTACAAGTTTCCCTGGTCCAATGGGCATCGAAATAAAATTTTCTATCAAGGAACCAACCGATAGGGGAACTAAAGGGTTCGATACCTATGGTTGTGTGATCCATGAAAGTAAGATAAATAGATGGGAAGGTCAAGTGATGGGGGAAAAAGAGAAGGCATCCCATAAACGTATGACGAATCCCAATGTTGATTTTACTTATTTGATTTGATGTTTCAAGGACTATGGTCCTTTAAAAGGAATTTTTTTTTGAAAAAAAGTGATGATTGACATGATTCGGGGAAAAAAGGGGTCATATGAAAAAATAGGACGAATAGCTAGTGATTCAACTAATTAGTAGCAATCACCAAAATAACTGACAATTAGAATCATCGGGAATTTCCCCAAGGAAAAATCTAGGCTATAAGAAGCCAATCGCAGGGTTATTTGTTTTATTGTTAATGTGGTGAAATATGAATTGGGAGAGAAAATTCTAGTGAAAAACATGTTTTGAGTGAAAAAGGTGAGATTTGGATAGAATGGCTTCATCAAATAGACATTATAAACCCACCATGGCAGAGGTAAGTGGTTTTAAATTTCATTTTTCTTGTTTTTTTGTTTTTTTAGTATTTTTTAGGGTTTTTTGTCAGTTGAGGGGTGGGTGGATGCCCTAATTTGGAATCACAGGAATCACAAGTGATTCATGGAATCACCAACAATTGATGGAATCACCAGTAATTAAAGTGAATCACTAGATATTCACATATTATATAAGCATATTTGTGTTATCCAAAATTCACCCCCAAGGTAATTTTGATAACTTGTACAATTTCTTTAGGATTGAGCGAGAAGAAATTATTTGAGGCCCAAAATCATGTTTCAAGGGGTTACTTGGCTTTTCTCTAACTTTCCTATCTAAAGAAAATCCAATGAGTTAGCAAAATTTGCAAAATTATGAAAGAATGAAGTCAAGGGCTTATTTTAGTGCAAAGTGGGTCTGACGGCTGTACATGGAACCAATGCGGTTTGTTCCAAGGTTTTATTAGTGAAAAATCATAGCACCCCTAAATTTCTGCAACTTAATGGGTTGAGACTCTCAGTGTGATTCCATAACATGGAGCATCTCTCAAAGTGTGGGACTTTGAAATCGAGAGATCTCTCTAGATGAAGGCCGGTTCCTATTCCTTTATTCAGGTGCACACAAATAAATTGCAGAGGATCTACTCTAAAACCTACTCTATCTTGCCAAGGAGACAAGGTTAAGAAGATGTGATAAAATAAACCTAAGTTAACAAGTTGATGCACCAAAGGAATGTTGAACACCCACTTTGCAATTAAACAAAATCCATAGAAATTTAATACAATCACCATGTAAAGATAACAAACTACAACGAGAGATCAGAAGACAACAATGAACACATGATAGGATTAAGAATCATCCACAGACATAGATTATTGCTCTAGAGTTGATACAGTGCATTACATTAGCCAAGAGGCAAAAACTTGCATTACAACTTTAATGGGAGGTTTGGAAAACCCCACAAATTTTCTTGCAGAAAAGGGAAGAAGGGAGGGTGCAAAACAAAAACATCCAACCCTTTATAATGAGCCAAGCACTTGCTTTCATAGATCAAGTGAAGAGATAAGAGGAAATGGAGGCGAGAAATCTGATTGGAAGCTTAACCACTAGCCATCAATGCTCCTACAAATCCACCTACAATCTGTCCATTCTGGTTCCCCATGTTTTTTTTTTCGTGTTGAAGAAGGAAGAATGGAAGACCAAGATTGAAAATCTGATGGTAGTTGAAGCAATCAAATCTTGTATTAATGGAAGTGAAATATTTTTTCTAGATTTTCACCCACAAAATCCTACTAAAAATAATATTTTATGTTTCCATGGTGTAGTGAAGGTCGAGATCTTTGTAACGGTACCAAATTTGTCTAATTTCGAGCACTAGATCGAAAGATATGCCGATTTAAAGATTCTTCATCGAGATTGTGCAAAAAATGGTGAAAATGAAATTTTATAAAACAGATCCACGGGCCTGAAATCCACTTTAGTATAAAATATCTATGGGCCCAAAATTGAAATTACACTTTTATAAGACTTTGGAAAAAAATCTAAAATTCCCCAGTTGTCCCGCCTTCCCACTTTGACCTGAACATGGTCATGTGTCCTTTTGCGAGCCCTAGGAATTTTTTCTTCATTTTGGCATAAAGATCCTCCGCAGGCTCACAGGACCACAATTGTAAATTGCACTTTTGCAAAAATTGCAAAATTTTAAAAATTCCTCGTAGACCCGACGACCAGAGTTTACACTTGGGAAAAATTTCCTTCACGGCCCCGCATATTCACATTTTCCATTTGCTAAAAAATCTTCCCCAAGCCCATTGGCCTACATTTTCCACTTGGGAAAAATTTCCAAAATATCTCCCGCTACCCTGCCAGTCTGTAATCTTCCTATTGGTAAAAGGTCTTCCCTGGGCCCATCAGTCCACTTTTGGGTAAAAAATCCTTCCAAGGCTCGTCGGCCCGTAACTTACAAAATATGAGGAGTTAGAAAGATTTCTTTATATTTTTGGAAAGAGGAAGAAATTTCCTATCTAATGGAAGTGATTTTAGGGGACTTTAAGTGATTAAAACATGTAAAAAAATGAATTGAATCACTAAATGAGGAAAAATGGGTGCAGTTAATCAAAAATAAGCATGAGCTTATTTTGGATAACAATTTGATGACTCAAAGGGGACATCTACCTGCTAGATGATATGATTAGTTTCCTTAAAGAATCCATTGGGCATGGAGTCTACCTGGTAAACACAAATCTGATTTGAACTTTGAGAATTTTTTGAATGCCCTCTTATCTTTCCAAGAAAATCTTGGATTCAAGATTTGTGAGAGGAGAGAGTTTTCTTAAACTTGGAAACTTCTCCCTCATTTGATTTTCTGCAAACCTGATGTGTTAGAGTGCAATGAAAACATCCAGACCTAATCCAATATGGATACTATACAGATTTAATTTTTTGTGCACACAAGTATCATATATGAGTGAGATGAACTATATACAAGCATACTAGAAGCAATAGAGCATGTGCACCAACACTTAGGAAATTGAAACCTAAACTACAATAAGACAATCTACATACACACTTGGAAAATTTATAAACGTAGGCTAATATTTACAAGGGTGATAAATTATCCTTATAGTAGAAATGTTTGAGGTAGATCCTATTGACTGAAATTTGTAACCCTTCAACATCAAATGTAGACAATTAGAAGGAATTGTTACTTTTACATCATGTTACCATGTAGGGGCCAATCCAAATGGAATCAAAATTGGAATGTCTTCCTAGTTTTTCCCGATTTGCATCCCACTTTGGAACTAAGTCCCAGTCTTGAAAGGTCCTTGTTCTTGCTTTCCTATCAAAGCATATTTTGACTAAGGCCTAATCTTTTTCCATGGTATGCATTACATGTTCTCTTGTTTCTTTTAGTTCCATTAACTATGCATACCTGATTTCAATGGGTTCAAACTCAGGCAACTACAACTACTTCATGAGTTCCAATGTGGGAAACTCTAATGATATAGGCAACAATACCTCTTTCCCATATACCAACTTGAAGGGAGAATTACCTGTAGATCTCTTGGGTGTGATCCTATCAAGACCATAGAGATGATTTGAGATTTGTGTGCCAAGTTCTCTTATTTTCATCAAGAGTCCTTCTGATAATTCTTAGTAGGTTCTTGTTTATGGACTCTTCTTGGCCATTACCTTGAGGGTAATAGTTTGATGAAGTGCTAAGGTATACACCATTCTTGACAACCCATTTAGTGATCCTTGTACTAAGGAATGCCAATGCATTATCTGATATGATAGTGGCAGGGACTCCAAACCTAGTGACTATCCCTTCATAAAAATCCAAGATATTGGATTCATTTACCTCCTTAAGTGCCACTACTTCAGTCCACTTGGTGAAATAGTCTATTATTGTAAGTATCCACTTATGGCCTTGACTTGAATTTGGATTGATGACCCCAATGAAGTCTAATCCCCATTGCATTAATGGCTGATCTCTTGAAATTGGATGAAGGGGAAAGGCTAAGAACTTTTATTTCCCTTTGAAGAATACACACTTCTTGCATTTCTTGATCCATGAGTAGCAATCACTAAACACCATAGGCCAATAGTAACCAGCCCTTCATGATTTTGAGAGTTGTTACTTGAGGAGAAAAGTGGCCTCCTGATTCTCCATCATGGAACTCATGCAACACCCTCTCAATTTGGCCTATCCCAATGCACCTCAATAGAACACTATTGATGTCTTTCTTGAACAAAACACCATCAACAAGCACATATGTAATGGATTGTAATATGAAGTATCTGCTCTTTACTTTTCTCATTTCTTAAGAGCATACACCTGTTTGGAGATAATGCATCAAATCTTTGGTCCAAAATGGAATGGGTGTACCATTATCTAGCTGTTATTGATCATTCTACAGTAGTAGAACAATATATTCTTCTCCTTTTTACTCATGATGTGGTTTTGAAGCAATATTCTCACACAAACCTTTTCCACGAACCAGCCTGGTCACTTTTATTTCAATGTCATATTTCATTACACGGGTGATCCAACCTATTCTTTTTTCATTCAAATCATTGTTTAGGAGAAAGTCCTTGACACAACCATGAGACACTAAGAGTTGGATCTTTTTGTTCAAGACCACGTGCCTGAACTTCTTCAAATTTGTAATGACAGAAAGGACATGCTTTTCAATAAAAGAATACCTTACTTCGTAATCTTCTAGGCTCTAACTGAAGAATGATATGGGACTGTTCTGATCCTTCTCTATTCAGCTATACCAAGATAGCTGAGATTGTGTTTGATCCTCCAAAAGTATATAATATGAATTCATTTGAGAAGTCTGGATTGATAAGAGTTGGAGATTATGATATTGCCTTCTTATGGATTCAAAACTCTTTTTTCCTTTTGTTGTCCATTTGAGTGCAAGACTCTTCTTCAACATCATTGTCAAAGGATTCACAAGAGTGGAAAAATTAGGCACAAATTTGCAAACAAAGTTTATTCTTCCCAAGAATATTTAGAGATATTTCTTGTGTTGTGGTAATGGAAGTGTTTGGATGGATTTAACTCTTTTAGGATCAATAGTTAACCCTTCTCTTGAGACAATGTGGCCCAAAAATTTTCCCTCATGTGCTAAGAATACACACTTCTTTGGATTTAATGACACCCCAAACCTTCTACATCTTTGGAATACTTGCTTGAGGTGAAAGAGGTGGTCTGCAACATTCTTTGAGAAGACAATGATATCATCTAGATACACCAACACTATCTTATTGATTAATCCTTTGAATGCCAGATCCATAGCTCACTGAAATGTTGCTCCAGCATTTGACAGTCCAAATGGCATCTTATTGTAAGCATATGTACCCCATTTGTGGTGAAGCTTGTCTTGAACTAGATCTTCTTCTTTCACCATTATCTAGTTATAGCCTGAGTATCCATCTAACAATGAAAACCATTCAGAACTAGATACAACATGTAAGATTTGTTCCATTGAAGGAAGTGGGTAATGATCTTTGAGTGATGCTCTGTTTAGATCACAAAATTCTAGACACAATATGATTTCTCCATTTCTTTTCCTAACAGGCACCAAGTTTGCAACCCAACTTGAATGCTTGATATGGAAGATGATGCTAGCCTCAATCATCTTGTTCAACTCCTTCCTCATGAGAGGCTCAATGTGAGGATTTTTGGCCTTTGCTTTTTTCTGATAGGCTTAGATTCAGGATTTAATTCAATTGTATGCTCAGCCAATCTTGGGTTAAAACCTCTTAAATCCTTATAAGTCCATGCAAATACATCTGGGAATTCTTGACAAAGTTGAACAAATTCAACTTTCTCTTGTGAAGTACTTACTTTTCCAATTTGTAATGTCTTGCCTTCATCTACTGAAATGGGCTTTGAATCTTCACCCTTTACTTGAATGTTTACATTTTCCTTCCAGAAAAAATCATTTGGGTTGAAGATTGAATCCAAGGTCACAAGACCTTTTGGTAATTTGTTCATTCTCAGCTACACCAATTGGTCACCATACTGTTGTTCCAATTTGTCTTGGTTTCTTGAGGAGAACTCAACTTATTCTTGTAGAAAATTGACAATTTGTTGATCATTCTCAAAGACATGCCAACTTGTATTATTATCTGGAATAGCTGGTCTTACCACTAATTTGATATGAGGTTGGGTTTTATTACTTTTGATACTTTCTACAACATCAAATGCTGCCCCAATTACTGTCAGTCTATTCTGCTACTTCATTCTTCTTTCTTGGGTATGGAATTGATGTTAAAAGCTTCAAAGTCCTCAATGAGATCCCATACTCTGTTTTTATAGCTCTTGAGTAGGTCATTCTTTGTAGCATTTTATCCTCTGACTTGATTCACTATTAGTTCACTATCACCAAATACTTGTAAGTTATTTATACCTCTCTTCCTTTCCCAATGAAGTCCATGAATCAAGGCTTCATACTCAGCTTATGTTGTTTGAGCAAGAAAAACTGGAAATGAAAAGTTGAGTAATATTTGATGCCTTGAGGTGAAATTAGCATAGCTCCTCCTCCAGCACCTTGTCTACTTCTTGAACCATCAAAGAATAACTGCCATACCTCATTATCATCCTTGTGGTCTAGCTTAGTGATGTCAAGAAGAGGATGATTCTCTTCATGAAAATAATAAACCCCTAGCTCAGATTCCATCATTTCTTTGTAAGGGTCAAAAACATGCCTCTTGTTTTCCTATTCATCAAGGGTCGAGTCTGGGATACATCCAAATTTGGTATCTACTTCATAAGTGATTGGAAGATCCTCTTGATCAAATGCTGAACAATTTGCATTTATTGGACTTGGTGTATGAGGCTCAATATGGAATTTTGCAATAGGCTCAGATCTGATTGTAGCCTTAGCTCTATACCTTGTTCTGAACATCCTGTGTGACCAATCAACAGAAAAATAACCTCCAATTTTAGTATTGAAGTCTCTTGATGAACACAATGCAAAGAGTGGTGGCAAGTCTATGACTGATACATCTTGCAAGATAGGTCACATTGGGACATGCATGCAAGTGTGAGGATCAAATATTTGATGACTCCAATTGTTGTTACTATTGTCCCATCTAATTGCACCACACATTTGGAGATGACTTCATATTGAAGACCCAATGATCAGCTATTTTTTGGCATGATTGGGATACTTGCTCTCGAATAAATCATGCAATTATGTACCAATTTATCTCCAATGATCAATGAGACATATAATGGAGGGGGCTTCAAATTTTTACCTTGTTGTCCTCCATGATTTCCTTTAGGATGAGCTACATTGGTAAGCACTTTCTCTTGCTGATTGGGTGACTGATTTGATGTTGACCAATTTTCCATAGTAGCTTGCAATAGGTCTCTTTGTCCTGGGATAGCCAATGACTCCCACATTGAGATGTTTACATTTGTTTTCTTCATCTGCTCAATGATGTTGAATGGAGATGAGTTATCCTTATGTTGCCCCTTTCCTGGCATACATCTTCTCTTGCACATGGCTTGTTACAACTGGCATTTGATTTGGTCTAGAAGGTGGCTTGGTTTGACCTTGCACATTGGGAGCTTGTACTTTGATTGCCAACTACCTTGTGGAGTAATGGGGGTTGTGGATCACTTAAATTTGATGATTTTCCTCTCTAATATTCCTCTTCTTGGACCATGTATTGGCTAGGTACACTTTGAGAAGGTGTTGATTCATCCATAAAAGTCTTTATGTTTGCCAATTAACAATGTGTTTCTCATTGGAGGTGCCTCTTGTTGAGATTCTTGCTGCTGATTTCCTTCTTGGCTAGGTTCTTGTGACACACCAATGGTTGTACCATCAAGGCCTTGATTAGTGCACCATTAAAACACATTGATTGATTATGAGGTAGATTGCATGGGTAACACCAGTCATATTCCTGTGCCATGTTATTTTGTGTTGGAACTAAGGCTCTTGATGTTGAAGCAACATTTAGGATTATATGGTTGAATGGTCTATTAGTAGGAGGTTGGACTTGGTTCTGATTTAATGTTTTGAATGGTGGTTTATTAGGCTGATATGGTGGTCTATTGATATGAGTTTGAGGTTGATATGAGTCTAGAAATTTGAGCTTGTCCTCTTAAGTGTCACCAACTCATTTCCCAGGTTTTGTAGTTGTTTCATGACTTCTTGGAGCTCATTTGAGGCACTAGCGAAGATGAAGTAGAAGCTTCATTTGAATTCTGATTTATTTGAGCAGGAATGGGAGCTAATGTGGGTGTTTGACAAGTAATTGGAGCTCCTAATTTTGGATATAGAGGCATAGGTGGCCTAGGTGCAAGTTTACTAGCTTGAATTAAGAAATTTTCAGCTCTAATAGAAATGTTATAAGATGCAGGTAAATTTACACCTCTCATGGATTGAATCATCATAGAAATATCAAAATTTAAAGCTTTAAGAAAGTATAGGAAAGCACCTTGATCTGTTGGTCTCACAGCCAATGGAATCCTATCCCATGTCCTTTGAAATCTATCAATTGTTCATTAGGAGCCCTCTTGATTGTTGTCACTTGTTCCAATAAAGACATATTATCCCCTTTCTCTAAATTGATTATGAAGAGCTATGCACAAGATGGTCCCAATTTTGAATAGAGCCTATTGTTAGACTCCTGAACCATTGCAAAGCTTTACCCTTGAATGAAGAGGCTAACAATTTGACTAACAATGTCCATTTCATAATTTCATGAATTGCACATGACATTTGCAATGTCTTGAATGTGGTCACTAGGAGTAGTATTGGTTTTCTCTAGTGAAATATGGAATGTTCTTTAATGCTACAACTGGAACTTGATTTTGTGCATTAAGAGAAAGTGGGCTATTGCCAGTGAATTTGACATAAGGATTATGGTGGTGGAAATGCCATCCTATGATTGGCTAAGAACCCTTGTTGATTGAATGAAAGGCCTACCAGGTGGAGGTGTTGAAAAAGTTCTATTTGGTGGAGATGGAGACCTCTTGAGCTCTTCTTCCTCTCCTTCCTCTCTCCTAGGGACAAGTGCAGATAGAAAAACAATCCTTCTTCTCTAGTTCTTGATCCTAGTTTGAATTCTTCTCATGAATCTTATGCCTGGGCTACTAAAAAACCAGTGGAATTTACCTCTTTTGGAGTCACCAGATGTGACAATACTTTAAAGCTTTTTAAAAACCTATCTGAAAAATTATGAAGAAACTTGAGTGCACATCTACGATCTTGATAATAAAAATGGAGACCTCTTGGTCCCACTGGGTGTGAGCAATTATTAGTGCAAAATCACAGCACCCCCTGAATGTCTTAAACCAATGGGTTGAGACTTCAGTGTGATTGCATAACATGGAAATCTCTCAAACCTGTCTTTGAAATCTTAGAGAAAACTCTCTGTCCATGAAGGTTGGTTCCTATTCCTTTATTTCAGGAACACAAATAAATTTTGCAGAGGATCTACCTAAAATCTATTTGATCTTATCCCAAGGAGACAAGGTTAAGAAGATGTGAGAGTTGAACCTAAGATAACAGAGGTGATGCACTAGAGGAATGTTGAACACCAAATGGTTTGCTAACATCAAACATAGACCATTAAAATGTAATACAACTTTTGGATGCACAGATAACCAAATTCAATGAAAGATCAGAAGTCATTCACAATGAACACATGAGAGGGTTGAAATCATCCAAAGACATGTATTATTGCTCCAAAGTTGATACAGTAGCATTACAATAGCCAAGAGGAAAAAAAAATTTTGGTGATAACTCTTAATAGGAGGTTTGAAAATAGTTCCACAAACACTCTGCAGACAAGGGAAGAAGGGAGGGTAGAAAACCAAAATGTCTCTAACCCTTTATAATGAGCATAAGCTCCCACTACCTTTATAGATGTCCAAAGAGAGAAGAGAAAAAGGGATAAGGTCAAATCTGATTTGGAAGCTCAATTACTGACCATCAATGCCCTTGTTCTTCCACCCATAATTTGTCAATATGGCTCTGGGTACTCTATGTTTGTTTGGCGTGTTGGAGAAGGAACCAATGGTCGGATCATCAAATCTGATCATAGTTATTGAAGCAATTGGATCATAAGATTAATGGCATGAAAGATGGTTTTCCTATTTTCACCCACCTAACCTTGGTCAAAAAACTTAAAGTTTTAGGTTTATACATGGTTAGAGGAGGTCGAGAATTTCCAACAGTGCCAAATTTGTTGAATTTCTGAGCTATGGATTGAAAGTTATATAAATGATTTGAATATTTGAATCTAATCTGTACAAAAAATGGTGAAAATATGTTTTTGTAAAACAGGGTCCGTTGGGCCTAAAATTCACTTTGTTCTCTTTTACATTCAAAAATTATCAAAAGTGGAAAAAACATGTAACCAACCAGTCTACAAGGGGTAGACCCATAATTCTCACTTTTGACCATGAAAACCATGTTTGGAAACCTTTCGAGCCTAGGATTTTCCATTTGGAATGAAAAAATCCACCCAGGTCTGCCAATTGGTTCATTTATGCTTTTGCAAAAATGTGAAAGTTTAAAAACCTTCCCATTTCGGATGTGAATTCCTCCAATGTGGTTAGAACTGGTCTTGCATTTGATTTTCTAGACGTGATTGGCACCTTTCAGCTTACTTTTTGAAAAAATTTCTTAGGCCTAATGGCCTTACTTGAAGACATTTGTATCATGCAAAAAATTTCCAAAATGCACTCTTGAGACCCGCCTAGTTCTCTTTGACAATTTTCGCATGGAGGAGAGTTTTCCCACGTGTAAAAGCTGGCCATATGTTTGGGCACCTTACACTCCACAAAAAATGGAAGCTTTTTTTTTATGTAGACAATTTGAACCCAGGCTTTGCTTTTTGACATCTTTTCCTTTTTCTCACATGTGTTTATTCATCCTAAGTTTTTTGAATCCGATTGTAAGGAGCCTGGTGGACGCAAGACCTATGTCCACCTGGGACACAGGAGGGAAAACGAAAAAGTTGAGAGAACTAATAGCTCTTGATGTTTTTTGACACTTTTGAATTTTTTGCTTTGCCCATGAAGCAAGGCTTTCCTGATTGTTTGCATACAAAGATCTGACCATTCCAAACTTAACATGTCAATGTGGTCTTGCTTCCTAGCGTCAGGAAAGTTGTCCAAAACCCTATTTTCCGCATAAACAAACCACATTAGAATTTCCACTGATCACTCCCAAAATTTCCATTGAAAAAGCTATAAAAAACCACAGAAATTTGTGCACATATGAAGCTCCAGTACTGCAGGACTCTCCAATCATGGCCATTTTTTCAGGATTCAATTTTCAACCGTCAAGGAGATCTATCCAGTTTTCAACACCCACAAGGTCCATTTGAAGGCTAAGATACTCTAGTATAACTTTTAGATTAAGCTTTCAAATGATGGTTTTGACAAGGTGGCACCTTTTGTGAGTCTTCCCTCTTTCTGACAAGGATATTTAAACCCGATTCATTGATGCCATTCTTATGTGGCAAGTGTTTTGAATATGAATGTTTACCTCACACTCTGATTTGATATGCTCCACTTTGATGTTCACATACCTCCTTTACAATTTTCCTATTTGGAAACTGTGGATATTCCGCCATTTGTTGATAACAGGTTCTAAGCACTTAGTTGATCAAAGATGAACTCCTCCCCTTTTTTCACCTGTTAACAGGCAAATACAGGCTTAGGCAATGGATTGAGTCTCCACTCCATTGGATTCAAGACCTTAAAGCAACTGCATTTGAAACTTAGACTGAAATAAACCTTTTTGCACTCAGGTCAGAACATTCATACTTAACCATTTCATACGGCGACTGTGGACATTTGACATTGGACCCTAGATGCCTGGAGTGCTAGTCAAAAGTTTGAAGTTTTCTATTTTTAGTCTCAGTTTTGATCAGAGCCTGAATCTCTAATGACTCTTGGTTTTTGATAGTTAACATGCAAATAGTCAAGAATGATTTTCCTTGCATCACATATTTGACAAAAAATCAGGACATTGCATGTTTGAGGCTCCATGTTGATTTCCCATTTTCTTAGTTTATGATTTCTCACCTTTCAAGGGATTGTTCTTCTCTTGACGTTCCAAAAACTTCATATACCCCTAAAGTCCTTTCCATATATTAAGGCTTGAAGTAATTATAAAATTTTCCCATTTTCCTTCTATTCATGCCTCTGTGTTCATTTTCACAATATGTCTTTGGTTTGGACCCCTTTCAAGGAGATTTAGAAACTCCAAAGGAGTATCCCTTGGCCTTAGGGAAGAATGCTGGATCAACATTTTAATATGGATTCATTGGGAATTTGGGATATGGTCTAGTATTCTTGATGGATTCCATTTCATAGACACAGTTCCAATGGTATAAGGTTTTATTTCAACAGAAGACTGATTTTGAGTTCATTTGCAATCTAATTACTTAAATAGACTTTCCTTCTAATAACATAAATTCTGGAGATTCATTGAGATGGCCTTTCCTACGAATGCCATCATCATCAAGGGAGGCCAAGCATGCTCACAATAGCTAGTCCAATTCCAATCTAGAAGGGGTTCAATCTCTGAACTGTCGACACTAAAATTTTCCTCCGTAATTTCTATTTCATTAATGTATGTATTAGGAATAGGATGTTGTTAAGTATAATTAGTATTAGCATCTGATAGAAGATAACGGCGCTGTCAGTATGGTGCCGCCAATAATGTAGAGTACGGTAACAGTCAAAGTACAATAGGAATGTTGTAAAAAGTAAATATTTGTCGTAAGTGGTCCGGTAATGTTAAAATGTCAAAGTTGGGGTAAGTAGAGAAGTAGGGTCTACATGATTAGGAATTAGAAATATTATATTGGTAATAAGGACAAGGAGTGAGGTCATAAATATTTTGTGTATTTTATTTGTAAAAAGTCTAAAAATGTGGAACCCATGTGAAATGATAAGGTTTATCTTATCTTAAAAGATAAGCTTACATGTACAGATAAGAGTTAAGGTATGGAATATGATTCGTCAGAGTGGATTTCTTATCCTATCTTAGAGATAAGATGGATAAGCCTGGAAGTTCTATAAATAGAGAGGCCACCCCCCTCATTTAGCATAGAAAGGAAGTAGTGAGAAATATTGTATGAGTAAGTGTGTAAAGGAAGCCATCATTTAAAGGTGTGTTGAAGAAGCCATTAAGAGGTGTAATTGTGAAGTTTCTCCCATAGTTATTGGTGGAAGGCAAGTGAAGTCAATAACACTTGAAGTACCTCATGGGTGAGATTGTAACAATTTCATGTTAATATTATAATTTACTTTGATATTTCAGATTTGTCATCATTCCTTCTTATCATAGTCTATGGTATTCTTGTGTTATGTTTGTTGTTGTGTTTCCAGATTACATCCACCAAACTAAAGGCTGTGCATTAGTAAATAATCATAGCACGAGGAGTTCCCGGTGAAGAATTATCATAGTGCCGGATTGGTGATGACATTTTGGTTCCGTTGCCGGGACCATTCCTCGTTGGTGGATTTTCTGGAGAGATATTCCCACTTAGTCAAAAATCAATTGGAGGGTAACCTTGTTTTTACTGTGCATAGTAGTTACCATGGTAAAGTCATTTTTACCATGAATAGTATTTACCATGTAAAGTCATTTTTACTGAATAGTATTTACCACAGTAAAGTCACTTTTTACTGTGAATAGTGTTTACCGTAAAGTCAGTTTTTACCGTCAAGTTTTACCATAGTTTACCTAGTAGTGTGGTCATTTCTATTTTACTGTAGAAAGGTGTAAAGTCACTTTCTATTATAGTGATTCCAATTATTGGTGCACATAAGTCTTGTTGATTGTACTTGTGGGTTGGCATTTCACTGTAGTTACTTTTGAAAATGGGGAAGATTCCTGTTTTTTCAGCTCAATCTAATGAAGATGCTTCCTCTTTCATTCAAGAGTTTAAACGATCTTGTATTTGTAATGGCCTTATAAGAAGGGAACAATGGACTGAATTTTTTCCTACCTTTTTGGATGGTTCAGCACTTAGGTGGTTTGAAACACTAGGTGATAATGTGAAAAATTCATGGGATTTATTAACTGAAAGTTTTCTTGAAGAATTTGGTGAACAACAGAAATATGCAGATCTCATGATCGAGATCACAAAGCTATCCCAAGGAGAGAAGGAGAAGATAAGGGATTATCATGCTCGTGTTCTAGAGCTAAGGAGGAAGCTCGATGCCCAGATCCGGAAGGAAGGATTAGCGGATGGGTTGATGAATGGCGTGGATAATCTCCTCTGTAAGCACTTCATTCTTGGGATGAAGCCAGAGATCAGACAACGAGTGAAGTATGACCGCCCAGCTACCATTGAACAAGCAAAGGAGATTGCAAGAAGGCAAGAAGAAAGCATGGAAGAGGAGCCCAAAGAAATTGTTGCTAAAGTAGAGCCTACACCAGCACCTTTGGTCCAGAATCCACAACCACTCTCGGTGAGCACAAATATTTCTCCTAGTACATCTACTGAGTATGAAGATCTGCTCAAAAAGATGGGTCAGTTAACTATTAATCTTCTTCAAGGAAAAGAATTTAGTTCTCAGGGAGGAGATAGAGGTCCAAAAAGAAATATTTCTGAAGTTGTATGTTATGGTTGTTATAAAAAGGGTCATTATAAGTATAATTGTCCAGATAGAGCTTCTACATCTGGTACAAGAGATAATGATAAAGGAAAAGCACCTGTGAATTCTTTTGATGTAGTAGATAAGAGCAGAAATAATGAAGTAGATGTGTTTGTAACAAAAAGAAAGAAAGAAAAAGATAACCAAGATGGAAATGATCCTAAGAAGATGAAAGGAGAAACTAGTAAGAAACATAGGAGAAGAAAGTTGGGTGTGCAGGATTTTTTGATTTCACAGGGACAAGGACCATACTCCATCTTAGAAGATCTGTCCAAAAGGCCTGCAAATATTACATATGGTCAACTCTTGGCTATGTCTTCTGAGAAGAGGCGGGAGCTGCGAAGTGGACTCAATGCTCAATGAAGGAAGGAGGTTGAGGTCCCTGTTTTGGAGGCAGAGGCGGATCCCTATGCTCCACAAGCTGAGGTATTATGTAATGGTATTTCAATTCATGATGTCTTAGTTGATGGAGGTGCTGCAGTTAATGTAATGACCGAGTCTGTAATGAATATGTTGGGTTTAAAAATTGATCACCCTTCAACACTTATGTTAAGGTCATTAAATAAGGGAAAAACTAAACCAGAAGGTGTAGTTTCAAATGTGGCAATATCTGTTATGGGTGTTGTATGTGTGGTAGACTTTCAGGTGATGAAAAATGGTACTGTTGCGTACCCAATGTTGTTGGGAAGACCATGGCTAAGAAGAGTTCATGCAAGAAACTATAGGAATGAAGGCTTCATGACACTTGGACGTGGTAGAGAGAGGGTGAAGATAAACGTGATCCCTCGGCATCATAAGGCAGAACCTGTGGATTCAAGTGATGAAACTGATGACTGGACATCCTCTTATTACTCTAGTACCAGTGAAGTGGACACTGAAGATGAAGAAAGTGAGGTTGATGTTTCAGTCATGGATATCCTTTCAGTCACACCAACTCATGACCCCATAAAATTATCTGAAGAAGAAATTGATGATCGTCTCCAACAAATAAAGATTGGTGATGTTGTGATGGAGAGTGAGAAGGAATCCTACCTCCAGCGCTTTCGAAGGTACATACACCTATTCACTTTTGATTACAAGGAACTCCATCAAGTAAGTTGGGTAGAACATTCTATTGAGCTGGTAGATGGTGCTAAGCCCATAAAGCAAATGCCATATAGAATGAATCCTAATTTTTCCAAGACTGTAAAAGAAGAAATAGATAAGTTGCTTGATGCAGGATTCATATTTGCTGTGGAGAATTCAGAATGGGTTTCTCCCATTGTGATCTCAATAAAAAAGAATGGGAAGCTATGCATTTGTGTTGATTACAGGAAGCTCAATAAGGCAACAAAGAAGGATCATTACCCTCTTCCATTTTCAGATCAGATCTTGGACGAAGTAGCTGGCCAGGAGTGCTATAGTTTTGCTGATGGATATAGCGGCTACAACCAAGTTCGTATAGCAGAGAAAGATCAGCTGAAGACCACGTTCACCACTCCTTGGGGAACGTTTGCTTATAGAGTTATGCCTTTTGGGTTGTGTAATGCTCCAGCAACATTCCAGCGTTTGATGAATAGGGTGTTTGAACCCTACATTGGGAACTTCATCAGAGTATTTCTGGATGATTTTTGCATCTATGGGAGCAAGTTGGACCACCTGCACCAGATGGAGACAACATTTCAAAGGTTAGATGAAGCACAAGCCTCACTAAACCCTACAAAGTGTGTCTTTGGATGTTCTAAAGGCATTTTGTTAGGGCATGTTGTATCCAGAGATGGTATTGGTACTGATCCTGATAAAGTTTCAAAAATCAAAGATTTACCATTTCCTATGAATAGAAGTAAGTTGAGATCATTTTTAGGCCATGTGGGTTACTATAGAAGGTTCATCAAGAATTTCTCAAAGATTGCACAGCCACTAACCCAGTTCTTGAAGAAGGATGTTACTTATGAACCAGGAAATAAGGCGCATGAAGCTTTTGAACAACTGAAGGAAGCCCTGGTGTCTTCACCTGTTTTAAAGAATCCAGATTGGAGCAAGCCATTCATTGTGTATACTGATGCCACAAATGCAGCACTAGGAAGTACTTTGAGCCAAAAGGATGAAAATGGGAATGAACATCCAATTTACTTTGGGAGCAGACAAATGAGCAGTGCTGAGGTAAATTATACTGTAACTGAAAAAGAGGCTCTAGCTATCATTTTTGCTGTAAAGAAGTTTAGAAATTACTTACTAGGGAGAAATTTATAGTTGTAACAGATCATCAGGCTCTAAAATATATTGTCAATAAGCCTAACCCATCAGGGAGGATAGTAAGATGGATAATTTTGCTACAAGAATTTGAATTTGATATTATAGATAGGCCAGGAAAGAAGCATGTCAATGCAGATGCACTCTCTCGAGCCTATGATGGTTTAGGTTCATCTTGTGATGATGATGATTTCCCCGATGCAGCATTGTTATCCCTTGACACAATCCCTAGTGAATACATAGATATTTGGAATTATCTGAATGAATTCAAGTTTCCTGATGGTGCCAATGCAAAGACTAAGAGGAAGATTACTCAAGCCAGTCGTCCATATTCTATTCTGCATGGAGTATTATTTCGAATAGGACTTGATGGACAGTACAAGAGTCTATAAGTGTTGATCAAGAATTTCACGCTTGTTACCTGTCCAAGTTAATGTACCAAACTAAACACAAAAAACTTGAAAAACTCAAATGAAATTGATACCTGATGGACAAGATCCGAAGATGTAGACGGATAAGGAAGCCGATGTAGATAAGACAGGCGCACATGAGCAATTCTGCACAGTAGATCCAAGTAACCTGCAAGACACCGATGCTTGACAGAAAAAGACCACGTTAAAAGATATTTAGGTGGACTGCCCGAGAAGCGGGTCCAGGAAGTGATAAGCTCCCTCGGCGGATGTCAGTCCACGTTTTCAATTAAGTAAAGAAGCATACATGATAAAAGATGTACGTACAGGACTAGATTTTCTAATCAAAGTAATAAACAGAATCTAAACAGCAGACAGAAAGCAACAGAAAATAGGGAACTGTGAAAACAAAGCTGGATTTGTGTTACCTGTGTCCTTTTACCTTTCTGCAGGATGATCGGCATCGATTATGTAGAATCGGCGTCGACTGGTTCAGATCGGCGTGTCGACTAATATAGATCAGCGTCGATCCGAGACAAAGTGCGAGAAGGTTCAGGAATCAGAAAACAAAGGCAAGATTCTCAACATCCGCTGGATTTACAGAAGCTGAAGAGATACTGGCAAGGCTCCACCTGTGCTGGATGTAGGAACAGAGTCACCAGAAAATCAATGGAGACGTGCGATGTTGATGTGGTAAGAGCAGAGTAACGGTGCTCCTCTCAGGGATTGATTTGGACAAGATTCGCTCTCACTCGATAGATAATGTTCAAACTTGATGCTCAAAACTCTCTCGTTCTCTCTGTCTGATTCACTATCTATCTCACCGTCTAATTGTCTCTCTTACAATCTGTGTCTAACCAAAACTGAGTTCTGGGCCTCTATTTGTAATCTGTGCCGACTTCTATTTATAATCAGCGCCGTTCCGAAAAATTGGCGTCAACCGAGTATAGGTCGGCGCCGATCATGGAACAGACTCCCGAAATGGCCAAAAGGAGTGATTTCTGGAAAGATAAGAGTGATCCCTCCACCTCAAATACGGGAAATATCCTGCTGCTTGGTTTGGGAGGAGGAGAAATAGGGGGGATATATGGATAGAATAGATATGGGGTAGATAAGTGGTTAGGATACATGTAAAAAGGTGTAATTAAATAGTTAGTATTTAATTACTCACGGGTAAAACAAATGGGGTGAATTAAACTTAGGATAGGTGTTTAAATCACAAATTGAATAATACCCCAAGGGGATAGTGGTGATATAAACATGCCCCAGGTTACCTGAGAGAGAAAATGCGCACGAGGGACACCAAATTGGATAACCAATTTTAGGTGTCTACATTTTGCCCCTTTTTGTCAAGTAACTTGCGATAAGCAAGGTTGTGAGACAAAAACAAGGAGGTGGAAGAAAGGAAGAAAAAGTGATGATGTGATCCCCCTCAAAATAGGGATGGGATGGGTGATAGAACAAACGATCCCAAGTTTTAAAAAGGTAGATGAAAATGTAGGAAGCCCCAGCTAGATGTCTGGAGTAGACCGGATCATTAATGATGCACAAAAATAAATAAAGAGGCAGCAACCTAAGGAACTCACATTGGTAGGGTAGACTAGACGGTCTCCTCATGAGACGACGTTAGTACCTACAGACCCATGAGTGTAAGGAGGGTTGCAAAATAGTCAGCATCTAAAGAGAGACACATTAGTAGGGACAACCAGACGGTCTGCAAAGCAGACGACGTTAGTGCCTACAGACCCGTTAACTCTAAGCTGCAAAAAAAGTGTGAGTGCCCCATGCAAAGGGAAAAACTCGAAATGGATGATAATATCGAAAAATTATGTGCTAAAAGGTAACACTCAGGGCAGGATGACGACCAGATAGATAAGCCAAGCATCAACACCATGGCAAGAAGATTAGGATATGGAAGTAAACGATGTGGAGAAGTGATACTACAACCCACGAGCAAAAATGAGTATAAATCGGTGTCGATTCAGACAAATCGGTGCCGACAGAAAAAGATAAGAACAATCGCCGCTGACCACAAAAAATGGCGCCGACAGTACCCAGCACATATAAATATGCCAACGGGAAACGTGAACAATTTATTTACACCGTTATGATTGATTCAAAGAGAATCAAAAATTGGATTTGAGCACCATGGAAGCCTCTGGAAGCAATCAGAAGCGGAGGAGGACATGACCTGGGGTAAGTGGTTCTTGAACCTGTCATTATATATATATATATTTTTATTATTTTATTATTTTATTATTTTTTATTTTGTTTGGTGGGAGGCCAGTGTTTCTGACACTCTGCCTTCCAATCGGTGTCGATTTAGAAAAATGACGCCGACAGAAAAACATAGACCGATATACATGGATAGATGTAGCGTAATTATGATGGATATAGACATAGACCAATAGATGATGAATAGATGTGATATACATGGGATAGACATAGATGTAGAGGATATAAATAGATGTGATTTGATGTGATTGATATGTGGATTTAATTTGGATGAGAAAATAGATATAGATAGATGTAGTGTTACTTGGATGGACAAGTGTTTAGATGATATGATGGATAGGTGGGAGTTGATAGTTGGAATGGATTTGATATTTTTTAGATTTTAATTAAATTTTGATGAAAATAGATAGATAGACCCACATGTGTTTATAATAGAGGCGATGAGATGTGTTTAGGATAAAGTAGATCAGATGAAATTAGATAAATGATAGAGTTTGATTAAATTAACATGTTAAATGTTAATTTAACTGGATGAAATAATTGTAAATACTCTCTGTGAGAGCCAAGGACTTAATGAAAATGACCTTGATTAGAAATAAAGGAAATACACCCAGATAAGAATAAAAATGATAAGCTGGGCTCCTAACCGACCATAAATAGAATCTGGATAGGAAACCAAAAGATCATGCATACAAGGCCCTATATGAGGTTAAAATAAACCTGACACTAACTAGTCCGCAAACCAGATTTAGAAGGGAAACAGAAGGAGCAGTAAGTAGGTATCTTGTCAAAATTTACAAGGGACAGAATACATGTTCATACTGGGAAAATAGGATTCTCCATATGATCAAGAAAAGGTCTTATATCTCAGCTTCATGATTTCGGGCAGAAAAGCAAACTGATCAATGCGGGAAGTTTGCTAGATATGGAAAGACTGATCAATACGGGAAGTCTTTCAGTGATGATAAAAAGTGTATAAACTGACTGAAAGGCTGATCAATGTAAGAAGCCTTGAGTATTCCTTTGAGAAATAGCCATCCTTCAAGGGAGCGGTCTGTATTTTGAATTTTAATTATAGCCATCCTTCGAGGGCATGGTCTATATCTTTTGATTCATTTGATAATGTATGGATAGCTGTCCTTCAAGGGATCAGTCTATCTTTTTTGGATAGCATCTTTTTTTTTTTTTTTGAAAAGCTTTTTGGAAGAAGCTGAGTTTAGACCTAGATAGATCAGATAGAGGGGAAGAAAATGTATAAAGGGCACGCACTCATGCCCGGAGTAGATCCGATTAAGATAAGCACTTGGGACAAATGAAGTGGTGATTAAGGTATTCCTACCATGAGGAGAAACATATCCAGAAGAAAAATGCTATGAGTAGAGCCGCGATACTCATATTTAAGGTAAAAAAGACAATAGGCAGAGAACCACATAGTTTTGAATCACCATGAAAGTATATGACTGGTTGTTAGATGGATGAAAGATCTGTTTTGCAACTAAATTTGTGTAAGATAGATTTTAACAGTAGAAGGGCCGTAGATGCAAGGCATTAAGAGGTTCCACTTCAGGTATACCATCCATGGAAGATAGACGATAAGCCCCAGACCCATATTTATGAGTGATAACATACGGACCCATCCAGTTGGGAGCAAACTTACCACACTGACTCCTTTCTAGTGTAGTGACATTTTGGTTTTCTTTAAGAACAAGATCACCAATTTTGAAGTCACGGTGCTGCAAGTGATTGTTATAAGCACGTTTGACACGCTCAAGATAGATTTGATGATGTTCAAGAGCATTGAGATGGTGCTCATCTAATAATTCAAGTTGTGCTAGATGATTTTGATGATAGCCCTCATCAGAGACAAATTCTCTGAGAGAAACATGGAGAGATGGGATTTGGACTTCCAAAGGAAGAACAACCTCAGACCCATAGATGAGAGAGAAGGGAGTAGCACCAGTAGGAGTATGAATGCTAGTCCGATAAGCCCAGAGAGCAAAAGGGATATGTAAATGCCAATCCCTACCAGCTCGACTAGTTACCTTTGCGAGGATATTACGCAAATTTTTATTGGAAGCTTTAGCCTGGCCATTAGCTTGAGGATAGTATGGAGAAGAAAAGCTGAGTTTGATATTGAAAGCGTCGCAAAGGTTCTGCAAATCAACGTTCTTGAAAGACTTACCCTTATCTGTGATGAGTTTGTGTGGAACACCAAAGCGACAAATGATGTGTTGATAGACAAAATCAACTATGGGTTTAGCTTTTGTTGAAGAAAGAGGGATAGCTTCCACCCACTTAGTAAAGTATTCAGTGGCAGTAATGATAGAATGATGACGCTGTGAAGAATGGGGATTGATGAGACCAATGAGATCAAGACCCCATTGCGAAAAAGGCCACAAATCTGCTGTAGGTTGTAAAGCTTGACTAGGGATATGTGTGAGATTGGAATGTTGTTGACACTTGACACATTTCTTAGTGTATTCACAACAATCTCAATTAAGAGAAGGCCAATAATAGCCTAAACTTAAGATGCGTTTAGCTATGACCAAGCCACTAAAATTTCCACCACAGATACCATCATGGACCTCTTGGATAGCTTTAGATGATTCAAGGGTTTTGAGGCATCAAAGCAAAATACCATCAAAGCCACGTTTGTAGAGGATCTCACCTAGAATAGTATAGCGATTAGCGCGTAGGATAAAATATCTTCTACCATTGGAAGTCAGATCTGGAGGAAGCACTAAATGAGATAGATAATCAACGATCTGTTGATACCACTCATCTTGAGTATTGGTTGTGACAGCATGGATTGAAGTTAGTTGCCTAAGATGAGATGGTTGATCTAATTGTTACACAGCCACATAAAGTTGTGAGTCCTCGGTAAAAGGTGGGATAAGTGAGGCTAATGAAGCCATTATATCTGCGAATTGATTCACAGTGTGGGGAATATCTTGGATAGTGAATTTATCGAAAGATTGGAGTTGAAAGAGAATGATATCACGATATTTTTGAAGGATATCATTCTTGCATTGATAGACACCCGTGACTTGATTAACGATGAGTTCAGAGTCACCAAAGATGTCAATATGACGAGCGCCGAGATTAATGGCATTTTGAAGACCCAAAACAAGAGCTTCATATTCAGCCATATTATTGGTGCACTCAAAGTTCAATTTGTGTGTGACTGGGATAGGCGCACCCCAAGGAGGAATCATCACGAAACCTGCACCTCCCCCTTGCTGGCATTTGGATCCATCAAAGAAGAGTTTTACTTTAAATGGAGATAGACCAAAATCAATTTGTTGGATATATTCATCGGGGAATTGAGTAAGGGGGACTTGAGTGTCCAGAAGAGGAGCATCAACTAATTGATCTGCAATGACCTGACCCTTGATAGATTTTTGCAGGATAAACTCGAGATCAAATTCTGTCATAAGCATGAGCCAACGAGTGATACGATCATTGTGATAAGGCTTCGCATGCATTGTCTTGAGTGGATTGACACTTGTGACAATGTAAGTTTTGTGATTGAGGAGGTAGTGACGAAGCTTAGAAGTTGCAAAGAAGAGAGCACAACACAACTTTTCAGCTTCGGAATAACGTGTTTCATACTCATGGAGAGTGCGACTGATGTAATAGATGGCTTGTTCTTTACCGCAAGCATCCCGATGTGAGATCATGGCTCCCAGAGCATGGTCAGTCACAAAGATATAAAGATAGAAAGGCTCCCCCTCACGTGGAGGTGTAAGCACAGGTGGAGAAAGAAGATAAGATTTGAGATCATCAAAGGCCTTTTGGCAATGCTCATCCCATTCAAAATGAACATTCTTATGGAGGAGATGATGAAAAGGTTGACAACGGTCCAACAGTTGTGAGATAAAATGATGCACTGATTGAAGATGTCCTTGAAGACTGCGGAGTTGCTTTAAGTTAGAAGGGGGAGGCATCTCAAGGATAGCTTTTATTTTTGTGGGGTCTACTTCAATACCCCTAATAGAAATGATAAAGCCTAAGAGTTTACCAGTGAGAATGCCAAACACACACTTAGATGGATTTAGACGAAGACAAAAGAGAATAAGCCTCTCAAAGAGAGGTGCAAGAATGAAAAGATGATCCTGACGGCGTTTGGATTTACCGAGGAGATCGTCGACGTAATCTTCCACAGTTTTGTGTAAGAGATCATGGAAGATGTAGGTCATTGCTCACTGATAGGTTGCTCCTGCGTTCTTAAGACTGAAAGGCATGACACGATAACAAAAGGTCCCCCAAGGAGTTATGAAGGAAGTCTTATGTTGGTCCTCTGGTGTGATGAGAATTTGATTATACCCAAAGAAACCATCCATAAGAGAAAGCATCTCATGACCCGCAGTTAAATCCACGAGTTGGTCGATATTAGGTAGAGGAAAATCATCTTTTGGACAAGCAAGATTAAGATCCCGAAAGTCGGTACAAATTTGAATTTTCCCAGTAGCTTTAGTTACTGGTACTACATTGGAAACCCATTGTGGATAATCAATGGGTTGGATGAAGTTAGCAGAACAGCAAGCGCTGCAACTCTTCTTTAACAAGAAGGGCTACTCTAGGGTGCATTTTACGCAAAAAAATTTAACCAGTTTGATGTTGGGAAGAGTAATGATATTGTGGACCACGATATCGGGATCGAGTCCTGGCATATCCTCATATGACCAAGCAAAGGCTTGATGATGGTTGGAAAGAAAAGTGGTGAAGTCTCCCAACTCCTGTGGATTAAGAGATTGGCCGACCTTAATGATGCGAGGGTCTTTAGAAGTCCCTATATTAAGGTCGAAAATGGCTTCGTTGAGAAGTGTAGACGTGTCAGAAGGAATGGTTTTAGAAAGATAGGAATCCTATACCCCCAGATAGGTAAGGATAGAATCGTCATCTGCACAGTGGATAGTGTTGATAGTAGGAGAGTCGTCTCCAACTATTTCAGGAAAAATTAATGGTATGGAAGCGGACTTGTCATTAGTCTTATAGGTAGTGGCCCTAAGGAAATGGTATTGACTAAAAAAAAAGTTAGACGGGATGGAAATGGCGTCATCCACATCAAGTGATGCTTCTGACCTAGCGGGAGAAGATGGTTCCTCAATAGGAAGAGGCTCATCGAGAATAGTGATGGTGGCTTTTGAAAGAGGTTTAAATCCTAAACCAAATTTTTGATGTGGCTTGAGAGTTGGAATGGATGTGAGGTCATGCACACCTTGTTCATATTTTCCCAAGCCAAATCCCTTCCACGTGCATCAATATAAATAAGTTTTAGCAAATATGGGATTCTGTAGACAATCGAATCCTGCTGAATAGGACTTGGCCCTAGGAGGAGAATCCAAGCAATAGTGAGGTGTATCAAGACCACCATAAATGAAATTCATCTGTTGATTGGGTAGACCAATGGTGATGACGCTACCAAGACCTGGCTGATATTCAGGTTGTTTTTCTAGTCTACCATACTCGTTAGGTTTGAGATGGGCGTCAAAAGAAAGGAGAGGAAGCTCTCCTAGTGAGAAACGCTGCAATGTCTCTTCTAGATTTTGTAAGTCCGGTAGTTTTTTTACAGGTATGGAAGAGGATGAGGCCTTGTCAGGAGAACAAGCATTCTCCTTTAGAGGGGCAGACCCTGTGGTCATGTCGCATTGTGCGGAAGGAAAAGGATCTCCTGGATGAGTATAGATTTTGCCCTCATATTGATATTTTAAGCATCGATGGAGGGTGGATGGGACACAATGCATTGCACGAATCCAGGAGTGTTTGAGGATCATATTGTAGTGGAATTTCCCTTCAACAATGTAAAAGAGTTTAAAAGCTTAAATCTAATACCCCTTTCTCGAATGGGCGTATCGACCACATTTTCCTAAAGTAACTACTAGCTTAATCTAATTAAAAGTCATGCGAATCCAACGAAAGGAACGGGGGTGACACTACCCCTTCTTTGACTAACTTAAGTTGCTTTCCCTTCCATGTGTACGAGGAAATGACGTTGAGTGCATTTAATCCCCTTATCAAATCATAGTGCGTTTTAAGCTTAGTATTGTTGATTTGATTGATTAAAGAGGGGAGACTCCAATTCCTCATGAAGAAAGGGATTAGGAACCCTTTAAAGTGAATTACTTTAAAAAGCAAATGGTGGTTGATGGTCTAATATTCAATCCAATCCCAACCATCTCATGAAAGGCTGGGTTCATCTAAATTCAGAGCTACCCTATTGTGAAAAAATTATCAATTAGAGCCTCATTCTGGTGACTTTACAGATTATCAATAGAGAAGATTGAATGAGGTACAAAAAGAGACATTTTGACTTTTCGGAGCAAGTGGGTGAGTTGTTTTATAACGAGACTCCTCTTGACCTTGTTTGAGCCCGAGGTGATAGCACTTTGAATAGAGACCCGAGGTCTTTCTTGATGAGGTCATATGGAAGAGGTCCCTCAAGGGTCTGTAGCCCAAATGACAACCCCCATGGCTAGATGTCTGTGGATGATGATAAGGATTATCATACTATTTGGGTTCTAGTAGCGATACGAATTAGTGTCGCATTTGAGAAGGTGGAAGATCATCTGGAGTGGAATCATAGAAGTTTAGAGGTCTGAATAGACTGTTGAGGCTCAGATGGAGGGTTGATGATGACAGGAGATACCCTTGTTCTTCCAGCATGATGGTGTTTATCACTTTGTTCCAAGAATTTGTTAAACTATTTTAGGTGAAAGATTTAACATTAAGGAGAGCTTTTGTCTTCCCAAATCGGTGTTATGACCCGGAGTATGTAACATGTTAAGCTGACAAATGTTGAAGGGCAAAGGTAAGGGGTGAAGTGCTGTCAAACATTGTTTGGAAGGTTTCAAGTTTTCTCCTTTTAGGGTTATAGGGTTTTACATCGGAGGAAGAGATATGGATAAAGATTGATAAGCCGGTGGAAGGATTTCAGTATAGAATCTAGTAGATCAAAGATGAGGATAAGATGATTGAGGTGAGAAAATTTCAAGATTTCATCCATGTTTTCATTACCGAGGTAAAAGAACTTGCATGTTACATGCTAGTTTAACAATTTCTTTAGGGATCGTTTCAATTTTTTTGGAGCATCTGGAGGCAACTTTGGACACTTGAGATGGAAGTAAGTGAGACATGATTGATTTCGATGGAGGAGGAGCTCCTAAATTTAGATTTTGAGGATGATGGAGATGTGAAGTGAAGATAAGGGAGGCTACAAGATTTAGGTAATGTGATTTTCATGAGGGAGGAGCTCCCTAAGTAGGTTTGGTTGGATCAGAGGGCTAGGTTTTTGGTAATGAAGATGATGTTCTGATAAAAGAGGTGACATCTTTCTAAATAGGTCTAAGTCCACTCATCGAGGTGCTGTTGAAGAATGTTTTGTAGAAGAGGATGATGGTTGTGATAAGTTTGTCAGAAGAAGATGCCTTCTTAGTGGAAAACCAAATTTTTATGAGGCGTAGATTAAGGGAGATATTTTTGTAGGAAGCACCAAGAGTTTTGATGGTTAGATGCTATGGTCTTTCCTCTTTCAGGGAAGATGACAACCTCTTCCGCATAAGGTGGTTGTAAAATTGGGGGAAGAAAATGGGTATTAGTGCACCAGGTTGGGGGACAATTAAGTGGACATCAAAATCCTGAATTTTAGATTAAAAACAACAAAACATCAAATTTAGTCTTCCACAGACTTTAACCGCCGAAAAGTAAGAGCATATGTCATAAAAATGGATACCATTGCGTAGGGGAGACTTTAGCTTTGTATAAATACTGATAGACAAAGATGAGGATAGAGATGATGAAGGTGCCTTTTATACTTTTTGGTACTAGACTGCCGTAGGTAAAAGAACACTTTTTCCCGTTAGGTTTGATGTCTTTTTAGGGATCAAATTTTATTTTCACTTTTACAGACATGTGATAAAACTTAGCCATGGGCACTTGAGATGGAAGTAAGTGAGACATGATTGATTTCGATGGAGGAGGAGCTCCTAAAATAGATTTTGAAGATGATGGAGATGTGACAAGTGTTGTGGTCTTCAGAGATAAGGGAGGCTGCTTGGTCACGAAACTAATGATGATTTAGATAATGTCGATTTAGATGAGGGAGAAGCTCCCAAAGTAGGTCTCTAAATTGGAGGAACAGAGGGTGCCCTGGTTTTTGGTAACGAAGATGATGATTCTGATAAAAGAGGTGACGTTTTTAAATTGGTAAGTCCACTTTTTTTGAGGTGCTGGTGAAGAATGTGTTGTAGAAGAAGATGATGGTTTTGATAGGTTTGTAGAAGAAGATGCCTTCTCAGCGGACAAATCCAATTTTTATGAGGCATAGAGAGAGATTTTTGCGGGAAAGCACCAAGAGTCTTGATGGTTGAAATATGGGCTTTCCTTTTTCAGGGATGGTGACAAATTCAACTGCCTAAGGTGATTATAACCTTTTTGGGGAAGCAGATGGGGAGGTACTGATGACGTAACATTAGAATTCATTTGTCTTCGACTAAGTTCAGGAACCGAGAGTGTAGGTGTTGGTGCTACTTCTTTAGATTTTCCCTTAATAGGCACAGTAGCATCGGTGATGGAAGAAGTGAGTGATGAAGAAGCAGTTCCTTGCGAGGGAACTACTTCTGGTACAGTAATTGTGGGTGAAACTACTGTAGGAAAGGAAACGGGAAGAGTCAAAATCGAAGACACTTCCGTTGAAGTTGGTACAACTATAGGTACATTCACCAATGGCATAGTCGCAGCAAAAATGGGAGAAACAGAAGTAGATGTATCCGCGGTGGAAACTCGAAGGGATGTAATTACCTCGAGCATTGAAAGAATATCTGACAATGAGATAGATGAGGATGATACTATCTCGGGTATGGACGGAAGATCAGACAAAGAAGCAGAGAGAGGTGAATCCGTATCTAACAATGTTGGAATATTCAAAGATGGGCTATCTGAAGATGGTGGAATCCCAACGATTAGTGAAGTGGAAGGAGGTTCTGATTCGGTCGATGTGTTCGCAGATGGCTTAGTTTTAGAAGAAGATTCTTTAGTAGAGATGAAGCTGATAGTATGAGTGTTTGGTTTTTGAGACTCTGAAGCATCATGGTTCGGGGAATGATTGGGAAAAGGTTGTTTAAAAACATCAAGCGCTTGATTTGGGGGAGCATTTGGGTTATCCAGAATGAGCTCACCTTTATCAATGAATTTCTGGACAAGATTTTTGAAGGTCTGACATCGTTCAATGTCATGACCTTTGGTTCTATGATAATGACAGAAGTCATTTTCCCTATACCAGAATGGACGTTCTTGGCTTTCATCAATATTCCTAATGGGGGGAAGTTCGATCATGTGAACTTCCAACATTTTTTCCAAGATAGAAGCATATGATTCCCCCAACGAAGTGAAAGATCGAGATGACGAGGACCCTTTTCGAGAAGATGAGGAGTCTCTTCGTGGTGTTTGATTAGAAGTGTTATCGGCTCGTGATGTTTTTAATACGATAGCATTGGTGGATCCCTGATTCTTGTCTTTAGAAGTGGAAGGATTTGATTTGGTAAACCGAGAAAAATCTGGTTTAGATTTAGAGCGAAGTTTTAACTTCCCTTGTTCAATGGCGTGAGACTCAAGTTTGCGTGCCATCGTAAAGGCTTCTTCAAATGTATGAAAGGTATGGATCCTTAAAGTGGAAGAAATATGATTAGCACAAGATCGAGTAAACAACTCGATCTGTTGGGATTGAGGAAGGGAGAAAGACAATTGGTTTATTATCCCTCTCCAACGAGTGACAAAGTCTGCAATAGACTCATCATCGAATTGACGAATGTTATAAAGATCTGTAATCGAGATCTTATGCACGATATTTATTGAAAAGTTTTCAACAAACATCTGGGCCAATTGAGAGAAAGAAAACAAGGAATGTTGAGGAATGTTATTGTACCAGTCTAAAGCAGGACCTGCTAGAGACATAGGAAAAGTACGGAGCATAAGCTCCTGATCCTGGACTATGAGGTAGCAAGCATGTTTGAATGCTCGCAAATGCTGTTGAGGGTCCTCCCGACTATGAAATTTTGAAAATTTAGGAAGTTCCCATTGGGGAGGATAAGGCTTAAAAGCCACTGAGGGGTGAATGGGTTCATTACACACTTCTTCAAAAGAGTATGAAGGACGAGCCCCTTTGGTGGAGGCTTCCAAGTCTGTGATTTTCTTGAAAAGAATTTGAACCATGTCAGATTGAGGAGGAGGCACACTGGCATGTCCTACATAAGAAGCAAATGGTGGATGTTGTTGAGGTGTCAACGGGGGATTCATCTGTTGATTGATAGGATGATAAGAGGAGTAACCAGGCATTCTGGGTGACACCTGGTGGGGTATTTGTTGTGAAGGAGCCTGTGTATAGGCAGGCTGTGAGATAATAAGTGGTTGAGAAAATGAAGGTTGGATGACAGACGGAGCCTGTGATTGGTGGACTCCTATGCTTGTTGACTGAATCGGAATGGATTGAGGAACATGGGTGCCGATTTGATTGGACATGGTGGGGAACAAGACCTGAAAGAGGCTTTTTACTGCCGGATTAGTTATTAAGGGTGCCGATGCTAGAGGATGGGTGAAGGTCACTGTTGCTGGAACATTGGAAGAAAAACCCACTGGAGGACGAGAAGCAGGAACCAACTGACTAGTCGAAGGGGGTTGACTCATAAAGAGGTACTGACCCTGGGACACAATGGATGGCATAGATGAATTAACAGCAATATGTGGGTGCGCAGACGCACCCATTATAGCCAGAGAAGAGGACTTCTCAGAAGTAGGTTGTGGAATAGTCGAGGTAACTGTGGCATTAGGAATAGGAAAGACTATTTGAGAACTAGTTGACATGGTCAGTGGAAGAGAAAAAGGAGGCACATGTGTGCCACCCTCTTCCGTGGTTCGAGGTGAGAAAAATGATGCTAACTGTTCTACAAAAGCCTGGGATGGTTCACGAGAATAATCGTACACTTGCTGGATTGGTGGTCCCTGATCAGATATTTGAATAGACTTGTGTACTAGGTAGTCCATAAGGGCTACCGGATTGCGATCAAGGAGCGCCTGAAATTCAGGATCCCCGCGAGGAACATACTCTATGTCAGAAGCAGATGATATTTCTGAAGGACTAGGGGAAGCTGGACGTGATGGGGTTGCTTTGGCCTGATAGAAAGGATTATATGACCAGGATGGGGAACCAACTAACAGCGGTCCCGAGGAAGACCTGGGGGGTGCCGAAACATCCACACTAGTGGTGATCTCGGAGGAAGAAGGGGCCAGTTGAGCCATTCTTCTAGATTGTAACCGAGTGATGACCATCATAAACAAGCAGAAATATAGAAAAAGAAGATTGACCTAACTAATGCACAGATAATTCAAGCAGCGTAGGTGATTATCTCTTTTAAGTTTTTATGCTTTTAAGAAAGAAAATATTAGGGAAGGCCTTTTAGAACAGGAACTACTCAGATAGCCAAACTAAGGATGGTTTGGGGATGTTTTGGTGAGGAGTCCCGAAGGCACTTCAGTAAAAGACCGGTACGTGGCTTGATATAGGGGCCTACCCCCACACTTCACACACCGCTGCGATAAGGGAGTCGGGTGCTTTGCCAATATATACCAGAACTTCCATGAATTTATAGCGCGGCCCGAGTACCGCGTAGGCTCTTCCTCTTGGATGTCACTTCCAAGTAGGCGAGGCCAGGGAAAGAATTTTTGTTTAAATGCTTTATACCTAGTGATTTTGGCTTTGTGTGCAAGGGTGAAAAATAAAAATCAAATAGTGTCACTACCGATTTTGATCAATTTTCCAGCCTAATTAAAACTAGATGAAAAACATACAGCAGAAATGACAAAGAAAGAGTTCTTTTTAAGCACTTAAAAATGAAGTGTTTGATTTCGATGAAGACAAGTCAAACAGATTCTTTCCCAAATGCGATTAAATTCTTTTTAAGCACCAAAAATTGAAATGTTCGAATGTGATAGAAAACAAACAAAGAAAGTTTTTTTTTTTTAGTTCCTAAAAAGGAGAAAACACCGTAAAAGAGAAATACCTGTAGATTTAGCTCTCCAAGGTGTGTGGACTTCAAAAAGCGCGTTGTTGAGCTCTTCCCCTCGAACAATCCCATGAACAAGCAAAGTGCTCCGCAAGAAAAGGTTAAGCAAACACCAAACAAAATCCAGAAAGATATATCCAGATAATGGTGAAACGAAAATTTCTATTTTAAGGAACTAGAAAAATTTCAAGGAAATAACAATTTTGCATAAAGAGATGGATCAAACATGCAATCTTGAAATCAAAATGAAATATTTACTAATTTTATAAATAGAAATTGGAATTGAAATTTGTAAAAAAAGAACGGACCTAACTTTGCAAATTCAGAAATGAAAGAAGCAAGACTGAAACGATGAAAGGAAATGCTTAAGCAGAACTGATAAAAATCAGTGAAGAAAAAGAACAAAGCTCAAAACTAGAAAAGAGATGAACTTACCAATAAGGGACTTTGGTTGGGTCCCACCAGGCGTGCCAGAATGTTGATCAAGAATTTCGCGCTTGTTACCTGTCCAAGTTAATGTACCAAACTAAACACAAAAACCTTGAAAAACTCAAATGAAATTGATACCTGATGGACAAGATCCGAAGATGTAGATGGATAAGGAAGCCGATGTAGATAAGACGGGCGCACACGAGCAATTCTGCACAGTAGATCCAAGAAACCTGCGAGACACCAATGCTTAACAGAAAAGACCACGTTAAAAGATATTTAGGTGGACTGCCCGAGAAGTGGGTCCGGGAAGCGATAAGCTCCCTCGGCGGATGTCAGTCCACGTTTTCAATTAAGTAAAGAAGCATACATGATAAAAGATGTACGTACAGGACTAGATTTTCTGATCAAAGTAATAAACAGAATCTAAACAGTAGACAGAAAGCAACAGAAAATAGGAAACTGTGAAAACAAAGCTGGATTTGTGTTACCTGTGTCCTTTTACCTGTCTGCAGGATGATCGGCGTCGATTATGTAGAATCAGGTCGACTGGTTCAGATCAGTGTCGACTGATATAGATCGGCGTCGATCCGAGACAAAGTGCGAGAAGGTTTGGGAAACAGAAAATGAAGGCAAGATCGTCAACGTCCGCTGGATCTGCAGAAGCCATCGGAGAGATACTGGCAAGGCTCCACCTGTGCTGGATGCAGGAACAGAGTCACCAGAAAATCAATGGAGACGTGCGATGTTGATGTGGTAAGAGCAGAGTAACGGTGCTCCTCTCAGGGATTGATTTGGACAGGATTCACTCTCACTTGATAGATAATGCTTAGACTTGATGCTTGAAACTCTCTCGTTCTCTCTGTCTAATTCACTGTCTATCTCACCGTCTAATTATCTCTCTTACAATCTGTGTATAACCAGAACTGAGTTCTGGGCTTCTATTTGTAATCGGCGCCGACCGAGATTAAATCGGTGCCGTTCCGAAAAATCGGCGTCGACCGAGTACCGGTCGGCGCCGATCATGGAACAGACTCCTGAAATGGCCAAAAGGAGTGATTTCTGGAAAGATGAGAGTGATCCCTTTCCACCTCAAATACGGGAAATATCCCGCTGCTTGGTTTGGGAGGAGGAGAAATAGGGGGGATATATGGATAGAATAGATATGGGGTAGATAAGTGGTTAGGATACATGTAAAAAGGTGTAATTAAATAGTTAATATTTAATTACTCATGGGTAAAACATAATGGGGTGAATTAAACTTAGGATAGGTGTTTAAATCACAAATTGAATAATACCCCAAGGGGATAGTGGTGATATAAACGTGCCCCAGGTTACCTAAACGCGCACGAGGGACACTAAATTGGATAACCAATTTTAGGTGTCTACAGGTAGTTAGACGTAATCAAGGGAAGGAGATGATAGAAGAATTCCACAATGGTACATGTGGAGGACACTTCTCTAGACAACTTACAGTAAGAAGGATCTTGGACGCAGGTTATCACTGGCCCTCTCTTTTTAGAGATTTTTATAATTATTGTAAGACATGTGATATTTGTCAAACACATGGTAACCGTAAGAATTCATTAGCTCCATTATGCCCTATTCTTCCACTTGGTCCCTTTGAAAAGTGGGGAATAGACATTATAGGTTCACTTCTAACTATCCCACGCCAAAATAAGTATATTGTAGTTTCCACAGATTATTTAACCAAGCGGGTTGAAGCTAGGCCATTGAAAACAGCTTCCATGGATGAAGTGGCAAGGTTCATATATGAACGCATTGTCACCAAATTTGGTTGCCCATTAGAAATTGTAATAGATCAAGGAAGCCACTTCATTAATGAGGTGGTAGAAGCCCTACTCAACAAGTTTTCTATTAAGCACAGGAAAGCAACAGCATACAAGCCAAGCACAAATGGACAGGTGGAACGAACAAATTTTGTGTTGTGTCAAATTCTAGTAAAAGATGCAGCCTTGTAGGTACATAAGTGGGATAAAAGGATTCATGCAAAATTGTGGGCATATAGGGAAACATCAAATTCAACAACAGGATACTCCCCATTTTAGTTGGCTTATGGCATTCATCCACTTCTTCCTATTGAGTTTGATATACCCACTATGAGAGTTATGAAAAATGAAAGGATGGATGAAAGTGATTCAATAAAAGTAAGGTTGGTACATCTTCATTTGCTAGAGGAAATAAGGGAAGTAGTGAAGGATACAAGATATAAGAATAAAATGAAGCAGAAGGAATACTTTGATCAAAATATCCGTTGGTCCCCATTTCATGTGAATGACTTGGTTCTAGTATATGATTCCAGATGCAAAAAAAGAAGACAGAGAAAATTTCTTCCAAAGTGGATGGGGCCCTACAAAATAGCAGATGTGCATGAAAATGGTACATATCGACTGGAGGAATTGGATGGTACTCCCATTACAAAATGGGTCAACCATGACAAGTTAAAGATTTTCCAAGCACCAGCTTCAGAATGTCCATAAGAGTCTACTCCGAGGATGGAGTAGAAGTTGGGAAGGGGGAAAATGTCGACACTAAAATTTTCCTCCGTAATTTCTATTTTATTAATGTATGTATTAGGAATAGGATGTTGTTAAGTATAATTAGTAGTGGCGTCCAATATAAGATAACGGCACCGTCAGTATACTTCCGCTAATAATGTAGAGTATGGTAACAGTTAAAGTACAATAGGAATGTTGTAAAAAGTAAATATTTGTCGTAAGTGGTCCGGTAATGTTAAAATTTCAAAGTTCGGATAAGTAGAGAAGTAGGGTCTACATGATTAGGAATTAGAAATATTATATTTGTAATAAGGACAAAGAGTGATGTCATAAATATTTTGTATATTTTATTTGTGAAAAATTATAAAAAGGTGGAATCCATGTGAGATGATAAGGTTTATCTTATCTTAGAAGATAAGCCTACATGTAAAGGCAAGAGTTTAGGCATGGAATATGATTGGCCGGAAGAGATTTCCTATCCTATCTTAGAGATAAGGTGGATAAGCCTGAATTCCTATAAATAAAGAGGCCACCCCCTCTCATTTAGGATAGAGAGAAGTAGTGAGAAATATTGTATGAGTAAGTGTGTAAAGGAAGCCATCATTTTGAAGGTGTGTTAAAGAATCCATTAAGAGGTGTAATTGTGAAGTTTCTCCCATAGTTATTGTTTGAAGGAAAGTGAAGTTAATAACACTTGAAGAACCTCATGGGTGAGATTGTAACAATTTCATATTGATATTATAATTTACACTGATATTTCAGATTCATCATTATTTCTTCTTATCATAGTCTATGGTATTCTTGTGTTATGTTTGTTGTTGTGTTTCCATATTACATCCACTAAAATAAGAGTTGTGCATTAGTTAACAATCATAGCACGAGGAGTTCCCGGTGAAGAATTATGCTGGATTGGTGTTGATAGAACAACTAGAAGAGATCAAATCACATTTGAATCCACTTGATGAAGAAAGCATTATTGAAGATTGTTTGCTTTCATTTAAAGGGCTTGATTTGATTGATGAATCCATGATGGAGGAGAGCTATCAAAAAGATATTTTTACCCTAAATATTCCTTTAGAGCACCGAAAATTGAAGATTTTGATTTGACAATTTTCATGCTAGAGAAAGATGTTGTCCAAGAGCAAGTCGGTCTTCAAGCAACATACATGTAGGAACTCAAGATCCAACAATGTATTGCAGTAAGTTATAATGATGCAAAACTGACTTCATCGGATGTTGCACTAAATAATAACGAGCTGCATATTGGAGAGGATTTTCATACTTCAATGGAGTTGAAGGAAACGAGTGTGAAGATCCCATCTCTTCCACACTACGCACCCAGGAAGGATTACAGGAAGAATCCATTTTTGGAGTTGAGTTTCATAGCAAAAGTGCACATCCATCAGATCATACCTTTCCCAATCAGGTTCTTAGCTTCAATAGAGCCAAGTGAAGAGCCAACACCAATCATGATTTTTCCTGAGCATGAGGATGAGTATTAAAGCACCAAAGGTCACCATCAACACCTCCAGAATTCTAATGCCAATCAGCTTGAGGAGGTATTTTTGATTGATGCTAACACTTTGGTTATTTGGGTGGAGGATCAACATCTTTTCATTTTTTCACTCATAATAACATTCATGTTCAGTTCAAAACCATATACATGGCTTTCTATTTTAAGAAAAGGAAGCTGCTTCTCCTTACCACTTGTAATATTTGTTTGAGTTCCCTTTACTTCCGGTTAGCGTAGCGTAGGTAGGTTTGCTTTTAGCAGAATAAGTTCCTGTGCATGCACTTTTCATGTTCCACTTGGGGCATGTATGATCTTTCTAGTTTTGTACATAATGTGTTGTGGTGTTTTGTTTCTCATGCATAATCCATTAGAAGATAGCGTTTGATGAGATCAACTCCAGTTCCAATAGTATTTCAAGGGGCTCAAGGACCAAATTTTAGAGTTTCAGATCAAACTTGTGTTCATCAGATTGAATCCATGCCCAATGGATAATTTAAGTCCAGTGATCATTTCACCTAGCAAGTGGGTCTCCTAACGTTTAGTTGCTAAACCATTATCCAAAATTCACCCCATAGGGTAATTTTGATTAAATTGCATGATTTCATTCAAGATGGAGCAAGACAGAAATGGTTCAAGGCCCAAAAGTCAGCTTTTGAGGGGTCACTTGGCCTTTTCTCTAACATCCCTATCTAAAAGAAAATTTAAGGAGTTGGAAAAACTTTGCCAAAATTCTGAAAGAATGAATTTAAGGGCCTCTTTTAGTGCAAATTGGGTCTGATGGCTATGGATGGAACCAATGCGGGTTGTACCAAGGTTCATCATACCAAGCTTGGGACCGAAATACTAAAGAGCCATAGTAAAATGTGGAAAAGGGTGAATATTTCATGTCTTGTGTTGTCTGTGGGACAATTGGGACGAAGGTATGCATGGGACCCAAAAACATGAAATGGCTGCAACTCATTGCATTACGGATATGGTGGAAAAAATTGTCTAGAACATGGTCAGGCCCAAAAAGGTCCATAGAACAAATCTATAGAAGAAATTAGTCCACGAAAAAATCCACAGAATAAAGGCTGCAGAAATCTTCAAATATGCAAAGAAAATTGAAAATTTGTCGAAACAAAAGCCGCAAAAAAGGTCCGTAGAACAAGTTTACGGAAAAGGTCCACTAAAACAAAGTCTACAGAAAAGGTAACAGCAGAACAAAATCCTGTAGAAAAATTCCACTGAATAAAGCCATGCAAAATAAAGTGCCGTAGATAAATCCGCAAAAGCCACAGAAAATTCCGCGGAAAAATCCGTAGAAATTGAGAAGCCACGGAACAAAGATCGAAGAATAAGTCCGTAGAAAAAAAGCCATAGAAAAAGATGTGGATAGTTTCAGAACAAAGATACAACAAAAATTTGTAGAAGTTCCACAGAAAATTGAAAATCTGCATGGAAATAATCCATGCAAAAAACTGAAGAGAAATCCGCGGAATATTACAGAAAATTGGAAAATCCGCAGAACAAAATAGAACAAGGACCGTTTTTTGCACATGAAACATTTGAAAGGCCATAACTTTTGCAATTCTCAACAGATTTTCAAAAAATTGGTACATCGTTGGAATCATGGCTCTGAGCCCGAGACATAACGAAGTAAAGAAATGAATAGGAATTGATGAGAGTTAGATGTTGCTAATTTTTCTAAAAATGTGTCCAGGTTCAGAATAGAGTGTTTTTAATTGGTCAGTTGGGATGCATTTAATGAGTCGTGGTCACCATTATTTCTCTGCTTCAGCACATGGGACAACATGTGGAGTCTTTTTCAAGAAACATATCATCAATTGCACTCATTTATAACAATATGAATTTTATGGTATGATGTTAATGTTTTATCGTATTTGTAGTTCCAATTTGATTGTTGATGTTTGATTTTTAGTTAATGTAGGTATTTTAATTATATTTTTTGATGATGTTGATGGTAATGTTAATGATATTTTTATTGTTTTAGATGTTTTTGGTTTTTTTGGGTGACGATGTTGATGTTGATGTTAATTTTTGTATTTTGTGATAACAATACTAATTTTTGGTTATGTGCTCTATGTTTTCAGGTAGATGCTCAATTGACTATCCATGATCATATTCAACTGATTATGGATGAGGTTAGAGCTCACATGTCAAATGATGTCTAGAATCATATTAAGGAAGTGGGTTTTTGAGGCATGAAGACTTATAGATGGATTCACAAATGTTGTAGTTTGATGTTAGCATTGTTAGATTGATGGATTCCTTCAACCTGTAATTTGTGGCTTCCTACAAAAGTGATGACCATTACCTTAGAGGATGTTCATCATACTATGAGATTACCCAACCGTGTAGAGAGGTTTTATTACATTAGTGATGTTGAGAGACTAGATATGATGTAAAGTTTGTATGGGGATCATGCAAAGTATGTGAGATATGCATTAGGAGCATTTGAGTACCATGCATTGTATGATCCTGAGAGAACTGGTTGCATGTGGATGACTATGATGATGATAGCCATCTCATGTTTTTCTTTTCTAGATTCAGGAGGTGGTTGATTTCCATGGATGATGGTAATGGTTGTTGGAGATATGATGGAGAGGTGTACAATTTTTGAGTGGGTGCTTACTTTATTTACAAAAACATTTAGAGAGATCTAGGCTTGGAAGATCCACAAGTGTTATAGCATCGATGTTGTATTTTCTATATAGTGTTGGGCATATGAGCATATTTCTATTTCTTGGACATTGGGATTGTTGTGGGGGATCAGTGAGAGATATCTCGACTTTATGATATGGAGACAGGATGTGGGTCATGTGACGAAGGCCAAGAGGCATGGTTATTACAAAGACTTGGTAGCAAGATTACATGTAAGGGATGTGGTGTGGATGCCATATCTAGATTTTCATTCTCACCATGAGTATGCACGTGTTTATGGGATTACAATAGAGCATTTGGATCTAGGGTCGCAGGGCAAGAGAGGACAATATTTTGCATTTTGGTCATGTGTGAAAGAAGTTTGGATTGATATGGGATTTAAATGAAGATCCCATGCCATATAGATGGGATGGCAGAGATACCAAGACTCTAGTTGCTATTGTGGTGAGGCCCATGATCATTGGTAAGTATTTAGTGGCTATGGGTTCCGATGATGAGGGAGAGATAGTTCCTATTGATGATGTGGGGTGATTCTAGATTTTACAGCATGGTGTACTCAAACACTGAGGGATTTGGATAGGGCTCAAGTTGTATAGAGGGTTAGATGATTACATTCTTGAACTAAGGGAGGAACACATGCAACAGATATTATCCATGCGTCTGATGAGGAGGAGGAGGCGGATGAGGAGGGAGATGGGAAGCTAGCAACATCTATTACAGTGTTGACACCTGATTAGGTGATAGTGGAGGGAGAGAGAGATACAAATCGAAGGGAGTGGGATGATCTTATGGGATAAAGGGATTCTTTGATTATTGAGTAGGATAGTATGGTGACTGAGTGAGACACTGCAATGGATAAGTGATATGGACTTAGGATTCAGTTAGCTTAGGCCATTTTAGATCGAGACAGATATCATGAGTGGAGGGATGGCCTAAGGAAGGCATTAGGGATTTTCGTCTCTTATCTTTGCTGTGCAGAGTTGGAGGTAATGGCTCAAAGAGCATAGGCTAGTAGATAGGATAACAGATAGAGGCCAGAGTCTAGTTAGATTGATACCACAAGTTAGTGGATCAAGGAGAGCACATGCGGTACTAGGGACAGTCTCTATGACACATTATTAGACATTGTGGGCTAAGTCACCATACTATGTTGATATGGTGACTCGATATTATCCAATTGCAACATAGTTTGATGATCATTTGGCCACAAAGGCATTAGGCCCGAGTACTAGTACATGAAGTGTGGGTCACCCACCTTAGAGACCACAGAGAGGAGGTGGCAATGAAGGAGGATCTGGTGGATATTTTTGATCTCTTTATTCTACCAGTGATCAGGGAGGAGAGGGTAGTACTACCCCTCCTAGTGAGTTCCTCAGAGGTTATCATTTTACTAGTTGATGATATTTTTGATATATGGCCCATGGAAGCCCATTTTTTGTGATATATGTTGATGTTGATCATGGTTTTTATGGACTTGATTTATCTGTATGATGATGATGATGATGATGATGAGGTTTATGATCTATGTTATTTTACTTTCATGTGTTGATGGTTTTTAATGTATGTTTTTAATTTGAATGTGTTTGTGTTAGATGGATTGTGATGGATGCATTAGATGCGAGTTCAAGAAATTTTATTTATGAATATGTTTTTATTAAATGTGGTTGAATATTTAATTAATCAAATAAATTTAAAATGTGATCAGAAATGGATTGTAATAGAAATGTGACTAAGTAAATAGGATAAAAATTAAATGATTGCCCAATTATAGATTTGATACATACGTGATGGGTTTTAAAAGTATGAACACACTTGCACTTGTAGCCTTAATTCATGTTGAATGAGATCATCAATGGGTAGTTACACAAATATTGATAAAATGTGGGATTAATAAGAAGTGGAAGGGGTTTGAATATGTGTAGGTTAAGATAGGAAAATGTTTCTCATTTTTAATGGGTTCATAGGGAAATTCCCCTTCTTTACATATATAATTTGAAGCAAAATGATCAATGCAAGAATTTTTCTATAATGGGAAAGTTGATCAATGTAGGAATTTTACTAGAATGGGAAATTTTATCAATTCGGGAAGCTTTCCTGGATGATTTTTATGTTTATGTATTTGTTTTGAAGGCAGCTCAATGTGGGAAAACTTTTACTTAGGTAGCCATTCTTTCGGGGTATGGTCTATATTTTTGAACTTTATCTTTTTTTTTTACAGATAGTCATCGTTTAAAGGATCGGTATATAATTTTGACTGGCACCTATCCTTCGAAGGATCAATTTACTTATAACTTTTTTAATACAAAATGTATATTTTGAATAGCTATCGTTTAAGGGATCAATCTATTATATCTTTGATATTTTGATAAGAAGTATCCAATAACTCTTACATAAATTTTTTGGAGATGAGGACAAGACCCTAATAGATTGTTTTGTGGAGGGGAGATGATGTGCATATGACCTACAAATACATGCTCCCTGTCATGTTTTCAGTTGGCACAGGGTCGGTGGATGTAATGATTTGAGGGGTTCCTATCAATGAGGAGCTTTTCCATAGCCAAATATGTGATGAACAATGCTATGGTGCCCATATTTAAGGTATATTTAGGATAATGACAAATAAACACATGTTTTCAAATCATTACTCAATAAGATGGACAATTTAATGAAGTGATAAGATTTTAGATGTAACTACTGTCATTACAATCAGTCGTTTAAAATTAGAAAGGATACTAGTGTAAGGCATTTAGAGGTTCCTTTTTAGGCTTACCATCAAGGGAAGCAAGATGATATGATCCTGACCCATACTTGTGAGTGATAACGTATGGAATGATCTAATTTGGGACAAAATTTCCATTTTTAATCCATTCCAAATGAGTGAAAATTTTTATTTTATTTAAGTAAAAGATCACCAATTTTAATGTCACATTCTTTTACATGTTTTTTATAGGCTCATTTGATGTGGTCTTGATAAACTTGATGATGTGCAAGGGCCTTTAAACATTTTTCATCTAACAGTTCAAGTTATGCTAGATGGTCTTGTCAATATTATTCATCAGGTATAAAGTCTTTAAGTGATACATGAAGTGATGGGATTTTAATTTTGAGTAGTAGGAAAGTTTCAGAGTTAAAGACTAGTGAGAAGGGTGTAGCACCTATAGGTGTAAGGATTCTAGTTTGATAAGCCCATAGAGAAAAAAGGATTTGGGGATGTAAATTCCTTCCTACATTATATAATATTTTCAGAAGGATCTTATTAAGTGTTTTATTAGAGGCTCTATCTTGTCCATTTTCTTGGGGATGATATAGTGATGAAAAGTTGAGTTTGATATTAAATGTGTCATAGATTTTCTTGTGTTATTTGTTCTTAATTATTTTTTCATTATCTGTGAGAAGTTTACGTGGAATTCCAAAATGACATATAATGTATTTATATATGAAGTTAATGATGCGTTTGGATTTATACTAGGTTAAAGGAATGACTTTAACCCATTTAGTAAAGTACTCAGTATTTTTGATAATGGAATGATGTTGTTGAGATGATTTAGGATTGATAGCACCAACAAGGTCTAACCCCTATTGAGAGAAAGACCATAAGTATTGAGAAAGTTACAACGATTGACTGAGGACATGGATGAGATCTAAATGAAGTAGAAATTTTACATGTTTCTTGACATATGCACAACAATCATTGGTTATAGTAGACCAATAATATCCTAACTGTATGACATGTTTCAAGATAGAATTTCCACTGAAATGTCATCCAAAAATTCCATCATTAAATTATTTGATTTCTTTAGTTGATTCATGTGATTTAAGACACCTTAAAAGGATACCATCGAAAATATGTTTATAAATGATACTATGTGTTGGTACCCAAATCTGCACTACCTTGAGATCCAAACAACATTTACAAACTGAAATGGATTCTTAGAAGAAGTTAGGCTGAAGATATATTCATTTTGTAGCCGGGAACATATCTAACAAACTCTTTGAGAATTCACTTGGAAAATATTGGGCTGAACTCACAAAGGGGATGACCTTCCCTACTACTTTAGGTTTTTCCTTTAACCAGGGTGAGAAGACTCATTTTGTAACCTCTTATTGTGAAGAAGAAAATAGTATTGATGATTCTAATATTTCTCTTAGAAATATAAAGGACAGTACTAAAAAAACACAGTCAACACAAACATTATTAAACTCTCATGAGTAGTCACACTAGATAATGCAGATGTGTTTCAAAATTGGACTCAATTTATTCTAGACAGTTTGGATCTTTACTTTCTTTTGCATCTTTGTGAAAAGGAAGGATAATAATAGTAAATTCCCTTGACATATTTGTATAAGAAGGGAAAACATGGGTAATTCAAATGTATTTAATAGGTGTAGGTATTAATTTTTGTGTATGGATAGGATATTAAAGAAGGATAAAATTTATTATAGAAATACCACAAGAAAATATTACAAATTGTTTTAAATCGTCCCAAGGAAAGAAAAATGCAGCACACAACTAAAAAAACCATTTAACCAAAATTTGTGCACTCGTGAAAGCCCAAGAGTACAAAATTTCACACAATCTCTAAGAACTTAGACACAAAATATCATGTTAAACTCTCAACAAAACATTAACAAATCCTCTTCAATTATACTCAAGATACACTCAATAGCTTACTAAAATATTCTCAATTAAAAAAAGGCAACATGAATTTAAAATTGTTTATCACACCATAGAAATAAAGCTCTATTTATAGTGTAATTGTAGTTGCCAAAATGCCACTAATTAAGACAAGATCTAGTGTAATTCAAAGGAATTATCAACATAAGGTTGTAATAGGGAAGCAAGTAGTTGATTCAAAGTATTATATTTTAAGAAAAAAGATAAGTTCATTTAGGAGATAACACACAGTTAACTTAAAGATTATTCAAATTTCTCAGTAAGGGAATGTAAAACCTATGGCCTCAATGCATTCTAATGATTGTACACTCATAATCATATTGGCTTGAGAAGGTTTGGAAAAAGTAAAATAACTCAATGGTCTCTTGGTTTGATTCAGATTTATCAAGAAAAGTACATTCAGTTTTGATTTATTTTCTCTAAGAATTTCAAAAAAATTAACCCCCATTTCCATATGAGAACATTCCTCTCATATGTATAGAACCTTCTCTCTCACTTGTATTTTCTCTTTTTCCCCCAAAAATGTGAACCTTCAAGAGAATACTCTTCCTTTTTACACACAAGCTGATCTACTTATTATTCCCTTTGAAAATACTTTTTTTTCGTGGTGCCATGTGGAGGGATTACAAATGATTTGTACTTTATAACTCTCCAATAATGACTAGAATGCCATGTAATCTATTTTGGTATTATTAATTTAATAATTTATTTTTTAGGTAAGTCAAGAAACGTTTTCTAATGAATTTTTTAGTGCCCCTAGATATTTTTATTTGATGTTTAATCATTCCACCTTTTGAGAATCTTCCTCGGGAAACACACACACTCACTAACATATCTTTCTAAGCTCAGTGTTTCCTCTTGGATCAAGTCACATAATTCCAATCACTCCCTTTTTTGAATGATGTCATTTCATTTCAAGTTTATTTCCTTCGTACAGGTATCAAAAACAATCTCAGGCATCATTTAATCATGATTTTTATTAATTCAAATTGCTACTCTCATATTACCTATAAATTCACATCATTTCAGTTACAAACTCACATATTTTCTTCTGAGTGCAAGAGGCTTGGTGATATTTTATCTGCAATATGGAGGGAAATTCACTAGCATCTATCTTGAAAGACATATATTCTAAAGAGTTACAGTCAATTTTTGAATTATTAGGCCCAGAAGAAGCATTAGTGAGAATGATATTTAGGATTACGGATCCTAAAGACTATATTGGGTCATTGATAGCTTAGGATATTATAGTTACATTGTTATGAATATTGATCAAGATTAGTTCTACTTTGTCCGTATTTCAAATGATGTAATTTCATCTCTTCAAGTTAGAACACCAGAAAACTCTTGAAGTATTGAAACAATTTTGCCTCAAGAGTAGGCCAAGTATGCAAGGTGCATCTGACAACACGTGCCCTTTCAACTGTGATGAGGGATTCAATGTGAAGGATATAACCTTAGAATATTATGTGCTTGATGAAGGGATTTCAATAATTACCCTACTCTTCTTTCACAAGATGAATACATTGCAGCAATGTGTTTCAATTCTGGAAAAGAAACTAATAGAGACTATGTATTTGTATCCTCCTTGGAAATCACCAATCTTCATGAAAAAATGTAGGGGTTAGTCTAGTTCCAAACTTCCCAGTCCATTTGATCCATAAAATGATGTAGTTGCACTTGAAGCTTTTGCATGGACTTCCAGTCCATCTTCCACTTTTAAAGTATTAGGGAAGATGGATTTTCCTAAAGGAGGTATAGACATTACTGAATGGGTTTCCTATTATCAAAGGAGATCATAATTTATTGGTTTTCTGGATGGTCCTATATCATATATTGAGGAGATTATGTCTTTGGGTATGTCTCATAGTTTATCAGGTGACATTATGTTGTGCAAATGGTGATTGAAACAACAAAATTTTCTCCTAGAAAGAATAGGCTTGTGAAGAAACTTCCTCTTTATAGAGAGGATTTTATATTATTGGAAGATGATTAGGTGCTTTTTTTATTTTCAATCAGATGTAATATCAATAATGTATGTGAAATTTTTCCATGGGCTGGGGCCCCTATAGAACCCATATTTTTCTTTTTTCACCAATACAAAAAACTCAAACTATTACATTAATACACATGCTTCATAATAGATTTAAAATTCTATCAAAGCAATATAAAAGTCTACTGTATTGTATCAAGTTACATTCATGATTGGAATAAACAATTCAAAGTAATGCTTCACTAGCATAAATCAAGAGTATCACTAATGAAAAGATGAAATTTTTTAGGAAAATCAAGCCTAAGGTTGCTCACTGGTCGATCATGGTTACATCTTCATCTTTGTCACCTTCTTCCCCATCTAGTTTTATTTCTATGTATGCATCATACCTTTGGAAAAAATGTACCATCTCTTGTTTATTATGTCGTAAGTGATATTTAAATATCATGTGATGCTTATTTAGTATATCAATACATATGGACATTCTTGGTTTATACTCCCACAATTTGTTAGTCAACTCGACAATAATGTTCTCCACAAGGATGATTCTTTTGATGATCTCATAAGAACAAGGTTCCTCCTTGATGTACTTGTTAAAATATTGAATCAAGGTATCAACCTATATATTCCCATAAGTAATTTTATGCTTATCAAATACCATTTGTTCCACTATGTTGTTTATGTTATCAATAGTCTTTCCTACCCATTCCTTCTCAATTACCAACTTTTCTTTAACTTGATTTACAGTTTCCACCATGATTCTAGCCATATCTTCCATCACATATTGAGTCCCCTTTTCTTCAAGTGGCACTATTCCCTCCTTTTCTAGAAAATCCTCATCAAGTTGGTTTATTGTTTCAAGTTTAGGAAATATCCCCACCTAAGAGTATAATTGACATTGCTCAAGAATTTCATTAATGTCATTGTGTGTTTTGGTGAATTCTGCATACCTATTAATTTCCTTCTCAATGACCTTCCTTCCTTTTTGAGACAATTCCTCTACCCATTTATCTATTACTTCAACTTTCTTACTAGCCTTTTCTATTTTATCCAGCATTTCAGGGGTAACAGTAGTGGAAACTTCTTGATCTCCTTTTGTAGGCCCTACCAATTTTTTCAAGCATGAAGTCAATGTTTTTATCTTCTCTTTCAATTATTTTTAGATATTTTATCCTCATCAACCTTTTGTAGCATGCCTTTAACTGCCACTGTAACTTCTTGCTTCAATGATTCCCTGGTATGCCTTCCCAATTGGATGTGTTTGATATCATAGTCATTTTCTGTAATATCATCCTTTGACTTGCCTTGGTGAGGAGTTGCAACTTCCAAAGTCCCAAATCCATGCTGTCTATACATGTCTTCGTAAGAATATTTTGTTTCTTTAAAGATTTATCAGGATTCGGGAATGAAATGATGGTGATACTTAAAACTTTCTTTTGAGTAGCTTCCCTCTCTCCTTGTTGAAGAAGTCCTTCTAACCATCTAGTCATAGGGGCATTCCCCTTCTTTTCTTTATATGGAGTCTCATAATACAATACCAATTATTTTGATGTTTCTCCCACCTTTACCATTTACTTTTCACTTTCCAATGCTATAGCCCCTTACTTCCCTTTGTCATGTTCCTAAATATATGGCTAAGTGATATCTTTTGACTTCTTTCCACTCACTACTTTTTAATATTGACCTTTATTATCTGTAGAAACCACTGATTCATTTAATGATTCCTTTAGACCTTCAATAGAAGTAGACACTGTCATTGCATCTACATTCTTTACTAAAATAGTTGTCACATTTGTAATCTCCTTTGGAATATATTTATCCAAACTTGGGGATTTAACTGGTTCCTTGTCTTTTGAAATATCTTCACCCCCTGTAAGTGGTTGTTTGGTGGATGAATCTTCTTGGATCTTCTCTTCAACCACCTTATGCTTTGTAGGCTGAGCCTTAGGGTGTGATTCCTGATTTTTACTTGTACTTTCTTTAAGATGAATCTCAATAGGTTTTCTTACTTATTTTTACACCTCAACTATAACTTCTTTCATGACACTTGTCTCTTGAGAGACCTCACCGTCATTGAATTCCTTTGAATCTTTTGGTGGTTAGTTTTAAATATAAAAAACACCTATTATAGGTGTTTCATTCAAAATTGTTTGAGCTATTGTTTTAACATTAATGACATATGTTTTTCCTTTAATTTGAGTACTTTGGGTTTGATTCCCCATTATTATACTTGATTATTGATGAAGATCTTGAATATGCATTTCTTGTTCAGGGACACTTACACTCTCAGTTGTGTAAGTTTCAATTATTACATCATCTATTTCAAGTTCAGGAATTTGAGTAATAAGTAATTCAATATCCTTCATACCCTTTTTGACTATTTTTCAAATTATTTAACCACTGGTTTTGTTTGCATTTTTTCCTTTACAACATCGTCTAATTGACTAGATATATGAGCACTACAAAATATTCCTGAAATAGTTTTAGTGGGAGACAAAAATGAAATTACATTTGATGGAGGTATAAATGGAGTAGAGTGAATAATTTAATGATTTTGAAATGGCATTGCCTATTTTACAAATGTGGTAGCCAATTTCTCTTGATCCTTGGTGAGTAGGGTTGGATCAATAACTTTTGGGTCTTTGTGTTTATGTTTTTCAGATACATGACTACTTCCCTTTATTGAAATACCAGTGTCCCTAACCAAAGGTTATACTATCTTAATTTTATTCTTAGTTCTCTCAAAGTACCTGAGGTCTGGTGCCTCTCTTTCCTTGGTACTCTATGATTTGGATTGACAATCAACACCTGCTAAGGCTCCCCTCATCATCTTTCCAGTGCTAGATGATCCTGGTAACACTTTTGAGGGATTTTTTGTGTAGTCAAGCCTTTCCCCTTTTCTTGGATTGGCACTGCTTCAGTGATGGGAGAATCTTGTATAGCCTTCAAAATTATTCCCTCAACCTTTTGAATCAAAACAATTTTTGAGGTTCCATTCTTACTGGTTGTTGATGTCCACTCATCAATAATATCAGTGGTAGGATTGTTACTAGGTAATTAAGGAGCTTGTCCATTCAAGGGATCTATTTTATCTACTCCCTCCTTTAGTAGGGGGATTTCTCCTCCAAAAATTTCAAGTCTCAAAACTCCTTTAATACCTTTGTATTTTACAGAGATAAATCCAAGCCCTTTCAAGTCAACCAAGTCAATGTTCTCCTTAATACATTGGAAATCCTCATATGAGGGTTATCTGATTCTGTCTCTTTCCAATCTATAGAGCTAATTGTTTTTTATTCAATCTTTTGGTCATGGTAATATTGTCCCACCACATCCCTGTCATCTACAATTCCCTTTCTAAAAATACAACAATCTTGAAATCAATAATCTAACTTAAGGTCATTCTAGAAAAGTCTCTCAACCTGACTTCTTCTTCATCTATATAATTCATCCAATAATCCTCAAAATGAGGCTCATGTTCTCCTATACTAACAACCCATCCAATGCCATAATTAATTATTGGTGTGATTTTTTCCATTTGAAACCTCTTCATCTCTTCTTCCATCAATCTATATTTTATTGTGGTTTGGCATGAATATATACTAATTTGGAGAGGGAATTTGATATTTATTTTGTGCCTTTTTGCAATATTTTTGTGCACATGAGTCAATTGTCTTGATAGTTCCATTAAAGCCCACTTTTCATTCACATATCTAGGTAGCTTACAAGGTTGTCCCTCAAATCCACTTACCCTAAAATATGTAAATAATTTGTATTGTATAAAAATAAAACCATACTCTAGAATTATTGCCCTAGCACTAGCAAATAATCTATATTGTTCCCACTCTGGTTTGAAAAGACATGTTACAGGGGAAATGAAAGCATCATTTACTAACCTGAAATTCCATTTCCATCTTTCCAACCTCAATTATGGGTACACATCATACACCCTATGATATTCAAAACTTTCTTGTAATGGGAGACCTAGAAATGATTTGAAGCAAGAAATGTTATAGATGAGATAGGACATCATATAGAAATTGATGTCAACTGGATTACCTGTGTTAATCTTTACAACTATTGTCATAAGTTGAGCATGAATGGATGTTGATATGAAGCTCACCCAACAAAAATTTCCTTGTTCCTCTAGGATAACCATTATAAAAGGGCACATCCATTCTTGAAAATCATTAGCTCCTTCTAACCCTTCCATTCTACTTAGTAACACAATAAGGTCCTCAACTTCCTCAACAAACATGGCCCTGGTCAATCTCTTGGGGATTCTTTTGATGGATGGTATTTTTTCCTTTAGCCATTGATAATTTAGCATTACAACATATTCATCATTTTGTGCCCCATAATCAGTCTATGTTGATTCAAATATAAAAATTATCAACTGATCTAATCTTGCTAACCCTAAAATTTCCCTAAAAGCCTCTGGTGTTAAGTTTATCACCCTATCTCCACTTTTGTCTAATACTTATTTCTTTTCAAGGTCATAATTCTTAGCACATAACCATATGAGCTCAGGGGAGTGTATGGATGGTGGGAAGGAAACCATTAGGGAAATGTTATTGGCATTAGTGGTTCTTAACCACATACTTTTATTTGGATTATTCACCCTCCTCCAAAAATCATCTAAATTATCATTTAATAATTTTGTGTCCATGACCTTATCTAAATCACTGAAAATGATAGAAATTACGTGGAAAAATGACGCCAAAGATCTCATCTTGTGAATTTTATCTTTTCTTCTAATCCTAATTTGAGTACTGATAATTAATAGGGACAAATAAATACTTACCCATTTCTCTACGAGATCTATGAAGTTCTCCTCTTCCCCCATACTTCTGAGTTTTGTAGCTAAACTTAACCACTTCTCAATTGAATTTTCTCCTTCCTTTTCACAAACTCTCACATCTAGAGAACCAAGATCTTTGTATACAATGACAACAATTCAAAATGTTTGAAAACTTCTAAAAATATTATTTGATTTGTGGAAAAACACATTGATGGTGGTAGCCATAAATGCATTACATCTTATCCATCCAACTTTCTTCATTCATTTGAATGTGGATCGTTCACGTGGATTAATCTTGTGCTTCGCATGATTAGGGAGTCCTTTTTCACATTTTTATTATGTTTCGAATGAGTGAAAGTTTGTAACTTTGACTCGAAACTCCACCTCTTAAATTTTGATGAGAGATTGATACATGTCTCAATCTGAAGGCTAACATAGCCACAGGGTTAATTTTCATTTTATCTAATTTCTCAAATGGGTGTAAGATTGCAATATTGACCTGAACATCCATCTGTTGACTTTCATGAGAAAAATTACATGTGTCCTCTATCAAGCTTTGGGGTTACATTTTTATTTTTCATCGTATCAAGCATTATGTGCAAAGGTGTAATGAAAACCCATTTCCCTACTCCAATAATATTTAGACATGCATTCCTTTATAGGAAGTAAAATGTTTTTCTCATTTTGCACTTGTAACTCAAATATTCCCTGAAATATTTTGTCGAGTTTTAGAGCTAGGATTTCACTTTGTATTTATCATGCAAAGTGTGTAATTTTTCAAACTTAACCCATCACAACACTACCACTTATATCATGCCACGTAGCTTTGGTCTTCGGAGGAGAATATGTAGTTTGTACTGAAGGTCTAAGGATCGATACATAAGAAATATTCTCATGATTAAACATGATCAATCATCAATTTTTTCATAGGGAATTCTCAAGGACACCATGATTATCACATTCCTCAACCTAAAAATGGGACTCACAACATAAAAACAAGATTTAATTTGTATTTAACATGTCTCATTCCTCAAACATATGTGGTTTTAACATTGATAAACAATTGAAGGAAAATTTTTGAAGGCACATTCGTGATAAAAGGGTGAGATAAAATTGAGCACTAACACTACCTATGATGACAAAAATGGTAACACATTGAAGAAATAATTGTTTAATGCTACATGATAGGTCATATGTGATGTTTGATTCAAAAATATAATCATATCTTTGAGATTACCACAAATCAGTTGGATTATAATCATCGATGTTGATAGAAGGGAGTTCATTTTGATGTGAAGGATAATCTAATATGTGAACCATCACTCTATGCTTTAGTTTTATCTTTTAACTCTTCAGTTTCTAATGGGATGAGGGATCCTAAAGAGGCCATTGTATCTGCAAATATTTTAGAGGATCGTGGGATCGTTTGGATAGTGTAATGATCAAAAGCACTAAGGAGAAAGTCAATGTTGGCTTTTTATTTTTGCAAGATATCTTTTTTACATTGATATTCTCCTTTAACTTGACTAATGATGAGTTGTGAATCTCCGTAGATTTCTAGGATGTGAATGCCTAGGAGAATAGTGGTTGTAAGGCTCATGATTAAAGCTTCGCATTCTGCCATGTTATTGGTACATTCAAAATTGACTTTAAATAATAATGGATTAGGATTTACCTAAGAAGGTATGATAACAATACCATCTCCTCCCCCTTACTAGTATTTAGATCCTTCAAAGAAGAGATTCATTTTGATAGAAATAAATTAAAATTCGTTGACATTGATAATGGATTCATCAAAAAAATATTTGTGAGGAAGTCAATTTTCAAGAAGAGGAGTATCAAAAAGCTGATCTGTAATATCCCGACCCTTAATAGATTTATGTGATATAAAATCAAGGTCAAATTTGGTCATAAACATAAGCCATTGAGTGATACGGTCACTATGATATGGTTTAGAGTGTAGAGTCTTGAGTGGATTGAAGCTAGTGATAACATAAGTTTTGTGATTAAGAAGATAATGACATACCTTAGAAGTGGCGAAGTATAAAGCACAACATATATTTTCAACTTCAATGTAATGAGTTTCATATTCATGGAGTGTATGGATGATATAGTATATGGCTTGTTCACGACCCTGATTATCACAGTGGGTAAGAATGGATGCTAGAGCATATTATGAAGAAATTAGTATAGATAAAATGGCTCCCCCTCATGAGGTGGGGTAAGCACAGGTGATGATAGAAGATATTTTTTAATTTCATCAAAGGATTTCTGAAAATCAGAATCCCATTGAAATTCTATGTCCTTGCGGAGAATATGATGAAATTGTTGACAATGATCAGAAAGTTGCAATATAAATGTCAGAGGGACTGCATTTCAACTTAAAGGCTATGTAATTGTGTAAGATTGGATGGCGGAGGCATTTCAATGATGGCTATAACCTTTGATAGGTAAACTTTAATACCTTGAATAGATATGATGAATCCTAAAGTTTTTCTATTGAGGACATTAAAAACATATTTTACAGGATTGAGATGGAGATAATACTAAGTGAGATGAGTAAATATTGATTCAAGGATGGAAAGATGATATTTACATTGTTTGGATTTTATTAAAAAATCATCGACATAGTCTTCAAATGTTTTGTAAATGAGGTCACGACGCACTGATAAGTAGCTCTTGCATTTTTAAGGCTGAATAAAATAACATGGTAGCAAAAGCTTCCCCAAGGATTGATGAAAGATGTTTTATGTTAATCATTTATTACAATAATAATTTGATTATAGCATGAAAATACTTCCATAAGGGAGAACATTTTGTGGCTGGCTATTAGGTCAATGAACTGATCTATATTTGGAAGAGGGAAATCATCTTTAGGAAAAGCAAGATTAAGATCCCTAAATTCTACGTAGATGCGTAGCTTTCCTGAGGCTTTGGCTATGGGAACAATGTTAGATATCTATTGTGGATAATCAATGGGTATGATGAAATTAGTAGATAAAAGACTCTGTAACTCCTCTTTAACCAAAAGAGCTATACTAAGATGCATCTTATGGAGTTTTTGTTTCTCAGGATTGACATCAAGATATGTGACAATGTTAGGTATGAAAATTTTAGGATCAATTTCAGGAATACGACTATATGACCAACGAAGGCTTGATAATATATTGCTAAAAATTATGTGAATTCATCTAGTTCTTGTGAATTTAATGATTCACTGACCTTAACTATGGGAGGATCCTAAGGGGTTCCTAAGTTTACGTTGATGGTGGATTTATTAAGGAGAGTTGGTGTATCATACGGAAGGGATTTTTGAAGGGATTGATCCTCACCTCCCATATGGGAAAGGATTTCTTGGTCATCATGACGGTAAATGATATTTATAATGGGTAAATATTCTTCAACCATTTCTTTCCAAATAAGAGGTAAGGTTTTGACAAAGTGGTCGGATTGATAAGTAAGCAGTCCTAAGGGTATGGTATTTACTAAAAAAAATCAGGTGGGATGGATAAAGCGTCATCTATATCTATAATACCTCTAGGGGTTATAGGTGATGATAGCTCTAGCTTGGTGATATGCACAAATGTAGTAGGTGTGGATGCATTCGAGCCAAAAAAATTTATATCCTAAGCCATATTTGTCATAATTTTTGAGGGAGTAGTGGACTATTAATTCATTTGTTTCCTGTTTGTAATGGCCAAGGCCAAAACATTTCCATGCACAATGTTGAAGGTACATATAAGAAAAATCTGGGTTATTTAAAGATTTTAAATCTAATGTGAATGACTTAGCATGATTTGGATTGATATAATAAGATGAACAATTATTGAGTACCCCATAAAAAAGGGTTGTTTTAAGATAAGCTGGGCTATAAGGTATAATATCCCCTACATTAGGCTCGTAAATGGGTAATTTTTTAGGGTGACCATAATTTTTAGGTGAAGGGATGGAATTGAGCATGTGAAGGTGGTATTCCCCCTACGTAAGATGTTTTACAATGTTACCAAGGAAGGAATCATCTAGTAACTTGGAAGATGGGATGAATGTGCTAGTTGATGCTTCATCAAACAATTCTGATATGTATTTAGGTATAAGGACATCATTTGGATCATATGTCATGTAATAATAGAAAAAGGGATTTAGATCTGTATGAACTATAATTTTTTTACCTTCATATTTGTATTTAAGACAACGGTGGAGTGTAGAAGGAACACATCATATAATACATATCCAGGGTGTCTAAACAACATGTTATATTGGAATTCTCCTTATATAATGTAAAAAAGTTAATTTGAGGTCATACTTTTGAATTTAAGTGGTATAATAATTGTGCCTAATGTGGGTGTGATAGTGTTGTTAAAGGATCATAGTAATGCTGGAGTTTGACCAATGAAGGAAGGGGATAGTTTGAGTTGATTGAAGGTAATTGATGATATAATGTTGATAGTTTATCCCTCATCAATCATGACTCTTCTCATAAGGACATAATTTATTTGAGAAGTGATAAAGAGTGGTAAAGCATATCCCTCTAGCCTAAGCAAGAGAATCTCAGTTGACTAAATGATATAGTTGTGGATGCTTTAAAGAGCCCTAAAAAAATTGTGAAAGATGAAGTGTCATTTGTTGACACTATTATTGATTGGAGGGCTTTGATTATAGCTCTCTTATGGGAAGGTGACATATGTACCAGTTCATAAAGTGAAAATTTGATAGGATCTTGGTGTAAATGTTTAATAACAACCATTTATATTGAAGTACATGATGAGGGTGGTGCGATAAGTATTGAAATATCTTGGATTTGCGTGATGTTGTTTGATTAAATGTTTCAAGAGCTATGGAAATAGATAATTTAAGATTATTAGAAGAAGTGGACAGCTTGGGAGGTGGAGATATGGCCACACAAGTTTTATCTTTCTTAGGCTTGGTGTGATATATGTCATAATTTTTTGAATAAGTGGTTATGTGTACGGTGTCATCCTAATGAGAAGAGATTTTAGACATAGGATATTTATATTTAGATGAAGATGATGATGTGGTATGTGGTTCAAAAGGAAGGAAGGACAGATTACCAACTTTTTGAGAAATCAAGTGAAATGCCTTACAATATTCTATGGAATGTCCTCGTGTCTGAGGGTAATCATAAGATACATTAAATTCATACCAAACGGGTTTCAATCCTCAAGAATCAAATAGTTTGAGAGGTGGTAATGTTATAATTTATTGTTGGAGGAGGTCATCTAGGAAATTTGCATAACACCCCCTCGGTGCATATGTGAATGGTAGTGAAGTTTTGGGTATCTTATCCTCTGGAGGAAGTAATAAGTTCATTGTGGGTTATTAGGTTATTTGTAGTTGAGTAGTCTTAGATGTTGTGGTAGATAAAGGATGAGGGCCTAGCGGGGAAGGTTGGTAAGTAGGTCTTGGTCTTGGCATGATAAGATGGTTACTATGAGTGGAAATGAACCTTCTAGAAGGAGGTGGGAGAAAATGTTAGGGACCATGGAATCAATATGATTCAAGGAAGGTATAAGAAGGAATTTTGAAAACTTGGAAAACAACTTGTTTGTGAGGTCCTTTTGTGGTTTTGGATGAGTTGGGTATGGGTGTAGAGGTAACTATTGATGAAGGAAGGGAGGTTTGAATGATAAGGTTGATGATATCTAAATGAGTTTTGGATTTTCTAGGTTTTAGATTGAATGATGTAGGCATAATTTGTTTTGTAGATGGAGGACGAATGTAGTTTATGATTATCTTAGGAAAAGATTTTTGTATCATAAATGTGTCGAGAGGTGTCATAGTTATATTTACAAATAAAGGTGTAGACGTAAGTGTGGTTATACTAGAAGATATTATTGGTGGGGAGATGGATTAAGTAGTAACTTGTGACAAGGATGAAAGAATGGTTTAAGTAACGTCACTAGCAAATGGGGACTCGAGTGGATGTTAATGTAGATTAGGTAGATACGGATGTCAATAGGCGTTGATGTAGGTTTAGTAAATTTGGGTATGTTGGCTCAATAGGTGTTGAGTGTGGATTCAGGAATAGGTAATGTTTTAGTAATGATATTGATAGTATGATGAGAATGGATGACATTTGTTTATGGTTGATCAGTAGATGGGGGGCGTGATTTGGAAAAGGGTTGTTTGAATATGTCAATATTTTGATTTGGAGGTGCATTTGGATTGTATAAGTGAGGTTCTATCCTCTATTGATCAAATCTTGGAGGAACATTTCATGGAATGTACGACACCTTTCCATACCGTGTCCCTTAACCCTATGATATTTGTAATAATCATTAACATGATACCAAGAGAGCTTTGAATACAGAGGTATCGATAGGCTAGATATGGAAGGAAGATATATCATGTTTGTAGTGAGAAAATTTTCAAAGACCACACTATAATTCACTCCAATGGCTATGTATAGCTACGCTATTGATAGGAACACTCAAGTAGTAGTTTTTTCTTTAATAGAATGGATTTGAATACTACAATGTTGTTAGCTAATGATTTATACATTTTCAAGATTAGAAGATGACCTAGATGGGAAATCAGTCTCATGGCTTTTTAAGGACAAAGTTTAACATCGACCATCTTCTAGAGCTCGCAACTGCTAACTTATGGGCCATAGTGAAGGATTCATAAAATGTTTGGAAAGATTGGATTTGTAATGTTTTTGAAATGTGTTTGAGTGCATGAGCATACATAACATTTAAATGAGTTCAATTTGTGGTAATTAGAAGGACATTTGATTAATTGTTACCCCTCCATTGGGCAACAAAATTGGCAATGGACTCATCCTCAAACTATTTTCTAACATAAATGTCATTAATAGTGACTTTGCGGGATATGTTTATGAAAAAATGATCTAAGGATAATTGTGTAAGTTGTGTGAAGTAGAAAAGGGAATATTATGAAATTTTATTATACAAATCGAAAGCAAGACTGGTGATAAATGCGGGGAAAGTTATAACCATGAGGTCTTGGTCATGACCTATTAGATAACAAGTGTGATGGAAGGAAAAAACGTGTTGTTGAGGATATTTCTTTCTATAAAATTTGGTAAATTTTTGAAGTTCCCAGTGAGGTGGATATGATTTGTACGGGAATGAGGGGTGAATAGGTTCATTGCAGATTTTATCGTAAGAGAGCACATTTTTACATGTAGATGATGTAACTTCTAGACTAGATATATGATTCATGAGGGATTGAAGGGGATTAAGTTGTTTTGATCCTTTTTCCATACAATTAGATATTGAAACAAATAAGGGTGTAGGGTGTAGGAGGAATACCTATTGTTTGGTGATGGGTAGAAGGTGGAATGCGTGCGTGTAGACTTCTCGATCTCGGTCGATCATGTGAACTCCTTTTTGGCTGGGAAGGACTACCCTGTAATAGAAAACAAGACCACAAGAGAGAGTTAAATAGTATATGGCTGTGGACTACCTAGCGTATGCTAGATCCAAGGAAGTGTGATACTTCGTAGAGGGCTATCAATCCAGTATTTTATAAATTAATATTAAATAACTAAAACATGTAAATAAAAGGAATCTAGTGCTAGTGTTTTGATTTAGGTGCCTTAGATTACTATCAACGTCGATCTAATTAAATACTAAAACTATGTAGGTAAAAGGTCTTCGAGTTAGGTCATGGGTAGTTTAGGGTGGTCTGCAGGTCACAGACAAGGTCTTGGTGGGGTTGGGTAAGGTAGTTTTGGTTGTTTGGGTGAGTAGTAGGTTGTTGGTTTGCACTGTGTTAGCAAACACAAAGACCGACACCAGTCTATTTGACTGATGTCGATTGAGGTTAGACTGATTATGGTGAGTTAAGGTGACCTATATTGGTCACTATAGAAGTGACAGAGGTTTAGGTAGGGGGTATTTGGGTTCCACTTTGTCTCAGAACAGAGGGTTGGAAGGGTATGGGTGAGATACAGATGAAGGGTAGGTTTAGGGTATGTTTTTTGGGGTCTTGGGGGAGGTTTTGGGTATGTTTGGGTAGAAGGTGGGGAGCTGACAGGAAATAGGGTAACTGACGGTGGTCAATTTCAACCAACAATGGTTAGGGTTAACTAGTGATGGTCACTGTATGATCTGGAAAGAGTTTTGAGGATGGAGGTTGGGGTGCTCTTTGTGTTGGGATAGAGAGTTACCAGGGAGCATTATGGGATGAAAAGGGTCTTGCAGGTGGATATGGGTTGAATAGGAAAGGTTTTGGGAGGAGGTGATGATTCGAGGAGAAGAGAGATGTTTTTCTCTTAGGGGAGGAAAGTATAGAAACAAAGCACAAAAACACCAGTGAAAGGATGAAAGGATCCACTTACCCAAAGTCCAAAGCATGTAGAAGATTGAGCAGCTGATGAAGAGGAGTGATGAGTGTTGGTGAAGGTTGGGAGGTGGTTGGAGAGCTCCTTCTTGAGCTTTGTCTGGCTTTAGGTTCCTTCAGTGGTTGATCTCACAAAGGTTCTTGTGAATGCTTCCACATTTGGTCTCAGCTTGGAGTTCTAATGGCTCTATCATGTTCCAACGAGTTGCCAATGAGAATGAAAATGGATAATGTCATTTCCTAATTCCAACCAATGAACCAAGCCAATGAACCAACCAAAATGTAAACCAACCCCTTGGAAAGAACTCAAACTAAGCATTTACAGGTGACCGATGCTGGTCCCACTTGATCGACATCGGTCAGACTATGGCCGAAATTGGTTATGTTGGGGGGGGGGTTTGTTTCTTTAAAAGTGGGAATATGCCTTCCCCACTTGATTTTGAGTGGTGGAGCACATGCGTCCTCCACCCTTAGAATTGGGAATAGGAAAAAGAGGGGTCCTATGAGTGGGGTGGCCACTATTAGGGATTTTTAGAAGGGTATGGGCTAGGTATGGGAAAGGTGAGGAAGTGGAATGGTGAGGTGGAGGGGTGAAGGGTAGTGGAAGGGTAGGTGGAGGGGAAAGTGGGGTAATGGAGGTGAGGTGTTTGGGTGAGGTGGCTGGGCCAGTGGCAAGGTGAGGTAGCTTGATGAGTGGATAAAAGGGGGAATTTAATTAATTGATGTTAATTAAATCTTTGTGTGTGTGAATGAGGGTCATTTGGTGTGCGAAAGGGGTTACAATGATCAATTAGGGTTAAATCAATCACTCCTGTAGAATATGGTTATTAGGTCATTTTGTAGGAAAATGATTAAGGTGACGTGTTTTTGGTGTCTTGATTTTGCCCCTTTTGGTTGGGTAGCCTTTATTGGTAGGCAGCGTGACAAAAACGAAGGTTGGTTTTTGCCCCATGTGAAGTTAGGGTGAGGGGTGAATGTTAGGTGCCACAAATAGGGGCATGCGTGATCCCCACCTCAAAGAAGGCACCGATGATGAGGATTAGAGAGAATTGGTGGGTGATTTGATAAAGCAGGGGTAGGTGTGAAAAAAATGAGGTTCGTGGGTATGGTGATTGCAAAAGGTAGGGTGGGTGAGTAGGTAGAGCATTCAAATGTATGCACATGTTATAAAATGTAATGAGGTACAAGGGTGGCTCAACATAACAAATTTACTTCAGATAAGGTCGCAAGGGTCATCCAAACAAGGGTTGTTGAGGTCCGGTATCGATGGTGAAGGATACGGTCTGGGAACTCAATGAGTTAAGAATGTAGGAACGCATAGGTGTGGTTCCAGTACATCAAAAAGGTCAAAAGGTCAAGGTTTGTTTGGATAAGGGTCATGGCCATAGGTAAGGTAAGGTCATTAGGCTGAGCAAAATAGGTACCATAATCGTAAAGATGAAACGAGTGAGGGACATCAGAAAATAGACTTACATCAATGGTTAGGTAGGTAGGTGTGGGTAGCTAAGTGTGGGTAGGGTAGTGGAAATCAAGTGTACACAAACGTAGAGATCATGACAAGGTACCATGGTGAAGAGCTTTTGAACTCTACATCATCTAAGGTTGATCGGGTTATCCAAACAAGGGTTGTTGAGATCTAGTATCTAGGGTAAAGGATATGGTCGGGAACTCAATGAGGTGAGATGTAGGAAATCCGTAGGTGTGGTTTTGGTACATCCAAAAGGTCAAGGTTTTTTTGGGTAAAGGTCACGACCATAGGCAAGGTAAGGTTGGTAGGCTAATAATGTGGTAACAACATCACAAGGTAGAAGTGAGTGTGTAAGGTTGATGATCACACCAAGGGGGCAGGTGTGGGTAATAAGGTGTGGTGTAGGTAAGGCCAAGGGAGGGACATAAATATGCCCTAGCTGAATGGTGAGAGTGGGTGATGAATGATGAGGTCAGGAGGATGAGATGAAGCGTCAAGATGACCTTAGGGTTAGGTGAAAAAAGGTTGTGGGTAGGTAGAGTGGGTGAAATGGGTGGTAATGTGGTTAACATGGGTAACTGACACTAGGTAAGGTAAACCAACCATGGTAGGATAGGGCACATGACTGATGTCAGTTGAGGTAAACTGACCATGGTAAGCTAGGGCACATGACCGATTTTGGTTGAGATACAACTAACATCGGTTAGGTCGGAGTGGGTTTAGAAAAGGAAATTTTAACTTTTTGCGGAATCATTTGTCATTTGCCAAATAGGAGAAAATGATAGAGAGAGAGAGAGAGAGAGAGAGAGAGAGAGAGAGAGAGAGAGAGAGAGAGAGAGAGAGAGAGAGAGAGAGAAATTTTGAAAGTGACAAAGAAGAATGAAGATCTGAGTTGGTGAGCCTTGTAGCAGGTGATCTGTATTCGATAGGTGGGCCCACGAGATCGGGTTGATCGATTTAGTTGGTTGGAGGTGAGGAGGTTGGTTGGTGATGGTTGAGGTAGGAGAGGGATCAGGTGGAACACCGATATAGCGGCCCGATGTGCCACCACAGAGATGGTAGCGCGATGAGGTGAGATTTAATCCCATTCCTTGTTTTGTGAGGTATATTAGGTATAGAGGTCAGGTAAGAAAAAAAGGATTTTTTGGGGGGGTGAATTTGAATTTGGGAAGAAAAATTGGGTAAAATAAGAATGGGGAGGGGGTGTGGTTAGGTGAAAAAGGGGTGGGGAGGGGTTGAGGGGGAGATTTAGGTAGGAATGTGGAATGGTAGAAGGGTGGAAGGGAAAGTGGGTTTTTAGAGAAAAAGGGGGTTGAGTTGCGCGGATTTTGGCATGAGAGTAACTAGAATTATTCAAGGGGTGGCCGACATTGGTGGTGTAAGTCGAGCCAGCATGAGTCACGGATAAGGTGACCGATTCCAATTTGTGAGAGACTGTGGTTAATTAAGGGTAACCGGTACCAGTCAGTCATTGTGAGAAAAATGGGCCAAAAGAGCCACAGGGTGGGTTGGTAAGATAGATAGGGGTAAAAGAATATGCTTTTGGTGAAAAACATAGCATGGGTAAGAGGTTAAAATAGGTATGGTTGAATGATAGTTGATTAGGGTTGGGGTGGCTAGATAGAATATGTGATAAGAAGGTAAGTTACAAGGGAAAAAGAGGTAGGGTAATAGGTGTAGGTGAGGTGTCAAGAGTTATTGTGGGTATGATCAATGTGTATTAATATGATTTTTTGTTGGATGCAGGTGAGAGATTAGTTGTGGATGCAAGATAGGGTTCTGTCCCTACTCATGGCGGTCCGAGAAGGTATGAAAGTTGAGGAGTGGCGCCCTGTTGTGGAGCTTGTCCTGATTAGGGGCAGATGTTATCAGCACATAGTCTGGAAGCTGAGTTTGATGGTCACCCTCATTGACAGATGGGATTTGGTGACCAACACATTCCATCTACCGACAGGTGAGATCATAGTCACCCTAGAGGATGTGTATAGGATCCTATGGTTATCGATAGAGGGGACACAAGTATATTCGATCTCCTCAGAGGTGTCTGAGGAGTTGATGCTGACAGTATTTAGCAAGGGGTTGGCGGAGATGAGGTTTCATATCACTAGCATGAGCTACGAAGAGATGTACCAGGCCCGTCCAAGAAGAGACTAGGCTAGTGGTGTTGCTGATGGAGGTAGTCTACTATTTTGTACTACCTGATACAGAGGGTGAGAAGTTCCCATGATCATTGATGGGGGTCCTGCATGATATGGTGGTGGAAAAGACCTATTTTGCATGGGCTTCAACATTCTTGGTGTAGTTATACTGAGAGTTATGGGCATATGGGTGGCTATGGAGGTTCATCTTATGTTGTACTTTCCTACATTCATTAGGCATATGAGCACATTGTGTGTGTGCACACAGTTGGTATGCCCAGGGTGATGCATTGGAGCCAGGTTTGGATCGGGTGGGTTACAGGCGATGGGTTCCTTCTATTGGAGAGTGCCAAGCGGCTAGGGTGACTCATGATGTAGCCTATTATAGGTGTTTACTGGAGGGGTTGTCCAGCATGGACATCATTTGGAGACCGTATGTGGGTTTTCCATCATACAGGTAGATGGCCGATGAGTTAGATGGATTGTAGCTACTTGGATAGAGGGGTGCCATGTAGGAGAGCACAAGATGATACCCGTAGATAGGGTTAGACAAAAGTTTGGGAAACCACAGGATATACCCCCACCCTTCCCATAGTATAGGAGGGATGATGTGGAGAGGCCGCTACCTCTACCACATCTGACAGTGCCTATAGGGTAGGAGGAGCAGGTGAGAGACTAGTGAATTGATGATGCCGGTGACAGATAGATATAGATAGTGGTGGGCTACACATTTATAGAAGTACCACTGAGGCCGGGGCAACAGGATTTAGCCACCATCACTTATCAGAGGGATACTCTACAGGGGTAGGTGGCTACCTTGATTACACAGTTGTGGATGGTGCAGGGGTAGTTGATGGGTTCAGAGGCATAAGTTTCCACTTTACAGGCACATGTGGCCAGTGTATAGGCCAGATAGCATAGGGACATGCACTTGCACAAGGTGTAGATGGTTATGGGGTACATGTGGCCTCCTTACAGGTGCAGGTTATAGGTTTACAGGGCTAGTTGGTCACTTCATAGGTGCAGATTGTGGCCCTACAGGCCCAGATAAAGGCACAGGGTGGGAGGCTGATGACACCACCACATGCACCGAGATAAGGTCCCAGTTTATAGGCAGGGGCAGGACAGGCTCCACAGAGGATAGGTATAGGGTCAGAGGCCAATGGAACCACCACAGACAGTACCCATAGCCAGATTATAGGGATGCCCTAGGTGAGGTTAGATATTATCAAGATCAGTTGATGGTGGCAGGGATATATTTCCTATCCTATGGAGAGTATAGGGCATAACATGCCTCGAGTGAGAGGACCAGATCATGCACCCATAGTGTGGAGAGCACAGGTGGCTAGCGAGCTCCTGTGACAGGGGTCAGGGTGAGGCCACCTATTCACGGAGGCCAGCCCCAGGTGATGTACTAGCAGGGACCCAACTAGGACCTATGATGGGCGGTGAGATGTCAACATGCCGCTGTACAGGAGTTGAAGAGGAGGAAGAGATAGGTGAGACAAATATGGAGGATATCTGGTGGGATGATGCCTGACAGTTGTATGTACCTCTATTTTGATGTAGTTATGCATTTTTGATATATACCGTCCTGTGTGCCGAAGGAAGTGAGGATGTATATGAGATTTTTTGAATTTTTGATCATATACTGACCTGCGTGCTGAAGATGGTGAGGCTATAAATGAGAGTTTGTTAGATGATTGCATATACCATCCTTGGCTAAGATGGTGAGGCTATATATGATATGTGCATATTATTTGGTATCAGTGTATATTGTACATACACAGATTTTTATGATGAGATGGATGATTTGTTGATGATGTATTTGTGTTGATATTAATTTGAATTGTTATGAATAGATGGATGGAAACTAGGTGCATTAGGCATGGTGGAGTCAGGTCATAGGCATGGTTGAGTCAGGTTGGTATTAGGCATGGTGGAGTCAGGGTCATAGGCATGATTGTGTCAGGTTATAGGCATGGTGGAGTCATGTTGGTGTTAGGCTGAACTGATTTCTCAGGTAGTTGCTATGATGAAAAATAAATGATGATGTATGCATATGTTTTAATTTGTGGTATGTATGCTAACATGGATCATGTTGGTATGATCATAGGTAATGTATGATTGTGGTAAATGTGATGAAATGAATGTTGTTAAAATGTATTAATTTCAAATTGTTTGGTAATAAACTAGAAACTAACTAGAATAGAATGTGACTGGAATAGGTAGCCAAAGGTGATAGGTAAACGGTTGCAGATGAGAAAAAGGTGAAGAAGGTGATGATGATGGTCAAGCTAACCTCCAAGGGCCCCATGCCCTTCAGAGTGCTGCCTACATAGCCTTGGCAAAAAAGGGGGCCTCAGACCAATGTATTTCTCCCATAAGCTAGGGAGGAAAAAAATAGGTATAAAGAAGGGTTGTTAGGTTTGAAGGTAGGTTGGGTTTGTGGTTATGTAGGTAAGGGTAAATAGGTGAGTGTCAATGGTATGGTTGAGTAGGTAAGGGTCATGGGTATGGGTAGATAGGTAGGGTCAATGATTGGGTCAAGGGTAGAGGTGTGGTGGACCTTGGGTCAAGGTATGGGTAAATGGGTAAATAGGTAATGTTTTTGGGTAAGGATATATAGGTAAGATGCTAGGGTCAGAGGTATCAGTGCGTATTGGTAAGGTAATGGAGGTCAGGTGTGTTGTAAAATAGAGATTGATAGGTCTAGGTAGGTATGGGTGCGAAGTAGGTGGAGGTAAGTTGAAATCTTGGTTTTGGTTGAAGAATTTCAACAGTTTAGAAAGAAGGTAACTGTAACAGGGTTGATGATGCAACTAGATTGGGAAGGACCATTGATATGCAAACCAAGGGTAGGTATGATGAACTGTGAGCCCCTAAAAATCCCTTGCATGTTGGACTATTTCAAAGGTAAAGCAATGTATAAGATCAAAATAGATCATACTAGTGACATAGTCCCATGGTGGGTAGAAAAGGTAGGGTAAAGAGGGGGGTGATATGGTGAAAGGTTTAGAAATGTGGAGGGTGATAACATAACTTTTCTACAAGATGTCAATAGCCCAGATAGATGAGTCCATGGAAAAAAGGGTGTGTTACTTTTGTTTAATAGACTGATCGATGTGGGAAGTCTATATGGGATAATTAGATTATTTCCGTGAGGTATTCGTGAAGTTGATCGATACGGGAAGCTTCAGAATGAGCCTAGTATCTTCTTATTTTTTTACTAGGTAGAGTATGGCTAGTGCAGTATAGTTTTCCTTCAAGGGAGTAGTCTATTTATGGCGACTAGATACAAATAATATATGTCCTTTTGAGGATTCATCTTTGTGCTTGGAAGTTTGACTCAAGGAGGGCGATCCCATTTGATAGGTGAATTTTTTGTTACCAATTAAGCCATGGACAAGGCTATAGAGGAATACGAACAACATGGATCAAAAGGTGGATTAGAGATGGAGTTGGATTGGTATATGACCATGGGATTCCATCCACGAGGGGACGAAAAGTTATCCATGAGAGAATCATGTCATGAGTAGAGCCATGGTACTCATATTGAAGACAAGGTTGAAAAGTGACAGACTAGTCACATGATTCTTTGTTAATCGTAGGTATGTGAGGTGATGATAAGAGGAGTGGGCACTCATGGGACAAGCCGGTAATAGTCAATGGGTGATAGAGCACTTGGTTTAGTAATAAAACGGTCGAAGATGCAAGATGTTAAGGGGCTCAGGTTTAGGTTTACCATCGAGTGAAGATAAATCGATAAGCACGTGATCCATAGGTATGGGTAACAATATAGCGTCCAAGCCAATTAGGAGAAAATTTTCCTCGTATATGTTTCTTAGCTTTGGTTACATGTTGATTTTCCTTCAAGATGAGATCTAATTCTTGAAAGGTTCGGGGGTGGATGCGTTGTCATAAGCACGTTTGATGCATTTTTGGTATATTTGGAGGTGATCTAGGGCATGTAGACGTCATTCATCTAACAACTCTAGTTTTTGACAAACGATCTTGGCAAAATTCATCATTGGTGAGCATGTCTTTGAGTGATATGTGGAGAGATGGGATCTAGACTTCGAGAGGCAAGACAACCTCAGTACCATAGACCAGAGAGAAAGGTGTAGCAGCAGTCGATGTGTGAATACTAGTGCGGTATGCCCATAGGGTGAAAGGAATGTGCATATGCCAATCCTTCCCAGTATCATCAACCACTTTCATGAGGATTTTGTTCAGGGTTTTATTGGTTGATTCAGCTTAGCCATTGGTTTGAGGGTAATAAGGTGAAGAAAAACTAAGCTAGATACCAAAGGTATCACAGAGTTTCTAGAGGGTTTTGTTTTTGAATTATTTTTCGTTATCAGTGATAAGGTGATGAGGAACACCGAAGAAACAAATAATGTGATGGTTGATGAACTCACAAATTTTCTCAGCTTTGGTAGAGATGAGTGGAATGGCTTCTACCCATTTGGTGTAGTATTCAGTAGCGGTTATGATCCATTGGTGGCGTTGGGAAGAATGAGGGTTAATCTCACCAATGAGGTCGAGGCCCCATTGAGAAAAGGGCCAGAGGTCTCGTGTGACCTATAAGGCATGACCAGGGTGTGATGAAGGTTCGAAGTGTTGTTGAAATTTCATACATCATTTGACATAGTCACAAAAATCATGGTTTAGGGTAAGCCAGTAATAACTGAGGTGAAGGATACATTTAATGACAGCTAGGCCACTGATGTGACCTCCACAAATGTCGTCATGTATTTCTTTGATGGTATAGGGTATTTCAGAGCTAGTGAGGCATCGAAGAAGGATCCCGTTGAAGCCGCACTTATAGAGGAGACCTCCCATGATGACGTATTGAGGAGACTTTTTGGAGGAAAGCTCATCAGCCATTGCGGGTAAGATCCTGAGGAAGGATAGAAAGGGAGAGGTAGTCAGAGTATTGTTGATACCAGAGGTATGATGGATCAATGGTAGGTTTCATAATGAGGTTGACAATGTGAGAGAGGTAAGAAGGTGATTGCAATCTTCACACAACAACAAATATTTGTGAATCAGTAGGTGATGAGGGTATTTGTGAGGTGAGACAAGCCATGGTATCTGTGAACTTGTTCGTAGAGTGGGGGATGGTTTGTAGGTTATAGTGGGTGAAGGTGGTTAACAAGAGGTCTACATGGTGTTTGTACCATTGTAATTCCTCATTACGACATTGGTATAGTCCATTGACCTGATTTACTACCAATTGAGAATCACCAAAGATATTAATGGATTTAACATCTAAGGTTCATGCATTTCGGAAACCCAATACAAGTTCTTCGTATTCGGTGATGTTGTTTGTGCATTCAAAGTCAGTTTTGAAATAAAGGGGTATGGGTTCACTATCATGTGGAATGAGGATGAGTCTAGCTCCACCCCCACATTAAAACTTAGATCTATCAAAGAATAAGGTCATTTAATAGTGTGGAGGTTCCTCGATAGGTTCGTTGAGGGAAAGGGTAGCGATGGATTCATCAGGGAATTCAAAGTTATTGGGTTGGTGTTTAGAGAGTGGGGCATTGGCTAGTTGATCTGTAATATTCTTACCTTTGATTGATTTTTGATCAAGAAAGGTGATATCTAGATCAGCGAGTACCATGAGCCATCGAGAAATGCATTGGTTTTGGAATGGTTTAGCGTACATGTAATGCAATGGGTTGGTGTTGGTTATGATGAAGGTAGTGTGATTAAGTAGGTAGTGGCAATGTTTGGTGGCCAAAAAGACTAAAGCAAGGCACAAAAAAATTCTGTGTGTGTATATCTAGTCTCATAATCCACAAGTGTATGACTTATGTAATAGACTGCTTGCTCCCTGTGTTGGTCATCACGGTGTGCAAACATGGTGCCCAAGGAATGGTCAGTGGAAGAGATATAGAGGTAGAATGGTTAGTCGTTCTTAGGTAGGGTGAGCATGGGTGGCTATAATAGGTATGCTTTCAAGGCTTCGAAAGCTTTGTGACAGTCTATTTTCCAATGGAAGGTGATATCCTTTTTAAGGAGGTGTTGGAAAGGTTCACAATAGTCTGACAACTGAGAAATGAAGCGATGGATAGATTACAATTTTCCCTGAAAACTACAAAGTTGGTGTAGGTTAGTGGGTGGAGGAATCTCGAGGATGGCCTTGATTTTGGTAGGGTTAACTTTAATGCCTCATAAGGAAACAATGAATCCTAAGAGCTTATGTGATAGGATGATGAAAATGCATTTCTTAGGTTTAAGGCATACGCAATACTGGATAAGGATGTCAAAAATGATTTTAAGGACGGCTAAGTATTCGGCACAACTTTTTGATTTTCCCCAAAGGTCATCAACATAATCTTCCAAGATATGATGCATGATGTCATGGAAGATATAGGTCATGGCTCGTTGGTAGGTGGCACCTATGTTCTTTAGTTTGAAGGGCATGACACGATAGCAAAAGGTCCCCCAAGGGGTAATGAAGGTGGTTTTGTGTTGATCTTCAGGTGTGAGTAATATTTGACTATAACCTAAGAACCCATCCATGAGAGATAGCATCTCATGTCATGCGGTGAGGTCAACCAATTGGTCGATGCTAGGTAGAGGAAAGTTGTATTTAGGAAAGCCAGGTTAAGGTCCTAGAAAGTTGGTACATATGCAAAATCCCCCCCGTTGCTTTGGTGACGGGAATGATGTTGGAGATCCATTGCGGGTAGTCGATTGGTAAGATGAAGGAGACAGAGAGGAGCTGGAGCTCTTCTTTGACGAGAAGGGAAATGCATGGGTGCATTTTGTATAGTTTCTCTTTGACAGGTTTGGCATTAGGTAAGGTGATGATATTTTGGACCACAATGTTGGGGTCAATACCGGGCATATCGGCATACAACCAATCAAAAGAGTTGTTATGGTCACAAAGGAAAGAAGTGTAGGCTTCTTGTTCAGTGGAGTCCAAATATTGGCCTATCTTGAGAATGCAAGGGTCATTTGATGTGTGGATGTTGATGTCGATGGTTGATTCATTTAGCATGTTTTGTGTCTTAGAAGATAGTGTGTACTGGAGATAGGAGTCTTCTACACCCAAATAGGTGAGAATGGAGTCGTCATTGTGACACTAGATAACATTGATAAAAGGGGTGTCTTCATCAATCATATCAGGATAGAGGATGGGAAAATAAGTAAGAACCTTGCCATCTCGTTGATAGGTGAGAGGTCCCAAGGAAATGGTGTTTATGGAAAAAAACGGTAGGAGGAATAGTTTTTGGATCTATAGGTTCCACGGGTATTGTTGGTGAACTAGGTGAGGGGTTGTGAGGCTCAAGAACCTCCATGATGAGGTCGACATGGGATTGTTTAAGCACAGGCTCAAAAAATCCCACCCCACTGTGGTCTTTGTGTTTGTGAGTGGTGCAAGGGATGATAGTGTGACTAACTTGTTCGTAAAGGCCAAAGTCAAAACCCTTCCAATCATAGCGATGGATAAAGGATATGTAGGAAAAGGTTGGTCAATGAGGGAAGGGTGGTGGTAAATGGTAGGGTTTTAGGTTGGTGGTTCAATGAGTGGGTAGGATTTGATGCCTCCATAGGTCAAATTGGTATGAAGGTGTGAGGGTCCATAGGTGATAACTTTGCCAATGCGGTGGTCATAATGGGGGTGTTGCTGAAGGTTTCCATACTCTTGTGGGGTAAGGAAGGTATTGACGTTGTAGAGGCGATACTCCCCCAATGTGAGGTGCTGAAAAACACCTTCTAGTGGATTAGTATCTAGAATGTGAGTGGCAGGAATGGATGTCTCCAAAGGGGTTTGAGACGAGGAAGGTATGGGTTTGGGAGCTATGGAGGGTTCTCCAGGAGTTGTTGTGGTGGTGATAACAGGTGTTATGGGGGTCAAAGGTGAAGTGGTAGTAGAATAATGTGTGGTGATAGGTATGAGGACATCATTGGGTTGGTATAACATGTTACATGTTTTAAATGGTGAAGGGTTGGCTTGAATGATGTAGTTATGTACCTCATGTTTGAATTTGAGACAACAATGTAAGGTGGATGGGACACATCCCATGGCATGGATCCATGGGTCAGCCAAGTAACATGTTATATTGGAACTCCCCTTCCAAGATGTAGAAGAGTTCAGGGATGCTACAGGGACCAACCTGAATGTGCAAGATAACCATCCCTAGGGTAGTGGTCATGGCATCATTGAAAGAACGTAACATAATTGGATTTTTATGCATGGAATTGGTTGGAATGTGCATTTAGTTAAATGCATGAGAGGAGATGATGTCAATGCTATCTCCCCCATCGATCATAATATGTTAGACATGTATATTTTTGACATAGGAAGAAATGAATAAGTTAGGGTCAAGGTCCTCTATTTGGTGAGGTGCAATCTTGTCGTTGGAGAAAGTGAGGGTAGCTACCTGAGATGAGGCAACAGGTTCCTAGGTGGGAGGTGAAGAAATAAGGGATGCCACATGATGAGGTGTGATGATAGATGTGACATGTGTGGGGTCATTAGGTGGGACCTTGATGGATTGTATGACCTCAATGAGGGCTTAGCGATGAGATTCAGAAGTCAGTATGAGGTTGTACAAGGACATTTTGAGGGGAGATTAGTGGAGTTGTTTGATCATGGTGTTGTGGGATCTCTCATTGGAGACAAGGTCCATCCTTGGATGTTGATTTTTGGTGTGGGCACGGGTGTCATGTGAGGTATGGTTGAGGTAGTAGGTTCATCTACCTTATCTTTCCCCTTATCACATTGAGCCCGAGTGGCAATTCAAACCATGTTGATTTAAAATATTGGTGGTGGATAAGAGGGGTATGGTGCTTGGGGTGATGATGGTTGAGTTGAGTAGGTAATGGTAGAGAAGGGGTGATTATGGTTGTAGGAGGAGTGAGACTTTGTCTAAAAGATCGTCATTGGAGAATATTTGTAGGAGCGTTTTGAGAGCTTGGAAATCTTCCACGTTGTGCCTCAGTGTACGATGGTAGGCACAGATCTGTGAGTCATCAAACCATTTTGGTTTTGGTTTGAGTGGGTCATAAGGTTGAATTTTTGCCAAGGTGATGTGGGAGGATGTCAGTAGGTTGGCAAGGATATTAGCATAAGATCCTTCCATCGGGTCACATTGTGAAGCGGGCACAGGTTTGGGTGAAGAGCTCTATCCGGACTTATGAGTGGGTGCTGCTAGTCGTAGTATAGGGGTTTTCTAGGTAGTTTGGGTGTGTTTAGGTTTAGGTTTGGGTCACACTTTTTATGTAAGAGTGCAGTGGGTGATCAGCTTTGGTTTTAGGTATCTCTTTAGGAGGTGGGGTGGTTAGCAATGCCGAAATATGGTGTGATGAAGAGGGTCATGCCAAAGGTGGGAGAGGATGGGTTACCCATGGTGTGAGGGGTAACACTATGGAGGTAGGGGTGGGAGATGGTAGCAGTAGTCGGTGTTGCCAAGTAGGTAAGGGTAATTTCGTAGGAATGGGTAGAAAGGGAGGTTGTGCTAATTCACGAGGTTGTCGAATTTTGGTTACACTATGTGTATTTGATTTTGTCCTTAAGGTTGAGGGATGATGGCCCAAGAGAGATGGTAGTGGAAAAAGGGACAAGGAGGTAGTGGGTGATGCTATATCGACGTTTAGGTGGTGGTGGTGCTTTGGTTTAGGTAGAGGTGTAATTTTGGTGAGGGGTTGAGAGGGGGCAGTCAAATCAATCTTGATTACCAGATGGGTAAGGTTTGGTGTTGGTCATACCCCCAGTATACAAGATATTGTTGAGATTGGTAGAGGGTTGGGAAGTGAGGATGTAAAGGATGCAGATGATGAAGGTATATGTATGGCCAAAGGTAATATGGGAGGATTTGCAGTAACATATGTGGGTAAGGTATGTAAAACTGTTTCCACCATTCTAGGGTAAATATTGGGTGATTCGGTAGGAAACATTTGCATCTGCGTTGAGACGGGGATTTGAAGATGTTCCTGAAGTAACGAGTGATCAACATACTTGGGGTGGTCCACCGAATGGGGTGATGAAGAGATGAAAGGGATGAGGGTTGATTTGGTGGTGATCCCTGTAAATGGAATTGATATCTGTGAAACAGGGAAGCCCTCTACATCTGATTCTATAGGAAGAAGAGATAAGAAGACATCATTTAATGTTGTAGGAGATGGTAGTAGATCAGTTACAATCAGAATGGGATCTTCTTTGTGTTGAGGTGTGGGTAAGGTAGATGAAGTAGGGTCTTCTTTGGAGGAAGGGGAAGGTATCACCGACTCCTTAGTGGGTATGGAAGTAGGTGTCGATGGTGATTCATCAAGTATGAGGGTAGGGGGGTCAATGACATGGTCAAGTATGGTAGTTATAACATCCAAGGAAGATGAATTGGTTTGTACCAAGTTATCTTCTACTGGTAGTGGGGAAGAGGGTGAAGATGCTGATGAGGGTAAAGGCATTTGTTTGAGAAGTTATTTTGTAGGTGCTGCTAAGGGTATGGTGCAAGTGGAATAGGTAAGATATCAAAGATGGCATGAACCTCCCAGGCATTATCACTGTCAACAGAATAATTGTTGTTTGGGTGGGGGTGTATGATTAGGAAATGGATTTTGGAAGATATGGAGGTTTTGGTTTATAGGTGCATTGGGATTGTCCAGAATGAGATCTCCTCTATCTAACATTTCTTGGACAATGGTTTTGAAGGTGATGCAGTTGTTGGTATTGTGCCCTCAGGTACGATGGTAATCACAAATTTCATTCTCCTTATACCATGAGGGAATTGGATGGGTGGGATCAAAACCAGCATGTGGTTTGATAGCCAGAAGAGTGATAGCCCATGCATTCAAGATTTTTTCCAGAACATTGGGGTATGGTTCAGTGATGGGGGTCTATTTTCGTTGTTCATGTTTGAATAGGAATGTTTGAACTGGTGAGAGGTTAGGCAGAGGTTTTGGTAGGTTGGATGGGTGAGATGGACCAGCCTTTAGGACTACTGCATGGGTGGATCCTTTGGCTCTAGAAGGATTGAGAGGAATGGTTAGTGGTGTCTTGGAAGTGGAATGGGTTCACGTGGTTTAAAAGGAGCACCCTTGTTGTGTAATTGAATCCTTTTCTCCTCGATGGCTCGGATTTTGAGCTTTCGGGCCATGGTGAATGCCTCATCAAATGTACAAAATGTTTAGATTTGTAAGGTGGACAAGATGTGTCTAGCACAAGCCCATGTAAATAGCTCTATTAGTTTGGTCTGCGGTAAGGGGAATGTGAGTTGATTGATCAGGCCATGCCAGCGAGCAACAAAGTCTATGATTGACTCATCCTCATATTGACGCGTAGTATACAAGTTAGTCATGGTGACCTTCTTGACTACATTGATGGAGAAATGGTCCAAAAAGGCTTGGGCCACCTGGTTGAAGGAGAAAATAGAGTGCTTAGGTAGGGCACTATACCAATCGAGGGCGGGCCCATTGAGGGACATAGGAAATGTTCACAAGAGAAAAGAATCATCATGAGCAATGAGATAACACATGTGTCTAAAAGACCTCAAATATTGTTGTGTGTCTTCTTTGTTGTTGAACCGATTGAATTTCGACATTTCCAAGTGCTGGGGGGTATGGGCGGATTGGAACGGAGAAGTGAATAGGTTCATTAAAAATCTTCTCATAGGTCAGAGATGTGCATGAGATGGAAAGTGATGCTTCTAGCATTTGCATTTTATCCATCATCATCTTGATGAGATTGGGAGTGGGTTGTGATGGAGGTTGACTTCCTAAAGGGGGGAGGAAGGTAGGAAGAGTATGACATAGAAGGCATCATGTTGTGTGAAGGAGTTTTGTATGAAGATTGTGGAGGTATATGTCAGGAGAAGGATGAGGAAGGGTAATATGTTGAATAGGAAGTAGAGGCCACTTACGGAGGTTGAAAGTGGGTGTATACATGAGGGGTTGGGGTGACCGCCTTAGTAGCAATGGGAGGAAGTGATTGGGGAATAGATAGAACTAAATTCTGAAGGGGGGTATAGTTCATCGATATCAGTGGAGGTTGAGATGGAACGGGTATGTAGGTAGTGGACAACATGGGGCCACTTGGACTAATGGTCATGGAGGTGGGCATGGTAGAATCCATAGGGGTTGAAGACATCAAAGGTGTGGTAAATGTCATATAGGGGGAAGATATCATCATGGTAGGGTCAAGTTATGACACCACCGGTGGTAAGGTAGAAGTGGGGAGATCTAAACTAGAAGTAGCCGACACGGAGGTAGGTGTAAGAGCAGGAGGGATGGATATGGGCATACCATATATAAGTTGGCCCAAGGAGTCATGAGTGGATGAGTGTACCAGATAGTGTGTTAAGGCAACAAGATTCTGGTCAAGAAACCTCACAAAGTCTGTGTCGCCCATACTAACAATAGTAGGTATATTGGTGTCCATAGGTGACGACACAGAAAGAGGTGATGGACTAGGTGGAAGAGGTTAGAGGCTAGCGTGGAACACAAGTGTGTTGGCTTGGTTGTGCATTAACACCATGTGAAGGAGTGTATATCAGGTGATTTTGTACTCTGCAGATGACACATAAAGTAACATGAATGAAAAGAACAAGTATTTGTAGGTGGATTGGTTCAATGTACTATTTAAGAATCAGCATAGGCTAACCAATAATGATTAGGGGTGACCGATGTCAGTTAAGTGTTAACCGTTGTCGGTTATAGAAAGATAAGAACAATTTTACCAAAATGGAGCAAAAGAGTGATGATGATCAGGTGGGAAAGTTCTGTGATGGTTGTTTAGCATAACATAGTGTACAGAGACTCTCAGGAATTTTGACAACACAGAAACTGAAAGAGGGGTCTTTTTGGACAAGTTAACCCAAAAGAATAGAAACCGAAGCTGGTTGGGTATAACCAATGCCAGTGAGGAGTAAACTGATGATGGTTACTATGGAGATTGAAAAACTATAGAAAAGTGGATTATTGTGAACTTGAATAATGAGAATAATTAACTCAGAGATCGGTGGATGATACAATGAAGCCTTGTCACTCTCAGAAGAAGTCAGAATACTCCAACTATGATTGGGGAGTGTGAAAGGAAGGAGAAAGAAAAATGAATAAAATTTATTCTCACACCTTGAAACACACTTCAATCAAATGCTAAAAAATACATTATCCAATAAGTGATTTTAAATGTGTTAAGCTTACACTATTTAGAAGGATTGACTCGTGAACTTTAGAATAGATTTTTTGGTGAGGAAGGCTTCCTACAAAGAAGGAGATATAAAAGGAGAGGTTTCAGGTTATGTTATGGCAGGGACAGCCATTGTCTGAGATAATGACTCGATAGAGGAAACGAGCTAGGGAGTACCTGCCAACCTGATTGTGTGATCATGAACAGATGTTCCCGAGTAAGATGTTGTTTAGGAAGATGTGTTTTTTTCAATTTTTGTGCAGTCTGGTAGAGAGAAAGAGAGAGAAAGTGCTTTCTATGATTCTTTTACGTCAACCATCAGCTGGGCATGACTTCCAGCATTTAGTTTGCCCTCAATTTTAATGTGCTCTAAATGTAACATACAAGAAATGCGATGTAAGTGTTTTAAACCCAAATCAAAATGTGATATTCGATGTCGCAACTGATGAACAGGAGAAGTGATGCTATTTCACTAATGTGATACTAATAAAAGGAAAGAAGTGTTCTTTTTAAAGCACCAAAACATGATATCTTTGAGACAATAGAAAGAGAACAATATTATAGAGAAGGAGATTAATGTAGAAGCCTTTTAGAAGGGAAACAAACATACAACTTTCACCTAGGAATGAACAAAATGTCAGGAACCCTGGAAGGGTCCCACCGGGTGTGCCAAAATGTTTCGATCCTTTTTGCGTACAATCAAAGACTGAAATAGATAAGGGTGTAGGGTGTAGGAGGAATACATGTTATTTGGTGATGGGTAGAAGGTGGAATGCACACATGTAGACTTCTGATCTCGGTCGATCGTGTGAACTCCTTTTTGGCTGGGAAGGACTACCCTGTAATAGAAAAAAAGACCACAAGAGAGAGTTAAATAGTATATGGCAGTGGACTGCCTAGCGTATGCTAGATCCAGGAAGTGTGATACTTCCTAGAGGGCTGTCAATCCACTATTTTATAAATTAATATTAAATAACTGAAACATGTAAATAAAAGGAATCTAGTGCTAGTGTTCTGATTTGGGTGCCTCAGATTACTATCAGCGTCGATCCAATTGGATACTAGAACTATGTAGGTAAAAAGGGTTTTTAGGTCAGGTCACGGGTGGTTTAGGTGGTCTACAGGTCACAGTAAAGGTCTGGGAGGGGCTGGGTAAGGTAATTTAGGTTATTTAGGTGAGTAGGTAGGTTAATGGTCTACATTGTGTTAGCAGACACAGAGATCGATGTCGGTCTGTCTGACTGATGCCAGTTGAGGATAGACTATGTGCTAGTTAAGGGTGACCGGTATCGGTCACTATGGAGGTGATAGAGGTTTGAGTAGGGGGTATTTGGGTTCTACTATGTCTCAGAATAGAGAAATGGAAGGGTGTGGGTGAGATATAGAGGAGGGATAGGATTTAGGGTAGGTGTTTGGGGTTTTGGGGAGTTTTAGGTATGTTTGGGTAGAAAGTGGGGAGATGATAGACCGCAAGGTAACTGAAGGCGATCAGCTTCAATCAACAATGGTTAGGGTTAACGGGTGATGGTTACTATAATTTGGCCAGAGTTGGAAAGTGGAGGTTAGGGTGCTCTCTGTGTTCGGATAGAGAGTTACCAGGGAGCGTTATGGGATGAAAGGGGGTCTTCCAGGTGGATATGGGTTGAATAGGTGGGTTTTAAGGAGTAAGAGAGAGGTTTTTCTCTTGGGGGAGGAAAGTAGAGAAACAAAGCACAAAAACACCAGTGAAGGATGAAGGGATCCACTTACCTGGAGTCCAATGCATGAAGAATACTGAGCAGCTGATGAAGAGGAGTGAAAAATGTTGGTGAAGGCTGGGAGGTGGTTGGAGAGCTCCTTGCTTGAGCTTGACCTGGCTTAGGTTCCTTCATTGGTTGATCTCACAAAGGTTCTTGTGAATGCTTCCACTTCTGGTCTCAGCTTGGAGTTCTAATGGCTCTATCATGTTCCAACGAGTTGCCAATAGAGAATGCAAATGCTAGTTCTAAATGAAAATTCCAACACATAACAACAATGAACCAACCAAAATGTCAACCAACCCTTTGGAAAGAGCTCGAACTGAGCATTTACAGGTGACTGACGCCGGTCCCACCTGAGCGACATCGGTTAGACTGTGACTGACACCGGTTATGTCAGGGGGGTTTGTTTTTTCAAAAGTGGGGAATATGCCTTCCCCACTTGATTTTGAGTGGCAGAGCACATGCGTCCTCCACCCTTAGAATGGGGAATAGGACAAAGAGGGGTCCTATGAGTGGGGTGGCCACTATTAGGGCTTCTAGAAGGGTATGGGCTAGGTATGGGCAAGGTGAGGAAGTGGAATGGTGAGGTGGAGGGGAAAGTGGGGTAGTGGAAGGTGATGTGGAGGGCCAAGTGAGGTGGTGAGGTGGGGGTGAGGTGGTTGGGCTAGTGGCAAGGTGAGGTGGCCTGATGAGTGGATAAAAGGGGGAATTTAATTAATTGATTTTAATTAAATCTTTGGGTGTGTGAATGAGGGTCATTATGGTGTGCGAAAGGGGGTGTGGTGATTAATTAGGGTTAAATCGATCACCTATGTAGAATGTGGTTATTAGGTAATTTTGAGAAGGAATACTTTGTTGACATGCTAAAGATTGTGAGGGATTTATTTATTGATAAGGATGATGGATTGATGTGTAAGTAAGTGGTTGTGAACAGGTAAATGGTTATTGAAATGGTATAACAAAGGAAAGAAAAGATGGGGCTTGTTGTGGAATTTTCTCCAATAGGAATAGACTATGGTATAGAAATTAATGGATTCGATGGTTGTGGTATGCTTTCTGAAACAAGAGTTGTATAATATTTGGTTATAATAATGTGATTGGTGGTGTTAACACAAGTATTGATTAAAGGAATGGATGCTGGAATTGGCATAGTGGTATTTTGAATATTGCTAACTAGTTGAGATACAATAGTAGAAGAAACAAAAAAACTCATTGGAGGTTTTTGGGTAATTGAGGATGCTGGAAGGGTAGATAATGAAATATTCATATTATTTTGTGGAGGTGTATAACTAGTAGAAGTATTGAGTGAAGATGTATGTTGTGGGGCGGTTGTGTCTTTAGAAGAGATCATATGAAGACTAAGAATAAGAATGGAAGATGAAACTTCTGATACTTCTAAATTCATGGTTTGGATCAATAAGATGTGAAACTGAGATGAAGGATCATGGACATATGGTAGTGGTTTAGATACACATTGTTGGTTTGAATCAATATGATGTGAAGAACTAGATGAAGGATCAGGGATACTTGAAGATTTTTAAGATACAAATGGTTGGAATTAGACATCCCTCGCTATAAGATAATAATTTAGATAAATGGGGTTTGAATCCAACATTTCTTTGAAGACAAGTTCTCCTCTTTCAAAGAAAGTGGGTTCAAAAGATTATGATTGTGAGCTAGGGGAGTATGGTTTTTTAATTTATTCTTTTTGAGATGTATGAAATATTTGACTATGAAATACGTTGTCACATTTATTTATTTTATTGTTCTTCTATTTCATTCCAGAGTTGTTGATGTGTGAATAGAGGAGCAGATGTGATTGGTTGATTAAATATATTTTGTTGTAATAATGGTATAGATTGTGTAATGGGTAATGGTGTAGATACAGTAGTGGATAAAGGTGTAGGAAACTGTGTAGACATTGGAATAGATAATGGAATATATTGTTTTAATGGTGTAGATAATAAAGTAGACATATTTTTAGAAGTTTGATTATGTGCTTGTTGTCTAGCTTATACCATAGTGAACAAACACTCACATAGTAAAAAAACCCTAAATGGGTTTATTTAGAAACAACAAACAAAGACCAAAAAAGTTAAATTTTTTTATATTTTCTTAATTGATTTATGAAAAAGTGAAATGTGTGAAATGGTTAACAAATTTCATAGAAAATGGTGAGATATGGTTGGTTTCGGGTATGTTTAAGGGCAGAGTCCTTAATATACCCAAAGGTGCGTGAGGCCCAACACTAAACTGCTATCGATATGGGGGTGGTATTGAGGCCTACAACCCACTTCATTGTTCAACAATGATAAGGGTGATCGGTGATTTTATAATATATTGATAGACAAGTGATTATACTCGTCTAGAACACCGACTCATTTTATCCTCTTAGGGATCAAATCCAAGTAGGTATCCACCTGAGTAGGAATATTTGAATGTAAATTATGTTTGATTGTGATTATGTTGTGTGTCGGGGTAAATAAAGTGAATGCAATAGATTAATTTTCCTTAATTAATACTATGTGATCAGACAGAATGCAAGTGATCATTTTAAGAAATAAAATAAAATGTTGTTTTGATGAAGAAAATCAACTAAAAATGTAGTATTAAAATAAAAATAGAAAGTTTTAGGACTTATCATGATAATGCTCTTTTTTTTTTGAATTTTTTTAGCAAAAGAAATCTAGCAATCTATATCTCAGGAAATAGAAACTTGTAATCAATTTAGCAAAAATAGAGAAAGAAGAACAAAAATCAAAGGCTAAAAGACCAACTATACAGTAATCAAATGAATTCAGATAAATTTCTAGTGATTGGAGGAATCTCCGGTGATTCACTAAATCATAGAAGATTACTGAGTAGAGAGCATGATATGAACAATATGATATTCTAAGAGCATAAAATACTTTATTTTACTTTTAAAATTTAGGGAATAAGTGAAAAAAGACAGAAATTAAAAAGAAAAATTAACAAAAATAAGAACTTAAAACAAACAAATCAGCTACACCAACAATAGAAAAATGATGATTTATTTTTCTAATTAATCAATGATTTAATAAAAACTGAGAACCTTCCAATACCAAATTAACAAAAAGCAGAAAACAACAAAAAAAATAAGAAGGGAAAATGTAGATTAATAGAAAGTAATCAGACAGATTGATGACGATTCACCAGATCTCAAGTGATTGACTAAATCATTAGCGATTAAGAGGCAAATAACCCAAAAATTAAAAATAGATGATATTTTGATAAAATTAAAAATAAAAATGAAGGAAAAAAAGGTCCCACTGGGCATGTCAAGATGTTGAGGATAAATCCTACCTCTTCAACTTAATTGAATAAGAAAGAAAGTAAAATTTAACCAACCTCAGAATGACGGGGTTTAGTGATACCCATGGATATGATTGATGCTAATCAATATTGTGCTCTGTATACAAAATATGTAGGCTCTTTTCCTGCGAGATCTCCTAAAAATAACATAAACTAAACAAAATATGATTAGTAAAATCTGAGGCGGATTTCTTGGCAAAGGTTAGTCTCTAGAAATCGAAGTACTTCCTGATAATGATGTCAATCTACTTTTTACACAATCAAGTTACTTTCAAAAACAATCTGTGATATATGATAGATAATAAAGAATAATTTTTTTGAAAAGTTTTAAGTTTATGAAAAACATATATCCGATAAAAAAAGAGGAATGAAAGATATGAACTATGGTTTGAATTCTTAATCTAAGTCAGAATCCAAATTTTTAAAGGAAGCTAAATAATCTTCTTCAGTGAACTCTAGCTCTTGTTCTTCAGAGAAATCCAAATTCTTGTGTTCATTGTATTCTTATATTAATAAGTATGAATACTCATCTTCAATTTCATATTGGTTCTCAAATTCATAATTTGAATCCTTAGAGTTAGTTTTATTCTTGTATTCGGATCTGGCGTTCGAATCCTCTAACTCATCTTCAAACCAAGCAAGATCAACTTGAATGCATTGGACCTCAAAGTATGATTCCCAAAATTCCTCTACAATGTCATGGATTCGCTGAGTGGAATCCAATATAATTTTCAAATGATCCAAATGGGCATAGTGGATAGCACACAACTCAAGATCGTGAAACATGTCATACTGTTCATAGTACAATGGGTGAAGAAAAAGGGGAAATGAGTTGATGCTAGTAATCTCGTGACTTGGACCACCTATTACCATATAAAATAAGCCATGATGGATAGAGTGTTAGCATAAAAATACATATAATGGGATGTATATACACTATTGAATGAAATATGATTATATTTGTAGAAAAATGGAACAAACATGAATCATAGTTGATTCTAGTAATCATTGGCAATTATGGCTACTGACAACAAACTGATTAAAATGAATTCATTTGATTAATTAAGCTTATGTTTATGATTTGTAAATGATGAAATTTCATGAAATAAAATATTAAACAAATATAAATACCTTGATATGGTGTAGAGGTGATAATTTGACCTTTTTTAAGGAGTGATGCAAGTAGCTAGATTAAAATCTGCAAATGATGGTGGAAATATGGTCTAAAAAATATCCAAATGTGATTAAGGATACCTAAGGAATGTTGGAAGGATGGTTGGATAGTAATTTTAAAATTTGTGTGCAAAACAATGATGTGAAATGAGACTAAAATTTGGATGCTTGAAAATGCAACTAAATGATCCCCAAAAGAGTTAGAAAAATTCTCTTAGGTAATCGCTGGCATTTACCTGAATCACCAGTGATTTCAATCTATTTAACTTTAGATGGAAAATGGTTAGAACAATTTGGTAAATCAATATTTTTTGTTTAGATGTTCAAGTGGAAAATTTGATAATTTTTAAGGAATGTGTTGAGCTGGCTAGCGATGAATGAACTTAATTTTGGATAGACTTATGCAATTTAAATTTTATTTTAATATGATAATGATGAGTTTGTTTATGAGGTAAAAAATTTGGGAAATAGGTTATAAATGGATATTTCAAAGATAATTGAATATATAATGTTGATTTGGGTAGTTTAGGAAATGATTAGAATAGGAGTTTATACGTGTAAAAGTGAGAGAATATTAAAAATGATTTTGATAATACCATGTGATTAAATAATGAAATATCCATTAATTAGTTAATCAAAAAATGGGGGAGTGATGGGGAACATATTTAAGGGACATGATATAAATATGATTTTAATTGAATAAACATAAAAGGATATAATATATGCCTTGAGATATGGATTATTAATGTGTTAATTGAATGAAGGGGATATGATATGTGATGGTGTCGATATGATCAATTAATTGAAGAGGAGGGTGCATTATATTAACTATTGATATGTTTAATTAATGATTTGGACAAAGATGAGGGAGTGTAGATTTTTCAGTGTCTACAAAAGGAATGTAAAAAAATATCTAATAACATTTACAAGATTATTGCAGTTAAGACATACAACTTCATTCTTACCTCTATCAGCTTCATCTCTCGAATTTTGACTAGATGATTCATAGAGATAGTACCTAGCAGTTTGACCTCTCTCATGATAGTTATAGAAAATAATGTTGCTTAAGTGGTCATCTCTATTAACCCTCCATTAGTGACCATATTTAACTATTCTTTTACACCCATTTTCTCTACGTCCAAAAACATTACAAGTATACTAGTAACTATTAAAATATTTTTCATACCTTAATGCATTGGGATGCCTCAGAGACTTTGTCTTGAAATTTTCTATGAATTTTCTCTCCTTTTGCGCTTATTTGTTTATTATACCTTTAATCTCCTTTCTTGGAACAATTTGTTCTTCCATCACTTAATTTCCCTTTAGGTCTTCCTTGAACCAAAAACCTTTCCTGTCTCTATTAAATATTTGACTTCCCAAGATATCATCAAGAACCTTGGTTATCTTTTCAAACGTTTGGAATGAATTAACCTTATTAGTTTCTTCAGACAACTCTTCCCTTAGAAACATCATTTCTTCTTCAAAACTAATGCATTATTCATCCTTGTATTATAGGATTGTATTCATAAACTCATATGCATCTCTAACTATTTAATGAAATCATCAACTTATTAGTTTATTTTCATTAATCATAGAATTTCACCAACTTTTATTTATACATCCAGATTCCACTTGTCTCTTGCAAGCATGTCTTTTCCTTAGATGAATGTTCCATGCTAATCATGCCCCATAAAAAGTATTTATGCCCCCTCAATCGTCTAAAACAATTTTGTGTAAGAGAAATTTGACATACTTCATGATCTTAGAGAGTGTTTCATCTTATTTTCATCTAAAATTGATAATATGGAGAACTATCTTGAGTTCCTTGACGAGATCAAACAAGAATTTGTAGATTACTGTACAATTACTTAGAATTTGTCTAGATATCCACCACTTTAACTTAGGCTACTTACGAAGAGGAACATGAATTTCTCTTGCACCTTGAATTATAGCTCCATATTTATCATTATCATTATCATTATCTTCCATTTTATCATTATTATCAACTCACTTTATTTTATAAAAAAGTTGATATCCTCCAAGGAAGTCCCTTTGGATTCTTGGAATTGCCTTTGCATGAGCAGATCATCATCCCATTTTATCTAATATTATCTTGTTTATTTGTCTTTGATTGCAGGGACCTTCTTCATTAGTGAAAGGAGGATCTCTTATCCATCTGTTATATTTGACCATCCCGAAATTATAACTATCGATGCAGGTATTGTTAAACTTTTCCTTGATTTGAGTTTTAGGTACTTTTCACACTTAATAACATAGACCTAAAATTTACCTAATACATTCCTTACATGCCCTGTGGGACCCTGTCCCCTTTGTTTTTCATTAAAAATTAATTTATAATTATTCTTAAGTTGTTTCCTTTGTAATCGTTAGTAATTTTGTAGAATCACCTGTGATTTTGGTGAATTTCCTGTGATTCCTTCAAATCAATGACGATCTTTGTGGTCTTCTTTTGATTACTCAGCCAGTCTAGCTTTAGGACTGTGTTATTTTTTTATTTCCTTTTTTCATATAACCTTTCCAGGTTTCTACCTCTAGAGTATCTACTTCTACATTCTAGTAGTTCTCAAAATTTAAAAAAAATCAAAAACTAAATTATAGGTACATTCTCTTTGTTATTTTCCTCTTCAACAATGAATTTGTCTACTGTCTTCATTGAACTCATATTTCTTGTCAGTACTTAAAATGAACCTGTCATATCTTTGTGATCATATAGTTTAATTAGGAAATTAACAAATTACATTCACTTAATTTCACTCACACATAACCAAACCACCTTCAATACAAATTGTATCAAAACATTCCTACCCAGGTGGACCCGCTTGGATTTCATCACTAAGGGGATAAGCCAACTCGATGTTCTTGTTAAGTATAAATAATTGGTGGGTGGTATATTAGCTAAGCACCGAACACCCTTATCATTGTGGGACTGTGAAGTGAAGGGGTAGGCCCCAATACCATGCCTCATATCGACACCAACACAGATTTGGGCCTCACATACCTTTGGGTATATCGAGGACTCTAGCCTTTAACATTTCCTAAAACCAACCATAGATTACCATTTCCTAGGACCCTGTAAACCATTTTTTCACATTTCACCTTTTTCTAATCTAATCAAGATAATAAAAATTATCTTATGTGCCTTGATTTCTTGATTGTAATCAAATATCTAGATTTAGTTTTCATTTCATTGATTATTTCCTTTCATGGTCCTGACACAAAATAGTCTCATCAAAAAATTATGAAATATGGTGAATGACTTCAAAAATCTATAGAAAATATCCAAACTTACATTGACGATGTTATGCATCTAATCGACCAACACCGCGCATCTTTATCACCTCCAATACACAATCAAGAACCCCCACACTCTCTTAGAAGTCAATCTACCTCATATGAAATCCCTGACCCTTCTAGTCCTTTTTTCTTCAACAGTGGGGATCCAATATTCATTGATATTTTGGATTCAAACCTCATTTCCCTCAACATGCTTACCTAGCTTCTCGGGGTGTTCTTCTTCAATAATCTACACCTTAACCACGACCCCCCGTATCTAACACAACATATGACTTCTCCTGACTTGTTGATCCTAACCATGAGCCAGTCATCCAACAAGTACATCCTTATCCCACCACCAGTGAATCAAAAACATCCAATGTCGTGTCTTCAAATCCAATCATCAACTTTGACCTTAATGTTGTTTCCTCACATGATACAAGTCAACAAAAATCATCATCCTCACCAAACCCCTCATCTGGCTCTATCCTCATCCCAAAAAACACCAACACATCTTCATCCATGAAGTAAGCCTTTATTTCCTCCACTATCCAAACACCTCCTATAAGTTCAACATCTATCTATTAAACATATCTCAACCTATCTCATCTCAACAACCCACATCATCTATTCAAAACGTATTTATGTCTATCCCAACATCAACACCACCCATTAACACAAGTTCTATCTCTATCCCCTCTTCGCAACAATCATCAACAATCCCTATCTTCTCTCAATACATACCTCAACAATCAATCCCCACATCCACACTTCTATTCCTTTCAGCACATACCCCAACCATCTTAGCCTCTCATTCAAACTTCTATTCCTTTCAATTACATGCCTCAATAATCCCAACCTCTTTTCCACACTTCAATTCCCTTTCAACACATACCCCAACAATCATAACCTCTCTTAAACACATCCATTCCTTTCCAATATCAGTATATTCAATCTTCACAACCCATAGCCTCACAACCTACATACAATATTCCTATGAGTACCCATCTCTAACATAACATTCCCTTTCCTTACCATCCATACCAACCAAATCCATCTATATACAATAAACCTAGCCCTTCATCATTCACTCCCTAACAACAACTATTTTACATAATGATCCTTTATAGGAATTGATGAATAAAATATCTATCCTTGAAGCTATGCCTATGGGTCCTAAAAACACATTATCCTACGAAAAAATCTGTAATGAACCCATCCACCCATTAGTACCATACAAAGCATATCCTCCACACTGGGAACTTCCTAAGTTCCTCAAATTCTATAGTAAAGAAGACCCTCAACAATACATTTGGGCCTTCTGACATGCTTGTTACCTCATAGCACATGACCAAGACCTTATGCTAAGGACATTCCCTATGTCCTTAGCTAGACCTACCTTAGATTGGTACAACAACATTCCTCAATATTCACTTTTCTCATTTTCTCAACTCGTGCAAATTTTCTTAGAACACTTCTTGATTAACATTGCATGTAAAATCACTATCACTGATCTATATGCCATCAATTAATTTGAAGATGAATCTATCACAAATTTCATCACCCACTGGAGAGGAATTGTCAATAAATTATCCTTTTCCCTCCCACATAAAAAATTAATTAAATTATTTTCTCACTCATGTGCCAAACACATATCATCCACATTACAAATCCAATCCTTCCAAAGTTTGATGAATCCTTCACTATGGCTCACAAACTCAAGCTTCACACTCTCAAAGATGGTAGGGTTAAACTTAGATCAAAGAAACCAAAAGCCCAAGTCTTCATTTAAAACCATCCTCTAGTCATGAAAAATCTAAAACATCAAAAAATGTAGTCATTGTGAAAACTACTTCCAAAGAACATTTTGACCTCTGAATGCACCCATCCTCAACATGAATTACACACCTATCGGTGAATCTTACAGTGCAGTATTTGACAAAACTCTTGGCTACGAATATGATCACCCTTCCTCCCATCTTCCTATTGATACATCTATCTCAAAACCTCTTAGTATAGAGATAATGATTACTGTAAATACCATAGGGTCAAAGGCCATGACATCAAAAGGTGTCATTCGTTCATAAATTCCTTCAAGATCTTATCGACAAAGGTGAGTTGCAACTGGATAACCCAAATGCACCTTCAAATCAAAATTTGGATGTTTTTAAACAACCCTTTCCAAATCACGCCCCATCCACCAGTCAACCACAATCTAACGTCATCCATTCCTATCACACTATCAACATAGTTAAATACCAATCATTCGTATCCTTAACATATGAGGCTCTTATCACATAGTCACCATCCAAATCATCCACTAGTAGCTCTATCACAAAAATACAATGAAACACCCACCCCCCATGTGTTTCTACTACCAGAAAGCACCCATTAAATCAGGCACATCCCCTGATCCTACCATTGAAAATATTACACATTCATCCACATCCATTTCATCCTCTTCAAACCTATCTACAAGATCTTCACAAGTTTCACAAAAGAAACCTATCTTACAATATGTGAAAATATCTTATGATGACCATGTCACTCAACATTATATACGTAACCTTAAAAATCCCATCACATGACCACACATCCCTTCATCTAAAAAGGTGACAATCATATCATGTGATCATTTGACTTCCTCAACACAAAAACCAAACTCCTTACCTTCCATTTTTAGGCCACACCCCTCATCAATGTTATCATTCACTGTCACACAATCAAAAATAATCCCTCAACAGACATCTAAAAATATCACATCAAAAGTGACTCTTTGAACACCTATACCATCAAAATAATCACCACTTCCCTCAACATCTTCCTCGAAAGGACATTACACATTAACCCTTGAAAGGCTTATTCAATAGTCTATCATAAAATTACCTCCTCTTAAGCCATCTAGATCTCGAGGGTGGAAACCCTCCTGTATAATTTTGAATCTTTTTGTGATTATCATCACACACCAGGACATTCTATAGAAGATTAAAAATCCCTTCATGATACTATCAAAATCCTTGCTAACAAAGATCTTGTCCCTCTATATCTAGAACCATCAAAAAAATCCCATCAAACATCTATAAACCTTACATCTAAACCATTATCTACACTCACAACCACCAAAAGTGGGGACTCTTCTAAGAAATCTCCTCCTCATCAAATTGATGCAGTACATATCACCACTAGAGCACATACCCATGACCCTAACACTTTCAATCAAAACAAGTCCAAAGTCTCCATCCCACTCACTCCCAAGTCATCTAATCCAACACCCCCTGTTAAGGCTAAGGTATCCATCCTTTCCACTCCACATATAAAAATCCACCACTTTTACAAAATACCATTATCAAACAACTTCATCAAGCTCCAGTAAAAATGTCCCTTTATGAGCTTGTGTAAACTTCACCTCAACATCGACAAGCCATGATCAAAGCACTCCAATCTATATTAGTACCCTCAGATGATCCACAACCTTTTGCAAACCTAGTTGGTACACTCAAAAATACCACTACCATCTCTTTAAATAGCTCAGAAATCCTATCATTACAACTAGAGGATCACAACCTCCCACTTTTTATCACTGGCCAAATCAATGACACTCTCATTAAGAGGTCATGATTAACAATGGCACCAACATCAACATCATATCATCACACGCATTTGATTAACTTCAATTACCCAACACCATTTTCACCCAGACACCAATCATATTACAAAGTTTTAACGACACTATCACCCCCACATTAGGCATTGTTATCTTACCAGTCAAATTTGGCTTTAAAACCCTCCAATAACTCTTCTATTTGGTACAAGGAAAGTTTCAATATAACATTATATTAGGTCAATTTTTGATATGTGTTATGCGTTCTATCCCATCTACACTCCATCGATGTCTTATATATGAACATGAAGGAAAAAATTTCATGGTCCCTATGGATCCCAATCCTTTCAAAGAATTTCACATGACATATCATCTGAATGATGTTTGTTCCAAAAAAACTTGGGCTCATCTAATGAAGCCTCCACCAGTTCATCCATTCCATCATCAAAATTACTAGATGACACTTCCTTCAATGATGTTATGCAACACCTTTCACTAGGGGAGTATCTTCTCCTTACACTTAATTCACTTCCTACACCAAAGACATATGGAATACCTAATAAACAACCCATGTACAAACCTAACATCAGAGATGTAATATCTTACGGTCCACCACATCTCAAACTGAATCTCATCTATGGAGGGATCAATCACCCTTCCCACATCTTACTAATCAACATCATGCCAAACCATTCATATCAGACTTTGCATTTTTGTATAACCAAGTCTTTGAACAAATGTATCTCCATCATTGTGCCTAGAAAGGCTTTGGACTTGGATGTTATGAACAAGTCATCCATGACTTAATCCTTGACCATTCTTGCAAATTACATGAAAAATATGGGTTAGGTTTTGAAAAACCAACCTCTGAGTCTACAACCAATGTCATGTCCACACCCATCATAAAACCATAACCATCTTCCTTATCTACACATGATGACCCCATGGATACCGATGACATTTTTTCCATCCCATCTAACTTTTTTTAGTCAATACTATCACTTTAGGACCACTGACTTATCAAAATAATCATGATACTAAAACCCTTCCTCTCATTTGGCCTGAAATGATAGAAGAGGATTCATCCACCATTGACATTCTTCAATGCCAAGATGACCAAGCCATCCTCTCACACATGGGAGAAGAGGACCATTACCTTCAAAAAAAATTACCACCTAATACATCAACACTTCTCAATGAATCCACTATTGACATTAATATAGGAACTCCACAGGAGCCTCACATAGTTAAAATCAGTCAATCTTTAGATTCACAAGAGTTAAATGACTTTACCACCTTCCTATCCAAACATAGTCAAGCCTTCACATGGTCATATAGTGATATGTTAGGTATCAACCCCAACATCATTTTTCAGAATATTATCACTTATCCTAACACCAAACCTGTCAAACAAAATTACATAGGATGCACCCTCACATAGCTCTTCTCATCAAAGAAGAGTTACAATGTTTTCTCTCTCCACTAATTTCATCATACCCATTGAATACCCACAATGGGTCTCTAATATTGTGCCCATAACCAAGGCCTTAGGAAATTTACGCATTTGCACCGACTTCTGAGACCTCAATCTCACTTACCCTAAAGATGAATTTCCCCTTCCAAACATCGATCAACTTGTCGATCTAACCGCCAATAATGAAATGCTCTCCCTTATGGATGGATTCTCTAGCTATAACCAAATTCTCATCGCCACTGATGACCAAAATAAAAATTCCTTCATCACTCCTTGGGGGACTTTTTGTTATCAAGTAATGCCCTTTGGACTTAAAAATGCCAATCCACTTATCAATGCGCTATGACATACATCTTCCATGATCTTCTCCATAATACTGTAGAAGACTATGTTGATGATATTTTAGGTAAATTAAAACAACAAAAATATCATCCCACTGTCCTTGACACAATATTCACCCATCTTATTCAATACTTTCTTCATCTCAACCCTACTAAGTGTGTGTTTGGTGTTCTCACCGGTAAAATCTTAGGGTTCATCATGTTTCTATTCAGGGAATTGAAGTAGACCCCTCTAAGATCAAATCCATCATCGAGATTCCCCCTCCATCAAACCTCAAATAACTTCACAGCCTTCATGGTAAGCTTCAATCAATCTACCATTTCATCTCACAGATTTCAAATGGATTTAAGCCTTTTCATCACCTCCTTCGAAATGATGTAAAATTTAAATGGGATCATAATTTTCAATAGGCCTTTGATGACCTCAAACAATACCTCCTATTGTCACCTGTGCTTACACCTCCATGTGAGGGGGATCCGTTCTACCTCTACATATCCTCTACTAATCATGCCTTGGGTGTCATGCTCACTCATCGAGATGAGCAAGGTCATGAGTAAGTTGTTTATTATATAAGCCACACTCTCCATGACTATGAGACTCATTATACTGAAGCTGAAAAGTTGTGTTGTGCCTTTTACTTCACAACTTCCAAACTTCATCATTATCTACTTAATCACAAGACTTACATCATTACCAACTTCAATCCTCTTAAAACCATGCACTCCAAACCATATCATAGTGACCGTATCACTTGGTGGCTTATGCTCATGACCGAGTTTGACCTTGAATTCATCTCACAAAAATCTATCAAAGGACAAGCTATCACCGATCAGCTCACTGAAGCCCCTCTACCTGAAAATCAACCACCTCACAAACAATTCCCTAATGAATCTATCAATATTATCGATCATGAATACACCCCTCTCAAAATGAAACTTTTCTTTGATGGATCTAAGTGTCAGCAAGGGGGAGGTGTCAACATCATTATTATACCTCCTTGGGGGACTCCTATCCCTCTATCTTTCAAACTAAAATTTGAATGTACTAACAACATGGCCTAATACAAAGCTTTAATCATGGGTCTCCAAACCACCATCATGCTTGGTGTTCAAATCTTGGACATCTATAGAGACTCATAACTTGTCATCAACCAAATCAAAGGAATTTATCAATGTAAAAATGAGATTCTACAAAAATATAAAGCCATTGTTGAATTCCTCTTAGAAGCCTTTGACCGTTACACTATCCAAATAGTTCCACGATCTTCTAACAAATTCACAGACACCATGGCTTCTCTTGCATCATCTCTCATCCCTCTATCAACCAGATGATTCTAAATTATTCATTTTTGTACACAAACTTGATCAACCATCCCATAACAATGAACTCCCTTCTATCAATCTCATCGAAAAAAATCCAACAGACCTTTGGTATACTCAAACATTTGACTATCTTTCAGAATCCAAAATTCCCTCTGACTTGTCTAGAAATGCTAAGTGATATTTTCTTCAACATGCTACCTGATATGTCATCGTAGGTGGTGTTCTATATAAATGTGGATTTGATGGTCTCTTGTTAAGATGTCTCAAATATCATGAATCTACTAAATCCATTTAAGAAGTCCATGATGGCATATGTGGTGGACACTTTAATGGGACAAATTATTGCTAAGAATGTGCCTTTGAATGGGCTACTAATGGCCTATTATCAATCAAGATTGTTGCGTCAATGTCAAGAAATGCATTAAATGCCAACAACATTCTAATCTCACTCACATTCCCAGTCAGGATTTACAACCCTCTCAAGATCTATGGCCCTTCTCACAATGGGGGTTAGACCTCATAGGCCTCATCAACCCTCGTTCATCACAACGACACCACTCTATCATCACAACTACTGAATATTTCACTAAATGGGTAGAGGCTATCCCCTTAATCTCTACTAAAGAAAACAAAATTGTTCATTTCATCTATCAACATATCATATGTCACTTTGGCATCCCTCACAAGCTAGTCACTGATAATGGAAAATCCTTCAAGAATAAAGAAGTTAAGAAATTATGTGACACATTCAACATCAAACTAAGCCTTTCATCACCTTATTATCCACAAGAAAATGGACAAGCTGAGGATTCTAACAAAACACTTAACAAAATTCTCATGAAAACTGTCGATCAAGCAGGTAGGAATTGACATCTCCAAATCCCATTCACTTCTCCTTGGGCTTATCGTACTAGCATCTGTACTCCTACAGGTGCTACGCCCTTTTCTCTAGTCTATGGCTCTAAGGTGGTTTTACCCCTTGAAGTTAAAATCCCATCACTTTGTGTATCCCTCAAATATTTTATCCCTAATGAGGATTATCATCAAGAACATCTAGCACAATTAGAATTGTTAGATGAATGGTGTTTGAAAGATCTCGAACATCATCATGTCTATCAAGAGTGCATCAAGTGCAACGTATAAAAAACATGTCAAAGAACATGACTTTAATATAGGTGATCTCATGTCTCAAATAAAAAACACGGTAGATATTCATTCCTATCTAGGGGACACATAAATTTCTGAAATCCTAAATGCCTGAAGTCATATTAAATTAAGACTTCGGGTTTTAGATAATTTGTGTCTGTACACTGGTAGCACTAGTCACCTGGAATAATGTGCTTGCTGCATCCAACTACCAAATCTCTGAAATCCTGAACCTTCAATTTCCCAGAGTTTGGGTTTCAACACTTTCTTCTCACTTTTCCGCACTTCTTTCCAATCGAGTCCCCTTATTTCTACCTTTGGGCCTACCTCCGAATGACCTCAGCCTCCGAAGTCCAAATTTCGCAATTCGTAATTCCTTCATAGCCGAAACTGCCTCAAACTCCCGATCTCCTCTATAATGTGCGCGACCGACTTCATTGAAAAAGCTACAATCGGTTGATAAATCAAGCCTTCTTCGTTACTTGCCTCCTAACCTCCTCTTTTAAAAAGCCTTGATTGTGTCAAAACCCAGATCCCTCCTGTGAAGGCCCGGTTCAGTGCATGTCTAGTCCTTTTCTCATTGTCAATTTCTCCCAAGGGAGAAAAATGGATAATAGTTACATTTGAGTTATAAGCTTAAATCTACTTCTATGAATATGTTAATACGTTGTATGTTTTAAGGTTTCACCATGGAGCATCCCAGAACCAATACATGGGAATACAACTATAAATTGAAAATGGATAGTTTGTGCACATCTCATCTGCATATTTTTCTTATAAGATTTAATTTTTAATTAATTTATTTTATTTTGGGAACGAGAATTTCTATATAGGTATCTTAATCCTTACATAAAAATGTGGAATCAATTTCCCTTACATCTAGATAAAAAGTTAAAGCCTAAAAAAGAAGGCAAGAAGAAAAAAGAAATAAAGGTAACATAACTATGACATGAAGAGATTAAGTAATATACTTTAAAACTTTGTTAATTGTATCTTAAATTATTAGAGTTTTTATCCCACCATTAATCTTAGTCTTAATCTCATGGTTTCTTTGAAATGCCCCTACTATATCTATTTCCTTATAGGCTCGTCTCTTTGGCAAATGTTCATTCGGGCACCTGAAACATATGCCCTTTTCGAGAAAATCATGTCCCAAATTTTGACATCAGTTCTAGAGCTCGTGGTTAATCAGGCTAAGATTAGATACAAATATTGTTGTTTACGATTTGCAGTTCTCTATGACACAGACCAAATATTAATTTTGTAAGAGATCAGTGCAAGATAAGATGGGCCTGCAATTTAGACGTTAGATTTCTCCTGGGGAATGGTTTCCCTGTTTTTGTAAGAATAGGCGGATCTACAAAGGGTTCTTCTTGGAGCACCATGGTTATATTTGAAAGTAGCCCTTAGATTTTTCCGATGGTGATCGGGTTCATCTGTTCAAACACCTTCCAGGATCTCCTAGTGTAAGATTCCTCTTCAAGGCCTACCCGTGGAGTTCTGTGATCCTTCCAAAGTATTTTTCGGCATTGAAAGAACTATGGGGGTGCTTATACATTTTTTGATCCTACTAAGAAGGCATCACTAAATACTTTTTGTGCTTAGTTATGCATTAATATTCCGGTGGGAAAAAGGAAACATAACAAAAATGTATTTGTATACTTCTTTTGATAAATGTGGTGAAGGAGATTGGTGTCAATATTGAAAAGTTGCAGATCATCTGTGACAAATTCAATGAAAGGTCGTTTACGAGGATTGAAATATATAAGCATCCATGTAGGCAAATTCTGAAAGGACGTTTATGAGGAAAACTTGTATTGGAATTCATGTGTGGTCAACTCACGAGAAGTATGAAGACAAGGCAGATCGGTTAATGCTTTGTCTCACTTCGATGATGATACAGAGGAGGAGAAATCAAGTGCTGGAGAAGAGGAAGTGGAGGATGTTTGGTTGAGACTGTGGCATGTACATCATGAGTGAGATGATATCATTCCTTTATGGGAGTAGTTTTTGCATGGTAAAATTAGTTATGTTCCAGTATGGCCTAGGAGGTGTTGGGTGATAGTTGGGTGTTTTGTCCGATAGGGATAAGGAAGGCCAGGTGAATTCAAATATGGTAGTTAATGGTGATCTTGCACGGAAAGTATTGTGCATATGATACAGGATATTGTGGTTGACCAGCTTTCCAAGTGGGTATGGTGAGAAATGTTGTCGGTGGATTTTACAGGTCAAGTGGAATATTTGGGCAAGCTTTGTCAAATCCAAAATTTTATCCCCACATTATTAAGGTTGTGATTGAGAAACAGGGATGGAAGCCTGTGATATTTTATTAATCTCAATCAATTAAAAAATTACAGAGAATGGGCTGCAATATTTATAGATATTGCATAGCCAAATACACACAGGAGAATAAGTTGCACAGGTGCAACCAAATGCCAGAATGAATAAGCTTCCAATAACATCCAGGAAGCAGGAATTAGAAAAAGACAAATATATTGTTTAAAACAATATAACAATATGAATACAAACAAATATGGTTGATTAACCATACAACAATATATTTATTATTTAATTAATAAAATTAATTAAATAATCCTACTATGCATAATTAATAATAGGATAATAAAATTTATCCTAACATTCCCCCCCTTAATTGTGCATTGTCTCAAGAGATGAGGAGAGAAATGCCCTGAACAACTCGAACTTGTCACGTGCAAGTGACTTTGTGAAAATATCTGCTCGTTGTTCAGCTGTTGGACAAAATTGAAGCTGGATGTTGTGCTTCAACACATGTTCACGTATGAAATGAACCTGAACTTCAATGTGCTTTGTTCTCTCGTGAAAAACTGGATTGCGAACAAGTTTGAGAACACCTTCATTGTCAACATACATGGTGGTCGGTTTGTCCTGTGGTATTCCAAGTCCTTCCAGTATGCGACGTAGCCAAATCGCTTCACAGACAGCTTCTCCTGCAGAATGATACTCGGCTTCTGTGGAAGAGCGAGAAACAAAGTGTTGTTTCTTACTTCCCCATGATATTGGTCCAGATCCCATAAAGAATACAAATCCAGAAGTGGATTTTCTATCATCAATGTTACCTGCATGATCTGAATCCGAATATCCAGTCAAGAAGAAGTTTTCATTCTTCTTGTATTCTAGACCAAGATCCACTGATCCTTTGAGATATCTCAAAATGCGCTTTGCTGCTTTCCAATGACAAATTTTGGGTTCCTGCATGAACCTGGATAGATAGCTTACTGCAAAGCTGATATCTGGTCTAGTGTAGGTCAGGTAAATGAGACTCCCAATCAGCTGCCGATAGAGAGTGGCACTTACCTCAGGAGATGGATCTGAACGAGATAACTGTAATCTGTTCTCCATAGGTGTAGCAATTGGTGTGCAATCCATCATCCTAAACTTCTCGAGCGTTGTCTTGGTATATTTCATCTGAGAAACAAAGATGTGATTCTCTTTCTGCCATACTTCCAGTCCAAGATAGTAGTGCATAAGCCCGAGATCTGTCATGTCGAATGATCGCTTAAGATCTTTCTTTGTTTCATCAATCATCTTCACTGAACTGCCAGTGATGACTAGATCATCGACATAAACTACAACAATCACCATCTCCCCCCCTTGCTTTTTGAGGTAGAGATTGGGATCGTATGGATTTCTGACAAATCCATGTTGTACGAGATGCTCATCAATCTTGATGTACCATGCCCGGGGTGCCTGTTTGAGGCCATACAGAGATTTCCTGAGTCTGCATACCTTTTCTTCTTGACCAGGTACAACATATCCCTCAGGTTGAGTCATGTAGACTTCTTCTTGCAAATCTCCATTCAGGAAGGCACTTTTTACGTCCATTTGGTGAACTTTCCATCCAAACTGAGCAGCTAGAGCAAAGATCATCCTGATCGTTTTGATCTTAGCTGTGGGAGCAAATGTCTCCTCATAGTCAATGCCTTCTTTCTGTGCGTACCCCTTTGCTACAAGTCTTGCTTTACACTTGTCCACTGTCCCATCTGCTTTGTACTTAGTTTTGAATATCCATCTGCATCCAATGGGTTTCTTCCCTGGTGGAAGATCGACAAGCTGCCAAGTGTTATTCTTCATCACTGATTGATATTCAGAATCCATGGCATATTTCCAAGCTTTTGACTGTAGGGCTTCCTGGACTGTAGAGGGCTCGTCTGATTCAATAACTCTACTCATCAAAGCAAAGTTAACTTCTTCTCTTGCTTTACTGCGAGTCCGTGGTCCAGGGGTGGATGTATCTGGTGGAGCATCCAATCTTGCATCTCGTAATGTACTTGTACACCATTTAGGCATACGTTGAGCTGTTCCCATGGGTTGTGGTTCTATCTGATCAACACCATCATCCCCATCATCACTTTCATCTTCTGAGGGAACATTTGCTTCAGTTTTTACAACTGGTGAAAAATCTACATCTTGCGAGTCCGGAGGAGGAGTCTCTGCTTCCTTCTTCTCAAAAAACTCAACATCTCTACTTGTGTAGACTTTTCTGGTCTTAGGATCCATCAGTCTGTACCCAAGAGTCTCTTCACTGTATCCAATGAAGATGAGATTTTGTGACTTCATGTCCAATTTCTTTCTGTTCTGTTTGGGTATGTGCATGCTTGCTTTGCACCCGAATACTCTGAGGTGTGCAATGGATGGTTTCCTTTTTGACCATGCTTCTTGTGGTGTAATTCCATCAAGAGCAGTTGTGGGCACTCTGTTCAACAAATACACTGTTGTTTTTGCTGCTTCTGCCCAAAATGTCTTTGCAAGTCCGGAATCATCGATCATGCATCGCACCATTTCCATGATAGTACGATTTCTTCTCTCGACAACACCATTTTGCTGCGGTGTGTGTGGAGGAGGCATTTGTCGACGAATCCCGTGAGTTTGTAGATAGTCTCTGAACTCATCACTGGTGAATTCCCCCCCTCGATCTGAGCGGAGAGTTCTGATGTGACGACCAGTTTCTTTCTCAACTGCCACTTTGAACTTTTTGAACGTTTCAAAGGCTTCACTTTTCTTGCGAAGACAAAAAATCCACATTTTGCGTGAATAGTCGTCAACACAGAGCATGAAGTACTGGAACCCTGAATGACTTGGCTGCATTGGACCACACAGATCGGTATGAACCAGGTCAAGTTTACCATGAGCTCGAAAAGTACTCTTTTGGAATGAAACTCTGTGTTGTTTCCCTGCTAAGCAGTGAGGACACTTGTCTGTATCCTTCTGAAGAGATGGTAGCCCATGTACCATATTACACCGGCGAAGTGTGTCGAGATATTTGAAACTTACATGACCAAATCTCCGATGCCACAACTGAGCTGAGGTGGAGTTTTTAGCCACGAGTGCTTGATCATTTTTGTGAATGAAATCAAGTTGAAACATTCGTCCCACATTTGAGGCTTTTGCAATTATTTTCGAGCCTCTGGATTTATCTCGAATCAAACACATTTTCTTGCCGGATTGACTATCAAAGTCAATTTTCAGGTTGTGATCTAGGAGTTGACTGACCGAAAGAAGATTCTTTGTCAACCCAGGGACATATAGAACATCTGATAGTCTGCAGTTGCGTGAACCAAGGGGTAGAGAAATGTTTCCAATCCCCTGAACTGTATATGAAGAATCATCTCCCAACGAAACATGATTTTTCGATGGCGTGTCCCTCATTGAAATAAACCAGTCTCTGTGGCCGGTCATGTGTCGAGTGGCTCCCGAATCAACATACCAGACATCACTAGATGACGTGGATGGTTCACTTGATCGAGCAGTGAACAAGAAGTCTTCATTGTCTGACTGATCTTGTTGCTCAGCAATATTACCTTGCTGGTGGGGTCTTCTTTTCCAGTTCCCCTTTTTCTGCCCGTGATAGTTGTTTGAATGTCCCTTGTAAGTTTGTTGTTGTTGAGGTCCAGAATTGCTTGATGAACCTTTCTTATATGTGTTAAACCAACATTCTTGCAAGTCATGTCCTCTTTTGCAAATGGGACATCGCTTCTTCTGTTGATTGTCCCCATGATACTGATTCTGATGTGGGGACTTTTGATAGGATTTAGGTTTACCTTTACCTTTTCCTTTCCATTTTTGATGTGAAGACAGTGCCTGCTCCTCTTCATCATCCTTGTTGTACATTGCTTCCTCTTGTTGCAGTAGGTTTACTAACTTGTCAAAACTAATTGTCGTATCTGACAAGTTTAGAGTTGTGACAAAAATTCGGTAAGAAGAAGGGAGAGCTCTCAGAACAATGGGAACGAGAGACTCATCTTTGACCTCTTCTCCTAGGGCTAGAAGTGAAGCCCTCAACTCTGCAACTCTTCTTAGGAAGGCTTCAATTTTCTCATTCTGTTTGAATTTCAATGTATGTAACTGACTCTGCAAATTGAGTATGACATTCTTGTTCTTGGCCTCATATATTGTGCTCAGCTTATCCCAAGCTTCTTTTGCTGATGTGGCATCTCGAATGTGGACTTGCACATCGTCGGATACTCCAAACAAGATGATGAGCTTTGCTTTCTGATCTGCTCTATCAAATTGTCGTTGTTGTGTTGCATCCGTTGGTGATCTGGTTAGAGTACCAGTCACAACAGGCCAGATTTCTTCAAACTCAAGTTGTGTTTTGATTTTTGTCTTCCAAGCAGCATAGTTGCTTCCTCTGAGCAATTGTGAATCCGGAAGAAAAAATTTGGGGGCATTGGTGCCCATTTTGCAGAGATCACTGACAGGGTTTGGCTCTTATCACTCCAGGTATAAGGTCTCCCAATCTATATACCGTCAGTCTGATATACCGAACCTTTCTATATACGCGCCCTTCCGATATACCCGTCGGTACGTGGAAGAAGCTCGCCCTTTCTATATACCCGGCGGTACGTGAAAGAGGCGTTAACGTACGTGAAAGAATTCGATACGTGGTACCAAGACAGTACTGATGGGGTCTGTGCGATTATTGACACCGGCTCAAAGAAATATCCTCATACGCGCGCGTAACTTCGCTATATACTCGGATAATTTCTCAGTCCGGATTTATGTCTTGCAATCGTTCACAGACGGATGGGATGGTTCATAGTGTGTGCACTGTGACCTTATTACTCCCCGTCGATTTATAGGGACGATGCCCAGACGACGTTGTTGCAGCTATATTAGGCGTTAAGTGCAGTAGTAGTCGCGACGGCTTTACCCGTAAGCGCTTCCCAGAGGCACTGTATATACCGAACGCTGCGAATGAGATCTAGGATCTCGTGAGTGTTACAGAACCAAATTTACTATTTTTTATTACAATTCTGCCAGTTTCTGAGCAGTTACAAAGTTTTGCAGTTGACTATGGCAACCTGCAAATTAGTACAATATACAATACAATTTGAATGACAGGCAAAAAATTACAGTTTCGGGGTCTTGGTGACCTCCTGAACCCTAAATGCTAAAAATTGCAAAAAAATAGCTGAAAATGCAATTTTTAGGTGGGTCTCCTTTTGCAAAAAATGTCTGGAATGAGAAAACAGACCAAATAGGAGAAAAATTTTTTTTACCCTAAATTAGGGATTCTCCGCTAAATTTAGTTAGTTATAACTAAATTAAAAAAAGCCTGCTAAATTTAGCAGTTCCGCCAGAATTTCCGCCAGATGCAAAAGGAGAGTTTTTGAGTGTTTTTTGTGGGATTTGATCCTCAAACCTCTCACTCCTAAGGCACATGCAATAACCAACTTGGCCACTTGGGGCGCTTGGACTATGGAAGGAAGAAATTTGAATTTATTGTCAAATAAATTGACTTACCTTTTAAAAAAATGCAGCTTGGTGAGCCTCCACGTGGCGCATGCTGGTGAAGGGGCGTTTTTAGGGTTGTATTTGCCCAAAAAACGGATCTGGAGCTTTTCTTTTTACCTCCACTCCTTTGTATTCTCCTTTGGCCGCGTTTTTTTGCTTTCCACGCACAGATATGCAAGTACAGGCCGCGTTTTTTGTATGGGCGCTGTATTTTCCTCCTGGGCCGCGTTTTTTGCTTTGGACGCACTGTCCAGCATGTATTTTTGCTGTATTTTTGCCTGGCTGCGTTTTTTTTTGCCTGGGGGCATGTGTTTTCAATGCTGGGGGCGTTTTTTCAATGCTGGGGGCGTTTTTTCAATGCTGGGGGCGTTTTTTATTGTTTATTGCTTGTGCAGGTCGCTGGAAGATAAAGAATGGCGCGGGCAAGAGAGAAAAGTGCATTTTTTTTCTCCAAAAACAACGTTTTTTGTTATGCAGGCCGTGGGGGACAGCAAAGGGCACATATGCTCTAAAAAACGCCTTTTTTTTTTCCTTGTACAGGCGCTAGATCAAGAAAAACGCCTCTTCTCTTTTTTTTTTTTTTTTCTTTGCTCTGTGTATTCTCTGCAGGTGCACAGACAGTCCTCCAAACAAGCAAAACAATCTCCAAATACAGTAAAACAAAACCCTGATTGGAATTTTTTTTTTTTTTAAATTCAATACCTGTAGCAATTTTTGCCTGGTGCTGAGTGCACCAGTGCAAAAAAAATTTGCGTTCCAAACACCTGGAACTGAACAGGAGGTTGTTGGTTTGCAGGGGGTTCTGGGAAGCTGCAGGAGGCAGCACTGGCTCTCCTTCTGGTGCAGATTACTTCTCCACGAATTCTCCTTCTTCTGCAACCTTCTCCAACCTTGCCAGGAGCTTCAATTCGCTCTGGTACCAAATGTTGATTGAGAAACAGGGACGGAAGCCTGTGATATTTTATTAATCTCAATCAGTAAAAAATTACAGAGAATGGGCTGCAATATTTATAGATATTGCACAGCCAAATACACACAGGAGAATAAGTTGCACAGGTGCAACCAAATGCCAAAATGAATAAGCTTCCAATAACATCCGGGAAGCAGGAATTAGAAAAAGACAAATATATTGTTTAAAACAATATAACAATCTGAATACAAACAAATATGGTTGATTAACCATACAACAGTATATTTATTATTTAATTAATAAAATTAATTAAATAATCCTACTATGCATAATTAATAATAGGATAATAAAATTTATCCTAACAATTATATTTCCACATCCAAAAAATCATATTAAACTAAAATTAAGACATGGATCATAAAACAAAATCATAATCATATATCATATCAATGTGTCTCTATACATCATGTAGATTCTCAAAAGCTCCACATCTAAAAATATACATAAAAAATAGGCTTCACAAAGAGACGTATACATAAAACACATCATATCTACTCAGTAAAATCAAATTTTGTTAAATGAATTCCTCCTCAAGCACTACTCCTCTAATCACCACATCTGATACTCTATAAGGACCACCTCCATCAGGACCTCGTAGTGGTTAACCCACACTTGGAACAATGACACTGGGTCTCATTCCTCTTTGCACCTGATATATAGTAAAATAAGGATCATCAAGATTCCTCCATCTAACTATCTCATCATTATATCCTAATTCATTGTATAAAGATTGCTAATTACCCAAGCTAACACTACAAGGTGGTCCCATCTTCCCACTAGCATGAGCTCTCACTACCTGTAGCTCAGTGCCCAATATCAAAGTAGCCATGATACTTAGGACCTTTCTCAAGACATCTAACTGATATATATATATATATATATATATATATATATATATATATATATCACAATTAACTATTTCCTATGATATCTCCACCTATACACCCGCTAGCTACTAACCTAGGCCATCCCTCTCACATATCAAACCATATCTCTCCATGGTCAAGGTATCCTACTAAACCAATAGTGCATACTTCTTGACCTATACATGAGAAATGGTATCCTCTAATGATGCCCTGTCATCACCACTAATATCCTCACCCCCACCTCACTCATCCTCATCCTCACCTCCTTGATGACCCACCTGCACACGGGCTTGTACTCATCTATTAGCTCTAATATGTTAAGCCTACCACAATGTGGAAAACACTTTCGTAACCTAACATCATTCACAACCATGGGAAGTCCTTGGTCATCTATGCCCATTGCCCCCTCCTCATAGGTGATGAAACAAGGAACTCTAACTCCAAATAAATGAGAATATAATTTAAGCATTACTACACTTCCTTAAGTACCCTACTCTCTCCTCAAGGTCACTAAGATAAAAATATATCTTAATAGAGATTCGCATTCCACTTTGCTTTACATAGCTTGTAGATTAAACCCAATAATTATTTAAACCAATTCCCATGCACAAACACTACATGTTCCTATATGTAACTATTTACCATTTAGCAGTGTTTACATATACACACAAGTTTACATTCATATAATTAAATTAGAAGAGAATAACCATAAAAAACCATTTCCATTTTTCTATAAATATGGTAAAACTCTAATCATAACATATCATAGTTATAGGTTTATCAAATTACATGCATCATAGTAAATATACAATATGATTGCAAAAACCCAAAAAATGCAAGAAAATTTATACATCAATATTTCAAACCTCTTCTTGATCCTCCATGCCCATAAATCCCTATCCAGGTCTGTTCCCTGAAATTAATGCTCAGGAGCCCATAGAAGGACATGTCCTCAAGGAAAATCCATCATATCAGCAACACAAACTTGTTATTAAATCCACATAAATTCACCCCCAACTTATAAGGAGTTAGGAAAAGGATACTAAGTTTGCATCCCTACCATCATCAAGGTCATCAAAGCTTGATCATCTAATAGCCAGAAACATATAAATCCCCTTATGAAAAAACACCTGATGAAAAACTCAACCCCATCAGCATCACCACCATACAACATCCTCATCAGTAAATCCAGGAACCTATTTGTCTCATCTAATCAAGATATATTAACCCTATTCCATGCACAGGAAACTGTAAGATCATATAATACATCCTCGCTAGGTATAGAATAGTCATCTCACCCATTGACAATCCAAATGTACATGTAATAGGGATCCCATATCTAAGCAGTAATGCCAGACAATAATCCCTGATATCTCATGGATCCATGCATGTGATGGATTAATCCTTACCTAATCCTACCTCTTCCAAATGATACCAATCATCATCTGACAAAGAAAATATCACATCCTCTCAACATTGTTTTGGGATCATTATCTAGGATTGTTAATTTGTCCCTTGCCTGCATCCAGAAAACAATAAAACATCCATTAGAACCCATCATTTATGATCAATCATTGTGTCTCAAAATCCACATTTAAAGGAAATAGACAATCGTCCATCGAAGAATCTAACATCCATAATCATTGGCATTTGTTACCTAAATCGCATAGTGATTTGCTAAAATCACATCAGCCTAATTCCTAGCATCTCAACAAACATGTGCCCTGATTAATGGGCCCAAAAAAATAATAATTAAAATTCTCATTTGGCTCACATAAATAACAAAAAAAAAAGATCAAGAAAGGTAATTACCTCCCCATGGGTAGGCATTCCTCTCCTCCGGGATCCTCCTATATGCATGCCATCTCTACACTTATCTCACAAATAATCACTAGATACCCAGTAGCTCTCAAGAAGTTTCTCATATCTTCATGGTAACTAACATGAAATTACCCTAGTTAAATCCATCAACATGATATAGGCATGCCAGATTTTCACTGCCCTATGGAGTCATCGCCGTATTATGTCCAATAATTCCCGGCAAACTCTCCAAAATCCCACGATGAACTTCCATTAAATCACTAGATATTCATCCCCTTAATCACACAATAAACACTATTTTCACACTATCCAAATGCTATTCTCAACAAATTATCAAAACTTCATCCAAGTGGCACATTTTTCCCACTATCATGTGCCTCATTCAAAGGCCTCTAAAATTTTCACAACATCAATGGAAACCAACTAATAGTGAGTACGGACTATACCCAGCCCACAAGTCAAGGCTCAAAATCCAGACACAACATGAAAAGTAATCCACCACGAGGATCATTTCTACGCTAATATCAACTAGTCGATAAGTAACCCACCTTTATAGCTACATGAAAAAGCCTTGGCTCCCCTACTCACTTAGATCCATGGTCAATCTTGTCTTTACGAATCACATTTGTTTCCTACGAATCATACGTCTATAAGACATGAACCAACCTTGGCTCCCCTATCACTTGATTCCATGGTGGCACCCATCTTGTTTCTATACCTTGTATTGGGAAAACTTAAAATGATACAAGTGTGTCAAAACTATCCAACCAAATCAATCAAACTAGTGATCATCGCACTTTTTCACGATCACCCCCGGCTTGAGAGGGGATCACCCATCCAAACACAAAGCAAACAATCTCAAACTAATTTTTTCCAATAGTTTTTCCATTACAAACCACTTGACAAAAAGGGGCAAGTGTAGACACCATATTTTCGTCACCCACCTACTCCCGCACGAGCTCATTGCTTTGTCAAAACATTAGCATTATCAACATTAGCTAAGTCATTCTCCTCACCCTTTAAATAAATCTTGTATCTCCCTTGGTAAATCACATTTAACTCATTCTTAAATTACCTTAACCCCTTAAACCACCTAACCATCTCTAAACCATCCCTAACCCATTTTTATCCCAACCTCTTAACATCCCTAACTCATGTAAACCTCTTCCCAACCATTTTCCCTTGTCCCTATACCCGGGAAAAATCCCATTTATTGAATTGGTTTTAACCACTTCTAAATTTTCCTTGGAAGTTAGGTGGTCGGAATTCGAACGACCAATTATAACAAATCGCCAGTGATTATAAATAGGAAGTTTTAACTCCTATTTTAGAGGATCTTCAGAAATTTTTTTGACAATCCATGGTAGATTCATTGTCCTTGTGAAGCTAAGTCAGACCAAAAGTGTTCTAGTCACTCCAAGATAATCTCTAAGCCCAAAAACCAACATCAAATCTCCTAAAGATGGTTGCAATACATCAATCTTTGGTAGCTTTGTTTCCAAGCAATCTTTCTAAGGAAGCTCAACAACCAATAGTTAACATGGTATTCATCAACTAGGCATTTCAGACATGTAACATACTTGTCCCAATCACAATGAAGACAAGGTAATCTTCTGTTTATTTCATTATTTTCCTTATTCTCATAACATCTTTCACAAAAAAACACCAATTTAGAACCTTTATTTTAATCAAGTTATCATTTTTAGAGAAAATCAACTTTTCACAGTAATTGCTAGTGATTACCTTCGAATTGCCCATGATTATCCTAAATCACCAGTGATTCCTTTGAATCACCTATGATTTTTGTCTATCAAAAAATTTTAGTAATCAATCATATCATTTTATCAGTTTTTATCTATATATCTGTATTTAACTTGCTTATCTTCAAGCATATATATATATATATATATATATATATGGCTTTAACTTTAGATGTCTCTATTATAGATGACTCTAGGAAAATCACATCCTATCACCAATATTTATGACCTCCCAATCATCCAGTAACCCTTTGTGTGGGAGAATTTTGATATCCTTCATGAGCTCACACTTTGTACCATTGTTTTCATTCACACCTAACATCAAGAATATTTAGAAAATCAAATTCCTCCATGAGATCCAATAGGAAATCATGCAGGACTTATTAGTATGATTATTTGACAGTACTTGTCTAGATTGCCGCCACCTTAGCCTGGGCCACCTACGAAGCATGGAACATTACCTTTCCTTTCAACCTTGAAGTCTAATCCATCCTTACCATTATCATTGTTTATTCTATTTATAATTATTATCAACTCACTTGATTGTATTAAAATGAGATGACATCCTCCAAGGAAGTCCCTTTAGATTCTTAGAATCATCCTTTTCCTGAGCATCTCGTCATCCTATTTGTCTAATATTCCTTTATTTAGTTCTCTTTGATTGTAGGATCTCTTCACCGTTTGGTGAAAGGAGGAATGTATTATTCCAATGCTTACATCTGATCATCCATCGACATTAAACATTATCTTCAATCACCAGGTATCATTAAACCCTACCTTGTTTCAATTTTTAAGTATTTTATGCACTTAATAACATAGACCTAAAATTTACCTAATATATTTTCTCTTCTCAGCATGCTTTAACTTTGTTTTAACACACATCATCTAATTTTATATGGCATTCTCTTCTTCTACATCTTTGGAAACTATGGAGTCACCAAACAATATGGAGTCTTCACTCATAGATCTCATGACATCCTTGGACATAAAAAAACTTCATCACCTACTTCATGATTAGACTCAAATTCAGCTTCAGAAACACCATCATAGACTACTTTCTTTAGATGAGAAACAAAATATTCTTTGGTGTAGAATTTTTTTCTCTGGACTTCTTCTTGTTCTCAAACCTATTGAACTTCATCTTTCCTTTATCAGACATGCAAGTCCTTTTTTCAAGATCTTAATCATGTTATTCATCATCTTCATCCTTGTGCTTATGAGGGAACTTGTTAGAAAAATGACCTATTTCACCACAGTTAAAGAATTTAAAAGGAAATTTTACCCTTGTACTTACCTGAACCATGTTTCAACCTTTTAGAAAAAATTGCAATCAGTTCATCATCATCGATCTTAGCATCATCAACATTAGTGGTCTTATTTTCTTTGGACTTCTTCTCATCCTTGAAATATAATTCCTTCTTGATAGGTTTTGCATCAATGATCCTCATCTAATATGCTGTAAAAATGTCATGGAGCTCATCAATCAACAAGACTTTCAAATCCTTGGCTTCCTCAATAGAAGACACTTTAGGATCAAAACTTGGAAGTGAGGGATCTCAACACCTTTTGCACCACTACCTCTTCTTTCACCTCTTCACCTAAACCTCTGATGATGTTGACAACTTGATCAACTCTGAGTAGATATGCAGCAATAGATTTTTTTCTTCCTTTATCTTTAGGCTTTCAAACCGATTTTTGAATGTTTGGATATTTTCCATCCTTACCTTGGAATATCCTTCATAGATGACCTGAAGCTTCTCCCACATGGCTTTAGTAGATGTATAATTCATCACCTTAACAAATTTAGATTTTGATATTCCACACAAAATTACATTCATTGCCTTGGAGTTTTCATTACTAGCCTTCTTGTCTGTAGTACTGGTTGTAGGAGTCTAAGGAAATGTATACCCATCTATCAAAGACTGCCAAATGTCACATCCTAAGGAAATAGTGCAAGTCCTCTTCCTGATGCTCCAAAATGCATAGTTTGACCCATCAAACATAAGGAACCTTGCTAGTAGAAGTGCCACTCTATTGACTATCCATTTTAGTGCTTCAAAGGATCTCCTTCAAGTGATTAAACTTCTTCAAAAGGACATTCTCTGATACTAATTGTTAGAATAAAAATGAATTGTGAGGGGGGGGTGAATCGGTCCTTTAAAACCTTTACTTAGTTATCTTAACTTGCATACACCATTAAAGAATTCAATCATGCATAATGTGAATGAAATAATATTAAACATGATAAACCATACAGAACATAATGAAGAGAGTAAAAAAGAACATAATATATAAAGTGGGAAACCCTAAAAGGGAAGAAAACCCACTGAAATGTTTGAATATATCACTCAATGAAAAATACTTACATGAATATTACACATCACACAAGATTTATTTAGTGAGACATACCAATCCCACAAGGAGCACCAAACCCTATTTAGTAAGGACACCAATATACAAGGAGGATACAACCCCCTAAGATGACCAAGCACCAACTCAGTACCACCTGAAGATGAATATTACCTATGGATTGTTTCTCAAAAACTAATTGTGATCACAAGATTAGCTCATACACCTCAAAACCCTCTCAAACAAACTCTCTCTCCTACTTCACTCAATCTTTATCCTTCATAAGCTGATTAGGTATAATTACCTTGAATAACTTATACTATTTCCATTCTCACATTATCATGCTTATTTTTATCTCTGTCCTTGAATCCCTCTAACACTCTCTTTCACCTCCTCTAGCTCACTCACAACTCTATCCACTCCACTAGCTCAAATGAGAAAATATTCACTTTATATACATGACTCATCTTAACAACCATCTAGGTCATCCAAGACCATTAAGGTAGGTCATTCAAAAAATTAAAACATCTATGATAATCATATAAATTTACATGAAAGGATCATATAGGTCGGCATTAGACCAAAGCACTCAACATGAACAATTAGGCCTAGAAGGCTAGTTTCATCTCCACCAAATGCTTCTTGGACTCTAAGGGACACAAGGAAGATCCATAATGACTCCAAAAGCTCCATGAATGTTAAGTTACACATCCTATCAACAACTTATACAAGATCAGGAACATCTCCACTATCCATCTCTTCATGTCACCATCGAGTAGGACTGTTTCCTACTCATTTTGAGCACCTCCAACAAACTAGTCTTCAAAGATGAAGACCAAGATCCAACATAAAATCATAAACCATGGCATGCATACCAATCAATGGAAATCAAATAACCCAAGGAACACTACAAACAACATTATACTTCATGACTCAGCCCATAGAGCCATCAAAACATCTTTGTCCTCCAGATACTTGAACTGCCCAGAAACCAGTCTTGGAAAACATGACCTTCTCACACCTTGTGATGACACTTTAGAATACCTTATAAATGCATGGAATATGATAAAATTTAACCCCTATTAACTCTAAAATAGATAGGAATCATGAATCAAGACAATATATTGGTCTTTCCAACCAATTTTACTAAAGTACCTTCATTGTCCTTAACCCTGTCAAGTAGGTCAACTTATGACCTCATCCTTTCCAACCAAACATGACCTTGTAGGACTCAACCAAAGCATGCATCATGTCATATTGGATGTGTACAACACTCTCATAGTCATTAGACACTTCAACTTAGGCCACACATGCCCAAGAACCACATTTCACCATGACTATCAAAGACTGCCCATTAGGTCTAAAAAGCAATCTTCACATTTGGACATGTGTAGACCTACAAATGGATATACATGGTTTAAATCAATCTCAAACATGTATTGTAGCTTCCCTTCTACTTAGAACATCAATTTATACAATGGGTCAAATGGAAAACCTGAGAAAAAACCAAACTTTCTTGAAAACATGTAATTTTGAGTGGGCTCCACATACTATCAAGACACCAAAACACCACCATCAGAAATATGGAGAGTCCTTTCCATCCTATGATAATATATAATTTGATGATCCAATGCATTTTGATCTCATACCAATAGTTTTCCTCCATCGCTCTTGAACTAGGGTTTAGGTAGGTTTTTTGACCACCTTTGCTTCTTAGTGATTGTTCATAAAGCACAAGACATCATTTGATCTCATTCCAACTCTGAAACCTTCTTATCTCCATGCCTCAACATCCATAAATGGATCAGGTTCCCATGAAAACTTTACACATGCCAACCAACACGAAATATCTCATATCGAGCTGAAAAAATTCACCTTTTTGAGCTCGGTAGGACTAAAAACATCATATCATGAAAAATATTCATCATAAAAACCTTTTTTTTTTCATAAAACTATCACAACTTCCTTAAACTATACCAAGTATAATTTTTTTCTACACTCCTTTGAATCTTTCCAACCACCATGACTTACCTATCCAGGTTATTGAATTAGGTCTAGTTTAGACCAAGACATAGTATGCGAACATCATATATGTTCTTCAAAGCACTTAAAATTCCCTAACATCCTTGAGAAAACATGTATCACTCATCTTCATGCCCTCATGGGCACACACACACCTATGAAACTAACCTTCATGCTCTATTAGGCCACCAATCACCTAGACTATATCTAAATGTAGACCTACAAATGATAATCAGACCTTGTAATCACCTTATGTGACCTATATGAGTGTCTAAAAAAATTCCCAACATAATCTACATTCCTCTCCCATGCTTCACCAACCTCCATACATCTCTATCCTTCATATTCCATCACCCATGTTGATTAGACCTCTTTATTAGGCCTACTTAACCAGGAAACTCTCACCATCTCCACTCTTGTAGAAATGCCACTTCTTTTCTTCCCATGTCACCATCAATACAATCTAACTCTTTTACTCATCCTTACACCTTTTACATCAATAAAAACACTAGCACACACACATAGACCAAAACTTTGAAGTTCACTCACTATTTCATAAAAGTTGAACCATGCATTAGACCATGCATATGCACCAAGAAAACATGCCACTAGAACACTTCATAACACCAAAACATCTCACTAGAAATTAACCTTCACTCACTTAACATTATTTGACATTAATGACCATCGGTGACAAAATCATGAACTCACCTGTGCACACTAAGACACCCTTTGACATCAATGACAACAAAAATTACACATTTCTAATAGCTGGTGTACTACATAATGTAGAAGTTAACTTTATGGGGATAAAAAAAACTATAGATTTTGAATTTATAGAGAATGTAGCCAAGAAACCAACGTATAATGTTGTTTTAGTACTTGAATGGTTTTTCAACTATAATAGCACATTGAAATATAAAGAAGAAGAAGTCACACTAGAATCAAATTTTATTTGAGTCCACCTACCATTAAAAATAGAAATGATTGCATCATGGGGAGAATATTTTTGGCATGAAACCTATGGTGAGGACTTCAATCATACTCAAGGGATATATACCCTTATTAATTTAGAACTTTTGATAAATAATTATAACCTAATTCAGAAGAATAAATTTTAGTACAAAATGAATTCCCAAATCAAATCTCAAACCACATGGTATGAGTATGGGTGCATGGATTCATGGAAGCAAGAGTATGATAATTTTTATACTAAAGAAGAGTGAAATATAAAATCGTAACACTATAAGACGACCAATATGAATCTGCAGAAGAAGAAAAAAAATCAACTAGTCTATAGAAGAATAATTTCAAGAAGAAGCATAATATCCCAACTAACAAGAAGCTTAACCCACAAATGGTTTTAACAAATATTAAATAACCAAAAAATGGTAAATACGGTTGACAGATTAATCCACAGAGCCTCCCATTATACCCTACCAAAAATTTCACGTTTTGGAGACTTGGAGGTCTAATTTTAACAAATGGTGAGAGTATTTCAAAATGAAGTAGCCTAGATAGAAGAATTTGATAAAACATTGACAATGAATTCCACTCCTTGTTTATAAAATCACAAAACTAATATTTCACATTGGAAATCACTAATAACACTACTCAAAACAAGATACTTCAAAAGTGAAGTGTATTATGTGACTATTCTAGAATATACAAGTAAATGACACCCATAACAACACATAAAAACATGTTTCAGGAATTGGAAAATATGCAGGAAATAAATTCCACAAGATAGATACATCTAATATTATAGACAATAGGTCCGTTAACAAAATCATGGTACATCCACCAGGAAACAAGTTGATAAATACGGGACTGAAACTAGATGGTGATGGAATGTTTTCACACTTTTAATTTTTAGGACGTAGACATAAACACATTGAGAGAACTTTAAAATATTATAATTTTTATATTCTTAACTGTATAAGATGTTACTGATCAATTCTCAAGGGGTTTCCCACTACACCAATGTAGACAATAGTTATACAAAGCATAAAAAACAAAAACAAAAGATATGGAATTTTGTTTCACAACAGAAAAATAGGAAAGGGAATAAAACAATAAATATTGAAGTATAAAACACCAAAAGAAGAACTGGATGTGGTATAAACCAAGATAGAAGAAAAACAATATTTCTATTAGCCATAAAAAAAAATATAAAAATTGGATGTAAGGGAGAAGAGAAAATATCTAAAGTAGTAGAGTTGTTAAGATAGTTTCAAGATATATTCTTGAAATACTTCAAGGAACTAAGTGGAATAAAATATTAAGCGGACACTAAGAAAATACAAATAAAATAGGGATTAAAACCACTAAAGAAAAATTCATATAGGTTGAACCCCAATCTAAAGGTGAAAGTAAAAACTTAAACTGAAAAAATGTGAAACGTGTGATTAATCAAACTAGTAGATAATGTAGAATGGATAATTCTTATGGTTATCAAAAATAAGTAAACATGAGAAATAACACAACCATGGGAAAGGATGGATCATCTAATAGAATTTTCAGCTTCAAAATTAGCCAAAGTAGAAAATAAATATTTTTAAAAATAACATAAGCTTTATCCATGCTTAATGCACTACAATAGGTAAAACATTACTTTTTTGCTACACCATTAGTACTCTACACTGACCATGAACCCCTTAAGTACATACTCAATTGATCCATAAATTGTTGAATTCTAACAATAAATAGATTAATATGCTTGTTAAAAATGAATGAAATAAATTGAGTTATTTTTTAACAAAGATAATGTTTAATAACAACACACAATCATACTGTACAATGAGAAAAAAGAGATAAAAGGAGACATGGTTTATCCTGGAAAAACTCAAAGTGAAAAAAACTCTAGTTTGTGAGTGAATTTTCTCCCCTTCATTGTGTAATTCTCCAATAATACTACTTATTGCCAATAATTGGCCTTCAAGAAGGATTAACACTCCCTCTAATGGTATCTATTTGCTCACAATTTCTCAACAGATTCAAGAAATCTTTTGAAATGAGAAAACAAGAAAGAATTCCAACTTCTCCAACTTTGATCATGATAGAATTCACCCAAAACAACTTTCTTGAATTGTTCTAGAAAATTGTATTTATATTTTCTCTACTCAGGTCCGTGTGAGAAGGTGAAACAAATTGATTGGGAAACTCAAACATTTGCAATTGTTGAGATCCCAAATTTTGGAACCATATCACAGAAGACTGCCGCATAATCTAGACCGATGGTTGAGCAAGTGACACAATGATTACACAACTACCACTCTAGACAGAGTAGCGTTTACGTAACCATTGGGACGGTTACATAACCGTCACTAATAAATACCTGAAACAAAACAATAATGGTCCAGTATGTCATTCAAAGGTTTCTAGATCACACCCTTTCTGGATGGACCATGCTACGATGAAAGAAAAATTTGAGAACCTGAAGAACAAGTATCAAATATGGAGAATACATAGAATTGGGAATTTCTTAATCCATTTTTTATCATACCTCCCCAACTTGAGGCTTTTAAGTCCCTAAAATCTTTAAGGACTAATTAGGTGAGGAGATTTTTTCCCCGAATACCACTTGGATTTGGTAGGCAACTGGCCTTTTAACCAAGTCAACCACCTATCTTGCACTCCACTCTGTATTTTCCTTTCTTTCCATTATAAAACCACATATTCCACTAATTCTAGCTGACTGACTGGAGTAATATCTTCAATATACAGAAGCAATACTACTCCTCCAAAAAACATGGAGGGATTAAAAATATGTAGGTTTTTAGCATTCAAAATTGAATAAATATTCATATAAGGAGGAAAATATAAGTGAAATGCACTCTTACCCACTTGTTCCAAAATAAAAAATGGGCCATATAGAAGAGGAATGAGTTTCTTACATTTTCCCTGTAGCCTATCCAAGCTGAGAAAACCATACCTTGTCTCTAACAAGGAAGGAATTCTCAATCCTATGTTGATCACGTTGTGTTCTGTACTTGGCCTATGATTCTTTCAACCTATTCTCTACTTGAAGGTATATCTTCTCAATTCTCTCAATACATTTTGTAGTCTTGTGGACCACTAGTTCCACTTTCTCATTGTCTCTTCATGGTAATCTTATAACAACATAAAAATTACTCTCAAGAAAATAACCAAAACATGTTTCAAAAGGAGTTTTACTAGTCAAAGAATGAATTTCCATATTATAAGAATTTTAGATATACAACAAGTTCTCATCCTAGGTCCTCAGATGTTTCTTATTGGACCCTCTCATGAGCTTGACAAAGGTATGATTAACCACCTCTATTTTCCCATATGTACATGGATGAAATTTGGTAGACCTATTTATCTTTGTATCCATATTTTCCACAAAATAGACCAAAAATTTCGTATAAACTGTGATTCCTTGTCTGACAAAATAAAACTAGGAAAACCAAAGTGAACTCACACATTAGTAACAATAACTTAGCTCTGTCACTATCATTAATGGTATTTTTTCAAGGAACCCAAATACACATTTTTCTAAATCCATGTACAATTACAAATATATAATCATGACATTTTTTGGAGGTAGGAAAACCACCCACACAATCCATGGAGATATTTTCCCATGGTCGGGAAGGAACTAGAAAAATGTAACCCAAACTTCCTATTTTTAGGATTGATTATACTGTATAAAACACAACATCTGATGAGTTTAGGAACTTTGTCTTGCATGTTTTTCCAATAAACATATCTTTTTAAGTGCACTAATGATCTGTAAACTCTTCAACTTTAGAATTATCCACAGAATCACAAATTAAACATTGTTGTTCTACTTTCAATTAGAAAATGATAGAGATATCTAGTGAATGAATTTTACTTATGCTTAGAATCAATAATTACATGAAAGGAAAGAATGTAAACTCATAAACACTAACAAGTTTTATCTTGGAGACCTCCAGAGGAGGAAAAACTAGTTGGGAAGGGAAATTGCTCTTTATTCCCACTTTTATTGGCCAATTCAAAAAAATAAGTATAGAATTTATAATAAGTATGAAAGAGAAGTAGATAATAACAATTCCAATACAAAGAACTTCTTTCTCACTTTCTTTCATGCTTCGATCTTGTTCTCTTCAACAAACATGTATTTATAGCCTTTCTCATGTCCTCCTATACACTAGAGAATGAGAAAGGTCATGGAGGAGAAGAGACATAGAAAACCTTTCAAATTATGAGGTTGTTAGTTTCATATTTTATTTTCTATCTGAAAGAGCTAGGACCACTGCCCAATGCAAACCAGTAGTCACAGGACTGACGCCTTGGTTGGGTGGTGGTTATGTAATCACCACTCTACATAGAGAAACAGTCCTGTAACTAAAAATACATAACCTTCGTATATTTATTTTCCTTCTTCTTACTGAATGATTTGATGAAGTAGAGTCATTTTAGATCCCTATGGATCACACCTCCACTTCTTAGGAGGATTTTGGTCCCACACAATCTTAGTGAGGGAGTAGATGAGGAAATAATTCCCTCACTTTCTCCTTAGAGTACCACTAGGCCTAACTTGGTGTTTTTCCTTTCAGTCCAATCTGCCAAGACTCCTACAGACCTCTTCTAGTCTCTCTAACCTTCTACTGCATAACTACATCCCCCTCTGATTCACCTCGTGAGTCCAAGACACAATCCTCAATGGAAGGTAGCAACTATAGTCCTTCATATTCATCTAGCATGGGTGGCTCATATAGGTGTAAGTTCTCATAGTTTACTATAGAGTACATCTTCATAAATGATGGTAAATCAAGTTGAAAGGAATTTTCTCCAACCTGCTTTAATATGGTGAAGGGTCCATATTGTAGTGGCTTGAGCTTCTATACTTGACCTTGTAGTCTCTCCTTGCTGAAGTAAAGCCAAACTCTATCTCCAACATGAATATTATGTTCCCTCCTATGTTGATCGTGCCTAGATTTGAACTTGGCTTGAGATTTCTCTAGTTGTTCTTTGACTTTGAGATGGATTTTATAGATTCTCTCAATGAATTTGTTTTCTCTAGTAACCTTTGTGTCTCGTGTCTCCTCATCATCCTGCTTCCCAACTACTATGTCTAGTGGTTTTGTAGGTAGATATCCCAAGTATGCCTCAAATGGTGACTTCGTAGTGGATGTTTGTACTCCTCGGTTATATGAATGTTGAGTGTAGGATAAGGACTCATCCCAAACTTTCTTGGGTATTTGCTGTTATACCCTCTGATCAACTATACCAAAGTATTTTTCACTACCTCAATCTATCCATCTATATGTGGATGGAAATTTTTGCTCCTCTATAACTTGGTGTCCATCTTGTCCCACAAAGTAGTCCAAAACTTCCCTAAGAACCTGGAATCACTGTAAAAACAATAGATTTGGGCAAACCAAAATGCACCCATACATTAGCAAAGAAAAGATCTGCTGCCTCATGTGATTTTACTATCTTTTTACATGCCATAAGACTACAAATCTTATTGAATCTATCAACAACAACATAGAGATAGTCATGGCCATGTTTAGACATATGTAATCCTCCTACAAAATCCATAGAAATGTCCTCCCATGGACGAGTAGGTATTGGAAAAGGCATATACAAACCCTCCTTCCTAGTATTAGGCTTACTGGTACAAAAAAGTCTACATCCACGTATAAATTTTGATACTTCTTACATATTGGACTGATACACGTACCTGTTCAAGTGGGCTAGGGTCTTACCAAAACCAAAATGTCCCACTACTTTTGAGGTATGTACTTCCCTCATCAATAAAATTCTTTCTTATTTAGGCACACAACTTCCCCCATTGGTAGAGCAGTCTGCCCTTGAGATAACAATATTCAATCCCAGTCCTTTCAGTCCTTTGGGACTGCAATTACTGAAATGTCACCCCAAAGTCTCTTTCCTGGGCATATGCCTCTCTGTATGTTTCCTTCATGAAGGGCTTGATTTGAGAGATAGTGGCCAAATAGGAAAAATTCTCCTATGTGGGCAACATAGAAAACATGTCTGCCACCAAATTTGTACTACCCTTCTTTTATTTGATCACCAAATGGAAATGCTGAAGGAACCCCATCCATTTGTAGTGCCTTGCATGTTATAACTTAGACTATGCTTGTAAATACTAGAGAGGTTTTTGGTCAGTGTGCTCAATAGTTTCTTTACCCAACAAATAATGCTTCCTTTTTTAAATTCCTGAACTAGTGCATACAATTCCTTATCATATACTGAATATCCTTTAACTGTTGAAGTGAAAATTTCAAAATGATAGCATACGGGTTTATCTCCTTGAAGAAACATTGCACCCATAGCATAATCACTGGCATCTGTCTCTACTTCGAAAGGATTCTGCAAATTAGGAAGATAAATTACTGGAGCATGACTAATCTTGTATTTCAATAACTCAAAGGATATGTCGTGTCCCTTACCCCAGTCAAAACCCTTACTCTTTGTGGCCACTATGTGTAGAGGTGTTTTAATCAAGGAGAATCCTAGAATGAACTTGTGTATGTACTATATTGCTCCCACAAAACTCCTAGTCTTTGTGGATCCTTTTGATTTTGGCCAATTAGTGATGGCTTCCAACTTCTTTGGATCCAATCGTAGATCTCCTCCTCTAACCACATGCCCAATATAAACAAGTGACTATTTGGAAAATTCACATTTCTTCATATTACAAAGCATTTGTTTCTCCCTGAGAACTTGCAAGACTTATTGTAAATTAGTTAGATGTTCTTTCCATGTGACATTAATAATCAAGATATCATCTAGATATACAATGACACATGAATCTATGAAATATCACAATACATCATTCATCATTCTCATAAATGTAGCGGGTGCATTGCATAACCCAAAAGGAAGTACTAACCATTCATACAAACCCTATTTTGTTTTGAAGGCAGTCTTTTGGATATCCTCCTTCATTCTGACTTGGTGATAACCTAACTTGAGATCCAACTTCATGAAGAATTTGGCATGCTGAAGCTGGTCTAAAGAGATCATCTATGTGGGGAAGTGGATATCTATTCTATATGGTGATCCTGTTCAAATAACAGTAGTCAATGCACATTATCCAAGAACCATCCTTATTTGGCACCATCACAATAGGTGAACCACATAGTGAGGTGCTCGGATGTATCACCCCTTGGTCTAGTGGCTCATGGAGTTGTTTCTTTACTTCAGTACTCTCAAGAAAGGATTGCCTATATAACCTGATGTTCGGTAGAGGAGACTTTGGAAATAGATGAATCTCATGCTCTACTTTCCGTTTAGGTGGTAACCCACTAGGAGCTTGAAATACTTCCTAAAAATACTGAATAATACTATCCAAATCCTAATTTCCCTAGTTAGAAATCTCTAAAACTTCTACCCCATCCTATTTATCCTTTAACAAAAGTAAACGAAATTGATTATGATTTTCCTGAATAAGTTGTTTTTCCTTGTTAGCACTCACCATAGTAACCTGTGTCTTATGTTGGTGTGCCCGGAAGTTGTATATGATCCCATCCTTGACCCATCTATATCATTTTTCCCTTCTCATAAATATAGCATCCCTGATATATAAGTAAGGACTCCCGAATACAACACCAAAAGCATCAAGTGGAATAACATTAGCATCTAAAACATCAATATACTACAAATTTATCCCAAACTTGACCTTATATATTCTTTTTACCTGAATTTTAACACCCTTCTTCACCCAACCCAAATGATAATGGTGCGGATGATCGTAAGTCTCAAGACCAATCTTCTTTACAACTGCTTCAGAGATCAAGTTAGACTGAGAGCCCGTATCAACCAAAGCATTTACCTTAGTTCTCTTGATTTGGATTTTGATATGGAATAGTCTACTCATCTCCTCTTCCTGATTATCCATGTTGGTGGTCGTGCATCCCATAATTTCATCTACATCATAGTCATATTTGATTTCCACCTCCCCTTCTATTTTTACAACTTTCATGGAATTCTTTGAGGCCTTTGTTTGGTTCTTCAGGTGTAACTCCGGATTTAACTTCCAACATGTAGCATTAGTATGACCATTGATATCACAGTTCTTGTAAAAATTCTTGGGATATTTTTAAGCATTTAAAGTATTGGTAGCTTGTTTACCTTTCCCTTTCCACTTACCCTTGTTACTTGTTTTCCCATACTCTTTTTTCTGCTGATTCATCGACTGCTTTTCCCTTAGCTCTGCTTCTCCTTGCTTATTTTAATCATCTATGTAGTATTCCTACACAAATGACTCATTAAGATCTTTGGGATTTGTGGAGATGACTTTTCTTCAAAGGTGAGTGTGAAGTCCTCCCAAGTACTTAGTTAGAATATCCTCATCCTCCAAGTCCATGTTTAGAAACATGGCCTACCTCCAAAACTCCGTAGTATAGTCTTGCACACTTTGACCACTACCTTGTCTAAAATACTGCCATTCAATCATTTGGTCAGTCTTGTGGCCAATAGGATAGAATTTAGCTCTAAGTAATTGTTTAAATTCTTGCTAAGATTTCACAATAGGACGCTTCTTTTTTCAAAAGTGGTTAGATGGGTTTCCCACCAAACCAGAGCATGTCCCTCCATTTTGAGACATGAAAAGGTCATCCTCTATGCCTCAGTGACATTATGGATGCTACAATAGACTTCTAACTATTTTAACCATTTATCAAGCAACTCTGCATCTACTTGTCCTTCAAAGATTTTAATCTCAACTTTCATCTCAACTTTAAAAGGAGTATGATCATATTTTACCTTTACTCTTGCATTTGAAGTCTCTTCTTCATCCTCTTCCCCATAATCTTCCTCATGGTGGCTCTCCCTATGCCAAAATTATTAACCAAACCTCGAACCACTGAGTCCATGGATTCTTTCTTGATAGAATTTTTGTTCTACTAATCACAATTCCATCACTAAGAATTTATTTCTCACTTTCTTTCATGCTTCGATGATCTTGTTATCTTCTACCAACATGTATTTATAGCCTTTCTCATGTCCTCCTATGCACTAGAGAATGGGAAAGGTAATGCAATAGAAGAGACATGGACAACCTTTCAGATTTTGAGGTTATTCGTTTCATCTCTTATTTTCTATCTGAAAGAGCCAGTACCACCACCCAATGTAGACTGGTGTTCCCAGGACCTCCACCCTGGTTGGGAGGAAGTTCTATAACCATCACTCTACATAGAGCGATGGTCCTATTACTAAAAATATAGAACCTCCATATATTTATTTTCCTTCTTCATGTTGATTGATCTGATGAAGTAGAGTCATTTTAGATCCCTATGGATCAACTAAATTCTTTGTCACACCAAAGTGACTAGCTACTATGAAAGTGTGTGATTCTCTCATTAACTGCAATCTTTCCCCCTTAGGAACAAAAATTTCTTATTATTATAGATAAAACCATCCTAGAAATAGTCTTATCATGTAGGTGAAAATGCCTCGGTAAGAGGTTTCTACTAAAAAATATTTACAAAATATAGATCCTCCTCATCACCTTCCTCATATGCTCACACACAAAAATTCAAGAAGAGTTAATGTGACCATAGATAAAATAAAATGAGATATAGAAAACATATCATATAACTTTACAGTCACACTTTTCTTATATTTAATAATCAAATTAAATTTTTGTAAGAAACCCATCAATTTATAGTGTCTATCCTGCTGAATTTTTCTTTTAGCTTGTAAATATTGGATAATTTTGGTCCATGTAGATGATATTTTTGTTACCCATCAAATAATGTTTCCATTTATTGACTTCTTGAATAAGAGAATATAATTAGTTTTCATAAGTATAATAATTCATAGTGATAACATACCATCCTACCTCCCTAAAGTAGGATAGCCCCCATAAGATAGTCACTGACATCAATTTCCACTTCTAAGGGAAGATGTAAGTTAGGTAAGGCAAAAATTGGAGCATGAATAATTTTATAGTTAAATGTTTCAAATACAATTTTTTGTATCTTACTAATAGGAAAATGGGCGTAACGAAGATCTAGTCAAAATACATCTCTAACAAAGAAGCGAAGAATACAAATCTGTAAAAAAAGAGAAGATTATTATTAATAAGAAGTTGTCACACACACATACCTCAATTATTGGTTCATGCCAATAAATAGGCAAGTGAGAGGAGAGAATAACCTTCTACATAAGATTCTAGAAGAGGAGGTTTCTAGAGAAACCTAAAGAAGAAACTTATAGAGAGAATTCTAGTAAGTGGAAGAAAGTGCAACTCACCATGAGTTATGACACAAAAGACAAAATAGAATGTGCACCCTAATTAAATCTTAAATACTCATTAGAGCTTAATATATATCCTAACACCCTCCCATAATTGAAGAATTAGGAATTTTGAGAAGAGAAAGAATGGTTCTTAGACTACTAGGCCATATTAGGTACCCATGTACATAAGAAAAAAGAAGGAAGGGAGGACTTCATGGTGAATCCCCCTAAGGAGACAACTTCCTTCACCCCAAGATCAAGTATTGAAAATGAAAATAATGAGGATTTGTATAAAGGTTTAGTGAAGATGTCGACAACCTAGTCAGCAGTAGACACAAACTCAAGTGAAAGGACTTCATCCAATATCAACTGTTGAATGAAGTGCATGTGTATCTTAATATGTTTTATGTGTTGATGCTTCAACCAGATTGTCGAGAAATAGCAATGGAACTCTAATTATCTCACCAAAGAGTAGTAGGAATAAACTTTGGGAGACCAAACTCATCAAACAGTTGTCGAAACTAAAATAACCTCCTTAACTAGCTTGAACTTTACGCTTTGATACTTCAGCCTCATTCGAAGATAATGCAATAACATTCTGCTTCTTACATCCCCAAGAAATTGGACTAGACCCAAGATGATAAACAAATCTAGAAGTAGATCTACGAGTTTCAACATCACCTTCCTAGTCTAAGTCAGTATATCCAATGAGCTATGAAGACCCCTATGGTGTATACCAAATGCCAAAGTGTATAGTACCCTAAAAATAACATAAAATACGCTTAGCTTCTTTACAATGAATCTCATGAATTTCATGTGTAAAGTGAGAGACAATCTTAACAATGAATGTGATTTCAGAACAAGTGTGTTTTAAGTAGAGAAGACTTCCTACGAGTTTCCTATATAAGGTGGGTTAAACTAGAGGAGCCTTATAATCAACAAATAAAACAAAACCTGATTGAAAAGGAGTAGGAGCAGGATTACAATCAGCGATATGAAATCAATGAAGTAAATAATGAGCATACTTATGTTGGCCAATAGAAATCCCCTCAGAAGTGTGATGAACCTACAAACCAAAAAAATAATGCAGAAGTCCCATGTCGGTCATATAAAAATGCTCCATCAATTTGTGTTGAATGTCATGAATGAGGGAATCTAAACTGACAGTGAGAATGAGATCATCAACATAAAGTATGAGTATTAGAAGAGTATTCCCATTCCACTAAATGTAAACATTAGTGTCTGAGTGGCACTGAAGAAATCTAGAAGAGAGAAAAAAATAATCCATCTTCTCATACCAAACACATGGGGCCTCTTTAAGGCCATAGAGAGAATAACGAAGTCTACATACTAGTGAAGGGTCCTGCACAAAACCTAGAGGCTACTCCATATAGATCTCCTCATGAAGATCACCATACAAAAAGGAAATCTTCACATCCATATGGTATATAGTCTAATGATTAGCTGCAGCAAGGGAGAGTACAACTTGAACATAATTCATCTTAGTTACAATGTCAAAAGTTCTAAGAGGAATAAATCCCATCAACCTGTGAAAAACCATTTGTAACTAAGCGAGCCTTGTACCTATCAATAGTAGCCATCTGTTGCATACTTGGTCTTATAGACCCATTTACATCACATAAGTTTGTCTTCCCTTAGGAAGAGGTACTAAGTCCCAAGTTTTATTCTTCAAAAGTGAATAATACTCCTCATGCATAGTAGTCTCCCACTTTGGTTTGGTAATAGCCTCGAAAAAGTTAACAGGATCATCTGAAATATCATGAATAAGAAGAGTACATATTGGAAATTTGTGAGTGAGTCTGATGAGGTAATGAAGTATTGCCAACCATAGGACCAGTTGAATCCAAAGTGGATTGGGCCCATTTGAGAATAATGTGAGAAGCACTTGGTAGAGGAGGAGGAGGAAGTTATACATGTACATTGACTAGGTACTCGTCATCAACATCTGAAATCATACTAGAAGAAGGAGAAGTATGAGACAAAAGGATGGAGTATCTAGAGATGAATTCTCTACAAAAGAATCAATCTCATCAAACTGAACTTCCCATCAAAATAAAACATAATTAGTGACAGGGTCATGAAGGCGATAATCCTTAATAGTCTCACGATATGCAACAAAAATAAGTGATTGGATTTTATTCTCTATAGACTTGTGTTTTTCATCAAGAAAAAACACCCATCCTTACTTCCAAATACACGAAAATCAGAAACATCAGGTTTTTCTCCAAGCGAAACTTGTGTAGGAGTCTTATTCCACAAATCCTTATGTATGATTCGGTTATGAATGTATTTTACACAGTTAATTGCCTCAGCCCAATATCGAGGATCCATCTCCTTGAAATGAATCATGTAATTGGCCATATCCTTTAAAGTATGATTCTTCCTCTCATCCACACCATTATGTAAAGGGTTATAGTTCACGATAACTGATGCACAATCACATGCTCAATACATAAATCATTGAATGCATTTCTAACATATTCCCCCCATTATCATTGTGTATCATCTTGAGTGGAAGAGATGATTTCTTCTCTACAATAGCCTTAAAGGATTTGAAATTTTCAAAAACATCACTTTTGTACTTAACGAAATACACCTAAAGTCCAACGAGAGAAATCATCAATAAAATGTGAGTACATATTTGGCTCCAGAATAAGAACGAGTGGAAACGTGAGAAGATCACTATGTACCAACTCGAGAGGAGATCTCATGCTCTAGTGGCCTTTCCCTTTGGAAAAGGGCCTTGGTGTTTTTTTCCAAGCATACATCTAGGACATACTCCATCAGTGAAAGAAATCTTCAGAAGAATGAGAACTAGATACTTTGTACTCATCTTCTATAAGTATTTTTAATTCAAGTGGCCAAATCTCTCATGCCACAATTTTCTCACTGAATCAACATGAGAAATCAATGAAGAACCTGTAGAGGGCTAAAATATCTTAAAATGATAGAGACGATAACTATGATCAATAAACCTTGTAGCCACTACATGTTGAGGATATTTTATTTCTTTGATTACAACTTTATGCAGAGTAAATTCCATAATTTTTCTAGTTCTTGAATTAAAAATTTGATAAATAGACAACAAATTAGAAGTAATTTTGTGAACAAGGAGTACATATGTAATACAACCATTATGTATTTGAACATCACCTTCCCCAAAACATCAACTCTGGAAGAGTTACCAACTTTAATATGGGAAGTGTTGCAATCAAAAACTGAAGATAAAATATCTCAAGAATGTGTGAAGTGATTAGAAGCCCCTGAATCAATGATCTAATTATCATGGGATGTAGATATGGCTCGAGCATAAATAAGTTTCCCTTTTCTGTAAGAAGAAGTGGGAGTAACAAAAACCTTCTATTTCTTAACTGCTTCCTCCAAGTCTTTCATCTTCTTGAAACATCTATTTTCTGAATGATTTCTGTCACCACAAAAGGTGTAAGGTCCATGGGTTTTCTTCTATTTGGATTTTACTTTAGGATTAGGATTTTTGAAATACTTAGTGGACTCAGAAGATGGATTAGGCTAAAAATATTGAGGAGGAGGTGTATTTACTAATTTGATGGACGGAAAGGTCTTCATTTTAGACTTGGGTTTACCTTTGGAAGAGCTAACAACAAGAGTGTGAGAGATACTAGGAAGGGAATCCAGGGACATTAATTTGGTTTTCTCCATAGTAAGGTGATAAAAAAAGAGCTCAAAAGTAGGCCATTTGAATTTTTCACCAAGGGCATCCATAGCTGACTAAAAGGTAGAGAAAAACACACTAAAAGGACCATTCAACTTAGAGATGATAAGAAATATAACTTCTTTATCAGTTTTAATTTTTCCTACTACTTGTAATTCTTAGTGAATATACTTAAACTTGGAGAAAAATCCATCTATAGTGGGAAATTAAGATGGAAAAAGAGAAGATAATTTTGCATTTAATTATAACAATTTGAATTCATTCACCTTACCAAAGAGTTTGAAAAACTTTTCCTATGCTTCCTTAGGTGTGGTAAGGCCGAAAAGATGGAACATAAAGATGTTGAAAACGTTCAACCTAATCAACGAAGAGCCTCGTCCTTCTTTCATTTCATCAAGTAGAGGTATTTTTCAGAAGTGAAGGTTGGATCATTATCCAACATGACGTGCCAAAAATACTTTGACTGCAATAATTATTGCATCTTTGGTTTCCAAACATTATAATTGGAATTATTAATTGGCTCAAACAAATGTGACTCCATAGAAGAAAATGAGGACATGAATGGGCCTGGATGGACATCGGGTACCACCAAAAATGTGTCTCAAGGCACTACAAGATGACCCTCTCGAAAAAGGTAAAAAAATCAATCCCCCTGATTATAATAAAAACTAAACCAATAGAACGAGGATGAAAAATTAGTCACTTTTGCAAAAAATGGAACTCATTTCTGAGTTACCATGCAAAATTTATTAACATAAAATTTTCAAGTAAAAAGGCTCAAATTAATTAAAAAAACTCAATGATTAAAAAATTAGTCAAGGTAGAGGGGAAAGTGGTCATGTGACCACTCGTTAGAACTGAGGAGAGAATGTAGATTCCAAAAATGGAGTCAAATTGAGAAACATCCCGCTAAAAGGTATTAATTTTCCCAAAAAATAGAAAATTGCCCCACAAAATGAATTATTTTTCACAAACTATAGAAAAATAAAACTATAGTCTAATGAAAAATTAAAATAAATCATCCAAAGGAAGCGGGTTGTTTATATACATATTTCAGGTGAGAGAATACTTAGGCATATGGAATATTTAGACATGTTTCTTCACAGCATTTTCCCACTAAACTGGAAAATGAAATTATTTGTTATTTATGTGCAATATCTGTTTTTTTTTTTTGAAAGATTGTTATTTTTCTTTAGATCTGATTTTTCATAGATCTTCTATAAGCACACTACCAGCCTTACCATTGATGTCCAAAAACACCATTTAAAAAAAATCATTCACAGATCTTCCCACTCAAATTTGCATAAACGAGACTATTCGGGTTTTTATAAAAAAAACCTTCGTGCTAACTACCAAGATGCACATTTTCAATAAAAAATAGAATAAAATTAAAACAAGAAGGTATTTAATCAAACCAAGACCAGAAAATTCTAGATCCAATATGGAGAATGGTATTTTTATTCTTCTTGTGCAAAATAAGATGAGCCTACCGCAAATGAAAATATCTTCATAGCAAAAGAAACAATATTCACATCCTACTGCTCCACGTGAAATTTGTTGCAGAAATTTATGCTAAAAGAGTGAAGGAGAATTCAAAAATAGAAGTAGTGCTTTGATACCATGACATGAAAATGAGCATAATGAAGATCTATTCAGAAGACATCTCCAATAAAGAATCGAAGGATATAAATCTCCAGAAAAGAGAAGATTATTATTAATAAGAAGTTTTATCACACACATACCTCAATTCCTGGTTCATTCCAATAAATAGGAAAGTGAGAGGAGATAAGATCATTCTATGGAAGATTATAGTAAAGGAGGTTTCTAGAGAAACCTAGAGAAGAAATTTCTAGAGAGAATTCTAGAAAGTGGAAGAAAGTGCAACTCATCATGAGTTATGAAAAAGAGAAAAAATAGAGTGTGTACTCTAATTAATTATTAAATATGAATTAGAGCTTAATGTTTTTCCTAACACTTACCCCAATCAAATGTCTTACCCCCTGTTGTCAATTAATTTAGTGGCGCTACTACAGAAGAGGTAACATCCTCATTTATGACTTAGAAAACAATTGAATTTTATTTTATACATAATGTTCTCTGTTCTAAATTTACATAATTTAGAACACACATTCCTTTGCTAATCCATCACATAACAGAAAACCATATGCAGCTGTAATGACTCAGTTTTATACCGATCTCTCATTTCATGACTCGGTTAAAAACCGATCTCTCATGTTACTTGTTCTTGTGTATATGAAGTATACTTTGGTTTCCTTACCCTTTATTAGTCATATAAGTGTTACTGTCTAAGCTTCCTATCTGAGTGTCTGTTACTGATACTCATCTGAAATCTCACAACCTTAGACCAGGTGACATAAGACAATGCAACCAACAGCTTGTGATACTTTGGCCAAAGTTTTAAACATGTTTACCATGCTTACATTCCTAGATGGCATACTCGTCGAAAGGAATATGTCTTTCACCCCACTTATTCTGTTATCTAGATTAGTCTTCCTTGACTTCCGTCAACCAATTCTGAATCAAGGTTTTACACTAAAAAGGGACAGCTCACATACCCTAGTGTTGCAGTCTACTTGTGGTGATTAAGGGTAAGTAGACATACTCAAATCAACTTATGTTGATTCGAGTGTGTTTATTCACCCTAAGTCAACATGAGTTGACTACTACACTTGACTATATGCCTATCTCAGTTTAGAGTATAACTATGAACTAGAATCCCACTTATGATAATCGAGTTAGAAGAGTTGAGTAGGATAATGAGGCATAACAGTTGCTTCACTGTATCCACCTAATGACTTTCATCATTAAGTGGGTACAACGCAACAGCAGTTATACTGCAATAGCCCACTAAGTACTTATAACATGACTTTCATACTTAAAGAGTCTTGATTAATTAACCTTCACTTGATAATTAATTTAATTTACATAACACACGTACTTAAGGGATCAAATAATTTTGAAAAGATATTTCCTTTATTAAGGGTATCGTAATGTACCCTTTCAAAAATTAAATGCATGTAGAACAAATATGTTTTATGCTATGAATTCTTAAATAATTAACAATTCATTCATTTGATTCTCAAAATTCAATCAGACTTAATGATGAAGATCATCATCTAATCTTCCTTTGAAATTTGTCTAGTAGTACGCATATGGATAACTTAAGGATTGAATTAATGATTTCCTTTTCATTAATTTTCCATTCTTATTTTATTTCAAGTATCTTCTCTCATTTCCATTTGTTGGTTCATGTATGAAATAAATCACTTTCTTTTTCAACATAATAAATTCAACTTATCACTATAAGTTATGATCATAATTGTATTCTAATTAATCTTTCACATTTTTAAATGTTGATTCATAAATAAATAGATTCAATACCCAACAAACATTGATTTAACCATTCTCATAGATAAAGGTCATATCCTTGTCCGCCATAATTCATATAAGTAAATTCATTATTATCTAATTAATGTCCTATAGATTCATTCACAAGTTCCAAACACACTTGTTTGGTTTAATTTCGATAAGGAATACACTACTTACTAAATGGTTGTAATATATTATCCTCTTGGTCATAGTAAGTAACTATATCAGAATTATAATTTAAGTAGTTTACAAGGATAGTTTAGAATAAGGATCCCATTAAATAGTTCCACATTTATTCCTCTACTAACCCCCAAGTTATCTACTTTTTCTTATGTACTTTGACATGGATATATATATATATATCAAAACATCATATATAATCAAATACTAAGACATTATCATACAACTCTTAACCAAACAACAAGTCAATTTGTCAAGGCAAATTTGATTACTCAAAAATCTATAAGTATTTCATAAACATTTCCATCACAAATAATATCATTTTCCAACCATTACAATTGTACAATGGCACAAGGCCTTCATGAATCATAACAAAATCCTTTCATAACTTTAACAATTTCAAATATCTAAATAATTAAACAACATCAGTAAAATAAATGAAATTTCTTATAAGCATTTCTCCTTTCAATTTTCATGAAATCCATCTACACGTTGTTAGCATGTGTCAGTTCACAAGAATTGAGCATGATAAGATCTAACACATTAGAAAAACATGCTACTATCTATCAATTTCATAAAAATAATCCTTCTATTTAATGAAATTGTTTGAAGTTCCCTATTTCGGTAACTTAAAGAAAGCATGCCAAAAATTCCACAATGCCATTTTAGGAAAGAAGTCTATGTATCCTTTTTATGAACCTTTTTCCCAAATATGTCAAAAATTAGATTTCATTCGAGTTAGAATCATTGGTTCGTTAATCAAACAGAATGACAATCATTTTGATATTTCAATCAAGTAATCCTATGGATTACGTGATTAAAATTCAAAACTCAATCTACTCCAAAATAATCTATTCAACCATCAAATAACTTCATATTATTAAAATAATGGTATTGAAAACATTTTAAGTAACAAACCATACATTGCCTAATAGTCAAGCCACGTGATATACCTATTATATATTTTTATCGAAAATGGATACTGATATAATTACCTAATTACCCAAACATCAAATATCACAACAGTCAAATGTAAGGTTAACAGATCCATGTATCCTAACACAACAGTCATGGTATCTTGTTTCTTACCAATCAACAAGTTCTTTTCCCAAGCTATACTAATTAATACTTAGTCAATCTAGAAACAATCAAACTGACCAAATACAATATGATATCAAATGAACAAGAAACCAGTCACTGTCAAATCAATGATCTTTAACTGAACTCAAAACACAACCAATTCAGGACTGATACACCACTATTTATAGTGGTCCTCTACTAAGTAAATTTTCAACAAATCTATGACCACAAAGGTCACAAAATCTTGATGAAAAGAAAAATGATAATAAATATACATGAGTATAATTTATTCTAGGACAGTCATCCTCTTATAGAGGTAAGTAATACATCTACAGTCATCTAACTTCAAGATAAATTGACTCCCTTTTTAAGTTCAAGATACAAAATATTCTCAGAAATAATATCGACATAGAGGTCAATCAAACCTTTCCAAAAACCCAGACTACAGATACTCAACTAGGGTTTACCAACTAAAGACATTCATCTCAACCCAACTGGTGAGACTTAAGGTTTCAAAAAGAAAACCACAGAATAAAATGAGGGTTACAGTTTCTAATAACAACCCATCTTAACACCATGTCTCCCAGTGGATTTCCTTAAACAAGAAACAAAAATCACCCAGTATGCCCATGAAGGGTTTATAAATAATTTTTTTACTTAAGTTTGCATCGAGGCTTCAGTAATATGGTCAAGATGACCAAACCAGAGACCTGCAAAAGAGAATACTTGAAAGATAACCAGTCACAATATTAAATAATTTTTATAACCAAAAGGTATTGACCTTGAAATGATTCCTTCCAAAAACCAAAAGGATTCCCACAGACCCAGATAAAAACTTTAAGCAACCATCATAAATCCTTAATTTCACAGGGTCGTGAAATGACCATATCCTTTTATGCTAAGGAAACAATAAGATTGACAATGGATGCATACAGAAGCAAGATAACATAGATTCATATAACAACAACATAATCATAGACTATTTAATGAAAATAGATTCATCCACAACCATCTCTCAAATATTCCCAAATATATAATATTTATAAAAGAACAGATTAGATCCACACAACCGGAACTTGGTTTCCATAACCATTTAAAAAGAAAAACCAGAGATATAAACAACCATACATTTTCAATCACAAAAACATCAACTCATAACCAATATCATAAAAATGAGAAGAGTTCTTTTAATGAGATTGATAAACACAGTAAAAATCACAATGGGTTAGAGCCTATCATGCCTGGTAGTGCTCACAAAACCCTTCTCCATGTTTTCAAACCCTTCTTGTAATATTTTGCAACAGATTCCTTGAAAACTTCTAAATAGACCCAACCGGAACCTCCTCATTACTTCATCCTTCATTTTTATAACCTCTGCATTAAATTTCTTCCACTATTTCCGCCATGCAATGGAAATTTTACAAATACAATGAAGGTAAACTAACAGTTTGAAAAATGGAAAAACCACATGCAGAGCCTTAGAGCTCGAGAAATTGAAATGAAAACTAAGACCAACTCTTTCCTTTTACCCCCAAACCATCTTGCTACTTCCAAGGCAGTATTCACGCTTGGTTCAAGACCAATTAATTCCCAGATGGTTTGACAGTCCTCCCAAAAATCTCCCAACCACCAGATAATTATAGCAATGACTATAAATTGATAGAAATGCAAAATATCATAACTAAAAAAGTGGATTTAAGTGCCCACCAAGTCTATCTTGGCTACCTCCAAAAATGGCACAGGAGTGTATTGAATGTAATTCAATTCCTTAGTACAATGTGGGTTGGTTCCCAAAGCCACACTTCAACCTGTAGGTTTATGTAACCCAAGTCAAAGTCTAGGTTAGGTTTAAGTCCCACATAGGTTTAGGTCCATTTCCTTTTAATAGTGTCATCCTTAGTATAGATTAGATATTTAATAGTTCATCAGGGAGGTGTAGGAATTAGGATTCCACTTCAAAAAATACGCCCATTCATTTATTAGATTAGGGAAAAACATCTAATATAGATAGGTTTAAAATGCATTAACACCTTAGTGTAATTTCGATAAGGTTCTTAGCTAATATATATGTTAGCCAAATTAATTAACAAGAACAATATTAACATACACTAACATTCCAAAGTAACAGATTTAGCTACAAGAATTTATTCATGGAATGCTTCCAAGGTACTTTAATGACATTAGTTCATAGGATCCTGAACAGGATGACATTCTTGTAATGAGACAAAGTCAATCTAGACTTAATTAAATGATCGTACCACTTATCGATCGAAGGCATGCCTTGGATCACTGGAATTGATCCAAGGTATGACTATCCTTTTCCTAGATGTGAATAGATTATAGTCCATATTAAATAATGAAACTTAATTATCTTACCAAGTATATTCCATAGGATGGAAATTACCTCAAATTACCTGATTAAAACAAATTATACCTGTAACATAGCTTAATGAACATATGGTTAAAATCCAATATTAACATAATTCTATTATAGTAATATTTCAGAAGAGTTAAAAAGGTAAACCATAGTAGAGGCATTACATCATCCAAGTACACAATATCAAAGGAATCAATAAATGGACTTATTACCTCATTCATAAATCTCATGAAGGTATATAGTGCATTGCATAACCTAAATGGTAATACCAACCATTCATATAACCCTTTGTTGGTCTTGAATTTCATCTTCTATATGTCCTCTTCCTTAATCCGCACATGATGATACCCAGACTTTAAATCAAGATTAGTAAAATATTTAACATGTTGTAACTGATCTAATAAATCATCTATGTGAGGAAGAGGGCACCTATCCTTGATGGTAATTTTATTTAAAGATATATAATCAACACAAATTCTCCACAAACCATCTTTTTTAGGTATTAAAACAATAAGAGAACAACATGGAGAAGTGCTAGGATGGATTATACCTTGTTCAATGAAATACTAAAAATGTTGTTTTACCTCATTGACATCTTTAAAATATTACTTGTATAATCCCAAGTTTGGAAGCAGACTATTAGGTAACAAGTAGATCTCATGCTCAATTACCCTAACTAGGGTAACCCTGTACGTTCTTGAAAGACCTCTCTAAACTTCTGAACCAACTGTTCTATTTGTGTATGATATTTATTAGAAAACATGCTATAAAATATTCTAGATGTAACAATCTCATCATCTAGCATATCCTTCAATAAAAGTAATGAAAATTTACTACTAGCATTAATAAGATTATGGGCTTCGCTAACACTTACTAAAGAGATATTCCAATCCCCTTAATAGGATGAAATGATGTAGCTCTTACCATCCTTTGCCAAATGGTACTAGTTGTATCTCCTCACGAAGATAGATTCCCTGATAGACAAATATGAGCTGCCAAATACTACACCATAGACATCAAGGGGAATAACATCCATAGTAAATTCATCAATAATTTTTTTGTAAATACAAAAAGTGTTCTTATACTGCTTATTAACCTTGATGTCTACACCTTTCTTTACCCAACCCAAATAATATGGACTTGGTTGATTGCAAGTTTCCAACTCTAACCTGTTCACTAAATCTTTACTAATCAAATTAGTTTGACAACATGTATCAAAAAGAGAATCCACCTTAGTTTTCTTCACTTGAATTTTTAAATAAAAAATCTTTCTTATTTCATTTTCTTAAACAACACTATTACTACCTAAACATACCTCTCTACAGATGGAGGCACAACACATAGTATCATTCACCTCTTTTATGAAAAATACTTCCTCTCCTTGGAGGGAATTCATGGCCTTCTTCTTATTTTTCTTGTTTTTGAAGGGATGGAATTATAGGTGGAGCTTCCCACATTTTCCCTTGGAATGAATGTGAACATCACAATACCCACAATGAATTTCAGTATCCTTTTTATAAATAGAAGTAGCATTTTTATTACCTTTTCCTTTTCATTTTCCTTTATCCTTCTACTTGGTTTCACCTTGTTTTTTTGAAGCATGCTGAGAAGTTGATGAAATCTTTATCTTTTCCATATCTAAGTAGTGAGCTTGTGAATAAGATTCATCTACAACCACCGGCTTGGCCAATAGAATGGGTATCCTTAAGTGGCTATGGATTCCACCAATATACTTCATCAACAGGTCCCAATCTACTATATCCTTTCCCGTCTAAATATCTTTCTTCTAGAACTTACTAGTAAACTCTTACACATTCTGGCCTTGTTTCTTCCTGAGATAATACCAATGCATGGACCTCTCTTTCTCATAATAAATAGGATAAAACTAATTTTTAATTAGATTCTTAAAAGCATCCTACTTAGTAAATGGATGAATCTTATTAACAAACAACATATGAACATAACTTTCAAACCGACTCAAAAGTATGTCTAGTCAATTTTAACCAAGAAAAGAAAATATGATGACTTTCATTAATTTGATGAAAACTGTAATATAACTCCAATTCAGATAGAAAATGGACTAGCTTCTCATCATTCACATCTCCATCATAAGGATGAATTTATATATTTTCCTCTACTTTAAATGGACGAGGTATGGGAATGGAATGGGATTGTTCTTCTTCATGATCCTTTGATGTCTCGTTTAGAACACCAATTTTCTCCATGAGTAGTACAATGATGGAGTCCAATTTTTTGATGGACAAGGAAATACTTCCCATATATTTGGATAGAATTTCTATATTTTCCTCCAACTTATAGAAATTCTCTTCCATGCTATCATTTGCATCTTCTCTATGATCCATCTCTTGAATTCCTTTCTTCCACTTTCTTTTAGAAATCTCCACTTCAAAAGGAATAAGGATACCTTTAATAATTTATTTTATTATTTGGGTAAGGGGAATTTAATTGCAATATCAAAACAAGTTAACCACATAAAAATAAAAATATTCACTACTCTGATACCAATCTAGTCCACAAACTATTGAATTCAAAAAATAAATATATCACTATGCTTGTGAAAAATGAATGAAATATGTTGAGTTCTTTTTTAACCAAGATAATGTGTAATAACAACACATAATTATACTATGAACTAAGAAAAAAGAGACAAAAGGAGACAAGGTTTATCCCGTAGAAACCTATTATGGTGAAAACTCTAGTGGGTGAGAAATTTTTCTCCCCTTCACTATGTAATTCTCTACTAATACAACTTACTACAAATAATTGGCCTTCAAAGAAGGATTAACACTCCCTCTAAATGTATCTACTTTCTCACAATTTCTCAATAGATGAATAAATCTTCTCAAATGAACAAACAAGAAAGAATTCCAACTTCTCCAACTTTTCTCACAATAGAATTCACCCAATATCACTTGTTTGAATGCTTCTAAAACATTTTATTTATAGTTTCTCTGCTCATGGACATGTGGGAAATAGAAATCAATTGATTTGGAAGCTCAAACATTTGAAAAAGTTGATATACCAAATTCATGAATCATATTACACATGACTACCTCTTAACATAGACCAAAAGGTATGCAACCACCTCTCTACATAGAGTGGCAGTTATGTAACCATCAGGGTGGTTGTGTGACCGTCACTATGAAATCCCCAAATTAGAACAATAATGACCCGAAACACCATTCAAAGGTGTCTGGATCACCCCCAGCCTAGTTGGACCATATTATGAAGAAAGAAACTACTAAGAACCTAAAGTGAAAGTATAAAATATGGAGAATACATAGAATTGGGCATTTCCTGGCCCTTTTTTGGATCATTAATAGTGTGGTTCTAAAAGGGAGAGTATGTATATGGTTGACTATTTTAATAATTTGACTTAAATACCTTAGTGAAGCCAAGAAAGATTAATAATGGGCTAAAATACCTATTAATGATTACAATAAGAAAAAATGTACACCCATTTGATGATGAATTTCTAGGCATACACATATTAAAGGTTGAATTAGTCCTGGAATAATTAAATGACATAACACAATTTCTCACTACGGGAGATTTCCCATTAGACTGTAAAAAATAAAAAAATGTAACCTACTAAGATTCTCATTTCCATTCACATTAATGGAAGGCTAACATTAAAAGAACGGGAAAAATGAATTAATTAGGAGAGTAGTCTTTGAGTATGAATGGAAAAACATTTAAATGGAAGATCATGATGGGATAACAAGAGGACATAATGATGAAGATGAAACAACAAAAAAATTAATGATGACAGGGATATGATGGCCGACTATTTTCCGTGATGAACATAAATATGAAATATCTTGTGACATATGTCAGCGGGTGGGAAAATCAAATGCATGATATGGAATTGATCTAAAACTAATGGTTTCACTGTCCCCATTTGAAAAATAGGAAATAGATTTCATTGGACTCATAAAACCATGACAAGACATTCCCAAAGAATATTCATCATTATGGGAATAGAATATTTAACAAGATGGACATAACCTATGCCAACAAAATACTACACCACAAATGTTTTACTAAAATTCATATATGAGAACAAATTCACAAGATTTATATGTACACTCGACATCATAAGCAACTAAGGGAAACATTTTGTGAATGCAATAATAAAAACATTACTAGGGAATTTCATGATCAATCACAATAAAAATACCCCCTATCATCCACATATGAACGGAATAATGGAGGATTTAAACAAAGTCCTGAAAAAATTCCTATAAAAAATATGCTTCTTACCAAAGGAATATTGGGACTTAAAAATACCTGCAACACTATGATAAATATTAGAACCAGGGTGTCGTATGGTGTCGCCCTCCCTCTCCTGGTGCCCCATTCTAGCTATTTACAGCTTTTCTACCTTTTTATATGGTTCGTTGTGATGGTATATTATTTTATTTCATCACACAGCTCAGTCCCAAATCACTGTGAGGTAAGAAAATATCTTGGTAAGTACCTTATCCCTCTCATTCCATTTTACTGATAAAATGAAATAAATTGTTTAGAAATCATATTTTATTACATATTATGTATATCATAGTTGTACGTTTAGATTTTATTAAATCATTTTAATGAACTCGTAGGTTAGAACTATTTTCCCTAGGATCCACTAAAACCCTAATAGATAAGGATAGATATTATCCTACTAGGTTATTCATGCCTCATATCAGCATTAATCCTATCTATGGTGAGGTAACCATGGATGAACTCTCTTCCCTATATCGTGATGTTACTCTTTCAGATGATACTCAACAATAACTCTTATCTAATAAATGTTGTGTACCTCCTAGATTTGATAACTCTACTATTGACATTGTTTATGATCCGACAAGCATTACTTCTTCATACTTGGAATATTTATGATGATGTTATTAATTTCATACTTATTACTTCTTTGGCACCAACATCTAGTGTTCCCTTAACATAAAAATATCCTATATTTTTTCTTGATATCCCTATGATTACTTATAATGGCAATTTTCAACCGCTTAACACATTATTGCCATCCTCTGTTATTCCTTCACAACATATCTTGTCCCTCATGCATATTGTTAATCACTTACAGTTTCAAGTCCAATCTCTCACATTATCAATCAAGGAATAGTATGCTTACATTGATAATAATTTATTACACAGAATTCCTATTCCTAAAAAGATTCGTAGCTTCACATTTTCGAAGTACTTTTTGATGTCTACATTTTCATGATTTGATGGTATTGGAAATCTATACTTGGACCTCAAACATTATCGCATGGCTATGGGTTCATATTCCAATTATTTATTATTACTTAAAGTATTTCACCATAATATTATATATGATGCTCTCCAATGGTACAGAGATCTACCCTTTGGATCTATTAGTACTTAGTGTGAGATGGAAGAATATTTTCTTTGTCGATTCATAGTAGAAAATGACCCTAGATTCACATACAATCATCTGCCTACCTTGCATCAGGGAAAAATATAACCTATCATTGAGTTCATATTACGATTCAATGCTTACATGCACAAACTATTCTTCTAGCCTATTTACTTAGAGAAACAATTTATCTTTTGACGCAGTTTGATTCCTCCCTTAAAACAACTATTTCAATATACCACATGTGAATCATTCACGCTTTTATGATTGTCATTGAATTAGAAAAATATCTCATTGTTACACATGTTATAGGTACTCCTAATACAACAACTACTACATCATATAGTTATTATCCTCTCCCATCTGTTGAGCATCCTACACGGTCTACATCTCCTTCACCTTGCAAACACACTAAGTTTATTCCATTACATACATGTCCTTCATATCCTTCTCAATACTCACTAGACTCCTTGTCCTCCTGTCTCATGGGAAAAATTACATTTGTCTCATCATGTTAGGCATCATGATGTGTTGCATACATTACTTAACATTGCATTTAATCCACTTACTTTCTAATCAACACCATCCACCACATCACTTACAATGTTCATGTGATAAACCTTATTACAATTATCACCATATCAATGGCCATAAGGAAAATGATTATTATGCCATTCATGATCATTTGAAACAATTAAATGATAAGGGCGTTATCTCCTTTGGCTCTCTGTCACATGAGCATTCTATATATCCACTCTCTCGTCAGAACATTGTTACTGAGGCGAGTTATTTCCTTTAACTAGATCTGAGGTCGTTTTCCATCCCCACCACAGGTCATTAATCATGCATAATCTCCATCTCATCCATCTATTGTTTTACCATATCATCTGTTGTATCATGCTACAACTGCACATTGGCTCGGCCCTTTGAATTTTCACTTCCCACCACCCCTTTTCCCATCATTGGTGCTACTTTTCATGACATTCAATTTGAATCACACACTCATTCTTCTTTCATTCCACATAATTTGACCACTTCATGATGGCTTGGTATTTGGTGGGTGATTTATATCACCTTACTCCCTGATGATACACTAGTGTTCTTACAGTTCTTACATGACTATTGAGGGATCTATTACAATAAGAATATATCTTCACACGCTTTCTTGATTCATCTAGTGCACATTTTTGGATAATTGTTGGATGAACCACTCTTTCTTTATGGTTCATTCTTGACTATTGAGGGGTCTTATATAAATGAACCTTATCATCTATACACTGGGGGAATCACTATTATCAACCCCTTTCTTCATCATACTAATACAAATTTCACTAAACTATTATGATCGTACCTTTTCACATCATTCATTTTTATTTTACTATTCATCACAAAGTCATACACAATGTATTTTTCATCACTTACTCTATTACACATACATTATATATCATGTTCTGCAGTATATCATCCTCATCAACAACTTTACATTGTAAAATTAGAGAAGAGAAGAGAAGATAAAAGAATATAAGAGAATTAACAACACAATATTCACCATATCAAAGCATCCAATATAACGACAATCATCAACACATCATATATTCACATATGGATCCCATTAATCAAAATTTCACAAATTGAACATAATAACAACAATCAACCCATCATAAATTAACACCAAATCATCACATCGTATAGTAAATAATTATAAAATATAACAATATATGTAGATGGTACACACACACACACACACACACACACACACACACAGACACACACACACACACACACATGGATCAAAATCATAGTTACAAAAAATCCTATCGATGGGGAGAAACTCCCCTAAATCAATACATAAAATTATATCAAATATCGTCATCACTTTTACTATCTGCCAATGCAAGAGCTCTAGAACTAGAAGCCTCACCACATACCCTATGCCACTAATTGTGGACCCTATATATCTCTATCTATCTACATAATAGGGTATTCTTTATCGGCTTCCTTATAAAGTAACTCTATAACTCAACAAAACGAGTGAGTACATCCTATGTTATAGGACCACCACTTACTGCCTCTCTATTTTGTCAAGTATCCTCTCGTGCTTTATCCCTGTCACTCAACAACATGGTACACATTTATACTACTATCACCACTAGATCAAAGAAATGGGAATGCTCACCTGTAATATCCTCTACATGGTCTAACATTCCTCCACCCGTGAGTATGTTAGTAGGCACATTCCACATCAACATACAAAGATATGTGTCTACAATAAATCACCAATATGCATCACCTACAACCATAAGAACACCACATTATGTAGTAAAGACCATTACATAATCAAATAAAAAATCATAGAACATAGCTATATAAATACTCATTCTCAGCTACTGCTACCACTACCCCATTGGGGGCAGGTGCTTTCCCTATACTCCTCCTCCTGGTGGTAATCCCACCACATCTTCAAACATTAGAAATAGGAAAATCCACTGATAAGATGGCCATAATGCATGGTATGCATCTGTACACCCACCATCGTATACATATATTGGGTCTATCACTACATATTCCTTGTCTGGCCTTGGAGGTACTAAATACCCTCCTATGGGACTTGGTCTTGCTCCACCATTCCTAGGTACCCTAATAGCTCTAACCCATTCATATGTCTCTAGGGTCATGTCTTGAACCATGCCAAACTATCATGTTATGATCTCAACCTGAAATAACTCAGCCACCAATGGAAACCAATTCCCTAACAACATAGTACGATGTACACTTTGTAACTATACTACATCCTTTGGCAATCGTCTATAGTCTCGATATGGCCTCTAGCCCCATATGATCTAGCATAGCTTTATAGGTATCGGTGTCCATCTTCCTACCTTGTATACCAACCCACCTACCTAAAAATATATTTGGTCTAGCCCACTCTCCTCATGGCCCACCAATTTGCCTCAATACTATAATATGCTCATAGGCCCATACATAGCACAATTTTGTAGCTCTCATACCACCCACATACTCCTCATATGTGAACCTATGAAAATCCTTATACAAATGGGCCAATAAAAATCATTCCTAGATATACCTAGTACTATCCTCTTCTATCTGACAATAGATATCATGCATCATATATAAGATGCCTACACCACCACCCTCCATTGTAATTAATGACACTATCACAACAGTAATAAAATTCCGCAATTATGAAACCCCTGATCTCATAATAGAATCTAGGATAATATAGGCATCAGTAGGAACTCGACTCCCTACAAAATATTTCCTAGTTTCCCTCATCTTTCTCTGCATATCATCCACTACCATAACATATACCCTCTCACACATAATAGGTAATCACAGTATGTGATACACATCCTCTAGTGTGATTGTCACCTCCCCTACAGGTAACAAAAAATTACATGTATCTCAACACCACCTCTCATATAAAGTTGTAAGCATAAGCATATTATTGTGCACATCCCCCATCCTTTCTATGTGCATAAGGATAACATGGTCCATAACCTCCCACTCATCTTCTGAAAACCCCAATCTAAGCAATGTACTCAAATGACATCTCTTAAATGTATATCATGTTCATAAAAAAAATAACAAACACAACATTAGGGCCTCATCCATATATAAACATACTCACCTACAACATCAACACACACAAACATTCACATTTACATCACTCTAGAATCAACTTACACTCTTTGGACATGGGCACCCAGAAGCATAATTGTGTGACCTAGGGGTAGGAAAATAGTGCCCATGTGTGGGAACTCCTATCCCAAATGTCTTTAGCACCTTCACCACTCTTTTCCATGTCAAAAAAACTAAGACAATAAAAAATATTTTTTTTGGAAAAAATCATTCAAAATGACTACTAGCACCCTTTTTTCTAAAATAAATCACTCTTACCAACTCCACCATTGTACATGATACCATCACCATCGCCACCATCTCAAATTGACTTGTTTTTGTTTCTCTAATACGTGATATCTTTACACCCCTAGAGCTCACTATCACACTCACACAAAATTCAAATGAGTTTTTTATTCACTTTTTGAACTACTATTTCCATTATTCACTTTAATATGGTCGTTCACCCAATTGAGTCTCTTAACTAATTCACATCACATAGTTTTGATCATATAATTAGCATACCTAATCTAATTTTTGACTTATTTATGATATTCCCTTCATAATTTCACCTAGAGAAAAGCTGTAGGGAGAGAATTCTATTCACAATTAGGTTAGGAATTGATCACTCCCTTCCCCATCACATGTCCATTAGTATAAAAATCACCCAATCTCTAACCATTCATTAATCAACGTCATCTATTTCTCTTAGTGCTTCTCATAGTGGTCACACATACCTCTCCATATCGTATGGATCAACACGTTGATTAATGGTTTATCATGCTATATGGTCTCACTTAGCACACACTTCTACTACACTCTTTGCATAACTCAATGAAATGTGCTTCTCTGGACTTCTTAGGTATGCATCTCTATCTAGTTTATGTTACCAATATTTTTCTCACCAACATAATGTAGGGACAAATTTAGAAATAAAATCATGCAATTACAACTATTATTATACCATCAAATATGTTGTTTTATATATGGATCTTGCGTAAGAAGAGTATTAAATGATGAACCATTCCATAGTACATTTGTTTATCTTATTGGTTTTTATAATCGTTTATTTTTCACACTTGTCACTCATCCACATAATTTTGGTCAGGTCTCAAGGATATGTTTCTATTATTTATCACCCATTTTTCATCACTTGTCTCTTGAAACTAGCACCCATGTCTATAAAGTAGTGCCAGGTACTCCTTTCCATCTGGGGAACCCCTTTCCTCTTTATGTTCAATCTTATTTTGACATTTTAGGTCAGTCTTTTAATTTTTCCCTCTCATCTCTTGAGGTACTAGTTGGCATTTTGGTTCATTAGTGTTGAAATTCAAACAAGAGTTTCCTATATAAAAAAAACATACATACCACTATATGGGTAGACTATTCTTATAAAGGGTTAGCTATCTACAAAGAGAAAGGGAATGCATTTGGGTTATTACTCTGAATACACACTGCATAGGAAGGGGAGTTCATTCTATTACATCCACACATTTGCATTTTTATTTAGGCATTTTCCACTATCGTAGTTTCATTAGTGCAAGGGTGACCTAGGAGCACTATGCACACACAAACACATAGAGCTATATTGGGTCTGAGATGTCATGCAATGCTAGGTAGCAATTCCACCATTATGGAAGCTAAGGATAGTCCGCCCCCTCATTTTGAATTTTATTTTTTAGGATTTGGTGTCTATTTGAGGGTTTTTCAGGTGCTTTCTTCATTGTAGGTTTACCTGTACCTTGGTGATCCAAGTGTGACATAGACAAAAAAGACAAAGAAGTTTGAAATCCTAGCATCCATATTAGAAGAAAATCTCAACCTCTCTTGTAGACCAAGGAACCTATGGGCACCCCCATTCCTCTCTAGGTGCCCCAGTCCAACTAGTTCCACCTCTGATAAATTTTTATTTGGCTCATTACGACTGTCAGTTATTTTTTTTTCATAACACAACACAGTCCCAGATCACTGTGAGGTACAAAAAATATCAAGGTAAGGACACTATCCCTTTCATTCCCTTTTACTGATAAAATGAAATAAATTGTTTAGCATTCATATTTTATTCCATATCATTTATATCATAGATGTACATTTATATTTGAATAAAATATTCATATTTTAATAGATCATCAATTTTTTTTTTTTAAATGAACTCTTATTTTACTATATTTGTAATTTATTGTCACTCTTGCTTTTTTATTTTCTTATCTATCTTATTTACCCAAATTCTCATTTGTGTTGGTAGGAAATTTTGTTAAAGACAAAATATGAGGTTCAACCACATAATGCGGGAAAATTTCCCTCCTAAAATAAAGGGGAGTCACCCAAGTTATTACTAATGTAATGTAATCCAAAGAATATTTATGATAGATAATTTAACCTAACCATTTGGGGTTGGGATCTCATCCCAGTAGATTTATTCTTATTAGAAAGGAAGGTATGTAAAGAGAGAAGAAGAAGAAATACAAGAGTAATTTTAGAAGATTAAGAAGACAATAGATAAGAACATGCTTTCAATAAACCAAATGCAAATCAAAAGATAATTACACATGATAATGTAGTAATAAAAATATATACATTCAAAGAACTAGATATAAAAACAAATAATCATTTAGTGCATTGAACTTAAGAACAATACCTTAAATGGAAAAGATTCATCCATAACAAAATATTTTTGAAATATATCTTTAATATTATTCAATGGTGAATAAAAAAACACAAATTTTTTGTCTCTTCAACCTCAAAATCTAATTCATGCAAAAATATCCAACCCTTGAAATAAGTATCATTTTACAAAATATAGAGCATGCCTAAGAGAGAGAAGAGGGAAAAGAGAGGAAAAGAGATTGGATTTGAGCCTGCCATTAATGAAATTTTTGTCTTTCCCTATAACACAACTTTTAATATTCAACCAATGTAAATCATCGATTAATATTTGAAAAACATCAGGAGAACCCTATTGACATTTTACCCAACGTCCTTTTTCTTCGAGGAAAAGGTAAAAGCCCCATACTTCATCAAATTAGGTGGTTGAGCCGTCTATGACTAAATATCAATGCTCAAACTATAATTTAGCATTTTCTCAGACCAATGCCATAAATTAATGAATATAATAATGCCAAGCTAAAGGACATAAGGAGACCTTTCCTATGAGACCAATTTTTCATGATTTAGATATTTGAAGAGAAATTCATGGCCATATGAATATTTGCATGTCAGGATGAACAAGAGAGTGACATGTGGCTATAGATTTTACCCCATATCCAAAAAGAGAATACACTCATAAAAATTCAATTTAACATAACATATTTAAATGTGCATGTTATTTATTCCAAACATTCCCTCCCTTAGCATGCACATGGGATGATGAACACTTTGGAGTCGACTAGTAATAGTCGGCCTTATCTAGTCATTGTCTCCATTTGGATTGTTGTAGTTGATTGATGTCCTCTATTTTATATTTTCCCCCCTCAATATGAAAAATAGTTGAATGTTAGTTTCCACTAATAATGCATCAATAATAACCCACTACAATATATGTTCAAAATCATCCTTTTTCAAAAATATCCTTTAAATGTCATGTACAAAATCACCCCTTTTCGAAAAAGTACCAATAAAAAATTAAAGGTTTTCAAGAAGGTTCAAACATTCTACCACTCGATAGTGATATGACTTTGTGAAAAGGATAGTAATTATTGGTGCTCAAATTAATCTCGCCCCATTTTCCATTAAAATCCCTTAGTTTGTGGCCTCTGTCACGTTTTTATCTCCCCGAGTTGGTGTTTGAATACTTTTTCCTCCATTTGGTTTCTATGATTAGTACCTCCTTGGTTGAAGATTACTTAAAAACCCATAAAAAATTTGATTCATTCCTCTGTCCATCTGAAGGTGTTTGTCAAATTGAGCATAAAAATCAAGTTTGCTCATTTCCCTTTCTTTTCTGTAGTTGTGTGTTGTTGTCCCTGCCATTTTGTGTCCCAAATACCTGAGGAAATGTGAGTGAATGTAACTCAGAGGATCATATGTGAACCTTACAACATTTCCAGATTCTTTGTCCTTGAAGAAAATTTCATTTTCGGGCTCAAATAATGGTTTCCCTACATTTTTACGGCTTGATAGGTGTGTTTCTCTAGTCAAATTTAAATCTGTGGATAAGTGGAAACGTGGCCCTTTTTAGTTGGATACAGCTTGACAGGGAACTCTAAAAATTTGTGGATCGTTTTAACCCAAAACTTGTCCACGTGGAGGAATGATCACTTGTTTGAAGATTCACCTTTTTGTTTGGCCTTGGAGTTGCACTGGGAAGACACGTAGAGGATTCCGTTGCTTTTCTCAGACTTAGAAAAAAAATTCATGTAGCTGATATAGTTTTGGCAGGCCATCTGGACACATGGTGGGCTAGTGCTCATTTGAAGATCTATCTCATAATCCCACCTTAAAAAATACAATAGAGGGATAGGCAGAGGCTTACGTAGGCTCTGCTAAGGACTTCAACTTTTTAAATAAATTTTTTAAGGCTTGGGAGATGTGGTGAAGCCCATGCTCATTCAGGGTCTCCGATCTTGGGGACCATCTTGAAGTTGCACCATAAATTCCTTTACTTATACTTTTCAAGCAACTTGTTAAAGGGCCTAAGGCACATGGAGGGACCATGCATGTTTGGGGACCGACCTTTGAGTTTTATTTTAAAGAAGCGCCAGGAGGACACTTGGAGGCTTCCACTCACTATGTCTTTTGCTTGGAATTTTCAATGGCCGAAGAAGAATGTCTCAGACCTTGGACACGTGGTTCCTTCTGTTGAACTCTTAAAATTTTTAACAGACTCTACTAGATTGAGACACGTGTTGAGCCCATGCACTTGTTATGGGGTCTCTACTTTTGGGGACCATCTCAAGATGTGCCATTGAGATGCATGGAAATTTGAAAAGTCAAAATGTAGGGAGGAGGACTCTAAAGGAAAATTTAGGAAATTTTCCTTTTTCCAAAAAATAGGTAAAATGGCATAATTGAGCCACGGTTCCTTTGGGACCCACATTGGGACATGTGTCAAGCCCATTTTTCAAAGGTGGAGGGGTGGAGAAAATTGATAAATTTTTGTTTTTTCTAAAAGGTGTAAAAAGTAAAAAGGAACCCCTAGGCTCATCTTAAATCATATCTCCCACGTGGACAGTCCAAATTCAAAAGAGAGATCAACGAAAACTATGCATCTGTATCTGATTTTTCACCATTTCTTTCTCCAAAGCTCCTAGGGATGTGAATTTTTATGGTCTTTTATCATTTCTTGGTGTCTCCTACATGCCAAATGAAGAGGATAATTAATTGTGTGTTCTCATTTTGTGGGGAAGGTCTGAAAACATATTTTACCATTAAAGATGTAATCTGACTGTTGGATTTGATCTGATCTTTCTTTCCTTGGCACGCAAGAAACCAGTTGATATCTTGGTTTGGTGGGAAAAAATCTGAAAACATCTTTTACCATTAAGATGTGATCTGACTATCAGGTTCAATCCGATTTTCTAGTTTTTCCTTCCTTGGCACACAAAGAACTAGATTTGATAGATTGGAGGAGGAATTAGTTGGCACGTGAGACGAAGAATGACCTACCAGGTGAAGAGTTGAATGCTGGAAATATTTGGAGAGATTTTCCCTCTGCACACCTGACAACCTTTTTTAAATCTGATTCTGAGAGTCACGATCAAGGTCGTAACACGCAATGGTGCTTTGAATGTTTTTGGTTTTGGGGGGAAAACTCTATTGTAAATGAAATGTTATAAATTACATGAATTTGTCATGCAAATGGTTGGAGTGTTAGAGGTCAGGAGCTAATTCCTAAGAGAAATGTTTGATAGAGTCCATATTTCTGAGACATTATCAAAGGAACTTGTTTATTTATTTTTTGTGTTAAATTTAATCATGTCAAGGTGGTTACGAGTGTAAAACCATTGAAAAGCTCTAATATTGTTCCAGAAACTTTCCCTTGCTGATGAATTTGATCAAATTTGAGTTAATCTATGTTTGATTTGAGAAAAATTGTGTCTGCTTCATTTCTAAATGTATGCAAATAGTTTTTCTTGTTCCCATTGCAATCTTACATTGAAATCTTTGTGAATCACATAAGATCTTAATCCTTTTGATAGTTTTGGTGGCATTTGTAATTTCATTTATCAGAAGAGCTTTCATTTGATAGTGAAATAAACAAATTTAAAATCAATTTACTCCTAACACGATGATAATATTGTTTGTTAGCATTTGAGGGTATCTTAGGTGTGACAAATCAAAGGTCGGAAATGTTTAATTAAGTTTTTCAATTTGAGCCTTCATTTCCAACTTTGGGTTCTTAAACTTTATGTGAAAACATGTTGATCTGGGCCTCCATTGAAGCGCACCATGCTGGTTAAAGGAACATTCTAGTTGTTCTAAAGCAATTTCTTGGTCAAGCCTTCCATTTTTGTAAAATATTTCAAAGATTTAGCGAGTCAAAATCCACTCCTACCTCACCTCCCACCAAAATTCATTTAAAAACAATCAATCCTACTTGTACTACCCCTGTTTGTCCTGTGTGTATACAAATGCATAATTTGATTTTCTATTACCAAAATATACAGAAGCAATCAGGAGGTTTCATTGTCTTTAGTAGCCTAAACCTTGTTTCAGAAAATCTCTCCATTATCTAGGGTGACAAATCGTGAGAGTTAGATTTTTTTCTGTATTGATCATGTTTTCTTCATGGTCTTCTCAATAACTTTGTAATGAAGGACATCTCCATCTCCTCCACAAACAGTAGGCTACAAAAATTCCTCTCACCCTAGTTGAAAGGCACAACCATAAAGTAGTGAGGATATCATCAAATCCTCTAAAGGGTGTTATCCATTTCTCCACATCTGAGTGACAAAGAATAGCTGCATCTCTTCCCCAGCTATACAAAAGCAACACACAACATGATCTATTGTCTCTAAATGAATTCCTGTTAAAACTATGATGTTACTATGACTTCCTGAGGGAGAATCAATTTGGGTACCAACACCAATTAGTAAAAATATGTCAAGGGTGATTGTGACTACACATATTCAGACAATGAAACATCTCTTAAAGAATCTAAGTGACATAAAACTTATTTTAACATCATCCTATGTTCAGGCCTATAAGAAGTTTCAACAGTCTATAAGTGAAAGTGTTAATATTTCCCATGTTTCCGCTTAAATGAAGATTGCACTAACGTTTCATTGATAAATCTTGGTAAAGGATGGTCAATCTTTCCATTTCTAAAATTTTAGTGTTGAAGATTTGATAGATCATTTTAGAAAAGCATTTTTTTAACTAAGGTGGAAATCCTTAGTGGCCTCCTGTTGATATGATTTTCCTTAGATAAATACTCAGTGTCTTAACCTCTATGAAGTGATATTTGTTACTAATCTTTGCCAAAATCTGAAAGGAAGAAGATAATGGGTTTGCAAAGGATAACTAGGCATTATTTCTTGAATTTAGGAAAAATTTTTATTCTGAAGGAAGAAGAGTCCTTGAATATGACAGCAGATTTATAATAGATTGATTCCTTGTTGTATTGATAATAGTTCCATTCAAAAGGATTACCATTCTTATTTTGAATCCAAGAAGGACATGGAATTCTCCAACAAACCAAGAGGCCTTCATTTTAGGAATTTTAAAATTTCTTTACCATTTTGCAATAAAGTTGCAAGGATAAAGAAAAATCCTGAAATGTGCTAATGAATTTTGAAAAGGTATACTCATCTGTTTTAAAAACCCCCTGCATCAACTTCAATCAGTCATATCTATGTAATGGGTCACCTCTTCAAAATCAATATCTCTAAGGGACTTCCATGTCAAAATCAAAATGCTTCTGTTCCTTGTTTATGGGAATGAATTTTTGGTTTCAACAATTTTAGACCAAAGTTCTATGGGACTTTGATTATAGATTCATATTTTTCTCAAAATGTTAAAATCTCTTACAAATGATCTGAAGTGCTAATAATTATCTCAACATCAACTCTTGTGTTCAATATTTGAGATTAGAAATGTTTATAAAGTTACATACTTCTAAAATTGTATGTAATGACTATTATTGAAGCATCCAGATGGAACTCTAAGATTCATGGACCAAGATTCATTGATATATTTAGATAAATATGGTCATTTTCCATTCTATCTATTTGATCAATATTTGAAAATTGCAAATTTTGAAGTGCATTTCACAACTGATGGAAATCCTACACCTCAGATAGAATTAATGTTCTTGATTAAGTAAATGTCTTGTCTCATGTTTGCATATAAATTACTAATGATTTGAAAGGCTAAAAGGAAGAATATTATTCTTTGCTTTGGGATCCTACTAGGACATGGATTTCTAGACTAGGATTTTCAATTTTCTGAAGGAAGAAGATTCAATGGATGAGTTGTGACACTGGAGATCAGTAGTTAAGAAAAGTAAAGGATCATCCATTTGATGAAAGTTTCATTTCATTAGTACTTTAAGTCATAAGAATTTGTAACAAATATTTCCAAGGAGGTTCAAAGGCTAAGGCCTTGTAAGAAATCAAAGATCAAGTTAGAATTGTTTGTGGATCCATTGAAGAATTCTATGGAAAGGAGATTCATATGAACTTGAAAATTTTTCTTCTAAATCTCACCCTAAAGTTTCCCATCAAGTTGATAGATTTCCAAGAAATAAACACTTTGACATCCATTTTGGAAGTTATCTCCCGAGTTTCAAAATCATTTTGTCCCTTATCCATATTTGAAGATTTTTTAGGAGTCACCTCATCAAGAAATCATGGCATTTTCCACCCATGCCTCCATGATTACCCTGTAAATACTTTTGGTAGCTATAAAGTTTAAAGGAAATGGTTCTGGAATATCCAAATGCATTATTCAATGATGTAAGATCCAGAAGTACCATGTCTTAAAATTGAGGTGTTTGTTGTAACTATTGATCATGCATCTAAAGCTTTCACTTATTCTTGATGGAAGACTAAGAGAAAGTAAATTTAAAGAGGTGTATATATGCATAGTGATAGGATTATCCACCTTTTGGTATTGAAGATGCAAGGGATATAGTAATTAAATCTTTTCCTTGATAATTCCATTGATTCTTTACATGAGATGAATAATGCATTTAATTAAGTATGGTAATAAAATGGATAGGTTTCTTTTGATGTGGATATTGTGATGAATATTCCTTCAGAATCCTAATGAAAATGCATGGTTGATCAAAACTATAGTTTAATAAATTCATTAATGATATTTCCTATTTGAATATTTCAAGATAATTTTGTGATGGAAAAGTTTATAAAGTCCCCCCATTCTGATGCATTTGCCTCATCATTAAGTGTGCAGGACTACTTGAGGGAAAAAAACCCTTTGGGCTCTCCAATTTGAGGCAGACCTTGTTCTCCATGAAGTTGCTTATAAATTGTGAATGAACAAAATCAAGAGCTAGTATTGTTTTCCCAGTCTCTAAAAGTGGAAGGTATGAAACTAGTTGAACTTGGTCATTGAAGCTCAAGTTTGTCTATATGATTTGGTGGAATATCATGTGAAAACTTTTTGAGAGCTTTTTCAAATTTGACAATACTCTACAAATTAGCCTATGGAAGAGAAAGGAATTAGGCAATATTTCACAAGGTCAAAAGTCTTACAAAGTTAAAGGAAAGTTTACATTGATTTTTGTATTGTAAAGATCTTCCATCATAGATGTGTTCCAAGGGAATTGGTTTCTCTCCAAATAGAATCAAACCAAGGTTGGGGAAAATTTAGAATGTGCCTGACCCTTTGAAGATGCTGCCAAAGTTGATTTGTTAGAAAACTGGGTCTTGATTGGTGTGATAAATGTTCCTCATGATGAATCCACAAATTTGATTGTGAGAAGTTGTCATAATTGGAATGTTGCATTTTGATAACAAAAATAATCCATATTATGATCTCTACATCTATGGTTTGATCTATAATCTTACAGTTTTGTGCAACTTGTTGAGGTAATAAGTTGCACTATGAATTTGCTGAACTTTAGTTGGGTATTACATTCAAATAGGGTACTCTATTCTTTAACATGAGATATTTCTCAACAATAAATAGATGTTGTACAAATATTTCCAGTCTGCCCAAAAAGAATTTGAAAATATTTCCAGATTAGATTAATGATAAAAATTATTGGAAGAATTCCCATCTAAGGTCACATTTCCAGTGACTGATGAATTCTTGGAAATATTTCTCAAGAAAAGGATTTCTAATGAAAGGAGAGAGTTGATCAAAGTGGCAGGGCTCAAGCTGCCAGGAAAGTGAAGAGTGCTTTCAAACATTCCTAAAGAGGAATAAAGAACACCTTTGGTTTTTCCCTGACTAGGGGGATGGTCCAAACATTGCATACTTCCCTCATTCTCAAACGAGTTGTGCAATTAGTGGAAACTTGTAATAACTTAAATTGCAATCCTAAATTGGTGATAAGGACTACCTTAGTAAAGATCAAGTGTGTGAATATTGGTCATATATCTCCCAAGTTTTGAAGATCAAATAAAATTTAAAGAGGATTCCAAATATAAAGAACTTCAAGAGCTATTTCATTCTAATTCACAAGAAGAGATATTCTGAAATAATGGAGAGGTTGGGTATGCAAAGGCTTGAAATATAAGAGGGAAAATCTAAAACATTTTCAAACCAAATTACATTGATAAAAAATTAAACAATCTAAGCTTGATTCCTTGAAGACTGGTGTGTCGACACTAAAATTTTCCTCCGTAATTTCTATTTCATTAATGTATGTATTAGGAATAGGATGTTGTTAAGTATAATTAGTAGTAGCATCTGATAGAAGATAACGGCGCCGTCAGTACGGTGCCGCCAATAATGTAGAGTACGGTAATAGTCAAAGTACAATAGGAATGTTGTAAAAAGTAAATATTTGTCGTAAGTGGTCCGGTAATGTTAAAATGTCAAAGTTTGGGTAATTAGAGAAGTAGGGTCTACATGATTAGGAATTAGAAATATTATATTTGTAATAAGGACAAGGAGTGAGGTCATAAATATTTTGTGTATTTTATTTGTAAAAAGTCTAAAAATGTGGAACCCATGTGAAATGATAAGGTTTATCTTATCTTAAAAGATAAGCTTACATGTAAAGATAAGAGTTAAGGTATGGAATATGATTCGTCAGAGAGATTTCTTATCCTATCTTAGAGATAAGGTGGATAAGCCTGAATTCTATAAATAGAAGAGGCCACCCCCCTCATTTAGCATAGAAGGAAGTAGTGAGAAATATTGTATGAGTAAGTGTGTAAAGGAAGCCATCATTTAAAAGGTGTGTTAAAGAAGCCATTAAGAGGTGTAATTGTAAAGTTTCTCCCATAGTTATTGTTGGAAGGCAAGTGAAGTCAGTAACACTTGAAGTACCTCATGGGTGAGATTGTAACAATTTCATGTTGATATTATAATTTACACTGATATTTCAGATTTGTCATCATTCCTTCTTATCATAGTCTATGGTATTCTTGTGTTATGTTTGTTGTTGTGTTTCCAGATTACATCCACCAAACTAAAGGCTGTGCATTAGTAAATAATCATAGCACGAGGAGTTCCCGGTGAAGAATTATCATAGTGCCGGATTGGTGATGACATTTTGGTTCCGTTGCCGGGACCATTCCTCGTTGGTGGATTTTCTGGAGAGATATTCCCACTTAGTCAGAAATCATTTGGAGGGTAACCTTGTTTTTACTGTGCATAGTAGTTACCATGGTAAAGTCATTTTTACCGTGAATAGTATTTACCGAATAGTAACTTCACTTTTTACCGTGAATAGTATTTACCGCAGTAACTTCACTTTTTACCATGTATTTACCGCAATAGTGTTTACCACAGTAAAGTCAAAGTTTTTTACCGCAGTAAGTCAAGTTTTACCATAGTTTACCGTGGTCATTTCTATTTTACTGTAGAAAGGTGTAAAGTCACTTTCTAGTATAGTGATTCCAATTATTTGTGCACATAAGTCTTGTTGATTGTACTTGTGGGTTGGTATTTCACGGTGGTTACTTTTGAAAATGGGAAAGATTCCTGTTTTTTCAGCTCAATCTAATGAAGATGCTTCTTCTTTCATTCAAGAGTTTAAACGATCTTGTATTTGTAATGGCCTTATAAGAAGGGAACAATGGACTGAATTTTTTCCTACCTTTTTGGATGGTTCAGCACTTAGGTGGTTTGAAACACTAGGTGATAATGTGAAAAATTCATGGGATTTATTAACTGAAAGTTTTCTTGAAGAATTTGGTGAACAACAGAAATATGTAGATCTCATGATCGAGATCACAAAGCTATCCCAAGGAGAGAAGGAGAAGATAAGGGATTATCATGCTCGTGTTCTAGAGCTAAGGAGGAAGCTCGATGCCCAGATCCAGAAGGAAGGATTAGCGGATGGGTTGATGAATGGCGTGGATAATCTCCTCTGTAAGCACTTCATTCTTGGGATGAAGCCAGAGATCAGACAACGAGTGAAGTATGACCGCCCAGCTACCATTGAACAAGCAAAGGAGATTGCAAGAAGGCAAGAAGAAAGCATGGAAGAGGAGCCCAAAGAAATTGTTGCTAAAGTAGAGCCTACACCAGCACCTTTGGTCCAGAATCCACAACCACTCTCGGTGAGCACAAATATTTCTCCTAGTACATCTACTGAGTATGAAGATCTGCTCAGGAAGATGGTCCAGTTAACTATTAATCTTCTTCAAGGAAAATAATTTAGTTCTCAGGGAGGAGATAGAAGTCCAAAAAGAAATATTTCTGAAGTTGTATGTTATGGTTGCTATAAAAAGGGTCATTATAAGTATAATTGTCCAGATAGAGCTTCTACATCTGGTACAAGAGATAATGATAAAGGAAAAGCACCTGTGAATTCTTTTGATGTAGTAGATAAGAGCATAAATAATGAAGTAGATGTGTTTGTAACAAAAAGAAAGAAAGAAAAATATAACCAAGATGGAAATGATCCTAAGAAGATGAAAGGAGAAACTAGTAAGAAACATAGGAGAAGAAAGTTGGGTGTGCAGGATTTTCTGATTTCACAGGGGCAAGGACCATACTCCATCTTAGAAGATCTATCCAAAAGGCCTGCAAATATTACATATGGTCAACTCTTGGCTATGTCTTCTGAGAAGAGGCGGGAGCTGCGAAGTGGACTCAATGCTCGAAGAAGGAAGGAGGTTGAGGTCCCTGTTTTGGAGGCAGAGGTGGATCCCTATGCTCCACAAGCTGAGGTATTATGTAATGGTATTTCAATTCATGATGTCTTAGTTGATGGAGGTGCTGCAGTTAATGTAATGACCGAGTCTGTAATGAATATGTTGGGTTTAAAAATTGATCACCCTTCAACAATTATGTTAAGGTCATTAAATAAAGGAAAAACTAAACCAGAAGGTGTAGTTTCAAATGTGGCAATATCTGTTATGGGTGTTGTATGTGTGGTAGACTTTCAGGTGATGAAAAATGGTACTGTTGCATACCCAATGTTGTTGGGAAGACCATGGATAAGGAGAATTCATGCAAGAAACTACTGGAATGAAGGTTTCATAACACTTGGACGTGGTAGAGAGAGGGTGAAGATAAATGTGATCCCTCGGCATCATAAGGCAGAACCTGTGGATTCAAGTGATGAAACTGATGATTGGACATCCTCTGATTACTCTAGTACTAGTGAAGTGGACACTGAAGATGAAGAAAGTGAGGTTGATGTTTCAGTCATGGATATCCTTCCAGTCACACCGACTCATGACCCCATAAAATTATCTGAAGAAGAAATTGATGATCGTCTCCAACAAATAAAGATTGGTGATGTTGTGATGGAGAGTGAGAAGGAATCCTACCTCCAGCTCTTTCAAAGGTACATACACCTATTCACTTTTGATTACAAGGAACTCCGTCAAGTAAGTTGGGTAGAACATTCTATTGAGCTGGTAGATGGTGCTAAGCCCATAAAGCAAATGCCATATAGAATGAATCCTAATTTTTCCAAGACTGTAAAAGAAGAAATAGATAAGTTGCTTGATGCAGGATTCATATTTGCTGTGGAGAATTCAGAATGGGTTTCTCCCATTGTGATCTCAATAAAAAAGAATGGGAAGCTACGCATTTGTGTTGATTATAGGAAGCTCAATAAGGCAACAAAGAAGGATCATTACCCTCTTCCATTCTCAGATCAGATCTTGGACGAAGTAGCTGGCCATGAGTGCTATAGTTTTGCTGATGGATATAGCGGATACAACCAAGTTCGTATAGTAGAGAAAGATCAGCTGAAGACCACGTTCACCACTCCTTGGGGAACGTTTGCTTATAAAGTTATGCCTTTTGGGTTGTGTAATGCTCCAGCAACATTCCAGCGTTTGATGAATAGGGTGTTTGAACCCTACATTGGGAACTTCATCAGAGTATTTCTGGATGATTTTTACATCTATGGGAGCAAGATGGACCACCTGCACCAGATGGAGACAACATTTCAAAGGTTAGATGAAGCACAAGCCTCACTAAACCCTACAAAGTGTGTCTTTGGATGTTCTAAAGGCGTTTTGTTAGGGCATGTTGTATCCAGAGATGGTATTGGTACTGATCCTGATAAAGTTTCAAAAATCAAAGAGTTACCATTTCCTATGAATAGAAGTAAGTTGAGATCATTTTTAGGCCATGTGGGTTACTATAGAAGGTTCATCAAGAATTTCTCAAAGATTGCACAGCCACTAACCCAGTTCTTGAAGAAGGATGTTACTTATGAACCAGGAAATAAGGCACATGAAGCTTTTGAACAACTGAAGGAAGATTTGGTGTCTTCACCTGTTTTAAAGAATCCAAATTGGAGCAAGCCATTCATTGTGTATACTGATGCCTCAGATGCAGCACTAGGAAGTACTCTGAGCCAAAAGGATGAAAATGGGAATGATCATCCAATTTACTTTGGGAGCAGACAAATGAGCAGTGCTAAGGTAAATTATACTGTAACTAAAAAAGAGGCTCTAGCTATCATTTTTGCTGTAAAGAAGTTTAGAAATTACTTGCTAGGGCAGAAATTTATAGTTGTAACAGATCATCAGGCTCTAAAATATATTGTCAATAAGCCTAACCCATCAGGGAGGATAGCAAGATGGATAATTTTGCTACAAGAATTTGAATTTGATATTATAGATAGGCCAGGAAAGAAGCATGTCAATGCAAATGCACTCTCTCGAGCCTATGATGGTTTAGGTTCATCTTGTGATGATGATGATTTCCCAGATGCAGCATTGTTATCCCTTGACACAATCCCTAGTGAATACATAGATATTTGGAATTATCTGAATGAATTCAAGTTTCCTGATGGTGCCAATGCAAAGACTAAGAGGAAGATTACTCAAGCCAGTCATCCATATTCTATTCTACATGGAGTATTATTTTGAATAGGACCTGATGGACAGTACAAGAGGGCAGTTGGACGTGATCAAGGGAAGGAGCTGATAGAAGAATTCCACAATGGTACATGTGGAGGACACTTCTCTGGACAACTTACAGCAAGAAGGATCTTGGATGCAGGTTATCACTGGCCCACTCTTTTTAGAGATTGTTATAATTATTGTAAGACATGTGATATTTGTCAAACACATGGTAACCGTAAGACTTCATCAGCTCCATTATGCCCTATTCTTCCACTTGGTCCCTTTGAAAAGTGGGGAATAGATATTGTAGGTCCACTTCCAACTACCCCATGTCAAAATAAGTATATTGTAGTTGCCACAGATTATTTAACCAAGTGGGTTGAAGCTAGGCCATTGAAAACAACTTCCATGGATGAAGTGGCAAGGTTCATATATGAACGCATTGTCACCAGATTTGGTTGTCCATTAGAAATTGTAACAGATCAAGGAAGCCACTTCATTAATGAGGTGGTAGAAGCCCTAGTCAACAAGTTTTCTATTAAGCACAGGAAGGCAACAACATACAAGCCAAGCACAAATGGACAGGTGGAATGAACAAATTTTGTGTTGTGTCAAATTCTAGCAAAAGATGCAGCCTTGCAGGTACATAAGTGGGATAAAAGGATTCATGTAGCATTGTGGGCATATAGGGCAACATCAAAGTCAGCAACAGGATACTCCCCATTTTAGTTGGCTTATGGCATTGATCCAGTTCTTCCTATTGAGTTTGATATTCCCACTGTGAGAGTTATGAAAAATGAAAGGATGGATGAAAGTGATTCAGTAAAAGAAAGGTTGGTACATCTTCATTTGCTAGAGGAAATGAGGGAAATAGCAAAGGATACAAGCTATAAGAAGAAAATGAAGCAGAAGGAATACTTTGATCAAAAGATCCGATTGGTCTCCATTTCATGTGAATGACTTGGTTCTAGTATATGATTCCAGATACAAAAAAAGAAGGCAGAGAAAATTTCTTCCCAAATGGATGGGGCCCTACAAAATAGCAGCTGTGCATGAAAATGGTACATATTGACTGGAGGAATTGGATGGCACTCCCATTACGAAATGGGTCAACCACGACAAGTTAAATATTTTCCAAGCACCAGAATAGTCTACTCCGAGGACGGAGTAGAAGCTAGGAAGGGGGAAAATGTCGACACTAAAATTTTCCTCCATAATTTCTATTTCATTAATGTATGTATTAGGAATAGGATGTTGTTAAGTATAATTAGTAGTGGCATCTGATAGAAGATAACAGTGCCGCCAGTACGGTGCCGCCAATAATGTAGAGTACGGTAACAGTCAAAGTACAATAGGAATGTTGTAAAAAGTAAATATTTGTCGTAAGTGGTCCGGTAATGTTAAAATGTCAAAGTTGGGGTAAGTAGAGAAGTAGGGTCTACATGATTAGGAATTAGAAATATTATATTTGTAATAAGGACAAAGAGTGATGTCATAAATATTTTGTGTATTTTATTTGTAAAAAGTCTAAAAAGGTGGAACCCATGTGAGATGATAAGGTTTATCTTATCTTAAAAGATAAGCCTACATGTAAAGGATAAGAGTTTAGGCATGGAATATGATTAGTCGGAAGATATTTCCTATCCTATCTTAGAGATAGGGTGGATAAGCCTGAATTCCTATAAATAGAGAGGCCACCCCCCTCATTTAGCATAGAAGAAGTAGTGAGAAATATTGTATGAAGTGTGTAAAGGAAGCCATCATTTAGAAGGTGTGTTAAAGAAGCCATTAAGTGTAATTGTGAAGTTTCTCCCATAGTTATTGTTGGAAGGCCCGGTGAAGTTAATAACACTTGAAGTACCTCATGGGTGAGATTGTAACAATTTCATGTTGATATTATAATTTACACTGATATTTCAGGATTTATCATCATTCCTTCGTATCATAGTCTATGGTATTCTTGTGTTATGTAATGTTGTGGTGGAGCACCAGATTACATCCACCAAACTAAGAGATGTGCATTACTGTAAATAATCATAGCACGGACCCAGTTCACGGTGTCGAATTAGCATAGTGCTTACATTGGTGATGACAGTCCTTTAAGGTCTACAGCATGCATCCTTGGCATCAAGAGCACTAAATGTAGTTTCTTCAACTTTGATTATAGTTAGCGATCTCTGTTTCATACAGGAAACAAGTCTGACTCATAGCATGAGTAATTTTATGCCTAGAATTCATTAATTGAAATGAGATACCATTCATCCAACATATGGGAAGTGCACTATCATGGATTCTCAGAGAGGACCTCATGATTGTGGGATGTGTAAGAATCCATTTGTGGTACAAGAGGATCAGCTTATCCCTAGGTAGGAATTAAAACTTGATGTTGTTCATAGTAGATTCCCAGCCCACCACAGGGTATGTTATTATGGTGAGAAAATGGGCTGCAAGTCGTTGGTTGTATCAAATGGATATTTCCTGTATGCCTCATCCCAATTGAGTTGTTGCACATTTTTGTCAAGATGTATGGAGAAAAGAAGATGTGTGCACCTCATTGAAGAAGGAACAATGCATCCATGAAGTGTTGGTACATATTGTGTTGATGTTGATCGAACACATTGTTTGTTGATGGGATATGGAGAAAACAATTGATCAATTTAAGAGTATTGAACAAGTGATTGATTGGACTGTTTTTATTTGATGGAGCTTGCTCCAAATATTGAAATGCATGCTTGTAGTTATGATTTCTCCAAGCTTGGAAGAGTGGTTGTATTTTTGAGGGGGGGAAGAAGGTATTTGAGTACCCCTAACTTAGTGAAAATTGTTAGTATGATGCATTCCATTTCAGGTTTCATGATGAATTAGCTTGTAATTTATTTAAAATACATGTATATTAAAAATCATTCAGAAGTATTGTTAATACAAATCAGAAAATTGTATGCCAGATGAAGAATCAAAATGTAAAGCAAACAAGCATGCAGTTTGGGACTTGATTGAGATGTTTGATTCATTTAACATTGTGCATCATGATATGTACAAGTTCAATTTTAAATGGTAGAGAAGCTTGCAATGTTTGATAATTGTACAACAGATGTTGAAGTGTTAACAAGGCCATCTGTCCCTGAAACATAAACATTGGCAATTTTTTTATGATGATGTACTCAGGTCACAAATAGCTTTTGTAAGAATTAACGCAATAGTTTGTTGATCAAACTTGTATAATGGTGTGTGTAGTAAAGGCAAAGAAACTATTGTTTGGTTTTTGTGATCATCATCCAACTTGAAAACTAATACCATTCCTAACGAGGATGGTTGCTCTTGAGTCAAAATGAGATAATGTTGATTGTTTTTAACAGGCATTTTAGCAACCTCAAGGGATGTTGAGGAGCATGACCTTGGTACAGAGGAGAAACCAAGGAAGATCTGGTTAAAGCAATCTTGGAGAAAAATTCCTATGTCCAAAAAAAATATCAAGATTTTTTTTGGTTTATTCAAAAAAAAGCATACAGAGAGAATTTATTTCAAGATGAAATGAAGAAGCACAATGACAAAACCATTAGATGGGAAAACAAGAGGCATTAATCCACTCATATCTTCAAGATGCAAGATGCATTGAAGAAATTAAGGGATGGAGGGATTATTCAGCCAACAAGGTATTCTTCTTGGGTTACAAACTTCAGTGCCAGTTAGATCAAAAGAATGGTGATATCAAAAGTATCTTGTGGAAAGTTAGAAATAGAATAAAGTAATCAATGAAGGATAATATCCTTTACCAATGCATGGATAACATGGACAATTAATGGGGCTGAAACTTGGTTTTCTACCAAAGATGGTTTCTCTAGGCCACATAACAAGGTTTTCAAGCAATCAGAGAGACATTTAAAAGATACTTTCACTATTCCATGGGATACCTATGTGCATGTGAGGATGCCATTTGGCCTGATGAATGTTGGAACTACCGTTTCAGAGAGCAATGGATGTAGCTTTCTCTATGGATACATTCATGAATTCCTTGTTGTTCATCAGGATGATGTGACAGTTTTGTCTGCACCTGAGAAGTGATCACCTGCAACATTGGAAAATATGTTTTAAGATGCAGAGAGTATGGCATTTCACTCAATAATCCAAAGAAGTGGTGGAGTGTAAAAGGCTAATTTTCTTGGTCACATTGTATCAAAGGATGGTGATGATTGATCCTGAGAGGGTAGAGGCCATCAATATAGGTCCCAATTCTAAGAACCAAGAATTCTGAATTTGAGTCCTTCTTTGGGAAAATAAATCTTTATTAGAAGATATCATATCTAACTTTGCTGAGTTGACCATTCCAATCCTCTTACATGCTAGGTACTCTCGCAAAGATCTATATCAAATGGGAAGAGGCTCAGATCATCAGGTAAAATTTCAATGGATCAAGGAAGCATTAAAGCATCCCATGTTTTAGCAGCTCCAGATTATGGAGTTTTGTATGCCTTTTCAATCTGTTTTCTTTTGCTTCATGGAACACTATTGCATCTCATCTTGTTCTCCACAATAAGGATGATGAAGGGTTTGAGAGGCCAATTTCCTTTTTCAGTAAGGCATTGCAGGGGGTTGACTTGAATTACACTGATTATGAAAAGTCATTTTCATTGGTAATAATTCCTTCAAAGGTTTTTATTGACAATACATTTCATTGAGCTCTAAATTGGTTGTCTTATGTTCCCCATAACCATGGTGAAAGAAACTCTTATCTAGAGATGGAGGTCTCAAGAAAAAGATGCAGATGGGTGAATGGAATTGAAGAATATGATATGGATATCCAAACCACAAAATTGGTAAGAGGTTTGGGCTTAGCTAAACTTATGGCTGAAGAAACCTCCATGGTGTTGTATTGAGGTATAATGAGGTAGAAGCAAGGAAGGGTGGGTGTCATTGAAAAGTTGGTGAGTCTCTGAATGGTACAAAGATATAATTTTTTATCTCAGACATCTATAGCTACCTTGAGTATTTAAGTAAAAATCCAAGAAAAATCTTAAGTTATGGCTTCCACAGAAATATGTCATTACTTATTTTGGGTTAGCTTGGAAGAACCCTGAGGGAGTCCTCTTAAGATGCATTACTGAAGATGAAGCCCCCAAGATAATTGCTGATCTCCATGGAGGAGTTTGTGGGGGGAATTTTGCTTAGAGTCACAATGGGACAATATTTTGAGGGCTGGTTATTGGTGGCCAACTCTTTTCAAGGATAAAAATTTGTTGGTGGTGAAGATGTGAGAGTTGCCAGCATTTTTCACAAGATTGAAATCTTTAGGCTCCCTTCCTTTGCAGCCTGTATCAATTGAAGCTCCATTCAAGGAATGGGGAATGGATTTCATTATGTGAATGGTTTAGATAACCTTCAAGTCATGGCCATAAGTGGATTCTTCCTTGTAGCCACTAATTACTTCACTAAGTGGGTGGATGCAATCCCCACCAAGACAGTGACAAAGAAAATTTTCATGGACTTCATGATAAACCATATAATCTGTAGGTTTGGAGTTCTAGTTAAAATTGTTGTTGGTAATGCCATGAGCTTCAAAGCTAAACCTTTAGTGGAAATGTGCAAAGAATGTGGGATAAATTGACATATGCCTCTAACTACAACCCCCAAGGCAATGGAGAAGCAAGTCCAGCAATAAAAATTATAAACAATCATGCTCCTGAACCTTGGAATGTGAACAAAAGGAAATGGGGTGAGCAACTTGAAGTTCGTTGTTTGGGCTGACAGAATTACTGTTAAAAGAGACTCACTGGTTTTGTACCTTATATTTTAGCTGGTTGTATCTGCCACTCAAGATCTGTTGCCCCTTGCATTGCAATTATCCTCATATCAGTTCATTTAAGTTTGTAGAAGATCAAGATGTTAGTCCAATGATGCTCACATTGACCAGATTTTTGAACTTGATGAAGAAAGGACAGCATCTCACCTTTGAAATTCATGTGAAGTTCAAAGAAAAATTGAATGAAGTTATTTGACAAGAAGGTCACTCCCAGAGCAAGCAAGCATTAGATACCTTGTGGTGTAATGGGATAAGCAATCATGAATGTCTTAAGGGAAATAGATTGTAAATTTGATGTACTATGGATGGGCCAAGAATACTCCATTGGCATCGAATTAGGTGAAATATACAACCTATTATCCAAAATTATCTAAAATAAGCCCCTTGCTTATTTTGTCCAACTCCCCTTCATTTCTTCCTTCCTTGTGCCTCAGTCAAATTTTTTCACTTACAGGCACTCAAAATTTTTCTAGAAATGGCTTCATTAGATAGAGAATCTTCTCAGCTTTCCAGAAAGGTAAAATTTTCCTCTAGCTCCTTGTATTTTTCAAGTTATGGCTCGGCGGAGTTTTGGAGGGAAATTTTCCCATGGGAGGTCCGTCGACCAATCAGAATGTGCCACGTGGCAGTGGCAGAATGGCGGGAGGCGGGAGAGATTTTGAAATTTTTCCAAGTATTGGCGGGGTGCACAAAAGAAATTTTTTGGCCCGAAGGCCCGCCAACCAATAGGAGGAGGCCACGTGTCTATGAGGTCGTCGGAGTTCGGACCAGCGGGAAGAAATTTGAAAAAATTCCAAAGTAGGTGCAATGGGAAATTTTGGAGCGAAGGCCTACCAGCCAATCAAAACTGGCCACATGTCCTCAAACTAGTGGGATGTGGAGGTGTGGAGGGAAATTTTCCCTTTCACCAAATTATGGAAAATAAAGCGATGAAAGCCCGCCCCTGATGGCCCGTGCCAATCAGAGCATGCCACGTGTCCATGTGAGCGGCAAAAACCTTAAGGCAGGCCCGCATAGGAGAAAGAGCTTGTTCAAGCCCAAGCCAATGAAAAGGTGCCACGTGTCCCATTCAGGGAAATGGTCAGAGTCAAAGGAAAATTTGGAAGCATGCCCTCGAGGGCCAATAAGAACACGCCACATGTCCTCGGGCCTTCGGGCCAGTAGAGAATTTTTGGAAAATTTTCCAAAGACCAAAAAGGCGTAAAATGATCAGGGGAAGGCCCACATCCAATCAGGACATGCCACATAGCATTAGAACTTTGGGTGGTAGATATTTTTCCGGAAATTTTCCCAAAGTCAAAAAAGAGGGAAAATTTTAAATTTTCGGCCTGCCAAAACTCATTTTTGCCCTAGTTTTGCCCTAAATCTTCAGAAGGGCATAACTTTTGATCCAGAGCTCATATTTTCACGTTCTTGGTGTCATTGGAAAGCTGGTGAAATTATCTACATGATGGAGGGATCAATTTTATGTTTTGGTGGAATTTGGAGAGAGAAAATCAAAAACACCTCTGGCACGGGAAGGAGAACAGAACTGACATTTCAACCACCAATTTTAATGAAGTATGGCTCGCATTCTTCTCCAGCATGGTCAAAAACATTGGGGAATGAACTTTTGAGGGTGCCCATGCTGTTTTAATGCAATTTGGTCTGTGGTTGAAGCATCCTTTCACGTTTTCCCGCGTTTCTTCTTCCTGGCTCGCATTTTTCATTGTTAAAAGCCAGATTTGGCTCATTTTGTAAAGGTTGGACATTTTTATGTTTTGCAGACTCCCTCTTTCACCTTAGAAAGTGATTTTGTGGAATATTATACCTCTTTCAGGACTAAAACTGTTTTCTACCTCTCTGCTATTGTAATGCATGTATTTTTTCAATGGAAATGACAATGCAAGCTCTGTGAATGAGTTTCAATCCTCTTCTTGTATTGTTTTGCTTCATTTCTGATCTTTCATTACATTTCAGTAGTTTGTGTATGATGTTAGTTACATTTCTGTAATTTGTGTCAATTTTCAGAAGTAAATGTTCACCACTCCTTTGGTGTATCACCTTGTTAGTATTAGTTTTATTTCTTTTGCATTCTCTATCTCTGTCCCCTTGGAATTTAGAGTAGGATTTTGAGTTTAAACCTCTGCAATTCTCAAGTTATACATCTGATCAGAGGAGTTGAGGAACCAACCTCTAATCTGGAGATTCTTTTCCCATTTTTACAAGTCCCACACTTGGGGAAAAGATTCAATGTTGTGCAATCACACTGGATGTCCATATCAAACTAGAAATCTGAGACAACATCTAGGGGTGCTGCTGATTTGCACTAATAGTTTTGGCACCCGGTGGGACCTTAGAGGTCTTCATCTTCATTGTAACAAAATTGATGTGCATTTTTTGCAAGTTTCTTGTTTAAAGAGAGCCCTGATTTGCACATCTGGCAACTCCAAAGAGGAAAATCAACTGGTTTTAGCAGTCCAAGTCTGAAGATTCATGAGAAGAATCAACACAAGGTCAAGAGCCAAAGAAGAAGGGTTGTCCGAGTACCTGCAGCTATCTCCTGGAAGAAGGCATAGAGGAAGGAGGATTCAAAGGTCTCCATCTCCACCAAACAGAACTCTATCAACTCCTCCACCTGGTAGACCTTTCACTCAATCAACAAGGGTTCTCAGGCCAATCAGAATGGCACAACCCAACCCTTATGTCAATTTCACTGGCAGCAGCCCACTTGCTCTCAATGCACAGAATCCAGTTCCAGTTGCAGCATTGAAAAACATTCCATACTTTCACTGCAGAAAATCAGACCACTCCTGGTGATCATGTTAAAGACATTGCTAATGTTTGTGCAATCCATGAGATTGTTGAGATGCAAATTGCTGTCAAATTGCTGGCATCTTCATTCAAAGGGAAAGCATTACAATGGTTTAGGAGCCTTGGGGCTGGTTCTATCCAAAATTGGAATCAGTTATGCATAGCTCTCCATGAGCAGTTTGGAGAAAAGGGAGATAACTTGTCTCTTTTGGAACAATTGACAACTATCAAGAGAGCTCCCAATGAGTAGCTGACTGACTTCAACTTCAGATTTCAAAGGACTTGGGATAGAATTCCAGTGGCAGTAAGGCCAACAGCTAAAGGTGCTTTTCTATACTATCTCAAAGCTTTAAATTATGATATTTCTATGTTAATTCAATCCATGGGAGGTACAACTATACCTGCAACTTATAGCATTGCCATTAGAGCTGAGAATTGTTTGATTCAAGCTGGTAAACTAGCTCCTAGGCCTCCCATGCCCTTGTATTCAAATTTAGAAAATCCAAGTGCTAGTCAAACACCTACTATAGCTCCTATTCCCAGTCCTAGAAATCAGAGTTCAAATGAAACTTCTACTTCATCCTCTAGTGCCTCAAATGAACTTCAAGAAGTCATGAAACAATTGCAAAACTTAGGCAATGAGCTGGTTACACTCAAGAGGCAGCAGGCCCAAAGTTTTAGACCTTCTTATCAGTCTCAAGCTCAGCCTAATAGGCAGCCATATCAGCCTAATAGACCACCCAATCCAGCTGCAAATCAAAATCAAGTAAGGCCTCCTGCCAATAGACCATTTCAGCCCTATAACCCCAATGTTGCATTTGCCTCTAAAGCCTTAGTGCTAGTGTAAAACAATGTAGCTCAAGAGTATGAGTGGTGTTTCCCATGCAATGAACCTCACAACCAATCTATGTGCTTCAATGGTGCCTTGAACCAAGCTTTAATGGTGAAAAAAACTGGCGTACACAGTGAGGTGAGTCAGGAAGAAAAAAAACAACGAACACCCCAACAAAATGCAACTTCCAATGAGACTACACTGGTGAATTGGCAGGTTGAGGATTTTTGTGGTATGAATCAAGTAATGTCTCAGAATGTGGCAGCCAATACAAGGTCAAAGAAGAGGAATATGGGTGAAGGGAAATCATTGGCTCCAGGTGATCCACAACCTTCCACCACTCCACAAAGTGTTGGTAAGAAAAATCTAGTTCCAAACATGCAAGGACAGCCCAAGCCACCTTCTAGACCAGCTCAAATGCCAGCTGTTGCTGCCCATGTGCAAGAAAAGAATGTGCAGGCCAAGGGGCAGCAAAGAGATGTTTCATCCCCATTCAGCATCATTGATCAGATGAAGAAGACAAATGTGAATATATCAATGTGGGAATCACTATCCATCCCAGGCCAAAGAGATCTACTACAAGCTGCCATGAAGAATTGGTCAACTTCAAATCAGCAAGTTCATATGCAAGAGAAGGTACTCACAAATGTTGCTCAGCCTGAAGGGAATCATGGAGGACAGCAAGGTAAAGTTTTGAAGCCCCCTCCATTCTATGTTTCATTGATCATTGGAGATAAACTAGTACACAATTGCATGATTGATTCTGGGGCAAGTAGTTCTGTAATGCCCAAGCAAATAGCTGATCAGTTGGGTCTCCAATATGAAGTCATATCCAAAGGGGTGGTGCAATTGGATGGGACAACAGTAACAACAGTGGGAGTGATTAAATATTTGAATCTTACTTTGCATGCATGCCCCAATGTTACTATTTTGCAAGATGTGTCAGTGATAGATTTTCCACCACTCTTTGCCCTATGTTTGTCAAGGGATTTCACAGCTAAAATTGGAGGCTACTTATTTGCTGATTGGTCACACATGTTGTTTAGAACTAGATATGGAACTAAGGCCACAATCAGATCTGAACCTATTGCAAACTTTCACATTGAGCCTCATACTCCAAGCCAAATCAATGCCAACTGTTCAACATTTGATCAAGAGGATTATCCAAGCACAGATGAAGCTGACACCAAAGTTGGAAGCATCCTAGATTTGACTCTTGATGAATGGGCAAGTAAGGTACATGCTTTTGATCCCTACTAATAAATAAAAGAATATGAGCTAGGAATCTATTGCATACATGAAGAAAATCAGCCTATTCCTAGCATCACCAAGCTAGACCATAAAGATGACAATGAGGTATGGCAGCTATTCTTTGATGGATCAAGAAGTAGACAAGGTGCAGGAGGGGGAGCTATGCTTGTTTCACCTCAAGGCATTAAATATTATTCAGCTTTTAGATTTCAGTTTGCATGTTCTAACAACACTGCTGAATATGAAGCTTTGATACAAGGATTGCATTGGTCAATCAAGAGAGGTATAAAAAACTTACAAGTCTTTGGTGACAGTGAACTGATTGTCAACCAAGTTAAAGGGCAGCATGCTGCCAAAAATGATCTGCTCAAGTGTTATAAGAATAGGGTGTGGGACCTCATTGAGGATTTTGAGGGCTTTGGCATCAATTCCATCCCTAGGAAAGAAAACCAAGCTGCTGACAGGCTTGCAGTAGTTGGGGCAGCCTTTGATGTTGTTGGAAAGCATTAAGGAATATAAAGTACAGCCAAGCATTCATGTGATTGTAAGGCCATCAGTGCCAGACAATAATGTAAGTTGGCAAGTGTTTGAAAATGACCAATAAATCATCAATTTCTTGCAAGAAGAAGCTGAGTTCTCAGCCAAAAATCAGGAAAAATTAGAACAGTAGTATGGTGATCAAGTGGTACAACTGAGAACCAACAAACTACCAAAGGGAATTGTCACTTTGGAGTCCATTTTTAATCCTAATGATCAATTTAGGAAGGAGAAAGCAAATATCCAAGTCAAGGGAGAAGATTCAGTGCCCATCTTGGTTGGAGAAGGCAAGTCACTTCAAATTGGTAAAGTGACAACCGAGCAAGAAAGGTATGAGTTCATGCAACTTTGTCAAGAGTTCCCTGATGTATTTGCTTGGAGCTATGAAGATTTGAAGAGGTTTCAATCCCAAGTAGCTCAACATACAATTGAATTGGATCCAAGTGCTAAGCCCATCAGGAAAAAACAAAGGCCAGTCAATCCACACATGGAGCCTCTCATGAAGAAGGAATTGAATAAGTTGATAGAGGCAAGTATCATATTTCCCATCAAGCATTCTAGTTGGGTAGCAAACTTGGTTCCAGTTAGAAAGAAGAGTGGGGAAATCAGATTGTGTGTAGACTTTAGAGATTTGAATAGAGCATCTCTCAAGGATCATTACCCACTTCCTTCTATGGAGTAGATTTTGCAAGTTGTTGCTGGCTCTGAGAGGTTTTCATTGCTAGATGGTTATTCAGGGTATAATCAGATCATGGTAAAGGAGGATGATCAGTTCAAGACTACCTTCACCACCAAATGGGGAACTTATGCATATAGAAAAATGCCATTTGGGTTGTCCAATGCTGGAGCTACCTTCCAAAGGGCAATGGATATGGCGTTCAAGGGATTGATCAACAAGATAGTGCTGATATACTTAGATGATATCACTGTTTTTTCTAAAAGTACAACAGATCATCTCTTTCATTTGAGACAAGTGTTCCAAAGATGTATAAGATTTGGGGTATCCTTGAATCCCAAAAAAATGTATTTTTCTAGCTCATGAAGGAAAACTCCTTGGCCACATTGTTTCCAAAGAAGAATTATCAATTGATCCAGAGAGGGTTGAAGCCATAAAAGCACTACCATTACCAAGTCATAAGAAGGCCCTTCAAAGTTTCTTGGGAAGGATCAATTTTGTTCAGAGGTTTGTTTCAGATTTTGCAGCCCTTGTCAAGCCAATAACCATGATGTTGAAGAAAAGCATGGCTTTCAAATGGACAGCAAAGGTAAGGAAAGTTTTGAGGCAATCAAAGAGGCTATCTCACAAGCTCCAACTCTCATTAACCAATATTTCTCCAAGGATTTCATCCTTTATGCATTTGGAGGTGATGATACAATCTCTGCAATTTTAGTACAGCAGAATAAAAGAAAATGCAGAGCAGCCAATTGCTTTCTGTAGCAAAATCCTGGAGGACTGTGAGGTGAGGTATTCTTTCATTGAGAAGCAATTTATTGCAGTGATTAGGAGCTTGAAGAAATTTAAGCATCTAGTTTCAAACAACAAGGTTCAACTGTTAGTTTCTCATGTGGGAGTTAAAGACTTCCTCCTCAACAAAGATTTAAATGAAAAATGTGCAGGGTGGATTACTCATGTCATGGAGTATGACATTGAGATCAAAGTCACCAAGCTAGTCCATAGGAAAGGGATTATGTGAACAGTTGGTCTTGAGAAAATTAATGGAAGCAAGCAATGAGAAAGATGTTGTTTTGGTGCTGTAAGACAATCAAGAAATAAGAAGCATGCAAGAAGAGAATGATGGTGTCCTCACTCCTTGTTGGACCCAAGACATAATGCACTTCCTACACACAGGCCTATGCCCTTCAGAGATGAACAAAAACCAAGAGAAGACACTTCAGATTGTAGGTTGTCCCATATGCACTTGTTGATGGTGTTTTGTTCAAGAAAGATATAAATGGAGTGTTGCTGAGATGCATTGGAACAAACCAAATTAATAGAACACTATAAGAGTTCCATGGTGGACCTCAGCTGGAGGGTCATTTTTCTCCAAGAGTGATAGCCCTCAAGATCATGAAGGCTAGCTATTATTGGCCCAAGGTATTCTATGATTGTTATGCATGGATCAAGAGGTGCAAGAAGTTGTGCATTCTTCACAGGACAAGGAGAGATTATCTTGAGCCCTTCCATTGCACCCAATCTCAGTTGACCAGCCATTCATGCAATGGGGTTTGGACTTCATTGGATTCATTAACCAAACTCAAGCCAAGGATACAAGTGGATTCTAACAGCAATAGACTAGTTCACCAAATGGACTGAGGTAGTGGCACTTAAAGAAGCAAACGAATCTAGCATTCTAGACTTCTATGAAGGGATAGTAACCAAATTTGGTATACCTGCCACTATAATATCAGATAATTCATTGGAATTCATAGGATCAAAGGTGACTGAATGGGCTATCAAAAATGGGATCTATCTGAGCACTTCATCAAATTATTACCCTCAAGGTAATGGCCAAGCTGAGTCTACCAACAAGAACTTGTTAAGGATCATCAAGAGGACTCTTGATGAAAATCAGAGGACTTGGCATACTAAATTGAAATCAGCCTTGTGGGCTAATAGGATAACTCCCAAGAGATCCACAGGTAATTCTCTGTTCAAGCTTGTTTATGGAAGAGAGGCAATTTTGCCCATGTCACTTGAGTTGCCAACATTGGAACTCATGAAGCAATTGGAGTTGTTAGAGTTTGAACCCATGGAGGTTAGATATGCAGAATTGATGGAGCTCAAGAAATCAGAGATCATGCAGCCCAAGCAATGGAGAAGGATCAAGCTTTGATCAAGAAGACCTTTTGATAGGAAAGCTAAGGCTAGAACCTTCCAAGTTGGAGATCTAGTGTTGAAATGGGATGCAGACTGAGAAAAGCCAGGAAGGCATTCAAATTTTTATGCCATTTGGAGTGGCCCCTACATGGTCACAAAATGTAAGAACAACAATGCCTTCCAATTGTCTACATTGGATGGTGAAGAACTGCATATTCCAGTTAATGGAATCCATCTAAAGCATTGCTACTAGAAGGGAAATTCTCCACCTTGTATATATTAGCTTAGATTTTCATTCCTCCAAGTGCTTGTGCACATTGTTTTTTTGTAGCTTTGTTTCCATTTCCCTAAGTGCTTTGGCACAAGCTTGTTTTCCTAGGGATGCATTTTACAAGCCATGTTCCAGATCAGGCTGATGTTCTACTCTCACAATCTTCCTCCTTGTAATTTTCTAATCAGTTGGGGGTACCAAGCAGTAATTTGATGACTCCATGCCCAATGGATTGCTTCAGGAGAACTGGTAACTTCATCCAGCAGGTAGATGACCCCTCTGAGTCAGCCAAAATTGTTATCCAAAATAAGCCCCTTGCTTATTTTTGGGCTAACTCCCTTCATTTCTTCCTTCCTTGTGCCTCAGAACAAATTTTTTTTACTTTTTAGGCACTCAAAATTTTCTGGAAATGGTTCATTGGATAGAGAATCTTCTCATATTTCCAGAAAGGTAAATTTTTCCTTCTAACTCCTTGTATTTTTCAAGTTATGGCTCGAAATGAGTTTGGGAGGGAAATTTTCCCATGGGAGGTCCGCGGACCAATCAGAAAGACGTTGCACGTCAGCAAAAAGAGGAATGGCAGGAGGCGGGAGATGATTTTGAAAATTTTCTAAGTATTGGTTGGGTGCACACAAAGAAATTTTTTGGCCCGAAGGCCCACCAGCCAATAGGAGGAGGGCCATGTGTCCTAGTGTCATTAGAGTTCGGACCAGCGGGAAGAAGTTGGAAAAAACTTCCAAAGTTGGTGTCAAATGGGAAATTCGGACCGAAGGCCCACCAATGAATCAAAATCTGCCCACATGTCCTTGGAGCATCAAGAGGCAAAGGCACAGGGGGAAATTTTCCATTTCACCAAAATATGGAAAATAATGAAATGAAAGCCCACCCCCGATGGCCCGCGCCAATCAGAAGTTACATGCCACGTGTCCATGTGGCGGCGAAAAATAAGGCGGGCCCGCAAGGAAAAGACATTCAAAGGCCAAGCCCAATGACAAGGTGCCATGTGTCCAAATTCGAAAATGGTCAGCAAACGGCCCACGGAAAATTTGGAGGTAAAGGCCCGCCAGACCAATCAGCACATGCCACGTGTCCTCGGACTCATCGGGCCCGGCGAGATTTTTTGGAAAATTTTCCAAAGACCGAAAAGGTGTAAAATGAAGCAGGATAGGCCCGCATGACCAATCAAAAGCATGCCACGTGGCATCAAGAATGGCGGAGGTGGGGATTTTTGGGGAAATTTTCCCAAAGGTCAAAAAAGAGTGAAAATTTTCAAATTTTCGGACCCACCAATCCAATTTTGCCCTATTTTTACCCTAAATCTTCAAAAGGGCCTAACTTTTGATCCAGAGCTCATATTTTCAGCGTTCTTGGTATCATTGGAAAGCTGGTGAAATTATCTACATGATTCTGGGGTCAATTTTGTATTTTGGTGGGGTTTGGAGAGAGAAAATCAAAAACACCTCTGGCACGGGAAGTCAGAACAGAACTGACATTTCAACCACCATTTTAATGAAGTATGGCTCGCATTCTTTCCCAGCATGGTCAAAAACTATTGGGGAATGAACTTTTGAGGGTGCCCATGCTGTTTTAATGTGTTTTGGTCAATGGTTGAAGCATCCCCACGTTTTCCCGCGTTTCTCTCTTCCTGAGGGTCGTTTTTCACTGTAAAAGCCAGATTTGGCTCATTTTTAAAGGGTTGGACATTTTTCATGTTTTACAACTCCCTCTTTCACCTCTGGAACCAGTGATTTTGTGGAATATTTTTACCTCTTCCAGGACTACAACATGTTTTCTGCCTCTTGATCATTGTAATGCATGTATTGGGTTGAATTGGAAATGACAATGCAAGCTCTGTGAAAAAGTTTCAATCCTCTTCTTGTGTTGTTTTGCTTCATTCCTGATCTTTCATTACATTTTGAGCAGTTTGTGCATGCTTTGTGCTGTGTTCTCTTGTGGATTGTGTATGCAATTTGCAAAAGTATCATGTTCACCACTCCTTTGGTGTATCACTTGTTAGCATTAGCTTTATTTCTTTTGCATTCCCTATCTCTGTCCCCTTGGAATTTAGAGTAGGATTATAGGAATTCTAAACCTCTGCAATTTGTAAGTGATACATCTGATCAGAGGAGTTTGAGGAACTAGCCTCTAATTTGGAGATTCCTCTCCCATTTTTACAAGTCCCACACTTGGGGAAAGGATTCAATGTTGTGCAATCACACTAGATGTTTAAGATGTCAAACTAGAGATCTGATCAACATCTAGGGGTGTTGCTGATTTGCACAACAGTACACTTGTTTGTCATATCATCTAACATCACCATGGTTTTCTAACATGGCCAATTATCTTGCTTCACGGAAGTTTCCATCTTCTTTCACTTCCTAAAAAGAACAATTCAATGTTCACATGCATAAAAGGAATGTTATGTAAATGTGGTCATGACTTTGTGTTGCACAGGTCCATAAGATAGAATGAAATTCATGATATCTTGAGTGCTTGTCATAATGAACCATCACGAGGTCATTACTTAGCACTCCGTACACATTAAAAAAGTCTTGGATGTTGAATATTATTGGCTTTCCTTACACAAAGATACAAAAAGATATATTTGACAATGTGACAAGTGCCAAAGAATGGGAAGGCCTACTCTCTCTAATACAATGTCTCTCCATCCTCAAGTGGTTTTCGAACCTTTTGGGAAATGGGGATTAGATTTGATTGGCCCTGTTGATCCAATCTCCTAAGGGAATGAATACATTCTTGTGTGTATTGATTATGTTACCAAGGGGGCAGGTGGTTGACTTCTTATATGAAAGAATATTTCTCAAATTTGGGGCATCAAGATCTATCGTTTCAAAGCAAGGGCCACAATTTGCGTCTAATGTGATTAAAACATTTGCAAATTTATATCAAATCAGGCACAAAAAATCTTCACCTTATCACCCCCAATCAAATGGCCAAGTTGAAGTCACCAATAGACAACCGGAAAACATCATGACTAAGGTGATAGACATCAATAGGATGGACCGGTCAAAAGAGTTAGCAGAAACAATTTCAGCATAACACAACATGGAAATCGACTGCCAAATTCCCCCCATAGAGCTAGTCTATGGGAAAAAACCAGTTTTTCCCATAGATTTTGAGCTCCAGATTTTGAAGACAGCGGTAGAAGTGAGGATATACTTGACACCTGCACATCAGCAAAGGATCTTACAATTCAATAATTTGAATGAGCTAAGAAAGGAACCTTTGCATCAGATAGAGCTAATCCAACAACAAAGAAAAGTGTGGCATGACCATCATATCCTGCAAAGAAAATTTCAAGTTGGAGACTAGCTTGCTATGTCATTCCAAGTATAACGACTTCAAAGGAAAACTACGGACTCATTGATTGAATCCCTATCAGATTGAAGAAGTCCATAGTAATGGATCTGTTCACCTCAAACCCATTGATGGTGAACAGAGGACGCTATTGGTTATTGGTCATAGGTTTCGCTTATACAGAAAACCAGTTTCAAAGGACTTATAGTAAAGACAAATACATAATCTTGTTGTATGAGGGAGGTTCTTCCTCTACAACTCAATCTTAAATGTTGGTATCATTAAATAAAGGAAAAAGGTTGAAAACTAGGAATGGCAGCTTTTTTCATTGAAAAAATAAAAAAAATAAAAAAACCATAAAAAATAGGAAGGGGCTGAAGACCAAAAATAGCAGCCATTTCCAGAAATTTCAAAAAGATAAAATGTATGGTGGTAGATGATAAACTTGTTGAAGCATGCTAACAAAATATCTTTTCCTTCTCCACAGGGACAGTAGGACACGTGTTGACAAGGGAATGATTCAGGTATGTGGATCAAATCTCATCCTTTTGACGGCATAAAAGCCTCTTCAAACATCATTGAGCAACTTTCTATAACTAAACTCAACAAGATGAGGAAATTATGATTTTCATGCATGACTAAACTGACACGACATTCCAAGTTTAAAAGATGATTGGTAAAACATGTGAAGTCTTATCGACATGTTTGGAGGATAAAGTGAGAATGAAGAACCTTAAAGTGAATTTAATTCGAGTGTGGGTAATGATTATACTTTTCTTCGAACACAAGGTTCATAGCATAGCAGACGGTTACTACAACCCTCATACCAATTCCGAGATTCTCCGGTTCATCTCCACTTTACTAAGAGCAGAGTCGTGCATATTAAAAACAGTTTGGAGAAATGGGACAATTAAAACAATCACAGCTAGAGAATGTTAGCAAGCTCATTCATGCAAGATAGTGAAGTTCTTTTTCCCTTTTTACTTTTTTTTCTTCAAAGTCAAATTTAGTTGTGATAATGATGTGAATGTAAGCTCTCTGATTTTCCCTTCTCCTTCAGTTACCTGAGGCATGCTTGACAGGGATTCAGACAGATTTCTATGAGATAAAATTGCTCGTTTCTTTTAGATCTCTGGCAGCTACTGTTTGAGATGGTTGTTTTTTATGACTTTGCACAAAAGGACAGATAGGGATCAAAGGAAAAAATAAAATACAATAGCACAACATGCTCAACCAGTCATTTTGTTATTATAAAATAAGCTTGAATTAAAGTTATAATGGTTGTATGAAGCTTCCATGTCAGCTCTTGTGACAGTACATTCTTATTATTTCTAGCTAAATGTGGCGACTAAAAAACTACTTAGGTGTAGGTATCTTGTTAGCTTTTGGGGGTCTAGAGTCTCATAAAAATCTGTCTGAATCTGAAGGAGAAGACTGCTGAAAAGCATCCATGTGTAGGTGTGGACCATTGTATTTAATAAAAGCATTGTTTTATAAGCGACTTTGTTATGGTGTATTATTCTCTTGTCAGCTTTAGGTAGTGTCTTAATGACTCTAAAGTTCTAACAAATTACCAATAGAATGAGAACCGGATACAGAGTCTAGTAAAAGCCCAATTAATACAAAATTAATTAACTGAATTCATTTGTATTTCAGTGTTGAGTTTAAACCAAAATCCTTTGGGTCTTTTTGTCAAACAAATAGAATGATGCATGTCGGTGTGAGGGCGCTGATGAGACATGACCTCCCTACATCAACCACCACCTTCTAGGATAAATTGGTTATTGTCATGTTCGGTTGCACTTTGTTATAGTATGTACTCCTTATTCTGCAATATTATTTTGTTGGTAGTATGGCTTGATCCGTACAGTGCCAAAGAGGTGCACAAGAGACAAACTACAACTAGTTAACCAAGAAGATGTGAGGGATTTTTATTTTTATTTTTTTGCTCCTTTCCAAAGCAAATTTCTTTGTATCTGTATTAAATCACTTTCAAAAGTCCTAGCAAGAGAAGGAATGTATGGAAGTAGATAGTAATTGCATATTTTAATTGGATTCTACCTAAAATTGTAAGCCATTTATTTGTCTTGTGCAAGTTTGGGCTTCAAGGAATTTTGTTTATTATGGGCTCCCGTATGATCTTGGTGAAACCCCGATGAAGTAGAAAACCCAAATATATCATTGGTAGCTTATGTATTACACACTGAATAGAAACATAAAGATAACATTGGATTTTTTTGTATTTATTTTAAATTTTTAGATTAGTTTATTCGCAGTGATATAGTACATAAGAAATTTCTATAGCTAACGCATAATTGATAATAGCCGACTTTTCGGATCCCATTAATAGGTCCATCTTCAAGGAAGTGAAGAAATGAAGCCAATGCTTGAAGTTAATGAATAACCATAAAGTATTTGACTTTTTATCAATAGGGGATCTTAAGGGTGCTACTCTCATTTCTCCACCTCGGAGTGAGCAAAGCTTAAAGCTATACTTTTTCTCCTGCTGCTAAATGTCACACGACATGAGTACTGGTTGTCTCTATCGAGTGTTGTCAAAACTGTGCATAAGCTACTCAGGTATTAAGGAATGAATAAATCTAGGTACCAACACATATGGAATCAACAGGAATTGTAATATGGAAACAAGTACGTATGGTGGTCTTAAGGCATTATACAAACCATCCACTTAAGGTAGGAAGTAGAGTTACAAAGGTGGCCAATGGACCCAGGTGCAAATTTGTCTAATTTTTTTGTTGATGGAATGATACTCCATGTAGGGTCATGAGGATAATCTAAATTGAATGAAAGGCATTCACAAGTGATGCATTTGATTAAATAATCACCCTGCGTTCACAGTTGCAGGTTTTAAATAAGCCTTACAAGAGGCGATAGAAGTGTGTGTCAAATATATTACCCCATTGGACATGCAAGTATAAGGAGCAAATAGTGATCCTTCAAATGGTGTTGTCGCATTCCAAGACAAATATTAGGACTGGGGTACAATGGAGTAGTAACGAGGCTTTATGAGGAATTCATCATGATGTAGATGAAGGAAGCTCTATACTTGATAGAAAATCCATTCTGTACCTTTATACTGCTAGTGTGAGGGGTTTTAAAGATCCAACTATGTTTCTATACAAATAATAACAATACATAACTATCCCAATAAAAACATCAGTGAAGAGGGCAAGTAGAATATCTTCCTTTGAATTGTACCTAACATAATCATGACTATCTTCTAGAAAAGGACATAATTTCATGGCTCAAACTAAAATCTAGTTATTTTCTTTTCATGAGACTACTTCTATTTATTCACATCAATAGGTGTTTCCTCTTGCAGCATGTTACCTTTTGAAATAGTAACATCCCACATGTTGAGTGAATATTAAAGTGGGTGTGAATGACATGGAGAAAATATGATAGCTTGTAACTAATTCATATGGAAATGAACTCATAATTACACTGTGGATAGTCTGTGAGAGTATGTGAGATCAAAAATAATAGACCTACATCAATATTTTCTCATTTTTTACTAATATGCAATGTTGTAGGCAATTTGACACATGCAACATTTAGTCGATACATACATTGATGGTGTAGGATTCAACGCGATTTGTAGCAATATCTCAGCATAATACAATAACTCAATCAAATATCAATGATATTCAACAAATAAAGATTGGTGATGCTGTGATGGAGAGTGAGAAGGAATCCTACCTCCAGCTCTTTCGAAGGTACATACACCTATTCACTTTTGATTACAAGGAACTCCGTCAAGTAAGTTGGGTAGAACATTCTATTGAGCTGGTAGATGGTGCTAAGCCCATAAAGCAAATGCCATATAGAATGAATCCTAATTTTTCCAAGACTGTAAAAGAAGAAATAGATAAGTTGCTTGATGCAGGATTCATATTTGCTGTGGAGAATTCAGAATGGGTTTCTCCCATTGTGATCTCAATAAAAAAGAATGGGAAGCTACGCATTTGTGTTGATTACAGGAAGCTCAATAAGGCAACAAAGAAGGATCATTACCCTCTTCCATTTTCAGATCAGATCTTGGACGAAGTAGCTGGCCAGGAGTGCTATAGTTTTGCTGATGGATATAGCGGCTACAACCAAGTTCGTATAGCAGAGAAAGATCAGCTGAAGACCACGTTCACCACTCCTTGGGGAACATTTGCTTATAGAGTTATGCCTTTTGGGTTGTGTAATGCTCCAGCAACATTCCAGCGTTTGATGAATAGGGTGTTTGAACCCTACATTGGGACCTTCATCAGAGTATTTCTGGATGATTTTTGCATCTATGGGAGCAAGTTGGACCACCTGCACCAAATGGAGACAACATTTCAAAGGTTAGATGAAGCACAAGCCTCACTAAACCCTACAAAGTGTGTCTTTGGATGTTCTAAAGGCGTTTTGTTAGGGCATGTTGTATCCAGAGATGGTATTGGTACTGATCCTGATAAAGTTTCAAAAATCAAAGATTTACCATTTCCTATGAATAGAAGTAAGTTGAGATCATTTTTAGGCCATGTGGGTTACTATAGAAGGTTCATCAAGAATTTCTCAAAGATTGCACAGCCACTAACCCAGTTCTTGAAGAAGGATGTTACTTATGAACCAGGAAATAAGGCGCATGAAGCTTTTGGACAATTGAAGGAAGCCCTGGTGTCTTCACCTATTTTGAAGAATCCAGATTGGAGCAAGCCATTCATTGTGTACACTGATGCCTCAGATGCAGCACTAGGAAGTACTTTGAGCCAAAAGGATGAAAATGGGAATGAACATCCAATTTACTTTGGGAGCAGACAAATGAGCAGTGCTGAGGTAAATTATACTGTAACTGAAAAAGAGGCTCTGGCTATCATTTTTGCTGTAAAGAAGTTTAGAAATTACTTGCTAGGGCAGAAATTTATAGTTGTAACAGATCATCAGGCTCTAAAATATATTGTCAATAAGCCTAACCCATCAGGGAGGATAGCAAGATGGATAATTTTGCTACAAGAATTTGAATTTGATATTATAGATAGGCCAGGAAAGAAGCATGTCAATGCAGATGCACTCTCTCGAGCCTATGATGGTTTAGGATCATCTTGTGATGATGATGATTTCCCCGATGCAGCATTGTTATCCCTTGACACAATCCCTAGTGAATACATAGATATTTGGAATTATCTGAATGAATTCAAGTTTCCTGATGGTGCCAATGCAAAGACTAAGAGAAAGATTACTCAAGCCAGTCGTCCATATTCTATTCTGCATGGAGTATTATTTCGAATAGGACCTGATGGACAGTACAAGAGGGCAGTTGGACGTGATCAAGGGAAGGAGCTGCTAGAAGAATTCCACAATGGTACATGTGGAGGGCACTTCTCTGGACAACTTACAGCAAGAAGGATCTTGGATGCAGGTTATCACTGGCCCACTCTTTTTAAAGATTGTTATAATTATTGTAAGACATGTGATATTTGTCAAACACATGGTAACCGTAAGACTTCATCAGCTCCATTATGTCCTATTCTTCCACTTGGTCCCTTTGAAAAGTGGGGAATAGACATTGTAGGTCCACTTCCAACTACCCCACGCCAAAATAAGTATATTGTAGTTGCCACAGATTATTTAACCAAGTGGGTTGAAGCTAGGCCATTGAAAACAACTTCCATGGATGAAGTGGCAAGGTTCATATATGAACGCATTGTCACCAGATTTGGTTGTCCATTAGAAATTGTAACAGATCAAGGAAGCCACTTCATTAATGAGGTGGTAGAAGCCCTAGTCAATAAGTTTTCTATTAAGCACAGGAAGGCAACAACATACAAGCCAAGCACAAATGGACAGGTGGAACGAACAAATTTTGTGTTGTGTCAAATTCTAGCAAAAGATGCAGCCTTGCAGGTACATAAATGGGATAAAAGGATTCATGCAGCATTGTGGGCATATAGGGCAACATCAAAGTCAGCAACAGGATACTCCCCATTTCAGTTGGCCTATGGCATTGATCCAGTTCTTCCTATTGAGTTTGATATTCCCACTGTGAGAGTTATGAAAAATGAAAGGATGGATGAAAGTGATTCAGTAAAAGAAAGGTTGGTACATCTTCATTTGCTAGAGGAAATGAGGGAAATAGCAAAGGATACAAGCCATAAGAAGAAAATGAAGCAGAAGGAATACTTTGATCAAAAGATCCGGTTGGTCTCCATTTCATGTGAATGACTTGGTTCTAGTATATGATTCCAGATACAAAAAAAGAAGACAGAGAAAATTTCTTCCAAAATGGATGGGGCCCTACAAAATAGCAGCTGTGCATGAAAATGGTACGTACCGACTGGAGGAATTGGATGGCACTCCCATTACGAAATGGGTCAACCACGACAAGTTGAAGATTTTCCAAGCACCAGAATAGTCTACTCCGAGGACGGAGTAGAAGCTAGGAAGGGGGAAGATGTCGACACTAAAATTTTCCTCCATAATTTCTATTTCATTAATGTATGTATTAGGAATAGGATGTTGTTAAGTATAATTAGTAGTAGCGTCTGATAGAAGATAACGGCGCCGTCAGTACGGTGCCGCCAATAATGTGGAGTACGGTAACAGTCAAAGTACAATAGGAATGTTGTAAAAAGTAAATATTTGTCGTAAGTGGTCCGGTAATGTTAAAATGTCAAAGTTTGGGTAATTAGAGAAGTAGGGTCTACATGATTAGGAATTAGAAATATTATATTGGTAATAAGGACAAGGAGTGAGGTCATAAATATTTTGTGTATTTTATTTGTAAAAAGTCTAAAAATGTGGAACCCATGTAAAATGATAAGGTTTATCTTATCTTAAAGATAAGCTTACATGTACAGATAAGAGTTAAGGTATGGAATATGATTCGTCAGAGTGGATTTCTTATCCTATCTTAGAGATAAGATGGATAAGCCTGAAGTTCTATAAATAGAGAGGCCACCCCCCTCATTTAGCATAGAAGGAAGTAGTGAGAAATATTGTAGGAAGTGTGTAAAGGAAGCCATCAGTTTAAAGGTGTGTTGAAGAAGCCATTAAGAGGTGTAATTGTAAAGTTTCTCCCATAGTCTTGGTGGAAGGCAAGTGAAGTCAATAACACTTGAAGTACCTCATGGGTGAGATTGTAACAATTTCATGTTAATATTATAATTTACTTTGATATTTCAGATTTGTCATCATTCTGTCTTATCATAGTCGATGGTATTCTTGTGTTATGTTGTTGTTTTGTTTCCAGATTACATCCACCAAACTAAAGGTTGTGCATTAGTAAATAATCATAGCACGAGGAGTTCCCGGTGAAGAATTATCATAGTGCCGGATTGGTGATGACAGGACCCAACCAAGTGCAGAACCTTCTGATTAGGATGGATTGTCACTTATTAGCCTTTGGATTCTTTGATCTCTAAAGAGTGGAACCGAAGATACAAGAAAATTTTCTGTGTTCATGGGGATCACATTCTTCTATATATGGCTCTCAATTTTTGGGAATGTTTAGCTATCCTTAACCACAAATTCATCTATTTCTCCACATTATGGACTTATGATTCAAAATAATAGAGTGAGGAAATTTAATGGTACCAAAATTTTGAAATGGTCATGACTACAAAATTTTCCATGGTGCCTTCCTTCTTCTTGTAAATCTATTGAGCTTGAGACATGTCAAGCCTAGCATTATTGAATGAATCCTTTTTACAAGTTGTATTTGAAGAAATAGATCTTCAGTTCATTGAAAAATTTTCACTTTGTCTTTTAATCCAAGAATTCATCTTAGAGCATTCCCATTTGGCTCCATAATAAAGTTAGGTTTTTGCCAACTACCATTTTATGCATGCTACATTTCTTTAATCAACACGTGCTGAACTATTCCATAATCATAGAACCAATATCCAATTCTTGGACTTGAGATGTAGTGCTTTACCACTTTTGTATTGGATCATGTTTGACAATCTTACTTTAATACCTCTTTGAGTTCCGCTTTGAGGTCAGCAAATTTTCAATGGATGGCTGTAAAATCTTGTGATGAACTTTAACATAATTATGGATTTTGCTTAATTTTTGGAATAATCTCTAGACAACGTTTTAGATTTGACTTTGGAGGTGTTAACCATGTTGACATTCAAGTATTTGGATGATTTGTCATCTATGGGAGGATCCCATCTTTTGAAATTAAACTTTTTCTTTTTAATCCCGTAAGCTAATATGTGACTCCAATGAGAAATGTCTTTCTAAAACTTGGACCTAAAATTTGTTTGGAGTTTTTCAGATCAAAGAGAAGACTAAAGAGAGCACCATTTCACTCAAGGTTTTATAGAGACCAAGTTTCAAGCGACCTTTTATCCCCTTTGGAACAATTCTGAGCTTAAAAAAGCATTTGGAGAAGTTGAGGCTGAAGACAATTTTGGAAGGGATTTACACCACTAACAGAAATAGATTTTTTACATCCTCATTGACCTCCATCTTCAGAGGACAAAATAGCCCACATTCTAAATGTAAAAGGTATTAGATTGAAGGGCTACACAGTTTTTTGATGCTCTATTACTAGGGCTGCCCCTTTGTTGAAAGTCAATGTGTCAACTACCATTTAAATGGGATGGATCAAACTACATATGTAATTTTCATTGCTCAATTAAAATTTGTACATGCTCTACATGATTTGGGAAAAAATTGCCATTCATGGAGCACCATAGTAATCTTTTGTTCCATTTTTCCTTTTTAAACAATTAATTCCTCAGGTGAGAGCAAAATCACCAAAAAAGGAACTTTATGGCCCTAACTTCCCTATCAAATTCACTTGAATAACTTGGAAGCTTGGATTGTTTCATAATTTGGAAGTGATTCTGAGAAGTGAATTTGGAAATCATGGCTGAAATTTCACATGTTTCAATATTATCCTAAGGCGTCATAGTCAAGCATTTAGTTCTTTCCGCTTGAGGCTTGAAACTTTGAGAGACTTCCTGATCTTCCCAAAGATCTGAACTTCTACCATGGTATTGAAAAGCACTAAATTCCAGAGTTTAGAAACGTACTTTCTCAATTATTCTGAAGACACAATTTAGATCCTTCACATCTGAAACTCTTTGGGAAAATGATACTTGCAACCCGATCATCCCCATTCCAGGAGTGTAATGGATTTTGAAGTTTCAAACTTCATTTTTGATTTGTTCCATTCAGGTATCTTCAATATACCAAAGATCTTTTTTTCATAGTTTTTGCCTCTGAGATAAGAGACTAAACACTACTTATCCAATTTTGAAACAGTCAATACTGCATAGGAGTTTCTATTTCCATATGTTCAACTAATCCCTGTAACCTTGAAGATCCATGGTCCTCTGATGGATTAATCAACTTGACTTATCATCCTGGATGAACTTAAAATCTGAGTCTGATCCTTCAAAATACCTCATGTTATTAAAGCAAAATTGTCTTTGAAAATTCTAGAGAGTGAAGGATGGTGACTCACTTTTTGACTCTCTACCTGAGAAATGATACATGGCCTTGAAGCAAATTGGGATTGAGGGTAAGCCATAAACAATTGTCTTTATACATGTAAAAATATGCCATATTTCTAGAAATTAAACTGAGAGTTGACTTCACCAAATGCGATGAAAATAGCACTTTGGAGCAATGAAACAATGGACAAAATGAGCTATGTACAAAACTTGAAAATCATACATGCCTCAAATGGAACATGCAGAGTGTGCAAAAGCACTTCTTCTATAGAAAACAAAACCTACTCCTACTCTACACTAACCAAGAGAAAAGGGGAAATCAAACAAAGTCCTGTAACTGGCATGGAGAAGTAGCTTCCCTTTCTCAAAAGGGGCAGCCATGCAAATGATTTGACACTGAATATGGCTTCTTGGATGAGTGAAAAACTGATTATAAGCCTGATCCTCCACCCAAATCATCAAGGTATCAACTTAATGGAAAAATACCTCTTCAAGATGACTTGCTCTGACTATTTCCATGAAGTGTTGATGGTGATCCTTGGTAGTTCAAGTTTGCATACTCATCCTCATGCTTCAAGTAATATGACTGGTTTTGGCTTCTCCCTTGGCTCCAATGAAGCCAAGTACCTGATTGGGCACTGGTTTTATCCTTTGGATGTGCCCAATTTTGCTCTGAAATTTCAACTCCAAGAATGGAGTCTTCCTGTGACCTTCTTGGGTGGATGGTGTGAGAGAGATGATGACATCCTCTTGCCTTTTTCTCATTCCTCCTCTTATGAAGAACATGGAAGATTCATATCTTCCAACCTTGGTTCTAGAGGGCCATTATGAAGTATAGGTTTTTTTCCTTGAATGCTCTCCTTCATGGCAGCAGGTTCATGTGCTTGGAAGGTGGATGATGGAGGAGAAAATGATGTAATCTCCATGGGCTCCTTTTCCATCAAAGCAATCTTCAAGTAACAGACAATCTACCTCCTTGTTGTCTTGCAAGTGCTCTACCTCCTTCATGGTGTCCTCTTGATCTGAAAATTTCTCACCATTTTTCCTTCACTCCTTCAAACATGAAGTTTGAAAGCTCAAACTCTTCTTCAACATCATAAATCTTGAAGGGGATGAAGTGGGAGGAAGAAATGAAGGTTCATTTGTAGCCTATCCATTACCTCTGAAACTAGATGGTCCTCCTCCATCATTTCATCAATCAAATCCTGGCCCTTGAAATGACCAAGCAAAAAATATTCAATGCATGCTTTCTTCATTGAGTGTCCTCAACTTGACTTTGTCTGATTTGAAAAATCTCTGCAACTAATCCTTCAATGGGACAGATTAGCATTGGGACCTTTGCATTCCTAAAAAAACTATTGTTCTTGCTTTCCACTTTGCTGCAAACTTGACCTCAGCCACCACTGGTTCTTCAATCTTCACCTCCTTTGTTGGCTTGACCATCAAGGGGATCTTTGTAAACCCAAATTTGGCAGCCCAACTCTTCAGATTATCTGTCATTTCTTTTCTGTTGGGCTCCTCTTCTTGTTTTCTCCTTGACTGGATTCTTGAGTCTCTTCCCAACATGGACTTGGGAAAGCAAGAGGAGTGGCAGGTTGGGGTTCAACTAGGCTTTGCAATTGTTTGTGGTGTGGAATGGAGGTGGAAATTCTTGTTTGTTTGGAGGGGATGACTGTTTGGAAGGGAAAAGGATAGAAGAACTGAGATGAGGTGGAAGACTAGGAGATGGAGAAATGGAAATCAACACTTGGGGCAACAAGTGAGGAACTCTTGATTGATGCTTGATTGAGATGATAAAGCTTGAGAAAGAGAAAATGAAGTCATAGGAGATTGGTGATTGACTTACCCATTGACAAGGTTGTCTCACAATTTTCTCATAAGCCTCAATATCCTCAATCCACTGTGTAAGTTGTAACCAGGTAGCACTTCAACCAACATGAAGTCCCAGCTTCTCCTTGAGGGATGTAATGTCTTGGAAAAGGGCCACTTACCCATGGACAAGGTGCCCTGAGCACCAATCTTGAAATGCCTTCATTTGATGTTATGCCCTTGATTGAACCATGCTAGCCTCCATTTTTTGAATCTTCTAGCAGACCAACATCTTTGCATGTAGTTGTTCATATTTTATGCATCCCCTTATCCTTGATAAGCTTCATAGGCCAAATTGGTTTTGACACTACTCATATGGGTAAGCATAATGGTTTGGATGTGATCATAATGTTGATCTGGAGGAGTTGGGAAATACATTGGAGGTGGATGTACTAGCACTGTGCTATAAGTGTGAATTCCATGAATGGGAATGAAGTCATGATTGCACAACCTCGTGGAATGAGAGGAGATGAGAGAGATGGAATAAAAAATGGATGAAAATGAGTGGAAATGGATGGAAAAGGTATGCAACTCAAAGAATGGGTTTTTGACCAGATGGAGTCACAAGACGTGCTTGCATGTGCCTCAAAAGGCTGAATATCCTAATAAGACATCAACAAGAATGACATCTTAACTTGCGTGCAAAAACTATTAGTGTGAAGTGGTAAGGTGCTTCATTTCCACTATTGAAACACCTTGGAAAGCATGAAAAATCTAACCTGTTAGTGTGAAATCACAGCACCCCCAAATGAGTTATGAAAAATCTGACTTTTCTGAAGGCTTGGGTCATTTGGTGTGATTGCATAACATGGGACCATCTCTCAAGCTTGTGGGACTTGCAAAACTTGAGATGGAACTCCAGAGAAGGTTAGTTCCTTCTTCCTAATCCTAATGTCAAAGCTACTCCAGTGCAGGCCAATGTCTAACTACACCTAATCCTAACAATCCAAGGAGACAGGGAGAGAGAGAGGGCATAAAGAAATCCTACACTAAGCGGTGATACACCAAGAAAAGGAAGTGTTGATCACAAATCCAAACTGCCTGAAATTGGAGAGAGGTGAGAAATGGAAAGGATGGAAAGGATGCACCATATACCAGAGATAGATTTCACACAGAACACCACTTCAAAACCCATTAAACACAGCTCCCAGGACCTGCAAATGAAACATCCAAAATATGCACAGTATACCCTAGCAATGACGAGAGGTGAGGATAGTATGCAATGAAAATAAGCAAAGGAAGGACAGATGCATCACAAAACATGAATTTTACTTGCTCCAAAAGTTCACATAGTAGCATCGTTACATGGGCAAGAGGCAAGAGAATGCCATTTACAGAGCCGTGAAAGGAGGTTCAAACTTCATTTTCGACCCAAATGAAGAAAAGAAGAGGGGAGATAAAGAAGAAGAATGAAAAACCACTTTACAATGGGCCCTCGACCCTTATTTGATAGATGTAACGAAGAGGGAAGAAGAAAAGAGATGGGAGAGTTGATTTGGAGCTCAACTACTAGCCGACAATACCCCCTGGAAATCCTACCCATGATCTGTCAAGCTTGGTTCCCCACAATTGCCTATTTGTCATATGAGAGAAGATGGCAGACCAAACTCTCAATATCTAGGTATTGGAATCCATCAGATCCCGCACTAACGGAGTGGAAGACGCTTTCCATACTTTCTCTTTATTCTGCTCTTGATTTAGCATTGTGCCGACATGTGGAGGCTTTCGCTTGATCTCTATACTTAGTCATTTTTTTGAGCCATTTTTAAGCCAGAAGACTTCAAATCTTTGCCCCTTTCTTTTCCTTCTTGCTCCTAGCTCTTTTAACACTTCTCCTCCTTCTTGACCCCACTATTCCATTATAGAGTCTCCCTACAACCTTGTTTGTCATCCTAGAATGTGAACGCACAGGTCTGAGATGTTTTCCCTTCATATTTTCTCTATGTGTGGGGTTGTCTTGACAAAATTTTCCAAGGGGTGAATTTGGGATAACCACACTTGTTCTAGTTCAGAATAATTTGGCACAGGATTCAGAGTGGTGCATCCATTGTAATATGCCTCAGAGTCAATATAACTATATCAATGTTACATGTTCCCAAGCCTACATGACCCAGAATGCTTCAATCTATGAGCCTTCAACAAGTTCTCTTGAGGTAGATAACCAAGAAAGGCAAGAAGTTCTTCCCAACTCCAATCTGATGTTCTTTGGCATTGAGGACTTTTTTACAATCAACCAAGATGTAGAGGACACTAATAGACCACATGCTAAAGTTTTGGACAATAGAATATATAAGAAGATAATGTTAGAGTCTAGTGCGTAGGTCACAATCCAATAAACCCAAGAATACCTATAAAAGTAGAAAAATACAACTAAGGTATTCAGTAATAAAATCACTCAAGTTCCTACACAAGATATCTCGCTCAAAGCTTCACCAAAAGTGGTGTATGTCCCTCCTTTAGTAGGTCAATCCTCAACTTTAGGTAAATCCCCTGCTTCTGCATCTGGATAGTCAAGAAAGGAGGTCGTTGTGCCCCAAATGCACAGTCAGCAAGTCTTCCATTTAGCATTGTGCACCAAATGAATAAGACAAATATAAATTTCATAACGTGGGATTCCTTGACCATTCCATCTCAGCACGACATGTTTCATGAATCTCTGTCATAGCTTATGTGATCTAGTGTAGCTATACAAAATCCACGCACTTCTATCAACACCTTTCAAGAAGAGGAGAAGTAATTAAGTAAATTTTTTAAAACCCCACCCTTCTATATGTCCTTGATCATAGGAAAACACGTAGTTGATAATTACATGATAGAATTGAGCGCTAATACCTTTGTTATGCCCAAGAAGATAGTTTATGTCTTAGGTCTTAGGTATAGCCTCTTTTCTAAAGGAGTTCTGCAACTTGATGTTTCAATTGTCACTACCATAGGAATCATCAAGGATCTTGAGTTAACCCTCCATGCATGTCCAACCTCACCATAATTAAATATGTGTCTATTATTGACCTACCTCCTTTGTTTTCACTATCTATCAAGATGTTTTATTGCTAAAGTGGATGGTTACTTGTCTTCTGATTGGTGTTGCATGTTACTCAAGAAAAAATATGGTACCTGGTTTACCATACATGTTGATCCTATATTTTCCTATCATATAGAGTCATATGTCCATTCCCCTCTCCAAGCCAATTGTTTAATCCAAGAAGAACCAGCTTCAGTTCCTGAAGAACATCTTCTTGCAACCTCTATACCTAATCTAGTACTTTATGAATGGGAAAAGAGACACCATAAATTTGACCCATATGTTGAAGAACTAGAAACCTAAGAAACTAGGCTTGGTACTTACTGCATTCTTAAAGAAGAAATTGTGCTACTGTGTGCTATCAAGAAATATCAAGTTGAACCTGGTCTATAGAAATTATATTTTGACAATTTCAGAAGGAGAAACAATGTAAGAGAATCAGATGTTCTCATTTCTCCTAAGGATGATAAATTCTTCTTCGCACACAGGTTGCAGTTTCCATGTTCTAACAATGTAGTAGAGTATGAAGCATTGGTGCATGGAATTCTCATTGCTGAAAAGAAGAAGATTAAGATGTTGTAGATAATTGGGGACACAAAATTGGTTATCCATTAGGGTCACCAAAAAGTTCCAGGAAAATAATAATCTTCTCAAAGATTATAAGCATAAAGTTTGGGACCTCCTTGAGAGATTTAGATGCTCTAAATCTGCAAGTGGTGTCATGTAAAATGAACAAGGAGGCTGATCAAATGGCCTCTATTTGGTTCACAGTTCTTTCTTACTAAAGACTTTGTCAAAGGAAAAACTCAACACAATTAAGATGGTGATCAAACCATCCATTCCAGAACAAAAACACCATCTGGCAAGTGTTTGACAGTGACGCGCAAATTGTCCAGTTCATCTAGAACGAAGTTGAGTTATCATCAAGTCATGCAAGCTGAACTTACATGACAGCTATCATGTCCAAGTGATACAATCTAAATTCAAATCAAGCTGCCTAAAGGCATGGTCACCTTAGAGAAAAATGTTTATCCCTGATGATGAGTTCAAGGGTGAAGAAAATTATATGCGCGTCACGTAAGAAGACTGCTCTCCCAGTCACTATTGCGTGTGGAAAAGATTTACTTGCTAAGTAAATACTTTCACGCACTGATGATAAAGTAGGCATTGATCTCTCTTTTTCAAAAATATAGTGATATCTTCTCATGGGAGTATGAAGACCTCAAAGGTTTGAATCTAAGTGTTGCTCAACAATACATCGATCTTGAATCCTAGTATCAAGCCCGTCAGACAATAAGCAGTGACCACTCAATCCAAAGATAGAGCCCCTCATGAGAAAGGAATTATCCAAACTCATTGAGGAGAAAATTATTTTTCCCATCAAGTACTCTACTTAGGTCACATGAATCTAGTTCCAGTGTGCAAGAAGAACTGGTGAAATCAGACTATGTGTTGATTTCAGAGATTTGAACAAGGCATCTCTAAAGGATCATTATCCTTTGCCTTCAATGGAGTAAATTAATTAGACTATGGCTGACACATAAAGATTCTCAATGTTAGATGGGTATTCAAGTTTCAATCAGATCCTGGTCAAGGAAGAGGATCAATTCAAAAAAAAATTTACAACCAAGTGGGGAACATACACGTATCAAAATATTCCCTTTGGTCTGTCAAATGCAAGCGTAACATTTTCAGCATGCCATGGACATTTCCTTCAAAGGTTACATCAATGAGTTCATCTTGGTTTACCTTGATGACATAACAGTCTTCTCAAAGTAATAGACCGGATCACATGGCGCACTTAGAGAAATTATTTGAGAGATGTAGAAATTATGGGGTATCTCTTAACCCCAAGAAGTGTAATTTTTATTGGCACAAGGGAAATCTCTTGGGCCATGTGGTTTTGAAGGATGGCATCACAATTGATCCTGAGCGTGTTTCATCCATCCTAGCTCTTTCCCTGTCTAGTGCACAAAAAGGCCTTGCAGTCCTTCCTTGGTAAGATCAATTTTGTTAGGTGTTTTATTCCTAACTTTGTAGGACTAGTTCGGCCCATCACCTTCATGCTCAAGAAGGCCATAGCCTTTAGATGGATAGAAGAAGGAAGAGAGAGCTTTAGTAGAATCAAGCAAGAAATTACTTGCGCGCCAACACTCACCAACCTGGATTACTCAAAGTATTTCATCATTTATGTTTATGGTGCCGATGCGAGTGTTGTTGATGTCCTAACATCAAGAAAATGAACAAAGGATTGGAACAACCAGTGGCTTTCTTCAGCAAAATGATAAAGGATTATGAATTAAAATACAATCACATAGAGAATTAAGTCTTCGCCATCATCATGCAAGAACTCAAGAAATTAAAAATTATGCTCACCACAAATCATACTAAGGTATTAGTATCCCATTCTTATCTCAAAGATTTCATCATGAGATTAGATATCTATGAAAAGAGAGCACGATGGGTGACCAAAATCATGGAGTATGATGTGACTATCAAAGCCACAAAACTAGTAAGAGGTAGCGCACTCTACAGACATATTGTTGAGGATGTGTAGAATGAATCTGAGACTTCATTATTTCTGGATGAAGGTCCCCCTTCTGAAGAACTTGATTAGAATATAAATCCAGATGCACATGACTGGATGAAGGACATGATCACATTCCTTTCTGAGGGTGCATACCCTCCTGGTTTGAACAAGGTAAAGAAAATACATCTAAGATTACAATCTATCCCCTATGTTTTGATTGATGGACTTCTCTTTAAGAATAATCTTGAAGGTGTGTTATTAAGATGTATCAATGGTGCACAAACTTAAAAGTTTTTAGTATAATCTTACAATGGATTCTCTAGTGGACACTTCTCTACAAAAACTACAATAATGAAGATCAATATGGTAGGAATCATTTGGCCTACCCTATTTTCTGATGTATACAAGAGGGTTATGAAATTCAAAGAATGCACTTTCTTTGAAGGAAAGAAAATATTGGCAGCACTTCCCCTCTAACCAATCCAAGCGGATCATCCTTTTTCACAATGGGGTCTTGACTTCATAGGCATTATCAATATGCCTTCAAGCGTTAGATATAAGTGGGTACTGACAGCTAAAAAATATTGCAACAGATAGACATAATTTCTCGTGATCAAGGAATCAATCGAGTCAGTCATCCTTTACTTTCTTGAAGGTATAGTCACAAGGTTTGGCGTTCCTCAAACCATTATCTCTGATAATGCAAAATCCTTCCTTGGGACTAGAATCACTGATTGTGAGCTAAATATGGGTATCTATTTGAATACTTCTTCCAGCTACTACCCTCAAGGAAATGGTCTACCAGATTCAACAAACAAGAACCTGATCAGGATCATGAAGCGCACAATAAACATTAGACAAAGACAATGCCATATAAAGGTCTCACGCATGCTCTGGGAAGATAGAATCACAGTCAAATAGGAAATAAGAACTTCACCTTACAATATTATCTATGGAAAAGAGGCTACCTTTCCTTTGATGCTAGAATTGAATTCATTAGCGCTTTCCTAGTAGCTGGAATTTGAAGCTGCAAACCAAAGAGAAATCAGAAGGGAAGAACTAGTTAATCTTTAAGAATCAAGAAAATCTGTCATTATCAAGCTGGAATAGCATAAGCAACTAACAAATAAATTGTTTGATAAAAATTCTAGCCCTCAAACTTTCAAATTTGGGGACTTCGTCTTAAAATGGGATGCTGACAGAGCTAAACCAGGACATCATTCAAAGTTTGATGCACTTTGGAGTTACATGTACATCATCAGTTCATGCAAAGAGGCTAACTATTTTGAGATAAATCATCTTGATGGAGGCATGTTTCAAATCCCAGTAAATGGGATCTATCTGAAACCCTTCCATTATATTTACTACATATTTTTTTATATATTAGAGTAGTTTCAATTCCTCCAAGCGCGTTACACACACATTGTTTGTTTGTACATAGTTATTTCTTCTCATGTTCTTCCTGCATGATCTCTTCTTTTGCTTCTAGGATGCAAGTCTTCTTTTAGATGTTACAAGATACTGAATGGAGTCAATAAATGATCCTTCAAGTGTTTTCATGGGAAGTTCTTCAAAGTTACAAACCAGAATTTCATCATTACATAGTAGACTCCATGCCCAATGGATGCTCTAGGCTACTGATCTCCTTCGTCTAGAAAGAACATGGCCCCTGAAAGTTACAAAACTTGTTATCCAAATAACTCTCCTAGTTATTTGCACAACTTATATACATCTTTTGGATCTAAAATATTTGTTGCAAGGTTAAGCATGCTCACGTTCACTTGGCATATTCCCATTGGCTACATTTCCCCACACGCTTTCGCTTCTCCCCTTTAATTTTCCTTTCTTCTTTTTTCACACTCTTACCTTGCATCTCCTGCGCATCCACTTTCTTGCTAGTAGTTTTTCACCCTCCACGCGCACCTTGCACTTGCTTCAATCAGCTAAGTCCCTAGCCTTCTTGCACCCCCCACATATCATCTTATAATGCTTGTGCCTTGATCATGTGCTCTCTATTCACTAGTTTGCCTCATTTCCCCACACGCATCATGCACACCTTATTTCTACCTTCTTCCCACACCTCATTCTTTTGTGCATGTTATCTTTGTGTCCTCCTCTACACTGAATCCTTACAACAATCAATGACTGACGCGTGATAGAAATGACAAAACATTTTCAGATTTGGTCACCCTTTTAGCCATTTCGTGCGTGCCACATGTTTTTTGTGCACTGATGAATCTAAGAAAATTCTAACAGCCATGTATTTTTCTACAAATATTTGATCATTTTGCATCTAAGCTTGTTAGATAGCTACTGATGTAGGCTATAGTGCTAGACATTCAAATTCAAATTTTTGGCAGACCTGGTAAATGAGAAAAAAGAAAACGTCACTCTTATCATTAATGAGAAGATATTATTGCTCCAACCACCTGATTTGGTCTAATTATCCCTCCTTCCTTCCCCAAACAGACCTGGGGATATGCGTTTGAAATATTTATAGGTAGATATGTAAGCATTGAATGCTTTTTGTTGGTGGTTGCATTTAAAATTCATATTTTCCTTCCTTCACCACTTATTCTTACATGCAATCATCTATAAATGTAAGAGATGGGCTCTTTTTCAATGTTGGAAATTTTGGATCCTTACACACTTTGCTAAGGACTTCATATTTTATGTATTTTGAGTTGCATACCTCTAGATCTAGCTCTCACATGTGGATATTGGCCTGTTTCGTCATTGTAACAGCTCTGTACATTTTTGGAAGTAATAGAAGCATCCTTTTGTGACTATTATATGTCCTAATGTGTTTTCATTCCTTCTACTTGCCTTTCTTTTACATTGCATGCTTGTTGTGCCATTCTACGTCCCTTGCAGGTCCTTACTTAGTTGTGCTCCATGAAACTAATCTGGTAAATATGTTTTAAGTTGTGTTACATGATCTTATCCTTCTTTCATGCATTCCCTTTCATTTGCACTTAGAATAGATAGTGTTCATCCCTCTTTTCTAGTGCTTTCACGTTTTATTGTAGGTTTTCTTTCATGTTATCCTTTTATCCCTGGTCCCTTAGCATTATTAGCTTAGTTACCCCTTTTAGCACTAGGAGTAGTAGTAGTAGTAGAAATAGATAGAGGAACCAACCTTCTCTAGAGTTTTGTCCGAAGCGCGCAAGGTACCACAACTTGGGGATGATTCCATTATTTTCAAAAATAACTCATTTATTCAAGATCTGAGACACGGTTGCAAGTTTGATGACCAACCAAAATATATCCCCCATTATATCAATGGCTAATCTAATGAAATGGGATGAATTAAGAGAGTCAAAATTCTTTCCTTTCCCATGAAAAAGAAACACTTATTGCATTTTGTAATCCATATATGACAATATTTGAATATATTTTTCCAAAATAGCCATCTTTCATGATTTTAAGTGTTGCGGGATTTGGAGAAAATTGACATATTGATTCCCCATTGTGAATTTCATGTGGCACTTCTCAATCTGATTTGACTCAATACATCTTAGGAGGACACCATTTGTATCTTATCTAAAACAAATTCCATCAACAAGGACATAAGGGATGGATTGGAGTTTGAAGTAACTTTTCTTTTTTCTGAGAATGCCTTGAGGGTATTGACCCATTTGGAGAAGGTTCATTACATGATGTGTCTAAGAAGTAGTAAGGAATGCATCATTTGGTTTTTTTTTTATCATGTTGGAACATGAGAGCAACCACTTTATTAATATGTCAGTTTGAATCCAATTGTTCACATAGTCCTTTTCCCCTAACCGGTTTAATCACCTTGATCTCAATATCACACTCAATCACCTTGGTTATCCAACCAACTCTCTTTTCATTAAATCCTAATTCAAAAGAGAATATGTTACCCTATAATGATATACCATGATGTGAATCTTATTATTAGATATAAAATGTCTAAATTTATTTAGACTCATTATAATATCTATGTTATGTTTCTCAATGAAATAATATCTCACCTCGTAGTCGTAAATATTTTGGCTGAAGAATGAAATTAGATTCTCCAAAACTTCCCTACTTGTATAAACCAATATGGAATATATTCTATATATATATGCCTCCAAAAACAAATAAGGTTAAAGTTTTAGTAAAATCAAGGTTGATGTGAGTTGGGCCTTGTGTAATTTCTTGTTTAATATCTTTAAATATATTCTTCCCTTTTGTGGTCCACTTAAATTCCATATTGTTTTTCATCATGTATGGTAGTGGATTTACATGATTTGTAAAATTTGGAATGAATCGTTTGATGAATTCAATCCTTCCCAAGAAATTTTGCAACACCTTTTTATGGCTTGGCAATGATAGATCTGGGATAGTACAAACCCTTTTTGGATCTATTACAAGCCCTTATTTAGATATGATATGGCATAGGATGTTTCCTTCATGAGATAGGAAGATACATTTATACGATTTAGAGATACTCTAAAATTTCTAAATATTTCAAACACCTTACTGAGGTAAAGGAGATGGTCTTCTACATAGTTTGAGAATATTTTTATATCATCCATTACACAAGAACAATTTTGTTGATTAGTCTCTTACATTTCATATTTGTGGCTCTCTAAAATGTTTCTCCTACATTAGAAAGACCAAAAGAATTTTAATATAGGAATAGGTTCCCCATTTTTTGGTGAACGTGATCTTAAAATTGGTCTTCCTCCCTTAGCATTTTTTAATTGAATCCTAAATATCCATTCAGTAAGGATAACCTTTCTAAACCTGCTACCATTTGAATAATATGTTCCATAAATGGAAGCATATAGTGGTAATTCAAATATGCCTTATTAAGATCTCTTAAATCTATATACAATTTGGTCTCTCCTTTAATTTTATACAGTGGGACAATATTTATAAACCATGTTGATTGGTTTATAGGAAAGATAATATTTTTTTCATTCATCTTGTTCAGTTCCCTCTTTGTGAGTGGCTCAATCTGTGGATTGAGTGGTTTATTTGTCTAATACACTTAGCCACGGGATCCAATTCAATAGTTTTTTGTTTTACATTAGGATCAAAACCTTGGAGATCCTGATAGTTACATGCAAGGATATTAGTAAACAATGGAAAAATCTTCAGAGAAGCATATCTTTATAGGGTAGTACATACCTTACCAATTTTTATCCATTTGTCCTTACTAACTAAAATGATTTCATAATCCTCATCCTTTATTATTATGTTTATCTTTTATTTTCTCATGTGTTCATCTTGGCTGAAAATGGATTCTAAAGTGACTGGGCCTTTGGGAAGATCATTTGACCTTAGTTAAAAAAATTCATCTTGATATTGTTGCTTCAACTTGTTTAAGTTTTATGAAGAGAATTTTCCCTCTTCTTGGAGAAATTTAATGATTTGTTGATCAGTCTCAAAGAATTGTAATTTTATGTTATTTTTAGCTATCGTGGGTCTCATTATCACTATAACATGTGGTTTCTATTTGATCTTTTTGATTTATTTTGCAACGTAACATATTACTCCTACCGAGGCCAATCTATCTATATGTTTATTTTCTTCCAATGGCATGGCATGGATATTGAAATCTTCAAAATATTCTATGAGGTCCCATACCTTATACTTGTAAGCTCTAAGTTTATGACTCTTGGTTGCACAAAGTCCTTTTTACTGATTACCAATTATCTCTTTCTCCTCAAAGTTGTACATATGTTTAATTTTATTCATGCTTTCCCATTAGAGGCCTTACATGAGATATTCATACTCTGTTGATTTGTTAGAACAAAAGAATTAAAATATAAAAGAGGAGTAATGTCTCCTACCAGTAGGGGATAAAATCATTAAACCTACCCCTGATCCCTATCTTTTTCTTGAATCATCCAAGAAAATTTAGTAAAGGCCAATTTCTTGTTCATCAATTTATTTCACAATTCTAGGCGAAGGTGAACTTTCTTCCTACAGACAATAGATGCTAAGGTTAACTTCTTCGACATGTTTATATGGATCAAAACCATGACACTCATTAACCCACTCTTAAAGAAATAAATATGGGATACATTCAATTTGAGTATCTTCTTCTTGAATTCTTGGATGATCTTCTTGATAAAAAATAGTACATATTGCATTGATGGGGATGGGTGTCTAAGGTTTTATATGATATTCAATAGTAGGTTCATATATTATAGTGACCTTCATACCAACATGGTTCTAAAAAGCATATGATACCAACCCATAGATAAATATCATCTAATCTTGGTAGTTAAATCCCATGAGAGGCACAAAGAAAGTTAGGGGAAAATTGATGATAAATATATGTTATGGAATTGAGAAGTTAGGGCATGCATGTAGTGTATGAATTAGATATATTATAAGCCAAACATTCTCAACCATGGGCCCATCCAATTTCGCTAGACCTTGAAATATTTACTCATACTCAAGACCAAGCTAATCTACTAATTTTTTTGGGCATCACTAAAATACTTACCCCTGCTTCTATCATCCAATTATTCACTAAATTATTAAATATAATAAGGGATAAATAGATGGGTGGAGGATTTATGAATTTACCTAAATTATCATCCTTCTTCTGAATTGCATTGGTAAGCACAACATTTTACTTCTCCTTACGATTCTTAAGTAATGTGGGGAGATCATCCACGATGACTTGTCAGATATATCTTTGTCCTTGAACTTCCAAGGATTCCATAATGATATGATTTCATTAGTATTCTTCAATTAATCAAAGAGGTGGAAAGTGGAAATCTGTAGGCTTCTACAAAAGATTCAAGGTATCTTCCCTTATTGTTTTTCTAATCTACATGTTTCCTTTGATTGGGGGGTCTACAACATGCCACATAATTTCATCATCATGTGAATTCATAGTGTTGTGTGGGTTTGTAGTGTATTATTTATTTATTTCATTCTAAGGCTCTATTGTAGCTGCATGAAGTCATCCTAAGTTCACAGGTTGCCTAACTTGAGGATATGGATCTAGAAGGGTAAAGGGTGGAATGTTTACTTCCACATGTCTTATTTTTAATGTAGTGTTATTAACCACACTTGATGAAGGTGTTTGATCATTCCCTTGTAGCTGATTAATTATGTATAGCTCTTTCATTTTCTAATTAACTATTGATGTATCACTTGGAAACATTTCGTACACAATTTATTATAGAGGATTTATTTTTGTGGGTGTGTATTTGGGAGGGAAGAATTTTTGCACCAATATTAATGCTTGGCTAAGGATACTATCGGCACAAAGTTACTATATTGTGATTAATATTTCAAGGGAAGAACAATTCATTAAATTGCACAAGTTTATTATGTACTGTGCCCAAAGCCTTAGATGAACTATCCATGTTTGTATTATAGGATTGGAATGGTTTTATAGGAATGATTAGATTTTTCAAAGCCATTTAGAATGATGGTCTAGTAGGTGGATAAGGATGCTTATCAAGTTGGTATTGGGTTGATAAGGCCTTAAGTTTTGAGATTTTTACCTTTTCTAGGATACCAATTCATTTCAAAAAAATTGCAATTATTCATGACCTCCTATAATTTTCTTAAAGAGCTTGAAGAAGTATATGATTAGTTTGGGATTTAGATCCTTAGGGATGGAATAGAGATAAATAAGAGATTTTATGAGGCATAAGTTTCCCTAGCTCTAGAAATATAGTCATTGGAGGTCTAGAGGAAAGCTTCCACAATTGAATGAGATTATTCTTATCTCTAATTGAAATTTTATAAGCATTTTGTAATGGTCTACCCCCCATAAACTGAATCATGATAGAAATGTTAGTAATTAAAACCCATAAGATATTAAATAAATTCATATTGAGGTGTCAAACTTACCACTTTTACAATTTGGTCCCAAGTCCTTTGAAATATGATGTTGAAATGAGACATTAGGTCATTAGGATCTCTTGTTGTTGTTGTTAGTTGATCCACGAAGGATATGTGGTCTAATTTATCTTTTAAATGGCTGTAAAGAGCTTCCCCTAACTTATCCCAAATGGTTATATATTTTATCCTTAAGCCTCTATACCATTGTAGAGCTTTCCCTTTGAAAGAAGGTGTTAGTAACACAACTTTTACATTGTCTTATGTTACATGACAAACTAAACACATGTTGGAAACATACTTAATATGCTTAATAGGGGTTGTATTGTTTTCTATTGTGAAGAAAGGAATAATCTTTAGGGATTCAATTTGGACTATTATCATATTGGGATAGAAGTAAAGGAATTCCCCCATTAAATGTTAAAAAATATTGGTTCCTTTAATGGGCCATAAATGCAATGGGTCTCAAAATTATTGAAGACAGTAAGAAAGGCCTACCAAGAGGAGTGAAAATACTTCTACTTAAAGGAGACGATGATCTATGAAATATTCTTCCTTTTTTTTTCTACTTAGTGATAGTTTCAAGTAATCAAAGGGATCTTCTCTTGTTGTACCTGACCTTTTCTAGATCCTTCTCATTAAACCAGAAGATGGGATAATTGGATTTTCCCATACATGTTAAATATTTACCTCAAAATGATAAAATCGCTAAGTCACTCAACAAAATTTAGTGAAGGAATAAGAAAGGTCCCACCAGGCATGCTAAAACTATTAACACCTAAAGTTATACCCTCATAATATTCATGGATGAAAATCTAAAAATTTGGGTAACATGGAATGATCTCAAAAGTGTGGGACTTGCAAAGAAAGATCAACCTTGAGATAATATTGGTTCCTATATGTCTTACCCCATGACAACTAAAGTATAACATAAGCATATAACTAACTAAAACTAAACTACACTTTCACATGATCCAAAGCTAATAGAGAAGGGAAAAGAGGTTGTAAAATAAAATAAGGTAATGCACCAAACTAAAATAGGATTCAAACTTGGCTTTTTGACATGATTGAAACTATCATATAATAAAACAAGACAAACTCATAGCTCTATAAGGAATAATATGCATATTTAAAGAAATACAAGAGGTTCAAAGATTTAATTTCACTACGCAATGCATGAAGGAAACAATAA